>CM077470.1:26748935-27483560 GCA_039654755.1 Calcarius lapponicus
CTCTCTTTGGGATGCCTTTTGCAGCTGCAGTGTGCCTGGAGCTCAGCGTTTCCTGGTTTAAGAAACCCTAACCCTAGGCTCAACCCTAACCCTAACCCTAGGCAGGTAAATCAGCCTAGGGTTAGGGAAGGTCCCAAGGAAGAAGGGGTGGAGACAGCCATGTTGTGGCAGTTTTGTGGTCTCTTTGGGATGCCTTTTACAGCTGCAGTGTTCCTGGAGCTCAGGGCTTCCTGGTTTAAGAAACCCTAACCCTAGGCTCAACCCTTAGCCTAACCCTAGGCAGGTAAATCAGCCTAGTGTTAGGGAAGGTCCCAAGGAAGAAGGGGTGGAGACAGCCATCTTGTGGCAGTTTTGCGCTCTCTTTGGGATGCCTTTTGCAGCTGCAGTGTGCCTGGAGCTCAGCGTTTCCTGGTTTAAGAAACCCTAACCCTAGGCTCAACCCTAACCCTAACCCTAGGCAGGTAAATCAGCCTAGGGTTAGGGAAGGTCCCAAGGAAGAAGGGGTGGAGACAGCCATGTTGTGGCAGTTTTGTGGTCTCTTTGGGATGCCTTTTAACAGCTGCAGTGTTCCTGGAGCTCAGGGCTTCCTGGTTTAAGAAACCCTAACCCTAGGCTCAACCCTTAGCCTAACCCTAGGCAGGTAAATCAGCCTAGTGTTAGGGAAGGTCCCAAGGAAGAAGGGGTGGAGACAGCCATCTTGTGGCAGTTTTGCGCTCTCTTTGGGATGCCTTTTGCACCTGCAGTGTGGATGGAGATCAGGGCTTCCTGGTTTAAGAAACCCTAACCCTAGGCTCTGTAGTGACCTTTTCCTTAGGCAGGTAAATGAGCCTAGGGTTAGACAAGGTCCCAAGGAAAAAGGGGTGGAGACAGCCATGTTGTGGCAGTTTTGCGCTCTCTTTGGGATGCCTTTTGCAGCTGCAGTGTGCCTGGAGCTCAGGGCTTCCTGGTTTAAGAAACCCTAACCCTAGGCTCAACCCTAACCCTAACCCTAGGCAGGTAAATCAGCCTGGGGTTAGGGAAGGTCCCAAGGAAGAAGGGGAGGAGTCAGCCATGTTTTGGCAGTTTTGTGCTCTCTTTGGGATGCCTTTTGCAGCTGCAGTGTGCCTGGAGCTCAGGGCTTCCTGGTTTGCAAAACACTAACCCTAGGCTCAACCCTAACCCTAACCCTAGGCAGGTAAATCAGCCTAGGGTTAGGGAAGGTCCCAAGGAAAAAGGGCTGGAGACAGCCATGTTGTGCCAGTTTTGCGCTCTCTTTGGGATGCCTTTTGCAGCTGCAGTGTGCCTGGAGCTCAGGGCTTCCTGGTTTAGGAAACCCTAACCCTAGGCTCAACCCTAACCCTAACCCTAGGCAGGTAAATCAGCCTAGGGTTAGGGAAGGTCCCAAGGAAAAAGGGGTGGAGAAAGCCATGTTGTGGCAGTTTTGCGCTCTCTTTGGGATGCCTTTTGCAGCTGCAGTGTGCCTGGAGCTCAGGGCTTCCTGGTTTAAGAAACCCTAACCCTAGGCTCAACCCTAACCCTAACCCTAGGCAGGTAAATCAGCCTGGGGTTAGGGAAGGTCCCAAGGAAGAAGGGGAGGAGTCAGCCATGTTTTGGCAGTTTTGTGCTCTCTTTGGGATGCCTTTTGCAGCTGCAGTGTGCCTGGAGCTCAGGGCTTCCTGGTTTAAGAAACCCTAACCCTAGGCTCAACCCTTACCCTAACCCTAGGCAGGTAAATCAGCCTAGGGTTAGGGAAGGTCCCAAGGAAAAAGGGCTGGAGACAGCCATGTTGTGGCAGTTTTGCGCTCTCTTTGGGATGCCTTTTGCAGCTGCAGTGTGCCTGGAGCTCAGGGTTTCCTGGTTTAAGAAACCCTAACCCTAGGCTCAACCCTAACCCTAACCCTAGGCAGGTAAATCAGCCTAGGGTTAGGGAAGGTCCCAAGGAAGAAGGGGTGGAGACAGCCATGTTGTGGCAGTTTTGTGGTCTCTTTGGGATGCCTTTTACAGCTGCAGTGTTCCTGGAGCTCAGGGCTTCCTGGTTTAAGAAACCCTAACCCTAGGCTCAACCCTTAGCCTAACCCTAGGCAGGTAAATCAGCCTAGTGTTAGGGAAGGTCCCAAGGAAGAAGGGGTGGAGACAGCCATCTTGTGGCAGTTTTGCGCTCTCTTTGGGATGCCTTTTGCACCTGCAGTGTGGATGGAGATCAGGGCTTCCTGGTTTAAGAAACCCTAACCCTAGGCTCTGTAGTGACCTTTTCCTTAGGCAGGTAAATGAGCCTAGGGTTAGACAAGGTCCCAAGGAAAAAGGGGTGGAGACAGCCATGTTGTGGCAGTTTTGCGCTCTCTTTGGGATGCCTTTTGCAGCTGCAGTGTGCCTGGAGCTCAGGGCTTCCTGGTTTAAGAAACCCTAACCCTAGGCTCAACCCTAACCCTAACCCTAGGCAGGTAAATCAGCCTGGGGTTAGGGAAGGTCCCAAGGGAGAAGGGGAGGAGTCAGCCATGTTTTGGCAGTTTTGTGCTCTCTTTGGGATGCCTTTTGCAGCTGCAGTGTGCCTGGAGCTCAGGGCTTCCTGCTTTAAGAAACCCTAACCCTAGGCTCAACCCTAACCCTAACCCTAGGCAGGTAAATCAGCCTAGGGTTAGGGAAGGTCCCAAGGAAAAAGGGCTGGAGACATCCATTTTGTGCCAGTTTTGCGCTCTCTTTGGGATGCCTTTTGCAGCTGCAGTGTGCCTGGAGCTCAGGGCTTCCTGGTTTAGGAAACCCTAACCCTAGGCTCAACCCTAACCCTAACCCTAGGCAGGTAAATCAGCCTAGGGTTAGGGAAGGTCCCAAGGAAAAAGGGGTGGAGAAAGCCATGTTGTGGCAGTTTTGTGGTCTCTTTGGGATGCCTTTTGCAGCTGCAGTGTGCCTGGTGATCAGGGCTTCCTCGTTTAAGAAACCCTGACCCTAGGGTCTGTAAGGACCTTTTCCTTAGGCAGGTAAATCACCTAGGGTTAAGTAACGTCCCAAGGAAAAAGCAGTTGAGACAGCCATGTTGTGGCAGTTTTGCGCTCTCTTTGGGATGCCTTTTGCAGCTGCAGTGTGCCTGGAGCTCAGGGCTTCCTGGTTTAAGAAACCCTAACCCTAGGCTCAACCCTAACCCTAACCCTAGGCAGGTAAATCAGCCTAGGGTTAGGGAAGGTCCCAAGGAAAAAGGGGTGGAGACAGCCATCTTGTGGCAGTTTTGCGCTCTCTTTGGGATGCCTTTTGCACCTACAGTGTGCCTGGAGCTCAGGGCTTCCTGTTTTACAAAACAATAACCCTAGGCTCAACCCTAACACTAACCCTAGGCATGTAATCAGGCTAGCGTTAGGGAAGGTCCCAATGAAAAAAGGGGAGGAGTTAGCCAATTGTGGCAGTTTTGCGCTCTCTTTGGGATGCCTTTTGCAGCTGCAGTGTGCCTGGAGATCAGGGCTTCCTGGTTTAGGAAACCCTAACCCTAGGCTCAACCCTAACCCTAACCCTAGGCAGGTAAATCAGCCTAGGGTTAGGGAAGGTCCCAAGGAAAAAGGGGTGGTGGCAGCCATGTTGTGGCTGTTTTGCGCTCTCTTTGGGATGCCTTTTGCAGCTGCAGTGTGCCTGGAGCTCAGGGCTTCCTGGTTTAAGAAACCCTAACCCTAGGCTCAACCCTAACCCTAACCCTAGGCATGTAATCCGGCTAGCCTTAGGGAAGGTCCCAAGGAAAAAGGGGTGGAGACAGCCATGTTGTTGCAGTTTTGCGCTCTCTTTGGGATGCCTTTTGCAGCTGCAGTGTGCCTGGAGCTCAGGGCTTCCTGGTTTGAGAAACCCTAACCCTAGGCTCAACCCTAACCCTAACCCTAGGCAGGTAAATCAGCCTAGGGTTAGGGAAGGTCCCAAAGAAAAAGGGGTGGAGACAGCCATGTTGTGGCAGTTTTGCGCTCTCTTTGGGATGCCTTTTGCAGCTGCAATGTGCCTGGAGATCAGGGCTTCTTCGTTTAAGAAACCCTGACCCTAGGGTCTGTAATGACCTTTTCCTTAGGCAGGTAAATCAGCCTAGGGTTAGGCAACGTCCAAAGGAAAAAGGGGTGGAGACAGCCATGTTGTGGCAGTTTTGCGCTCTTTGGGATGCCTTTTGCAGCTGCAGTGTGTCTGGAGCTCAGGGCTTCCTGGTTTCAGAAACCCTAACCTTAGGCTCAACCCTAACCCTAACCCTAGGCAGGTAAATCAGCCTAGGGTTAGGGAAGGTCCCAAGGAAAAAGGGGTGGAGACAGCAATGTTGTGGCAGTTTTGCGCTCTCTTTGGGATGCCTTTTGCAGCTGCAGTGTGCCTGGAGCTCAGGGCTTCCTGGTTTGAGAAACCCTAACCCTAGGCTCAACCCTAACCCTAACCCTAGGCAGGTAAATCAGCCTAGGGTTACGGAAGGTCCCAAGGAAAAAGGGGTGGAGACAGCCATGTTGTGGCAGTTTTGCGCTCTCTTTGGGATGCCTTTTGCAGCTGCAGTGTGCCTGGAGCTCAGGGCTTCCTGGTTTAAGAAACCCTAACCCTAGGCTCAACCCTAACCCTAACCCTAGGCAGGTAATCAGCCTAGGGTTAGGGAAGGTCCCAAAGAAAAAGGGGTGGAGACAGCCATGTTGTGGCAGTTTTGCGCTCTCTTTGGGATGCCTTTTGCAGCTGCAGTGTGCCTGGAGCTCAGGGCTTCCTGGCTTAAGAAACCCTAACCCAAGGCTCAAGCCTAACCCTAACCCTAGGCAGGTAAATCAGCCTAGCGTTAGGGAAGGTCCCAAGGAAAAAGGGGTGGAGACAGCCATGTTGTGGCAGTTTTGTGCTCTCTTTGGGATGCCTTTTGCAGCTGCAGTGTGCCTGGAGCTCAGGGCTTCCTGGTTTAAGAAACCCTAACTCTAGGCTCCGTAATAACCTTTTCCATAGCCAAGTAAATCACCTAGGGTTAAGTAACGTCCCAAGGAAAAAGCAGTTGAGACAGCCATGTTGTGGCAGTTTTGCGCTCTCTTTGGGATGCCTTTTGCAGCTGCAGTGTGCCTGGAGCTCAGGGCTTCCTGGTTTAAGAAACCCTAACCCTAGGCTCAACCCTAACCCTAACCCTAGGCAGGTAAATCAGCCTAGGGTTAGGGAAGGTCCCAAGGAAAAAGGGGTGGAGACAGCCATGTTGTGGCAGTTTTGCGCTCTATTTGGGATGCCTTTTGCAGCTGCAGTGTGCCTGGAGCTCAGGGCTTCCTGGTTTGAGAAACCCTAACCCTAGTCTCAACCCTAACCCTAACCCTAGGCAGGTAAATCAGCCTAGGGTTAGGGAAGGTCCCAAGGAAAAAGGGGTGGTGACAGCCATGTTGTGGCAGTTTTGCGCTCTCTTTGGGATGCCTTTTGCAGCTGCAGTGTGCCTGGAGCTCAGGGCTTCCTGGCTTAAGAAACCCTAACCCTAGGAACAACCCTAACCCTAACCCTAGGCAGGTAATCAGCCTAGGGTTAGGGAAGGTCCCAAGGAAAAAGGGGTGGAGACAGCCATGTTGTGGCAGTTTTGTGCTCTCTTTGGGATGCCTTTTGCAGCTGCAGTGTGCCTGGAGCTCAGGGCTTCCTGGTTTAAGAAACCCTAACTCTAGGCTCCGTAATAACCTTTTCCATAGCCAAGTAAATCACCTAGGGTTAAGTAACGTCCCAAGGAAAAAGCAGTTGAGACAGCCATGTTGTGGCAGTTTTGCGCTCTCTTTGGGATGCCTTTTGCAGCTGCAGTGTGCCTGGAGCTCAGGGCTTCCTGGTTTACACAACCCTAACCCTAGGCTCAACCCTAACCCTAACCCTAGGCAGGTAAATCAGCCTAGGGTTAGGGAAGGTCCCAAGGAAAAAGGGGTGGAGACAGCCATGTTGTGGCAGTTTTGCGCTCTCTTTGGGATGCCTTTTGCAGCTGCAGTGTGCCTGGAGCTCAGGGCTTCCTGGTTTGAGAAACCCTAACCCTAGTCTCAACCCTAACCCTAACCCTAGGCAGGTAAATCAGCCTAGGGTTAGGGAAGGTCCCAAGGAAGAAGGGGTGGAGACAGCCATCTTGTGGCAGTTTTGCGCTCTCTTTGGGATGCCTTTTGCAGCTGCAGTGTGGATGGAGATCAGGGCTTCCTGGTTTAAGAAACCCTAACCCTAGGCTCTGTAGTGACCTTTTCCTTAGGCAGGTAAATGAGCCTAGGGTTAGACAAGGTCCCAAGGAAGAAGGGGTGGAGACAGCCATGTTGTGGCAGTTTTGCGCTCTCTTTGGGATGCCTTTTGCAGCTGCAGTGTGCCTGGAGCTCAGGGCTTCCTGGTTTGAGAAACCCTAACCCTAGGCTCAACCCTAACCCTAACCCTAGGCAGGTAAATCAGCCTAGGGTTAGGGAAGGTCCCAAGGAAAAAGGGGTGGAGACAGCCATGTTGTTGCAGTTTTGCGCTCTCTTTGGGATGCCTTTTGCAGCTGCAGTGTGCCTGGAGCTCAGGGCTTCCTGGTTTACAAAACACTAACCCTAGGCTCAACCCTAACCCTAACCCTAGGCATGTAATCAGGCTAGCATCAGGGAAGGTCCCAATGAAAAAAGGGGAGTAGTCAGCCATGTTGTGGCAGTTTTGCGCTCTCTTTGGGATGCCTTTTGCAGCTGCAGTGTGCCTGGAGCTCAGGGCTTCCTGGTTTAACAAACCCTAACCCTAGGCTCAACCCTAACCCTAACCCTAGGCAGGTAAATCAGCCTAGGGTTAGGGAAGGTCCCAAGGAAAAAGGGGTGGAGACAGCCATGTTGTGGCAGTTTTGCGCTCTCTTTGGGATGCCTTTTGCAGCTGCAGTGTGCCTGGAGCTCAGGGCTTCCTGGTTTAAGAAACCCTAACCCTAGGCTCAACCCTAACCCTAACCCTAGGCAGGTAAATCAGCCTAGGGTTAGGGAAGGTCCCAAGGAAGAAGGGGAGGAGTCAGCCATGTTTTGGCAGTTTTGTGCTCTCTTTGGGATGCCTTTTGCAGCTGCAGTGTGCCTGGAGCTCAGGGCTTCCTGGTTTAAGAAACCCTAACCCTAGGCTCAACCCTAACCCTAACCCTAGGCAGGTAAATCAGCCTAGGGTTAGGGAAGGTCCCAAGGAAAAAGGGGTGGAGACAGCCATGTTGTGGCAGTTTTGCGCTCTCTTTGGGATGCCTTTTGCAGCTGCAGTGTGCCTGGAGCTCAGGGCTTCCTGGTTTCAGAAACCCTAACCCTAGGCTCAACCCTAACCCTAACCCTAGGCAGGTAAATCAGCATAGGGTTAGGGAAGGTCCCAAGGAAAAAGGGGTGGAGACAGCCATGTTGTGGCAGTTTTGCGCTCTCTTTGGGATGCCTTTTGCAGCTGCAATGTGCCTGGAGCTCAGGGCTTCCTGGTTTAAGAAACCCTAAGCCTAGGCTCAACCCTAACCCTAACCCTAGGCAGGTAAATCAGCCTAGGGTTAGGGAAGGTCCCAAGGAAAAAGGGGTGGAGAAAGCCATGTTGTGGCAGTTTTGCGCTCTCTTTGGGATGCCTTTTGCAGCTGCAGTGTGCCTGGAGCTCAGGGCTTCCTGGTTTGAGAAACCCTAACCCTAGGCTCAACCCTAACCCTAACCCTAGGCAGGTAAATCAGCCTAGGGTTAGGGAAGGTCCCAAGGAAAAAGGGGTGGAGAAAGCCATGTTGTGGCAGTTTTGCGCTCTCTTTGGGATGCCTTATGCAGCTGCAGTGTGCCTGGAGATCAGGGCTTCCTCGTTTAAGAAACCCTGACTCTAGTGTCTGTAATGACCTTTTCCTTAGGCAGGTAAATCAGCCTAGGGTTAGGCAAGGTCCAAAGGAAAAAGGGGTGGAGACAGCCATGTAGTGGCAGTTTTGTGCTCTCTTTGGGATGCCTTTTGCACCTGCAGTGTGCCTGGAGCTCAGGGCTTCCTGGTTTAAGAAACCATAACCCTAGGCTCAACCTTAACCCTATCCCTAGGCAGGTAAATCAGCCTAGGGTTAGGGAAGGTCCCAAGGAAAAAGGGGTGGAGACAGCAATGTTGTAGCAGTTTTGCGCTCTCTTTGGGATGCCTTTTGCAGCTGCAGTGTGCCTGGAGCTCAGGGCTTCCTGGCTTAAGAAACCCTAACCCTAGGCTCAACCCTAACCCTAACCCTAGGCAGGCAATCAGGCTAGCGTTACGGAAGGTCCCAATGAAAAAAGGGGTGGAGACAGCCATGTTGTGGCAGTTTTGCGCTCTCTTTGGGATGCCTTATGCAGCTGCAGTGTGCCTGGAGCTCAGGGCTTCCTCGTTTAAGAAACCCTGACTCTAGTGTCTGTAATGACCTTTTCCTTAGGCAGGTAAATCAGCCTACGGTTAGGCAAGGTCCAAAGGAAGAAGGGGTGGAGAAAGCCATGTTGTGGCAGTTTTGCGCTCTCTTTGGGATGCCTTTTGCAGCTGCAGTGTGCCTGGAGCTCAGGGCTTCCTGGTTTAAGAAACCCTAACCCTAGGCTCAACCCTAACCCTAACCCTAGGCAGGTAAATCAGCCTAGGGTTAGGGAAGGTCCCAAGGAAGAAGGGGAGTAGTCAGCCATGTTGTGGCAGTTTTGCGCTCTCTTTGGGATGCCTTTTGCAGCTGCAGTGTGCCTGGAGCTCAGGGCTTCCTGGTTTGAGAAACCCTAACCCTAGGCTCAACCCTAACCCTAACCCTAGGCAGGTAAATCAGCCTAGGGTTAGGGAAGGTCCCAAGGAAAAAGGGGTGGAGACTGCCATGTTGTGGCAGTTTTGCGCTCTCTTTGGGATGCCTTTTGCAGCTGCAGTGTGCCTGGAGCTCAGGGCTTCCTGGTTTAAGAAACCCTAACCCTAGGCTCAACCCTAACCCTAACCCTAGGCAGTTAATCAGCCTAGGGTTAGGGAAGGTCCCAAGGAAAAAGGGGTGGAGAAAGCCATGTTGTGGCAGTTTTGCGCTCTCTTTGGGATGCCTTTTGCAGCTGCAATGTGCCTGGAGATCAGGGCTTCTTCGTTTAAGAAACCCTGACCCTAGGGTCTGTAATGACCTTTTCCTTAGGCAGGTAAATCAGCCTAGGGTTAGGGAAGGTCCCAAGGAAAAAGGGGTGGAGACAGCCATGTTGTGGCAGTTTTGCGCTCTCTTTGGGATGCCTTTTGCAGCTGCAGTGTGCCTGGAGATCAGGGCTTCCTGGTTTAAGAAACCCTAACCCAAGGCTCAAGCCTAACCCTAACCCTAGGCAGGTAAATCAGCCTAGGGTTAGGGAAGGTCCCAAGGAAGAAGGGGTGGAGACAGCCATGTTGTGGCAGTTTTGTGCTCTCTTTGGGATGCCTTTTGCAGCTGCAGTGTGCCTGGAGCTCAGGGCTTCCTGGTTTAAGAAACCCTAACTCTAGGCTCCGTAATAACCTTTTCCATAGCCAAGTAAATCACCTAGGGTTAAGTAACGTCCCAAGGAAAAAGCAGTTGAGACAGCCATGTTGTGGCAGTTTTGCGCTCTCTTTGGGATGCCTTTTGCAGCTGCAGTGTGCCTGGAGCTCAGGGCTTCCTGGTTTAAGAAACCCTAACCCTAGTCTCAACCCTAACCCTAACCGTAGGCAGGTAAATCAGCCTAGGGTTAGAGAAGGTCCGAAGGGAGAAGGGGAGGAGTCAGCCATGTTGTGGCAGTTTTGCACTCTCTTTGGGATGCCTTTTGCAGCTGCAGTGTGCCTGGAGCTCAGGGCTTCCTGGTTTAACAAACCCTAACCCTAGGCTCAACCCTAACCCTAACCCTAGGCAGGTAAATCAGCCTAGGGTTAGGGAAGGTCCCAAGGAAGAAGGGGAGGAGTCAGCCATGTTGTGGCAGTTTTGTGCTCTCTTTGGGATGCCTTTTGCAGCTGCAGTGTGCCTGGAGCTCAGGGCTTCCTGGTTTAAGAAACCCTAACCCTAGGCTCAACCCTAACCCTAACCCTAGGCAGGTAAATCAGCCTAGGGTTAGGGAAGGTCCCAAGGAAAAAGGGGTGGAGACAGCCATGTTGTGGCAGTTTTGCGCTCTCTTTGGGATGCCTTTTGCAGCTGCAGTGTGCCTGGAGCTCAGGGCTTCCTGGTTTGAGAAACCCTAACCCTAGGCTCAACCCTAACCCTAACCCTAGGCAGGTAAATCAGCCTAGGGTTAGGGAAGGTCCCAAGGAAGAAGGGGTGGAGAAAGCCATGTTGTGGCAGTTTTGCGCTCTCTTTGGGATGCCTTTTGCAGCTGCAGTGTGCCTGGAGCTCAGGGCTTCCTGGTTTAAGAAACCCTAACCCTAGGCTCAACCCTAACCCTAACCCTAGGCAGGTAAATCAGCCTAGGGTTAGGGAAGGTCCCAAGGAAAAAGGGGTGGTGGCAGCCATGTTGTGGCTGTTTTGCGCTCTCTTTGGGATGCCTTTTGCAGCTGCAGTGTGCCTGGAGCTCAGGGCTTCCTGGTTTAAGAAACCCTAACCCTAGGCTCAACCCTAACCCTAACCCTAGGCAGGTAAATCAGCCTAGGGTTAGGGAAGGTCCCAAGGAAAAAGGGGTGGAGACAGCCATCTTGTGGCAGTTTTGCGCTGTCTTTGGGATGCCTTTTGCACCTGCAGTGTGCCTGGAGCTCAGGGCTTCCTGTTTTACAAAACAATAACCCTAGGCTCAACCCTAACACTAACCCTAGGCATGTAATCAGGCTAGCGTTAGGGAAGGTCCCAATGAAAAAAGGGGAGGAGTTAGCCAATTGTGGCAGTTTTGCGCTCTCTTTGGGATGCCTTTTGCAGCTGCAGTGTGCCTGGAGATCAGGGCTTCCTGGTTTAGGAAACCCTAACCCTAGGCTCAACCCTAACCCTAACCCTAGGCAGGTAAATCAGCCTAGGGTTAGGGAAGGTCCCAAGGAAAAAGGGGGTGGTGACAGCCATGTTGTGGCTGTTTTGCGCTCTCTTTGGGATGCCTTTTGCAGCTGCAGTGTGCCTGGAGCTCAGGGCTTCCTGGTTTAAGAAACCCTAACCCTAGGCTCAACCCTAACCCTAACCCTAGGCAGGTACTCAGCCTAGGGTTAGGGAAGGTCCCAAGGAAGAAGGGGTGGAGAAAGCCATGTTGTGGCAGTTTTGCGCTCTCTTTGGGATGCCTTTTGCAGCTGCAATGTGCCTGGA
This sequence comes from Calcarius lapponicus, assembly GCA_039654755.1. Lineage (NCBI taxonomy): Eukaryota > Metazoa > Chordata > Aves > Passeriformes > Fringillidae > Calcarius > Calcarius lapponicus. The sequence goes on from CM077470.1 coordinate 26,760,001, forward strand.
GATCAGGGCTTCTTCGTTTAAGAAACCCTGACCCTAGGGTCTGTAATGACCTTTTCCTTAGGCAGGTAAATCAGCCTAGGGTTGGCAACGTCCAAAGGAAAAAGGGGTGGAGACAGCCATGTTGTGGCAGTTTTGCGCTCTTTGGGATGCCTTTTGCAGCTGCAGTGTGTCTGGAGCTCAGGGCTTCCTGGTTTCAGAAACCCTAACCTTAGGCTCAACCCTAACCCTAACCCTAGGCAGGTAAATCAGCCTAGGGTTAGGGAAGGTCCCAAGGAAAAAGGGGTGGAGACAGCAATGTTGTGGCAGTTTTGCGCTCTCTTTGGGATGCCTTTTGCAGCTGCAGTGTGCCTGGAGCTCAGGGCTTCCTGGTTTGAGACACCCTAACCCTAGGCTCAACCCTAACCCTAACCCTAGGCAGGTAAACCAGCCTAGGGTTACGGAAGGTCCCAAGGAAAAAGGGATGGAGACAGCCATGTTGTGGCAGTTTTGCGCTCTCTTTGGGATGCCTTTTGCAGCTGCAGTGTGCCTGGAGCTCAGGGCTTCCTGGTTTAAGAAACCCTAACCCTAGGCTCAACCCTAACCCTAACCCTAGGCAGGTAATCAGCCTAGGGTTAGGGAAGGTCCCAAGGAAGAAGGGGTGGAGACAGCCATGTTGTGGCAGTTTTGCGCTCTCTTTGGGATGCCTTTTGCAGCTGCAATGTGCCTGGAGATCAGGGCTTCTTCGTTTAAGAAACCCTGACCCTAGGGTCTGTAATGACCTTTTCCTTAGGCAGGTAAATCAGCCTAGGGTTAGGCAACGTCCAAAGGAAAAAGGGGTGGAGACAGTCATATTGTGGCAGTTTTGCGCTCTCTTTGGGATGCCTTTTGCAGCTGCAGTGTGCCTGGAGCTCAGGGCTTCCTGGTTTAAGAAACCCTAACCCAAGGCTCAACCCTAACCCTAACCCTAGGCAGGTAAATCAGCCTAGGGTTAGGGAAGGTCCCAAGGAAGAAGGGGTGGAGACAGCCATGTTGTGGCAGTTTTGTGCTCTCTTTGGGATGCCTTTTGCAGCTGCAGTGTGCCTGGAGCTCAGGGCTTCCTGGTTTAAGAAACCCTAACCCTAGTCTCAACCCTAACCCTAACCCTAGGCAGGTAAATCAGCCTAGGGTTACGGAAGGTCCCAAGGAAAAAGGGGTGGAGACTGCCATGTTGTGGCAGTTTTGCGCTCTCTTTGGGATGCCTTTTGCAGCTGCAGTGTGCCTGGAGCTCAGGGCTTTCAGGTTTAAAAAACCCTAACACTAGGCTCAACCCTAACCCTAACCCTAGGCAGGTAATCAGGCTAGCGTTAGGGAAGGTCCCAATGAAAAAAGGGGAGGAGTTAGCCAATTGTGGCAGTTTTGCGCTCTCTTTGGGATGCCTTTTGCAGCTGCAGTGTGCCTGGAGCTCAGGGCTTCCTGGTTTAAGAAACCCTAACTCTAGGCTCCGTAATAACCTTTTCCATAGCCAAGTAAATCACCTAGGGTTAAGTAACGTCCCAAGGAAAAAGCAGATGAGACAGCCATGTTGTGGCAGTTTTGCGCTCTCTTTGGGATGCCTTTTGCAGCTGCAGTGTGCCTGGAGCTCAGGGCTTCCTGGTTTAAGAAACCCTAACCCTAGTCTCAACCCTAACCCTAACCCTAGGCAGGTAAATCAGCCTAGGGTTAGGGAAGGTCCCAAAAAAGAAGGGGAGGAGTCAGCCATGTTGTGGCAGTTTTGTGCTCTCTTTGGGATGCCTTTTGCAGCTGCAGTGTGCCTGGAGCTCAGGGCTTCCTGGTTTAAGAAACCCTAACCCTAGGCTCAACCCTAACCCTAACCCTAGGCAGGTAAATCAGCCTAGGGTTAGGGAAAGTCCCAAGGAAAAAGGGGTGGAGACAGCCATGTTGTGGCAGTTTTGCGCTCTCTTTGGGATGCCTTTTGCAGCTGCAGTGTGCCTGGAGCTCAGGGCTTCCTGGTTTAAGAAACCCTAACCCTAAGCTCAACCCTAACCCTAACCCTAGGCAGGTAAATCAGCCTAGGGTTAGGGAAGGTCCCAAGGAAAAAGGGGTGGAGACAGCCATGTTGTGGCAGTTTTGCGCTCTCTTTGGGATGCCTTTTGCAGCTGCAGTGTGCCTGGAGCTCAGGGCTTCCTGGTTTCAGAAACCCTAACCCTAGTCTCAACCCTAACCCTAACCCTAGGCAGGTAAATCAGCCTAGGGTTAGGGAAGGTCCCAAGGAAAAAGGGGTGGAGACAGCCATGTTGTGGCAGTTTTGCGCTCTCTTTGGGATGCCTTTTGCAGCTGCAGTGTGCCTGGAGCTCAGGGCTTCCTGGTTTGAGAAACCCTAACCCTAGTCTCAACCCTAACCCTAACCCTAGGCAGGTAAATCAGCCTAGGGTTAGGGAAGGTCCCAAGGAAAAAGGGGTGGAGACAGCCATGTTGTGGCAGTTTTGCGCTCTCTTTGGGATGCCTTTTGCAGCTGCAGTGTGCCTGGAGCTCAGGGCTTCCTGGTTTAAGAAACCCTAACCCTAGGCTCAACCCTAACCCTAACCCTAGGCAGGTACTCAGCCTAGGGTTAGGGAAGGTCCCAAGGAAGAAGGGGTGGAGAAAGCCATGTTGTGGCAGTTTTGCGCTCTCTTTGGGATGCCTTTTGCAGCTGCAATGTGCCTGGAGATCAGGGCTTCTTCGTTTAAGAAACCCTGACCCTAGGGTCTGTAATGACCTTTTCCTTAGGCAGGTAAATCAGCCTAGGGTTAGGCAACGTCCAAAGGAAAAAGGGGTGGAGACAGCCATGTTGTGGCAGTTTTGCGCTCTTTAGGATGCCTTTTGCAGCTGCAGTGTGTCTGGAGCTCAGGGCTTCCTGGTTTCAGAAACCCTAACCTTTTGCTCAACCCTAACCCTAACCCTAGGCAGGTAAATCAGCCTAGGGTTAGGGAAGGTCCCAAGGAAAAAGGGGTGGAGACAGCAATGTTGTGGCAGTTTTGCGCTCTCTTTGGGATGCCTTTTGCAGCTGCAGTGTGCCTGGAGCTCAGGGCTTCCTGGTTTGAGAAACCCTAACCCTAGGCTCAACCCTAACCCTAACCCTAGGCAGGTAAATCAGCCTAGGGTTAGGGAAGGCCCCAAGGAAAAAGGGGTGGAGACAGCCATGTTGTGGCAGTTTTGCGCTCTCTTTGGGATGCCTTTTGCAGCTGCAGTGTGCCTGGAGCTCAGGGCTTCCTGGTTTAAGAAACCCTAACCCTAGGCTCAACCCTAACCCTAACCCTAGGCAGGTAATCAGCCTAGGGTTAGGGAAGGTCCCAAAGAAAAAGGGGTGGAGACAGCCATGTTGTGGCAGTTTTGCGCTCTCTTTGGGATGCCTTTTGCAGCTGCAGTGTGCCTGGAGCTCAGGGCTTCCTGGTTTAAGAAACCCTAACCCTAGGCTCAACCCTAACCCTAACCCTAGGCAGGTAAATCAGCCTAGGGTTAGGGAAGGTCCCAAGGAAAAAGGGGTGGAGACTGCCATGTTGTGGCAGTTTTGCGCTCTCTTTGGGATGCCTTTTGCAGCTGCAGTGTGCCTGGAGCTCAGGGCTTCCTGGTTTAAGAAACCCTAACCCTAGGCTCAACCCTAACCCTAACCCTAGGCAGGTAATCAGCCTAGGGTTAGGGAAGGTCCCAAGGAAGAAGGGGTGGAGAAAGCCATGTTGTGGCAGTTTTGCGCTCTCTTTGGGATGCCTTTTGCAGCTGCAATGTGCCTGGAGATCAGGGCTTCTTCGTTTAAGAAACCCTGACCCTAGGGTCTGTAATGACCTTTTCCTTAGGCAGGTAAATCAGCCTAGGGTTAGGCAACGTCCAAAGGAAAAAGGGATGGAGACAGTCATATTCTGGCAGTTTTGCGCTCTCTTTGGGATGCCTTTTGCAGCTGCAGTGTGCCTGGAGCTCAGGGCTTCCTGGTTTAAGAAACCCTAACCCAATGCTCAACCCTAACCCTAACCCTAGGCAGGTAAATCAGCCTAGGGTTAGGGAAGGTCCCAAGGAAGAAGGGGTGGAGACAGCCATGTTGTGGCAGTTTTGTGCTCTCTTTGGGATGCCTTTTGCAGCTGCAGTGTGCCTGGAGCTCAGGGCTTCCTGGTTTAAGAAACCCTAACCCTAGTCTCAACCCTAACCCTAACACTAGGCAGGTAAATCAGCCTAGGGTTACGGAAGGTCCCAAGGGAGAAGGGGAGGACACAGCCATGTTGTGGCAGTTTTGCGCTCTCTTTGGGATGCCTTTTGCAGCTGCAGTGTGCCTGGAGCTCAGGGCTTCCAGGTTTAAAAAACCCTAACACTAGGCTCAACCCTAACCCTAACCCTAGGCATGTAATCAGGCTAGCGTTAGGGAAGGTCCCAATGAAAAAAGGGGAGGAGTTAGCCAATTGTGGCAGTTTTGCGCTCTCTTTGGGATGCCTTTTGCAGCTGCAGTGTGCCTGGAGCTCAGGGCTTCCTGGTTTAAGAAACCCTAACCCAAGGCTCAAGCCTAACCCTAACCCTAGGCAGGTAAATCAGCCTAGGGTTAGGGAAGGTCCCAAGGAAGAAGGGGTGGAGACAGCCATGTAGTGGCAGTTTTGTGCTCTCTTTGGGATGCCTTTTGCAGCTGCAGTGTGCCTGGAGCTCAGGGCTTCCTGGTTTAAGAAACCCTAACTCTAGGCTCCATAATAACCTTTTCCATAGCCAAGTAAATCACCTAGGGTTAAGTAACGTCCCAAGGAAAAAGCAGTTGAGACAGCCATGTTGTGGCAGTTTTGCGCTCTCTTTGGGATGCCTTTTGCACCTGCAGTGTGCCTGGAGCTCAGGGCTTCCTGGTTTGAGAAACCCTAACCCTAGGCTCAACCCTAACCCTATCCCTAGGCAGGTAAATCAGCCTAGGGTTAGGGAAGGTCCCAAGGAAAAAGGGGTGGAGACAGCAATGTTGTGGCAGTTTTGCGCTCTCTTTGGGATGCCTTTTGCAGCTGCAGTGTGCCTGGAGCTCAGGGCTTCCTGGTTTAAGAAACCCTAACCCTAGGCTCAACCCTAACCCTAACCCTAGGCAGGTAAGTCAGGCTAGGGTTAGGGAAGGTCCCAAGGAAAAAGGGGTGGAGACAGCCATGTTGTGGCAGTTTTGCGCTCTCTTTGGGATGCCTTTTGCAGCTGCAGTGTGCCTGGAGCTCAGGGCTTCCTGGTTTGAGAAACCCTAACTCTAGGCTCAACCCTAACCCTAACCCTAGGCAGGTAAATCAGCCTAGGGTTAGGGAAGGTCCCAAGGAAGAAGGGGTGGAGACAGCCATGTTGTGGCAGTTTTGCGCTCTCTTTGGGATGCCTTTTGCAGCTGCAATGTGCCTGGAGCTCAGGGCTTCCTGGTTTGAGAAACCCTAACTCTAGGCTCAACCCTAACCCTAACCCTAGGCAGGTAAATCAGCCTAGGGTTAGGGAAGGTCCCAAGGAAGAAGGGGTGGAGACAGCCATGTTGTGGCAGTTTTGCGCTCTCTTTGGGATGCCTTTTGCAGCTGCAATGTGCCTGGAGCTCAGGGCTTCCTGGTTTGAGAAACCCTAACTCTAGGCTCAACCCTAACCCTAACCCTAGGCAGGTAAATCAGCCTAGGGTTAGGGAAGGTCCCAAGGAAGAAGGGCTGGAGACAGCCATGTTGTGGCAGTTTTGCGCTCTCTTTGGGATGCCTTTTGCAGCTGCAGTGTGCCTGGAGCTCAGGGCTTCCTGGTTTACAAAACCCTAACCCTAGTCTCAACCCTAACCCTAACCCTAGGCAGGTAAATCAGCCTAGGGTTAGGGAAGGTCCCAAGGGAGAAGGGGAGGAGTCAGCCATGTTGTGGCAGTTTTGCGCTCTCTTTGGGATGCCTTTTGCAGCTGCAGTGTGCCTGGAGCTCAGGGCTTCCTGGTTTACAAAACCCTAACCCTAGTCTCAACCCTAACCCTAACCCTAGGCAGGTAAATCAGCAGAGGGTTAGGGAAGGTCCCAAGGAAGAAGGGGTGGAGACAGCCATGTTGTGGCAGTTTTGCGCTCTCTTTGGGATGCCTTTTGCAGCTGCAGTGTGCCTGGAGCTCAGGGCTTCCTGGTTTGCAAAACACTAACCCTAGGCTCAACCCTAACCCTAACCCTAGGCATGTAATCAGGCTAGCATTAGGGAAGGTCCCAATGAAAAAAGGGGAGGAGTCAGCCATGTTGTGGCAGTTTTGCGCTCTCTTTGGGATGCCTTTTGCAGCTGCAGTGTGCCTGGAGCTCAGGGCTTCCTGGTTTAAGAAACCCTAACCCTAGGCTCAACGCTAACCCTAACCCTAGTCAAGTAATCAGGCTAGGGTTAGGGAAGGTCCCAAGGAAAAAGGGGTGGAGACAGCCATGTTGTGGCAGTTTTGCGCTCTCTTTGGGATGCCTTTTGCAGCTGCAGTGTGCCTGGAGCTCAGGGCTTCCTGTTTTAAGAAACCGTAACTCTAGGCTCCGTAATAACCTTTTCCATAGGCAAGTAAATCACCTAGGGTTAAGTAACGTCCCAAGGAAAAAGGGGTGGAGACAGCCATGTTGTGGCAGTTTTGCGCTCTCTTTGGGATGCCTTTTGCAGCTGCAGTGTGCCTGGAGCTCAGGGCTTCCTGGTTTAAAAAACCCTAACCCTAGGCTCAACCCTAACCCTAACAATAGACAAGTAAATCAGCCTAGGGTTAGGGAAGGTCCCAAGGAAAAAGGGATGGAGACAGCCATGTTGTGCCAGTTTTGCGCTCTCTTTGGGATGCCTTTTGCAGCTGCAGTGTGCCTGGAGCTCAGGGCTTCCTGGTTTAAAAAACCCTAACCCTAGTCTCAACCCTAACCCTAACCAAAAGGCAGGTAAATCACCCTAGGGTTAGGGAAGGTGCCAAGGGAGAAGGGGAGGAGTCAGCCATGTTGTGGCAGTTTTGCGCTCTCTTTGGGATGCCTTTTGCAGCTGCAGTGTGCCTGGAGCTCAGGGCTTCCTGGTTTAAAAAACCCTAACCCTAGGCTCAACCCTAACCCTAACCCTAGGCAGGTAAATCAGCCTAGGGTTAGGGAAGGTCCCAAGGAAAAAGGGCTGGAGACAGCCATGTTGTTGCAGTTTTGCGCTCTCTTTGGGATGCCTTTTGCAGCTGCAGTGTGCCTGGAGCTCAGGGCTTCCTGGTTTACAAAACCCTAACCCTAGGCTCAACCCTAACCCTAACCCTAGGCAGGTAAATCAGCCTAGGGTTAGGGAAGGTCCCAAGGAAGAAGGGGTGGAGACAGCCATGTTGTGGCAGTTTTGCGCTCTCTTTGGGATGCCTTTTGCAGCTGCAGTGTGCCTGGAGCTCAGGGCTTCCTGGTTTAAGAAACCCTAACCCTAGTCTCAACCCTAACCCTAGGCAGGTAAATCAGCCTAGGGTTAGGGAAGGTCCCAAGGAAGAAGGGGAGGAGTCAGCCATGTTGTGGCAGTTTTGCGCTCTCTTTGGGATGCCTTTTGCAGCTGCAGTGTGCCTGGAGCTCAGGGCTTCCTGGTTTAAAAAACCCTAACCCTAGGCTCAACCCTAACCCTAGGCTCAACCCTAACCCTAACCCCAGGCAGGTAAATCAGCCTAGGGTTAGGGAAGGTCCCAAGGAAAAAGGGCTGGAAACAGCCATGTTGTTGCAGTTTTGCGCTCTCTTTGGGATGCCTTTTGCAGCTGCAGTGTGCCTGGAGCTCAGGGCTTCCTGGTTTGAGAAACCCTAACCCTAGTCTCAACCCTAACCCTAACCCTAGGCAGGTAAATCAGCCTAGGGTTAGGGAAGGTCCCAAGGGAGAAGGGGAGGAGACAGCCATGTTGTGGCAGTTTTGCGCTCTCTTTGGGATGCCTTTTGCAGCTGCAATGTGCCTGGAGCTCAGGGCTTCCTGTTTTAAGAAACCGTAACTCTAGGCTCCGTAATAACCTTTTCCATAGGCAAGTAAATCACCTAGGGTTAAGTAACGTCCCAAGGAAAAAGCAGTTGAGACAGCCATGTTGTGGCAGTTTTGCGCTCTCTTTGGGATGCCTTTTGCAGCTGCAGTGTGCCTGGAGCTCAGGGCTTCCTGGTTTAAAAAACCCTTACCCTAGGCTCAACCCTAACCGTAGGCTCAACCCTGACCCTAACCCTAGGCAGGTAAATCAGCCTAGGGTTAGGGAAGGTCCCAAGGGAGAAGGGGAGGAGACAGCCATGTTGTGGCAGTTTTGCGCTCTCTTTGGGATGCCTTTTGCAGCTGCAGTGTGCCTGGAGCTCAGGGCTTCCTGGTTTGAGAAACCCTAACCCTAGGCTCAACCCTAACCCTAACCCTAGGCAGGTAAATCAGCCTAGGGTTAGGGAAGGTCCCAAGGAAAAAGGGCTGGAGACAGCCATGTTGTGGCAGTTTTGCGCTCTCTTTGGGATGCCTTTTGCAGCTGCAGTGTGCCTGGAGCTCAGGGCTTCCTGGTTTGAGAAACCCTAACCCTAGGCTCAACCCTAACCCTAACCCTAGGCAGGTAAATCAGCCTAGGGTTAGGGAAGGTCCCAAGGAAGAAGGGGTGGAGACAGCCATGTTGTGGCAGTTTTGCGCTCTCTTTGGGATGCCTTTTGCAGCTGCAATGTGCCTGGAGCTGAGGGCTTCCTGGTTTGAGAAACCCTAACCCTAGGCTCAACCCTAACCCTAACCCTAGGCAGGTAAATCAGCCTAGGTTAGGGAGGGTCCCAAGGAAAATGGGGTGGAGACAGCCATGTTGTGGAAGTTTTGCGCTCTCGTTGGGATGCCTTTTGCTGCTGCAGTGTGCCTGGAGCTCAGGGCTTCCTGGTTTACAAAACCCTAACCCTAGGCTCAACCCTAACCCTAACCCTAGGCAAGTAACCAGGCTCGCGTTAGGGAAAGTCCCAATGAAAAAAGGGCTGGAGACAGCCATGTTGTTGCAGTTTTGCGCTCTCTTTGGGATGCCTTTTGCAGCTGCAGTGTGCCTGGAGCTCAGGGCTTCCTGGTTTAAGAAACCCTAACCCTAGGCTCAACCCTAACCCTAACAATAAACAGGTAAATCAGCATAGGGTTAGGGAAGGTCCCAAGGAAAAAGGGATGGAGACAGCCATGTTGTGGCAGTTTTGCGCTCTCCTTGGGATGCCTTTTGCAGCTGCAGTGTGCCTGGAGCTCAGGGCTTCCTGGTTTAAAAAACCCTAACCCTAGTCTCAACCCTAACCCTAACCCTATGCATGTAATCAGCCTAGGGTTAGGGAAGGTCCCAAGGAAGAAGGGGTGGAGACAGCCATGTTGTGGCAGTTTTGCGCTCTCTTTGGGATGCCTTTTGCAGCTGCAGTGTGCCTGGAGCTCAGGGCTTCCTGGTTTAAGAAACCCTAACCCTAGTCTCAACCCTAACCCTAGGCTGGTAAATCAGCCTAGGGTTAGGGAAGGTCCCAAGGAAGAAGGGGAGGAGTCAGCCATGTTGTGGCAGTTTTGCGCTCTCTTTGGGATGCCTTTTGCAGCTGCAGTGTGCCTGGAGCTCAGGGCTTCCTGGTTTAAAAAACCCTGACCCTAGGCTCAACACTAACCCTAGGCTCAACCCTAACCCTAACCCTAGGCAGGTAAATCAGCCTAGGGTTAGGGAAGGTCCCAAGGAAAAAGGGCTGGAGACAGCCATGTTGTTGCAGTTTTGCGCTCTCTTTGGGATGCCTTTTGCAGCTGCAGTGTGCCTGGAGCTCAGGGCTTCCTGGTTTACAAAACCCTAACCCTAGGCTCAACCCTAACCCTAACCCTAAGCAAGTAAATCAGGCTCGCGTTAGGGAAAGTCCCAATGAAAAAAGGGGTGGAGACAGCCATGTTGTGGCAGTTTTGTGCTCTCTTTGGGATGCCTTTTGCAGCTGCAGTGTGCCTGGAGCTCAGGGCTTCCTGGTTTAACAAACCCTAACCCTAGTCTCAACCCTAACCCTAACCCTAGGCAGGTAAATCAGCCTAGGGTTAGGGAAGGTCCCAAGGGAGAAGGGGAGGAGACAGCCATGTTGTGGCAGTTTTGCGCTCTCTTTGGGATGCCTTTTGCAGCTGCAGTGTGCCTGGAGCTCAGGGCTTCCTGGTTTGAGAGACCCTAACCCTAGGCTCAACCCCAACCCTAACCCTAGGCAGGTAAATCAGCCTAGGGTTAGGGAAGGTCCCAAGGGAGAAGGGGAGGAGACAGCCATGTTGTGGCAGTTTTGCGCTCTCTTTGGGATGCCTTTTGCAGCTGCAGTGTGCCTGGAGCTCAGGGCTTCCTGGTTTAAGAAACCCTAACCCTAGGCTCAACCCTAACCCTAACACTAGGCAGGTAAATCAGCCTAGGTTAGGGAGGGTCCCAAGGAAAAAGGGGTGGAGACAGCCATGTTGTGGCAGTTTTGCGCTCTCTTTGGGATGCCTTTTGCAGCTGCAGTATGCCTGGAGATCAGGGCTTCCTGGTTTAAGAAACCCTGACCCTAGGGTCTGTAATGACCTTTTCCTTAGGCAGGTAAATGAGCCTAGGGTTAGGGAAGGTCCCAAGGAAAAAGGGGTGGAGACAGCCATGTTGTGGCAGTTTTGCGCTCTCGTTGGGATGCCTTTTGCAGCTGCAGTGTGCCTGGAGCTCAGGGCTTCCTGGTTTCAGAAACCCTAACCCTAGGCTCAACCCTAACCCTAACCCTAGGCATGTAATCCGGCTAGCGTTAGAGAAGGTCCCAAGGAAAAAGGGGTGGAGACAGCCATGTTTTGGCAGTTTTGCGCTCTCTTTGGGATGCCTTTTGCAGCTGCAGTGTGCCTGGAGCTCAGGGCTTCCTGGTTTGAGAAACCCTAACCCTAGGCTCAACCCTAACCCTAACCCTAGGCAGGTAAATCAGCCTAGGGTTAGGGAAGGTCCCAAGGAAAAAGGGGTGGAGACAGCCATGTTGTGCCAGTTTTGCGCTCTCTTTGGGATGCCTTTTGCAGCTGCAGTGTGCCTGGAGCTCAGGGCTTCCTGGTTTAAAAAACCCTAACCCTAAGCTCAACCCTAACCCTAACAATAGACAAGTAAATCAGCCCAGGGTTAGGGAAGGTCCCAAGGAAAAAGGGATGGAGACAGCCATGTTGTGGCAGTTTTGTGCTCTCTTTGGGATGCCTTTTGCAGCTGCAGTGTGCCTGGAGCTCAGGGCTTCCTGGTTTAACAAACCCTAACCCTAGTCTCAACCCTAACCCTAACCCTAGGCAGGTAAATCAGCCTAGGGTTAGGGAAGGTCCCAAGGAAAAAGGGGAGGAGACAGCCATGTTGTGGCAGTTTTGCGCTCTCTTTGGGATGCCTTTTGCAGCTGCAGTGTGCCTGGAGCTCAGGGCTTCCTGGTTTAGAAAACCCTAACCCTAAGCTCAACCCTAACCCTAACAATAGACAAGTAAATCAGCCTAGGGTTAGGGAAGGTCCCAAGGAAAAAGGGATGGAGACAGCCATGTTGTGGCAGTTTTGCGCTCTCTTTGGGATGCCTTTTGCAGCTGCAGTGTGCCTGGAGCTCAGGGCTTCCTGGTTTAAAAAACCCTAACCCTAGGCTCAACCCTTACCCTAACCCTAGGCAGGTAAATCAGCCTAGGGTTAGGGAAGGTCCCAAGGGAGAAGGGGAGGAGTCAGCCATGTTGTGGCAGTTTTGCGCTCTCTTTGGGATGCCTTTTGCAGCTGCAGTGTGCCTGGCGCTCAGGGCTCCCTGGTTTAAAAAACCCTGACCCTAGGCTCAACCCTAACCCTAACAATAGACAAGTAAATCAGCCTAGGGTTAGGGAAGGTCCCAAGGAAAAAGGGATGGAGACAGCCATGTTGTGGCAGTTTTGCGCTCTCTTTGGGATGCCTTTTGCAGCTGCAGTGTGCCTGGAGCTCAGGGCTTCCTGATTTAAAAAACCCTAACCCTAGTCTCAACCCTAACCCTAACCCTAGGCAGGTAAATCAGCCTAGGGTTAGGGAAGGTCCCAAGGGAGAAGGGGAGGAGTCAGCCATGTTGTGGCAGTTTTGCGCTCTCTTTGGGATGCCTTTTGCAGCTGCAGTGTGCCTGGAGCTCAGGGCTTCCTGGTTTAAAAAACCCTAACCCTAGGCTCAACCCTAACCCTAACCCTAGGCAGGTAAATCAGCCTAGGGTTAGGGAAGGTCCCAAGGAAAAAGGGCTGGAGACAGCCATGTTGTTGCAGTTTTGCGCTCTCTTTGGGATGCCTTTTGCAGCTGCAGTGTGCCTGGAGCTCAGGGCTTCCTGGTTTACAAAACCCTAACCCTAGGCTCAACCCTAACCCTAACCCTAGGCAAGTAACCAGGCTCGCGTTAGGGAAACTCCCAATGAAAAAAGGGGTGGAGACAGCCATGTTGTGGCAGTTTTGTGCTCTCTTTGGGATGCCTTTTGCAGCTGCAGTGTGCCTGGAGCTCAGGGCTTCCTGGTTTAAGAAACCCTAACCCTAGTCTCAACCCTAACCCTAGGCTGGTAAATCAGCCTAGGGTTAGGGAAGGTCCCAAGGAAGAAGGGGAGGAGTCAGCCATGTTGTGGCAGTTTTGCGCTCTCTTTGGGATGCCTTTTGCAGCTGCAGTGTGCCTGGAGCTCAGGGCTTCCTGGTTTAAAAAACCCTAACCCTAGGCTCAACCCTAACCGTAGGCTTAACCCTAACCCTAACCCTAGGCAGGTAAATCAGCCTAGGTTTAGGGAAGGTCCCAAGGAAAAAGGGCTGGAGACAGCCATGTTGTGGCAGTTTTGCGCTCTCTTTGGGATGCCTTTTGCAGCTGCAGTGTGCCTGGAGCTCAGGGCTTCCTGGTTTAAGAAACCCTAACCCTAGGCTCAACCCTAACCCTAACCCTAGGCAAGTAAATCAGGCTCGCGTTAGGGAAAGTCCCAATGAAAAAAGGGGTGGAGACAGCCATGTTGTGGCAGTTTTGTGCTCTCTTTGGGATGCCTTTTGCAGCTGCAGTGTGCCTGGAGCTCAGGGCTTCCTGGTTTAAGAAACCCTAAACCTAGTCTCAACCCTAACCCTAACCCTAGGCAGGTAAATCAGCCTAGGGTTAGGGAAGGTCCCAAGGGAGAAGGGGAGGAGACAGCCATGTTGTGGCAGTTTTGCGCTCTCTTTGGGATGCCTTTTGCAGCTGCAGTGTGCCTGGAGCTCAGGGCTTCCTGGTTTGAGAGACCCTAACCCTAGGCTCAACCCTAACCCTAACCCTAGGCAGGTAAATCAGCCTAGGGTTAGGGAAGGTCCCAAGGGAGAAGGGGAGGAGACAGCCATGTTGTGGCAGTTTTGCGCTCTCTTTGGGATGCCTTTTGCAGCTGCAGTGTGCCTGGAGCTCAGGGCTTCCTGGTTTAAAAAACCCTAACCCTAGGCTCAACCCTAACCCTAACACTAGGCAGGTAAATCAGCCTAGGTTAGGGAGGGTCCCAAGGAAAAAGGGGTGGAGACAGCCATGTTGTGGCAGTTTTGCGCTCTCTTTGGGATGCCTTTTGCAGCTGCAGTGTGCCTGGAGATCAGGGCTTCATGGTTTAAGAAACCCTGACCCTAGGGTCTGTAATGACCTTTTCCTTAGGCAGGTAAATGAGCCTAGGGTTAGGGAAGGTCCCAAGGAAAAAGGGGTGGAGACAGCCATGTTGTGGCAGTTTTGCGCTCTCGTTGGGATGCCTTTTGCAGCTGCAGTGTGCCTGGAGCTCAGGGCTTCCTGGTTTAACAAACCCTAACCCTAGGCTCAACCCTAACCCTAACCCTAGGCATGTAATCCGGCTAGCGTTAGGGAAGGTCCCAAGGAAAAAGGGGTGGAGACAGCCATGTTTTGGCAGTTTTGCGCTCTCTTTGGGATGCCTTTTGCAGCTGCAGTGTGCCTGGAGCTCAGGGCTTCCTGGTTTAAAAACCCTAACCCTAGGCTCAACCCTTACCCTAACCCTAGGCAGGTAAATCAGCCTAGGGTTAGGGAAGGTCCCAAGGAAGAAGGGGAGGAGTCAGCCATGTTGTGGCAGTTTTGCGCTCTCTTTGGGATGCCTTTTGCAGCTGCAGTGTGCCTGGAGCTCAGGGCTCCCTGGTTTAAAAAACCCTGACCCTAGGCTCAACCCTAACCCTAACAATAGACAAGTAAATCAGCCTAGGGTTAGGGAAGGTCCCAAGGAAAAAGGGATGGAGACAGCCATGTTGTGGCAGTTTTGCGCTCTGTTTGGGATGCCTTTTGCAGCTGCAGTGTGCCTGGAGCTCAGGGCTTCCTGATTTAAAAAACCCTAACCCTAGTCTCAACCCTAACCCTAACCCTAGGCAGGTAAATCAGCCTAGGGTTAGGGACGGTCCCAAGGGAGAAGGGGAGGAGTCAGCCATGTTGTGGCAGTTTTGCGCTCTCTTTGGGATGCCTTTTGCAGCTGCAGTGTGCCTGGAGCTCAGGGCTTCCTGGTTTAAAAAACCCTAACCCTAGGCTCAACCCTAACCCTAACCCTAGGCAGGTAAATCAGCCTAGGGTTAGGGAAGGTCCCAAGGAAAAAGGGCTGGAGACAGCCATGTTGTTGCAGTTTTGCGCTCTCTTTGGGATGCCTTTTGCAGCTGCAGTGTGCCTGGAGCTCAGGGCTTCCTGGTTTACAAAACCCTAACCCTAGGCTCAACCCTAACCCTAACCCTAGGCAAGTAACCAGGCTCGCGTTAGGGAAACTCCCAATGAAAAAAGGGGTGGAGACAGCCATGTTGTGGCAGTTTTGTGCTCTCTTTGGGATGCCTTTTGCAGCTGCAGTGTGCCTGGAGCTCAGGGCTTCCTGGTTTAAGAAACCCTAACCCTAGTCTCAACCCTAACCCTAACAATAGACAGGTAAATCAGCATAGGGTTAGGGAAGGTCCCAAGGAAAAAGGGATGGAGACAGCCATGTTGTGGCAGTTTTGCGCTCTCTTTGGGATGCCTTTTGCAGCTGCAGTGTGCCTGGAGCTCAGGGCTTCCTGGTTTAAAAAACCCTAACCCTAGGCTCAACCCTAACCCTAACCCTATGCATGTAATCAGCCTAGGGTTAGGGAAGGTCCCAAGGAAAAAGGGGTGGAGACAGCCATGTTGTGGCAGTTTTGCGCTCTCTTTGGGATGCCTTTTGCAGCTGCAGTGTGCCTGGAGCTCAGGGCTTCCTGGTTTACAAAACCCTAACCCTAGGCTCAACCCTAACCCTAACCCTAGGCAAGTAAATCAGGCTCGCGTTAGGGAAAGTCCCAATGAAAAAAGGGGTGGAGACAGCCATGTTGTGGCAGTTTTGTGCTCTCTTTGGAATGCCTTTTGCAGCTGCAGTGTGCCTGGAGCTCAGGGCTTCCTGGTTTAAGAAACCCTAACCCTAGGCTCAACCCTAACCCTAACCCTAGGCAGGTAAATCAGCCTAGGGTTAGGGAAGGTTCCAAGGGAGAAGGGGAGGAGACAGCCATGTTTTGGCAGTTTTGCGCTCTCTTTGGGATGCCTTTTGCAGCTGCAGTGTGCCTGGAGCTCAGGGCTTCCTGGTTTAAGAAACCCTAACCCTAGGATCAACCCCAACCCTAACCCTAGGCAGGTAAATCAGCCTAGGTTAGGGAGGGTCCCAAGGAAAAAGGGGTGGAGACAGCCATGTTGTGGCAGTTTTGCGCTCTCGTTGGGATGCCTTTTGCAGCTGCAGTGTGCCTGGAGCTCAGGGCTTCCTGGTTTAAAAAACCCTAACCCTAGGCTCAACCCTAACCCTAACCCTAGGCAGGTAAATCAGCCTAGGGTTAGGGAAGGTCCCAAGGGAGAAGGGGAGGAGTCAGCCATGTTGTGGCAGTTTTGCGCTCTCTTTGGGATGCCTTTTGCAGCTGCAGTGTGCCTGGAGCTCAGGGCTTCCTGGTTTAAAAAACCCTAACCCTAGGCTCAACCCTAACCCTAACCCTAGGCAGGTAAATCAGCCTAGGGTTAGGGAAGGTCCCAAGGAAAAAGGGGTGGAGACAGCCATGTTGTGCCAGTTTTGCGCTCTCTTTGGGATGCCTTTTGCAGCTGCAGTGTGCCTGGAGCTCAGGGCTTCCTGGTTTAAAAAACCCTAACCCTAGGCTCAACCCTAACCCTAACCCTAGGCATGTAATCCGGCTAGCGTTAGGGAAGGTCCCAAGGAAAAAGGGGTGGTGACAGCCATGTTTTGGCAGTTTTGCGCTCTCTTTGGGATGCCTTTTGCAGCTGCAGTGTGCCTGGAGCTCAGGGCTTCCTGGTTTAAAAAACCCTAACCCTAGGCTCAACCCTAACCCTCACCCTAGGCAGGTAAATCAGCCTAGGGTTAGGGAAGGTCCCAAGGAAAAAGGGGTGGAGACAGCCATGTTGTGCCAGTTTTGCGCTCTCTTTGGGATGCCTTTTGCAGCTGCAGTGTGCCTGGAGCTCAGGGCTTCCTGGTTTAAAAAACCCTAACCCTAGGCTCAACCCTAACCCTAACAATAGACAAGTAAATCAGCCTAGGGTTAGGGAAGGTCCCAAGGAAAAAGGGATGGAGACAGCCATGTTGTGGCAGTTTTGCGCTCTCTTTGGGATGCCTTTTGCAGCTGCAGTGTGCCTGGAGCTCAGGGCTTCCTGGTTTAAAAAACCCTAACCCTAGTCTCAACCCTTACCCTAACCCTAGTCAGGTAAATCAGCCTAGGGTTAGGGAAGGTCCCAAGGGAGAAGGGGAGGAGTCAGCCATGTTGTGGCAGTTTTGCGCTCTCTTTGGGATGCCTTTTGCAGCTGCAGTGTGCCTGGAGCTCAGGGCTTCCTGGTTTAAAAAACCCTAACCCTAGGCTCAACCCTAACCCTAACAATAGACAAGTAAATCAGCCTAGGGTTAGGGAAGGTCCCAAGGAAAAAGGGATGGAGACAGCCATGTTGTGGCAGTTTTGCGCTCTCTTTGGGATGCCTTTTGCAGCTGCAGTGTGCCTGGAGCTCAGGGCTTCCTGATTTAAAAAACCCTAACCCTAGTCTCAACCCTAACCCTAACCCTAGGCAGGTAAATCAGCCTAGGGTTAGGGAAGGTCCCAAGGGAGAAGGGGAGGAGTCAGCCATGTTGTGGCAGTTTTGCGCTCTCTTTGGGATGCCTTTTGCAGCTGCAGTGTGCCTGGATCTCAGGGCTTCCTGGTTTAAAAAACCCTAACCCTAGGCTCAACCCTAACCCTAACCCTAGGCAGGTAAATCAGCTTAGGGTTAGGGAAAGTCCCAACGAAAAAGGGCTGGAGACAGCCATGTTGTTGCAGTTTTGCGCTCTCTTTGGGATGCCTTTTGCAGCTGCAGTGTGCCTGGAGCTCAGGGCTTCCTGGTTTAAGAAACCCTAACCCAAGGCTCAACCCTAACCCTAACAATAAACAGGTAAATCAGCATAGGGTTAGGGAAGGTCCCAAGGAAAAAGGGATGGAGACAGCCATGTTGTGGCAGTTTTGCGCTCTCCTTGGGATGCCTTTTGCAGCTGCAGTGTGCCTGGAGCTCAGGGCTTCCTGGTTTAAAAAACCCTAACCCTAGGCTCAACCCTAACCCTAACCCTATGCATGTAATCAGCCTAGGGTTAGGGAAGGTCCCAAGGAAGAAGGGGTGGAGACAGCCATGTTGTGGCAGTTTTGCGCTCTCTTTGGGATGCCTTTTGCAGCTGCAGTGTGCCTGGAGCTCAGGGCTTCCTGGTTTAAGAAACCCTAACCCTAGTCTCAACCCTAACCCTAGGCTGGTAAATCAGCCTAGGGTTAGGGAAGGTCCCAAGGAAGAAGGGGAGGAGTCAGCCATGTTGTGGCAGTTTTGCGCTCTCTTTGGGATGCCTTTTGCAGCTGCAGTGTGCCTGGAGCTCAGAGCTTCCTGGTTTAAAAAACCCTGACCCAAGGCTCAACCCTAACCCTAGGCTCAACCCTAACCCTAACCCTAGGCAGGTAAATCAGCCTAGGGTTAGGGAAGGTCCCAAGGAAGAAGGGGTGGAGACAGCCATGTTGTGGCAGTTTTGCGCTCTCTTTGGGATGCCTTTTGCAGCTGCAGTGTGCCTGGAGCTCAGGGCTTCCTGGTTTAAGAAACCCTAACCCTAGGCTCAACCCTAACCCTAACAATAAACAGGTAAATCAGCATAGGGTTAGGGAAGGTCCCAAGGAAAAAGGGATGGAGACAGCCATGTTGTGGCAGTTTTGCGCTCTCCTTGGGATGCCTTTTGCAGCTGCAGTGTGCCTGGAGCTCAGGGCTTCCTGGTTTAAAAAACCCTAACCCTAGGCTCAACCCTAACCCTAACCCTATGCATGTAATCAGCCTAGGGTTAGGGAAGGTCCCAAGGAAGAAGGGGTGGAGACAGCCATGTTGTGGCAGTTTTGCGCTCTCTTTGGGATGCCTTTTGCAGCTGCAGTGTGCCTGGAGCTCAGGGCTTCCTGGTTTAAGAAACCCTAACCCTAGTCTCAACCCTAACCCTAGGCTGGTAAATCAGCCTAGGGTTAGGGAAGGTCCCAAGGAAGAAGGGGAGGAGTCAGCCATGTTGTGGCAGTTTTGCGCTCTCTTTGGGATGCCTTTTGCAGCTGCAGTGGGCCTGGAGCTCAGAGCTTCCTGGTTTAAAAAACCCTGACCCAAGGCTCAACCCTAACCCTAGGCTCAACCCTAACCCTAACCCTAGGCAGGTAAATCAGCCTAGGGTTAGGGAAGGTCCCAAGGAAAAAGGGCTGGAGACAGCCATGTTGTTGCAGTTTTGCGCTCTCTTTGGGATGCCTTTTGCAGCTGCAGTGTGCCTGGAGCTCAGGGCTTCCTGGTTTACAAAACCCTAACCCTAGGCTCAACCCTAACCCTAACCCTAGGCAAGTAAATCAGGCTCGCGTTAGGGAAAGTCCCAATGAAAAAAGGGGTGGAGACAGCCATGTTGTGGCAGTTTTGTGCTCTCTTTGGGATGCCTTTTGCAGCTGCAGTGTGCCTGGAGCTCAGGGCTTCCTGGTTTAAGAAACCCTAACCCTAGGCTCAACCCTAACCCTAACCCTAGGCAGGTAAATCAGCCTAGGGTTAGGGAAGGTCCCAAGGGAGAAGGGGAGGAGACAGCCATGTTGTGGCAGTTTTGCGCTCTCTTTGGGATGCCTTTTGCAGCTGCAGTGTGCCTGGAGCTCAGGGCTTCCTGGTTTGAGAGACCCTAACCCTAGGCTCAACCCTAACCCTAACCCTAGGCAGGTAAATCAGCAGAGGGTTAGGGAAGGTCCCAAGGAAAAAGGGGTGGAGACAGCCATGTTGTGGCAGTTTTGCGCTCTCTTTGGGATGCCTTTTGCAGCTGCAGTGTGCCTGGAGCTCAGGGCTTCCTGGTTTAAGAAACCCTAACCCTAGGCTCAACCCTAACCCTAACCCTATGCATGTAATCAGCCTAGGGTTAGGGAAGGTCCCAAGGAAGAAGGGGTGGAGACAGCCATGTTGTGGCAGTTTTGCGCTCTCTTTGGGATGCCTTTTGCAGCTGCAGTGTGCCTGGAGCTCAGGGCTTCCTGGTTTAAGAAACCCTAACCCTAGTCTCAACCCTAACCCTAGGCTGGTAAATCAGCCTAGGGTTAGGGAAGGTCCCAAGGAAGAAGGGGAGGAGTCAGCCATGTTGTGGCAGTTTTGCGCTCTCTTTGGGATGCCTTTTGCAGCTGCAGTGTGCCTGGAGCTCAGAGCTTCCTGGTTTAAAAAATCCTGACCCAAGGCTCAACCCTAACCCTAGGCTCAACCCTAACCCTAACCCTAGGCAGGTAAATCAGCCTAGGGTTAGGGAAGGTCCCAAGGAAGAAGGGGTGGAGACAGCCATGTTGTGGCAGTTTTGCGCTCTCTTTGGGATGCCTTTTGCAGCTGCAGTGTGCCTGGAGCTCAGGGCTTCCTGGTTTAAGAAACCCTAACCCTAGGCTCAACCCTAACCCTAACAATAAACAGGTAAATCAGCATAGGGTTAGGGAAGGTCCCAAGGAAAAAGGGATGGAGACAGCCATGTTGTGGCAGTTTTGCGCTCTCCTTGGGATGCCTTTTGCAGCTGCAGTGTGCCTGGAGCTCAGGGCTTCCTGGTTTAAAAAACCCTAACCCTAGGCTCAACCCTAACCCTAACCCTATGCATGTAATCAGCCTAGGGTTAGGGAAGGTCCCAAGGAAGAAGGGGTGGAGACAGCCATGTTGTGGCAGTTTTGCGCTCTCTTTGGGATGCCTTTTGCAGCTGCAGTGTGCCTGGAGCTCAGGGCTTCCTGGTTTAAGAAACCCTAACCCTAGTCTCAACCCTAACCCTAGGCTGGTAAATCAGCCTAGGGTTAGGGAAGGTCCCAAGGAAGAAGGGGAGGAGACAGCCATGTTGTGGCAGTTTTGCGCTCTCTTTGGGATGCCTTTTGCAGCTGCAGTGGGCCTGGAGCTCAGAGCTTCCTGGTTTAAAAAACCCTGACCCAAGGCTCAACCCTAACCCTAGGCTCAACCCTAACCCTAACCCTAGGCAGGTAAATCAGCCTAGGGTTAGGGAAGGTCCCAAGGAAAAAGGGCTGGAGACAGCCATGTTGTTGCAGTTTTGCGCTCTCTTTGGGATGCCTTTTGCAGCTGCAGTGTGCCTGGAGCTCAGGGCTTCCTGGTTTACAAAACCCTAACCCTAGGCTCAACCCTAACCCTAACCCTAGGCAAGTAAATCAGGCTCGCGTTAGGGAAAGTCCCAATGAAAAAAGGGGTGGAGACAGCCATGTTGTGGCAGTTTTGTGCTCTCTTTGGGATGCCTTTTGCAGCTGCAGTGTGCCTGGAGCTCAGGGCTTCCTGGTTTAAGAAACCCTAACCCTAGGCTCAACCCTAACCCTAACCCTAGGCAGGTAAATCAGCCTAGGGTTAGGGAAGGTCCCAAGGGAGAAGGGGAGGAGACAGCCATGTTGTGGCAGTTTTGCGCTCTCTTTGGGATGCCTTTTGCAGCTGCAGTGTGCCTGGAGCTCAGGGCTTCCTGGTTTGAGAGACCCTAACCCTAGGCTCAACCCTAACCCTAACCCTAGGCAGGTAAATCAGCAGAGGGTTAGGGAAGGTCCCAAGGAAAAAGGGGTGGAGACAGCCATGTTGTGGCAGTTTTGCGCTCTCTTTGGGATGCCTTTTGCAGCTGCAGTGTGCCTGGAGCTCAGGGCTTCCTGGTTTAAAAAACCCTAACCCTAGGCTCAACCCTAACCCTAACCCTAGGCATGTAATCCGGCTAGCGTTAGGGAAGGTCCCAAGGAAAAAGGGGTGGAGACAGCCATGTTTTGGCAGTTTTGCGCTCTCTTTGGGATGCCTTTTGCAGCTGCAGTGTGCCTGGAGCTCAGGGCTTCCTGGTTTAAAAAACCCTAACCCTAGTCTCAACCCTTACCCTAACCCTAGGCAGGTAAATCAGCCTAGGGTTAGGGAAGGTCCCAAGGGAGAAGGGGAGGAGTCAGCCATGTTGTGGCAGTTTTGCGCTCTCTTTGGGATGCCTTTTGCAGCTGCAGTGTGCCTGGAGCTCAGGGCTTCCTGGTTTAAAAAACCCTAACCCTAGGCTCAACCCTAACCCTAACCCTAACAGAAGACAAGTAAATCAGCCTAGGGTTAGGGAAGGTCCCAAGGAAAAAGGGATGGAGACAGCCATGTTGTGGCAGTTTTGCGCTCTCTTTGGGATGCCTTTTGCAGCTGCAGTGTGCCTGGAGCTCAGGGCTTCCTGATTTAAAAAACCCTAACCCTAGGCTCAACCCTAACCCTAACCCTAACAATAGACAAGTAAATCAGCCTAGGGTTAGGGAAGGTCCCAAGGAAAAAGGGATGGAGACAGCCATGTTGTGGCAGTTTTGCGCTCTCTTTGGGATGCCTTTTGCAGCTGCAGTGTGCCTGGAGCTCAGGGCTTCCTGGTTTAAGAAACCCTAACCCTAGTCTCAACCCTAACCCTAACCCTAGGCAGGTAAATCAGCCTAGGGTTAGGGAAGGTCCCAAGGGAGAAGGGGAGGAGTCAGCCATGTTGTGGCAGTTTTGCGCTCTCTTTGGGATGCCTTTTGCAGCTGCAGTGTGCCTGGATCTCAGGGCTTCCTGGTTTAAAAAACCCTAACCCTAGGCTCAACCCTAACCCTAACCCTAGGCAGGTAAATCAGCCTAGGGTTAGGGAAGGTCCCAACGAAAAAGGGCTGGAGACAGCCATGTTGTTGCAGTTTTGCGCTCTCTTTGGGATGCCTTTTGCAGCTGCAGTGTGCCTGGAGCTCAGGGCTTCCTGGTTTAAGAAACCCTAACCCTAGGCTCAACCCTAACCCTAACAATAAACAGGTAAATCAGCATAGGGTTAGGGAAGGTCCCAAGGAAAAAGGGATGGAGACAGCCATGTTGTGGCAGTTTTGCGCTCTCCTTGGGATGCCTTTTGCAGCTGCAGTGTGCCTGGAGCTCAGGGCTTCCTGGTTTAAGAAACCCTAACCCTAGGCTCAACCCTAACCCTAGGCTGGTAAATCAGCCTAGGGTTAGGGAAGGTCCCAAGGAAAAAGGGGAGGAGTCAGCCATGTTGTGGCAGTTTTGCGCTCTCTTTGGGATGCCTTTTGCAGCTGCAGTGTGCCTGGAGCTCAGAGCTTCCTGGTTTAAAAAACCCTGACCCAAGGCTCAACCCTAACCCTAGGCTCAACCCTAACCCTAACCCTAGGCAGGTAAATCAGCCTAGGGTTAGGGAAGGTCCCAAGGAAAAAGGGCTGGAGACAGCCATGTTGTTGCAGTTTTGCGCTCTCTTTGGGATGCCTTTTGCAGCTGCAGTGTGCCTGGAGCTCAGGGCTTCCTGGTTTACAAAACCCTAACCCTAGGCTCAACCCTAACCCTAACCCTAGGCAAGTAAATCAGGCTCGCGTTAGGGAAAGTCCCAATGAAAAAAGGGGTGGAGACAGCCATGTTGTGGCAGTTTTGTGCTCTCTTTGGGATGCCTTTTGCAGCTGCAGTGTGCCTGGAGCTCAGGGCTTCCTGGTTTGAGAGACCCTAACCCTAGGCTCAACCCTAACCCTAACCCTAGGCAGGTAAATCAGCAGAGGGTTAGGGAAGGTCCCAAGGAAAAAGGGGTGGAGACAGCCATGTTGTGGCAGTTTTGCGCTCTCTTTGGGATGCCTTTTGCAGCTGCAGTGTGCCTGGAGCTCAGGGCTTCCTGGTTTCAGAAACCCTAACCCTAGGCTCAACCCTAACCCTAACCCTAGGCAGGTAAATCAGCCTAGGGTTAGGGAAGGTCCCAAGGAAAAAGGGCTGGAGACAGCCATGTTGTTGCAGTTTTGCGCTCTCTTTGGGATGCCTTTTGCAGCTGCAGTGTGCCTGGAGCTCAGGGCTTCCTGGTTTGAGAAACCCTAACCCTAGTCTCAACCCTAACCCTAACCCTAGGCAGGTAAATCAGCCTAGGGTTAGGGAAGGTCCCAAGGAAGAAGGGGAGGAGACAGCCATGTTGTGGCAGTTTTTCGCTCTCTTTGGGATGCCTTTTGCAGCTGCAGTGTGCCTGGAGCTCAGGGCTTCCTGGTTTACAAAACCCTAACCCTAGGCTCAACCCTAAACCTAACCCTAGGCAGGTAAATCAGCCTATGGTTAGGGAAGGTCCCAAGGAAGAAGGGGTGGAGTCAGCCATGTTGTGGCAGTTTTGCGCTCTCTTTGGGATGCCTTTTGCAGCTGCAGTGTGCCTGGAGCTCAGGGCTTCCTGGTTTAAGAAACCCTAACCCTAGGCTCAACCCTAACCCTAACACTAGGCAGGTAAATCAGCCTAGGTTAGGGAGGGTCCCAAGGAAAAAGGGGTGGAGACAGCCATGTTGTGGCAGTTTTGCGCTCTCTTTGGGATGCCTTTTGCAGCTGCAGTGTGCCTGGAGATCAGGGCTTCCTGGTTTAAGAAACCCTGACCCTAGGGTCTGTAAAGACCTTTTCCTTAGGCAGGTAAATGAGCCTAGGGTTAGGGAAGGTCCCAAGGAAAAAGGGGTGGAGACAGCCATGTTGTGGCAGTTTTGCGCTCTCGTTGGGATGCCTTTTGCAGCTGCAGTGTGCCTGGAGCTCA
Source organism: Calcarius lapponicus (assembly GCA_039654755.1). NCBI lineage: Eukaryota > Metazoa > Chordata > Aves > Passeriformes > Fringillidae > Calcarius > Calcarius lapponicus. Next base: position 26,783,781 of record CM077470.1, read on the forward strand.
GGGCTTCCTGGTTTCAGAAACCCTAACCCTAGGCTCAACCCTAACCCTAACCCTAGGCATGTAATCCGGCTAGCGTTAGGGAAGGTCCCAAGGAAAAAGGGGTGGAGACAGCCATGTTTTGGCAGTTTTGCGCTCTCTTTGGGATGCCTTTTGCAGCTGCAGTGTGCCTGGAGCTCAGGGCTTCCTGGTTTAAGAAACCCTAACCCTAGGCTCAACCCTAACCCTAACCCTAGGCAGATAATCAGGCTAGCATTAGGAAAGGTCCCAATGAAAAAAGGGGTAGAGTCAGCCATGTTGTGGCAGTTTTGCGCTCTCTTTGGGATGCCTTTTGCAGCTGCAGTGTGCCTGGAGCTCAGGGCTTCCTGGTTTGAGAAACCCTAACCCTAGGCTCAACCCTAACCCTAACCCTAGGCAGGTAAATCAGCCTAGGGTTAGGGAAGGTCCCAAGGAAAAAGGGATGGAGACAGCCATGTTGTGCCAGTTTTGCCCTCTCTTTGGGATGCCTTTTGCAGCTGCAGTGTGCCTGGAGCTCAGGGCTCCCTGGTTTAAAACACCCTGACCCTAGGCTCAACCCTAACCCTAACCCTAGGCAAGTACCCAGGCTCGTGTTAGGGAAAGTCCCAATGAAAAAAGGGGTGGAGACAGCCATGTTGTGGCAGTTTTGTGCTCTCTTTGGGATGCCTTTTGCAGCTGCAGTGTGCCTGGAGCTCAGGGCTTCCTGGTTTAAGAAACCCTAACCCTAGTCTCAACCCTAACCCTAGGCTGGTAAATCAGCCTAGGGTTAGGGAAGGTCCCAAGGAAGAAGGGGAGGAGTCAGCCATGTTGTGGCAGTTTTGCGCTCTCTTTGGGATGCCTTTTGCAGCTGCAGTGTGCCTGGAGCTCAGGGCTTCCTGGTTTAAAAAACCCTAACCCTAGGCTCAACCCTAACCCTAGGATCAACCCTAACCCTAACCCTCGGCAGGTAAATCAGCCTAGGGTTAGGGAAGGTCCCAAGGAAAAAGGGCTGGAGACAGCCATGTTGTTGCAGTTTTGCGCTCTCTTTGGGATGCCTTTTGCAGCTGCAGTGTGCCTGGAGCTCAGGGCTTCCTGGTTTACAAAACCCTAACCCTAGGCTCAACCCTAACCCTAACCCTAGGCAAGTAAATCAGGCTCGCGTTAGGGAAAGTCACAATGAAAAAAGGGGTGGAGACAGCCATGTTGTGGCAGTTTTGCGCTCTCTTTGGGATGCCTTTTGCAGCTGCAGTGTGCCTGGAGCTCAGGGCTTCCTGGTTTGAGAAACCCTAACCCTAGGCTCAACCGTAACCCTAACCCTAGGTAGGTAAATCAGGCTAGGGTTAGGGAAGGTCCCAAGGAAAAAGGGGTGGAGACAGCCATGTTGTGGCAGTTTTGCGCTCTCTTTGGGATGCCTTTTGCAGCTGCAATGTGCCTGGAGCTCAGGGCTTCCTGGTTTAAGAAACCCTAAACCTAGGCTCAACCCTAACCCTAACCCTAGGTTTGTAAATCAGCCTAGGGTTAGGGAAGGTCCCAAGGGAGAAGGGGAGGAGTCAGCCATGTTGTGGCAGTTTTGCGCTCTCTTTGGGATGCCTTTTGCAGCTGCAGTGTGCCTGGAGCTCAGGGCTTCCTGGTTTAAAAAACCCTAACCCTAGGCTCATCCCTAACCCTAACACTAGGCAGGTAAATCAGCCTAGGGTTAGGGAAGGTCCCAAGGAAAAAGGGCTGGAGACAGCCATGTTGTTGCAGTTTTGCGCTCTCTTTGGGATGCCTTTTGCAGCTGCAGTGTGCCTGGAGCTCAGGGCTTCCTGGTTTAAAAAACCCTAACCCTAGGCTCAACCCTAACCCTAACAATAGACAAGTAAATCAGCCTAGGGTTAGGGAAGGTCCCAAGGAAAAAGGGATGGAGACAGCCATGTTGTGGCAGTTTTGCGCTCTCTTTGGGATGCCTTTTGCAGCTGCAGTGTGCCTGGAGCTCAGGGCTTCCTGGTTTACAAAACCCTAACCCTAGGCTCAACCCTAACCCTAACCCTAGGCAGGTAAATCAGCCTATGGTTAGGGAAGGTCCCAAGGAAGAAGGGGTGGAGACAGCCATGTTGTGGCAGTTTTGCGCTCTCTTTGGGATGCCTTTTGCAGCTGCAGTGTGCCTGGAGATCAGGGCTTCCTGGTTTAAGAGACCCTGACCCTAGGGTCTGTAATGACCTTTTCCTTAGGCAGGTAAATGAGCCTAGGGTTAGGGAAGGTCCCAAGGAAAAAGGGGTGGAGACAGCCATGTTGTGGCAGTTTTGCGCTCTCGTTGGGATGCCTTTTGCAGCTGCAGTGTGCCTGGAGCTCAGGGCTTCCTGGTTTGAGAAACCCTAACCCTAGGCTCAACCCTAACCCTAACCCTAGGCAGGTAAATCAGCCTAGGGTTAGGGAAGGTCCCAAGGAAAAAGGGATGGAGACAGCCATGTTGTGCCAGTTTTGCGCTCACTTTGGGATGCCTTTTGCAGCTGCAGTGTGCCTGGAGCTCAGGGCTTCCTGGTTTAAAAAACCCTAACCCTAGGCTCAACCCTTACCCTAACCCTAGGCAGGTAAATCAGCCTAGGGTTAGGGAAGGTCCCAAGGGAGAAGGGGAGGAGTCAGCCATGTTGTGGCAGTTTTGCGCTCTCTTTGGGATGCCTTTTGCAGCTGCAGTGTGCCTGGAGCTCAGGGCTTCCTGGTTTACAAAACCCTAACCCTAGGCTCAACCCTAACCCTAACCCTAGGCAAGTAACCAGGCTCGCGTTAGGGAAAGTCCCAATGAAAAAAGGGGTGGAGACAGCCATGTTGTGGCAGTTTTGTGCTCTCTTTGGGATGCCTTTTGCAGCTGCAGTGTGCCTGGAGCTCAGGGCTTCCTGGTTTAAGAAACCCTAACCCTAGTCTCAACCCTAACCCTAACAATAGACAGGTAAATCAGCATAGGGTTAGGGAAGGTCCCAAGGAAAAAGGGATGGAGACAGCCATGTTGTGGCAGTTTTGCGCTCTCTTTGGGATGCCTTTTGCAGCTGCAGTGTGCCTGGAGCTCAGGGCTTCCTGGTTTAAAAAACCCTAACCCTAGGCTCAACCCTAACCCTAACCCTATGCATGTAATCAGCCTAGGGTTAGGGAAGGTCCCAAGGAAGAAGGGATGGAGATAGCCATGTTGTGGCAGTTTTGCGCTCTCTTTGGGATGCCTTTTGCAGCTGCAGTGTGCCTGGAGCTCAGGGCTTCCTGGTTTAAGAAACCCTAACCCTAGTCTCAACCCTAACCCTAGGCTGGTAAATCAGCCTAGGGTTAGGGAAGGTCCCAGGGAAGAAGGGGAGGAGTCAGCCATGTTGTGGCAGTTTTGCGCTCTCTTTGGGATGCCTTTTGCAGCTGCAGTGTGCCTGGAGCTCAGGGCTTCCTGGTTTAAAAAACCCTAACCCTAGGCTCAACCCTAACCCTAGGCTCAACCCTAACCCTAACCCTAGGCAGGTAAATCAGCCTAGGGTTAGGGAAGGTCCCAAGGAAAAAGGGCTGGAGACAGCCATGTTGTTGCAGTTTTGCGCTCTCTTTGGGATGCCTTTTGCAGCTGCAGTGTGCCTGGAGCTCAGGGCTTCCTGGTTTACAAAACCCTAACCCTAGGCTCAACCCTAACCCTAACCCTAGGCAAGTAAATCAGGCTGGCGTTAGGGAAAGTCACAATGAAAAAAGGGGTGGAGACAGCCATGTTGTGGCAGTTTTGCGCTCTCTTTGGGATGCCTTTTGCAGCTGCAGTGTGCCTGGAGCTCAGGGCTTCCTGGTTTGAGAAACCCTAACCCTAGGCTCAACCCTAACCCTAACCCTAGGCAGGTAAATCAGGCTAGGGTTAGGGAAGGTCCCAAGGAAAAAGGGATGGAGACAGCCATGTTGTGGCAGTTTTGCGCTCTTTTTGGGATGCCTTTTGCAGCTGCAATGTGCCTGGAGCTCAGGGCTTCCTGTTTTAAGAAACCCTAACCCTAGGCTCAACCCTAACCCTAACAATAGACAAGTAAATCAGCCTAGGGTTAGGGAAGGTCCCAAGGAAAAAGGGCTGGAGACAGCCATGTTGTGGCAGTTTTGCGCTCTCTTTGGGATGCCTTTTCCAGCTGCAGTGTGCCTGGAGCTCAGGGCTTCCTGGTTTAAAAAACCCTAACCCTAGGCTCAACCCTAACCCTAGGATCAACCCTAACCCTAACCCTCGGCAGGTAAATCAGCCTAGGGTTAGGGAAGGTCCCAAGGGAGAAGGGGAGGAGTCAGCCATGTTGTGGCAGTTTTGCGCTCTCTTTGGGATGCCTTTTGCAGCTGCAGTGTGCCTGGAGCTCAGGGCTTCCTGGTTTAAAAAACCCTAACCCTAGGCTCATCCCTAACCCTAACACTAGGCAGGTAAATCAGCCTAGGGTTAGGGAAGGTCCCAAGGAAAAAGGGCTGGAGACAGCCATGTTGTTGAAGTTTTGCGCTCTCTTTGGGATGCCTTTTGCAGCTGCAGTGTGCCTGGAGCTCAGGGCTTCCTGGTTTAAAAAACCCTAACCCTAGGCTCAACCCTAACCCTAACAATAGACAAGTAAATCAGCCTAGGGTTAGGGAAGGTCCCAAGGAAAAAGGGCTGGAGACAGCCATGTTGTGGCAGTTTTGCGCTCTCTTTGGGATGCCTTTTGCAGCTGCAGTGTGCCTGGAGCTCAGGGCTTCCTGGTTTAAAAAACCCTAACCCTAGGCTCAACCCTAACCCTAACAATAGACAAGTAAATCAGCCTAGGGTTAGGGAAGGTCCCAAGGAAAAAGGGATGGAGACAGCCATGTTGTGGCAGTTTTGCGCTCTCTTTGGGATGCCTTTTGCAGCTGCAGTGTGCCTGGAGCTCAGGGCTTCCTGATTTAAAAAACCCTAACCCTAGTCTCAACCCTAACCCTAACCCTAGGCAGGTAAATCAGCCTAGGGTTAGGGAAGGTCCCAAGGGAGAAGGGGTGGAGACAGCCATGTTGTGGCAGTTTTGCGCTCTCTTTGGGATGCCTTTTGCAGCTGCAGTGTGCCTGGAGCTCAGGGCTTCCTGGTTTAAAAAACCCTAACCCTAGGCTCAACACTAACCCTATCCCTAGGCAGGTAAATCAGCCTAGGGTTAGGGAAGGTCCCAAGGAAAAAGGGCTGGAGACAGCCATGTTGTTGCAGTTTTGCGCTCTCTTTGGGATGCCTTTTGCAGCTGCAGTGTGCCTGGAGCTCAGGGCTTCCTGGTTTACAAAACCCTAACCCTAGGCTCAACCCTAACCCTAACCCTAGGCAAGTAACCAGGCTCGCGTTAGGGAAAGTCCCAATGAAAAAAGGGGTGGAGACAGCCATGTTGTGGCAGTTTTGTGCTCTCTTTGGGATGCCTTTTGCAGCTGCAGTGTGCCTGGAGCTCAGGGCTTCCTGGTTTAAGAAACCCTAACCCTAGGCTCAACCCTAACCCTAACAATAGACAGGTAAATCAGCATAGGGTTAGGGAAGGTCCCAAGGATGAAGGGGTGGAGACAGCCATGTTGTGGCAGTTTTGCGCTCTCTTTGGGATGCCTTTTGCAGCTGCAGTTAGCCTGGAGCTCAGGGCTTCCTGGTTTAAGAAACCCTAACCCTAGGCTCAACCCTAACCCTAGCCCTAGGCAGGTAAATCAGCCTAGGTTAGGGAGGGTCCCAAGGAAAAAGGGGTGGAGACAGCCATGTTGTGGCAGTTTTGCGCTCTCTTTGGGATGCCTTTTGCAGCTGCAGTGTGCCTGGAGATCAGGGCTTCCTGGTTTAAGAAACCCTGACCCTAGGGTCTGTAATGACCTTTTCCTTAGGGAGGTAAATCAGCCTAGGGTTAATGAAGGTCCCAAGGGAGAAGGGGAGGAGTCAGCCATGTTGTGGCAGTTTTGCGCTCTCTTTGGGATGCCTTTTGCAGCTGCAGTGTGCCTGGAGCTCAGGGCTTCCTGGTTTAAAAAACCCTAACCCTATGCTCAACCCTAACCCTAACACTAGGCAGGTAAATCAGCCTAGGGTTAGGGAAGGTCCCAAGGAAGATGGGGTGGAGTCAGCCATGTTGTGGCAGTTTTGCGCTCTCTTTGGGATGCCTTTTGCAGCTGCAGTTAGCCTGGAGCTCAGGGCTTCCTGGTTTAAGAAACCCTAACCCTAGGCTCAACCCTAACCCTAGCCCTAGGCAGGTAAATCAGCCTAGGTTAGGGAGGGTCCCAAGGAAAAAGGGGTGGAGACAGCCATGTTGTGGCAGTTTTGCGCTCTCGTTGGGATGCCTTTTGCAGCTGCAGTGTGCCTGGAGCTCAGGGCTTCCTGGTTTCAGAAACCCTAACCCTAGGCTCAACCCTAACCCTAACCCTAGGCATGTAATCCGGCTAGCGTTAGGGAAGGTCCCAAGGAAAAAGGGGTGGAGACAGCCATGTTTTGGCAGTTTTGCGCTCTCTTTGGGATGCCTTTTGCAGCTGCAGTGTGCCTGGAGCTCAGGGCTTCCTGGTTTAAGAAACCCTAACCCTAGGCTCAACCCTAACCCTAACCCTAGGCAAGTAAATCAGCCTAGGGTTAGGAAAGGTCCCAATGAAAAAAGGGGTGGAGTCAGCCATGTTGTGGCAGTTTTGCGCTCTCTTTGGGATGCCTTTTGCAGCTGCAGTGTGCCTGGAGCTCAGGGCTTCCTGGTTTGAGAAACCCTAACCCTAGGCTCCACCCTAACCCTAACCCTAGGCAGGTAAATCAGCCTAGGGTTAGGGAAGGTCCCAAGGAAAAAGGGCTGGAGACAGCCATGTTGTGGCAGTTTTGCGCTCTCTTTGGGATGCCTTTTGCAGCTGCAGTGTGCCTGGAGCTCAGGGCTTCCTGGTTTAAAAAACCCTAACCCTAGGCTCAACCCTAACCCTAACCCTAGGCAGGTAAATCAGCCTAGGGTTAGGGAAGGTCCCAAGGAAAAAGGGGTGGAGACAGCCATGTTGTGCCAGTTTTGCGCTCTCTTTGGGATGCCTTTTGCAGCTGCAGTGTGCCTGGAGCTCAGGGCTTCCTGGTTTAAAAAACCCTAACCCTAGTCTCAACCCTAACCCTAACCCTAGGCAGGTAAATCAGCCTAGGGTTAGGGAAGGTCCCAAGGGAGAAGGGGAGGAGTCAGCCATGTTGTGGCAGTTTTGCGCACTCTTTGGGATGCCTTTTGCAGCTGCAGTGTGCCTGGAGCTCAGGGCTTCCTGGTTTAAAAAACCGGAACCCTAGTCTCAACCCTAACCCTAACCCTAGGCAGGTAAATCAGCCTAGGGTTAGGGAAGGTCCCAAGGAAAAAGGGGTGGAGACAGCCATGTTGTTGCAGTTTTGCGCTCTCTTTGGGATGCCTTTTGCAGCTGCAGTGTGCCTGGAGCTCAGGGCTTCCTGGTTTACAAAACCCGAACCCTAGGCTCAACCCTAACCCTAACCCTAGGCAAGTAATCAGGCTCGCGTTAGGGAAAGTCCCAATGAAAAAAGGGGTGGAGACAGCCATGTTGTGGCAGTTTTGTGCTCTCTTTGGGATGCCTTTTGCCGCTGCAGTGTGCCTGGAGCTCAGGGCTTCCTGGTTTGAGAAACCCTAACCCTAGGCTCAACCCTAACCCTAACCCTAGGCAGGTAAATCAGCCTAGGGTTAGGGAAGGTCCCAAGGAAAAAGGGGTGGAGACAGCCATGTTGTGGCAGTTTTGTGCTCTCTTTGGGATGCCTTTTGCAGCTGCAATGTGCCTGGAGCTCAGGGCTTCCTGGTTTAAGAAACCCTAACCCTAGGCTCAACCCTAACCCTAACCCTAGGCAGGTAAATCAGCCTAGGGTTAGGGAAGGTCCCAAGGAAAAAGGGGTGGAGAAAGCCATGTTGTGGCAGTTTTGCGCTCTCTTTGGGATGCCTTATGCAGCTGCAGTGTGCCTGGAGCTCAGGGCTTCCTGGTTTAACAAACCCTAACCCTAGTCTCAACCCTAACCCTAACCCTAGGCAGGTAAATCAGCCTAGGGTTAGGGAAGGTCCCAAGGGAGAAGGGGAGGAGACAGCCCTGTTGTGGCAGTTTTGTGCTCTCTTTGGGATGCCTTTTGCAGCTGCAGTGTGCCTGGAGCTCAGGGCTTCCTGGTTTAAGAAACCCTAACCCTAGGCTCAACCCTAACCCTAACCCTAGGCAGGTAAATCAGCCTAGGGTTAGGGAAGGTCCCAAGGAAAAAGGGCTGGAGACAGCCATGTTGTTGCAGTTTTGCGCTCTCTTTGGGATGCCTTTTGCAGCTGCAGTGTGCCTGGAGCTCAGGGCTTCCTGGTTTACAAAACCCTAACCCTAAGCTCAACCCTGACCCTAACCCTAGGCAAGTAATCAGGCTCGCGTTAGGGAAAGTCCCAATGAAAAAAGGGGTGGAGACAGCCATGTTGTGGCAGTTTTGTGCTCTCTTTGGGATGCCTTTTGCCGCTGCAGTGTGCCTGGAGCTCAGGGCTTCCTGGTTTGAGAAACCCTAACCCTAGGCTCAACCCTAACCCTAACCCTAGGCAGGTAAATCAGCCTAGGGTTAGGGAAGGTCCCAAGGAAAAAGGGGTGGAGACAGCCATGTTGTGGCAGTTTTGTGCTCTCTTTGGGATGCCTTTTGCAGCTGCAATGTGCCTGGAGCTCAGGGCTTCCTGGTTTAAGAAACCCTAACCCTAGTCTCAACCCTAACCCTAACCCTAGGAAGGTAATCAGGCTAGCGTTAGGAAAGGTCCCAATGAAAAAAGGGGAGGAGTCAGCCATGTTGTGGCAGTTTTGCGCTCTCTTTGGGATGCCTTTTGCAGCTGCAGTGTGCCTGGAGCTCAGGGCTTCCTGGTTTAACAAACCCTAACCCTAGTCTCAACCCTAACCCTAACCCTAGGCAGGTAAATCAGCCTAGGGTTAGGGAAGGTCCCAAGGGAGAAGGGGAGGAGACAGCCCTGTTGTGGCAGTTTTGTGCTCTCTTTGGGATGCCTTTTGCAGCTGCAGTGTGCCTGGAGCTCAGGGCTTCCTGGTTTAAGAAACCCTAACCCTAGGCTCAACCCTAACCCTAACCCTAGGCAGGTAAATCAGCCTAGGGTTAGGGAAGGTCCCAAGGAAAAAGGGCTGGAGACAGCCATGTTGTTGCAGTTTTGCGCTCTCTTTGGGATGCCTTTTGCAGCTGCAGTGTGCCTGGAGCTCAGGGCTTCCTGGTTTACAAAACCCTAACCCTAAGCTCAACCCTGACCCTAACCCTAGGCAAGTAAATCAGGCTCGCTTTAGGGAAAGTCCCAATGAAAAAAGGGGTGGAGACAGCCATGTTGTGGCAGTTTTGCGCTCTCTTTGGGATGCCTTTTGCAGCTGCAGTGTGCCTGGAGCTCAGGGCTTCCTGGTTTAAAAAACCCTAACCCTATGCTCAACCCTAACCCTAACCCTAGGCAGGTAAATCAGCCTAGGGTTAGGGAAGGTCCCAAGGAAGAAGGGGTGGAGTCAGCCATGTTGTGGCAGTTTTGCGCTCTCTTTGGGATGCCTTTTGCAGCTGCAGTGTGCCTGGAGCTCAGGGCTTCCTGGTTTAAGAAACCCTAACCCTAGGCTCAACCCTAACCCTAACCCTAGGCAGGTAAATCAGCCTAGGTTAGGGAGGGTCCCAAGGAAAAAGGGGTGGAGACAGCCATGTTGTGGCAGTTTTGCGCTCTGTTTGGGATGCCTTTTGCAGCTGCAGTGTGCCTGGAGATCAGGGCTTCCTGGTTTAAGAAACCCTGACCCTAGGGTCTGTAATGACCTTTTCCTTAGGCAGGTAAATCAGCCTAGGGTTAGGGAAGGTCCCAAGGAAAAAGGGGTGGAGACAGCCATGTTGTGGCAGTTTTGCGCTCTCTTTGGGATGCCTTTTGCAGCTGCAATGTGCCTGGAGCTCAGGGCTTCCTGGTTTCAGAAACCCTAACCCTAGGCTCAACCCTAACCCTAGGCAAGCAATCCGGCTAGCGTTAGGGAAGGTCCCAAGGAAAAAGGGGTGGAGACAGCCATGTTTTGGCAGTTTTGCGCTCTCTTTGGGATGCCTTTTGCAGCTGCAGTGTGCCCGGAGCTCAGGGCTTCCTGGTTTAAGAAACCCTAACCCTAACCCTAACCCTAACCCTAACAATAGACAAGTAAATCAGCCTAGGGTTAGGGAAGGTCCCAAGGAAGAAGGGGTGGAGACAGCCATGTTGTGGCAGTTTTGCGCTCTCTTTGGGATGCCTTTTGCAGCTGCAGTGTGCCTGGAGCTCAGGGCTTCCTGGTTTAAGAAACCCTAACCCTAGGCTCAACCCTAAACCTAACCCTAGGCAGGTAAATCAGCCTAGGGTTAGGGAAGGTCCCAAGGAAGAAGGGCTGGAGACAGCCATGTTGTGGCAGTTTTGTGCTCTCTTTGGGATGCCTTTTGCAGCTGCAGTGTGCCTGGAGCTCAGGGCTTCCTGGTTTAAGAAACCCTAACCCTAGGCTCAACCCTAACCCTAACCCTAGGCAGGTAAATCAGCCTAGGGTTAGGGAAGGTCGCAAGGAAGAAGGGGAGGAGACAGCCATGTTGTGGCAGTTTTGTGCTCTCTTTGGGATGCCTTTTGCAGCTGCAGTGTGCCTGGAGCTCAGGGCTTCCTGGTTTAAGAAACCCTAACCCTAGGCTCAACCCTAACCCTAACTCTAGGCAGGTAAATCAGCCTTGGGTTACGGAAGGTCCCAAGGAAAAAGGGGTGGAGACAGCAATGTTGTGGCAGTTTTGCGCTCTCTTTGGGATGCCTTTTGCAGCTGCAGTGTGCCTGGAGCTCAGGGCTTCCTGGTTTAAGAAACCCTAACCCTAGGCTCAACCCTAACCCTAACCCTAGGCAGGTAAATCAGCCTAGGGTTAGGGAAGGTCCCAAGGAAAAAGGGGTGGAGACAGCCATGTTGTGCCAGTTTTGTGCTCTCTTTGGGATGCCTTTTGCAGCTGCAGTGTGCCTGGAGCTCAGGGCTTCCTGGTTTACACAACCCTAACCCTAGTCTCAACCCTAACCCTAACCCTAGGCAGGTAAATCAGCCTAGGGTTAGGGAAGGTCCCAAGGGAGAAGGGGAGGAGACAGCCATGTTGTGGCAGTTTTGCGCTCTCTTTGGGATGCCTTTTGCAGCTGCAGTGTGCCTGGAGCTCAGGGCTTCCTGGTTTAAAAAACCCTAACCCTAGGCTCAACCCTAACCCTAACCCTAGGCAGGTAAATCAGCCTAGGGTTAGGGAAGGTCCCAAGGAAAAAGGGGTGGAGACAGCCATGTTGTGCCAGTTTTGCGCTCTCTTTGGGATGCCTTTTGCAGCTGCAGTGTGCCTGGAGCTCAGGGCTTCCTGGTTTGAGAAACCCTAAACCTAGGCTCAACCCTAACCCTAACCCTAGGCAGGTAAATCAGCCTAGGGTTAGGGAAGGTCCCAAGGAAAAAGGGGTGGAGACAGCCATGTTGTGGCAGTTTTGCGCTCTCTTTGGGATGCCTTTTGCAGCTGCAATGTGCCTGGAGCTCAGGGCTTCCTGGTTTAAGAAACCCTAACCCTAGTCTCAACCCTAACCCTAACCCTAGGCAGGTAATCAGGCTAGCGTTAGTAAAGGTCCCAATGAAAAAAGGGGAGGAGTCAGCCATGTTGTGGCAGTTTTGCGCTCTCTTTGGGATGCCTTTTGCAGCTGCAGTGTGCCTGGAGCTCAGGGCTTCCTGGTTTAACAAACCCTAACCCTAGTCTCAACCCTAACCCTAACCCTAGGCAGGTAAATCAGCCTAGGGTTAGGGAAGGTCCCAAGGGAGAAGGGGAGGAGACAGCCCTGTTGTGGCAGTTTTGTGCTCTCTTTGGGATGCCTTTTGCAGCTGCAGTGTGCCTGGAGCTCAGGGCTTCCTGGTTTAAGAAACCCTAACCCTAGGCTCAACCCTAACCCTAACCCTAGGCAGGTAAATCAGCCTAGGGTTAGGGAAGGTCCCAAGGAAAAAGGGCTGGAGACAGCCATGTTGTGGCAGTTTTGCGCTCTCTTTGGGATGCCTTTTGCAGCTGCAGTGTGCCTGGAGCTCAGGGCTTCCTGGTTTACAAAACCCTAACCCTAAGCTCAACCCTAACCCTAACCCTAGGCAAGTAAATCAGGCTCGCATTAGGGAAAGTCCCAATGAAAAAAGGGGTGGAGACAGCCATGTTGTGGCAGTTTTGCGCTCTCTTTGGGATGCCTTTTGCAGCTGCAGTGTGCCTGGAGCTCAGGGCTTCCTGGTTTAAGAGACCCTGACCCTAGGGTCTGTAATGACCTTTTCCTTAGGCAGGTAAATGAGCCTAGGGTTAGGGAAGGTCCCAAGGAAAAAGGGGTGGAGACAGCCATGTTGTGGCAGTTTTGCGCTCTCGTTGGGATGCCTTTTGCAGCTGCAGTGTGCCTGGAGCTCAGGGCTTCCTGGTTTGAGAAACCCTAACCCTAGGCTCAACCCTAACCCTAACCCTAGGCAGGTAAATCAGCCTAGGGTTAGGGAAGGTCCCAAGGAAAAAGGGATGGAGACAGCCATGTTGTGCCAGTTTTGCGCTCACTTTGGGATGCCTTTTGCAGCTGCAGTGTGCCTGGAGCTCAGGGCTTCCTGGTTTAAAAAACCCTAACCCTAGGCTCAACCCTTACCCTAACCCTAGGCAGGTAAATCAGCCTAGGGTTAGGGAAGGTCCCAAGGAAGAAGGGGAGGAGTCAGCCATGTTGTGGCAGTTTTGCGCTCTCTTTGGGATGCCTTTTGCAGCTGCAGTGTGCCTGGAGCTCAGGGCTTCCTGGTTTACAAAACCCTAACCCTAGGCTCAACCCTAACCCTAACCCTAGGCAAGTAACCAGGCTCGCGTTAGGGAAAGTCCCAATGAAAAAAGGGGTGGAGACAGCCATGTTGTGGCAGTTTTGTGCTCTCTTTGGGATGCCTTTTGCAGCTGCAGTGTGCCTGGAGCTCAGGGCTTCCTGGTTTAAGAAACCCTAACCCTAGTCTCAACCCTAACCCTAACAATAGACAGGTAAATCAGCATAGGGTTAGGGAAGGTCCCAAGGAAGAAGGGCTGGAGACAGCCATGTTGTGGCAGTTTTGTGCTCTCTTTGGGATGCCTTTTGCAGCTGCAGTGTGCCTGGAGCTCAGGGCTTCCTGGTTTAAGAAACCCTAACCCTAGGCTCAACCCTAACCCTAACCCTAGGCAGGTAAATCAGCCTAGGGTTAGGGAAGGTCGCAAGGAAGAAGGGGAGGAGACAGCCATGTTGTGGCAGTTTTGTGCTCTCTTTGGGATGCCTTTTGCAGCTGCAGTGTGCCTGGAGCTCAGGGCTTCCTGGTTTAAGAAACCCTAACCCTAGGCTCAACCCTAACCCTAACTCTAGGCAGGTAAATCAGCCTTGGGTTACGGAAGGTCCCAAGGAAAAAGGGGTGGAGACAGCAATGTTGTGGCAGTTTTGCGCTCTCTTTGGGATGCCTTTTGCAGCTGCAGTGTGCCTGGAGCTCAGGGCTTCCTGGTTTAAGAAACCCTAACCCTAGGCTCAACCCTAACCCTAACCCTAGGCAGGTAAATCAGCCTAGGGTTAGGGAAGGTCCCAAGGAAAAAGGGGTGGAGACAGCCATGTTGTGCCAGTTTTGTGCTCTCTTTGGGATGCCTTTTGCAGCTGCAGTGTGCCTGGAGCTCAGGGCTTCCTGGTTTACACAACCCTAACCCTAGTCTCAACCCTAACCCTAACCCTAGGCAGGTAAATCAGCCTAGGGTTAGGGAAGGTCCCAAGGGAGAAGGGGAGGAGACAGCCATGTTGTGGCAGTTTTGCGCTCTCTTTGGGATGCCTTTTGCAGCTGCAGTGTGCCTGGAGCTCAGGGCTTCCTGGTTTAAAAAACCCTAACCCTAGGCTCAACCCTAACCCTAACCCTAGGCAGGTAAATCAGCCTAGGGTTAGGGAAGGTCCCAAGGAAAAAGGGGTGGAGACAGCCATGTTGTGCCAGTTTTGCGCTCTCTTTGGGATGCCTTTTGCAGCTGCAGTGTGCCTGGAGCTCAGGGCTTCCTGGTTTGAGAAACCCTAAACCTAGGCTCAACCCTAACCCTAACCCTAGGCAGGTAAATCAGCCTAGGGTTAGGGAAGGTCCCAAGGAAAAAGGGGTGGAGACAGCCATGTTGTGGCAGTTTTGCGCTCTCTTTGGGATGCCTTTTGCAGCTGCAATGTGCCTGGAGCTCAGGGCTTCCTGGTTTAAGAAACCCTAACCCTAGTCTCAACCCTAACCCTAACCCTAGGCAGGTAATCAGGCTAGCGTTAGTAAAGGTCCCAATGAAAAAAGGGGAGGAGTCAGCCATGTTGTGGCAGTTTTGCGCTCTCTTTGGGATGCCTTTTGCAGCTGCAGTGTGCCTGGAGCTCAGGGCTTCCTGGTTTAACAAACCCTAACCCTAGTCTCAACCCTAACCCTAACCCTAGGCAGGTAAATCAGCCTAGGGTTAGGGAAGGTCCCAAGGGAGAAGGGGAGGAGACAGCCCTGTTGTGGCAGTTTTGTGCTCTCTTTGGGATGCCTTTTGCAGCTGCAGTGTGCCTGGAGCTCAGGGCTTCCTGGTTTAAGAAACCCTAACCCTAGGCTCAACCCTAACCCTAACCCTAGGCAGGTAAATCAGCCTAGGGTTAGGGAAGGTCCCAAGGAAAAAGGGCTGGAGACAGCCATGTTGTGGCAGTTTTGCGCTCTCTTTGGGATGCCTTTTGCAGCTGCAGTGTGCCTGGAGCTCAGGGCTTCCTGGTTTACAAAACCCTAACCCTAAGCTCAACCCTAACCCTAACCCTAGGCAAGTAAATCAGGCTCGCATTAGGGAAAGTCCCAATGAAAAAAGGGGTGGAGACAGCCATGTTGTGGCAGTTTTGCACTCTCTTTGGGATGCCTTTTGCAGCTGCAGTGTGCCTGGAGATCAGGGCTTCCTGGTTTAAGAGACCCTGACCCTAGGGTCTGTAATGACCTTTTCCTTAGGCAGGTAAATGAGCCTAGGGTTAGGGAAGGTCCCAAGGAAAAAGGGGTGGAGACAGCCATGTTGTGGCAGTTTTGCGCTCTCGTTGGGATGCCTTTTGCAGCTGCAGTGTGCCTGGAGCTCAGGGCTTCCTGGTTTGAGAAACCCTAACCCTAGGCTCAACCCTAACCCTAACCCTAGGCAGGTAAATCAGCCTAGGGTTAGGGAAGGTCCCAAGGAAAAAGGGATGGAGACAGCCATGTTGTGCCAGTTTTGCGCTCACTTTGGGATGCCTTTTGCAGCTGCAGTGTGCCTGGAGCTCAGGGCTTCCTGGTTTAAAAAACCCTAACCCTAGGCTCAACCCTTACCCTAACCCTAGGCAGGTAAATCAGCCTAGGGTTAGGGAAGGTCCCAAGGGAGAAGGGGAGGAGTCAGCCATCTTGTGGCAGTTTTGCGCTCTCTTTGGGATGCCTTTTGCAGCTGCAGTGTGCCTGGAGCTCAGGGCTTCCTGGTTTACAAAACCCTAACCCTAGGCTCAACCCTAACCCTAACCCTAGGCAAGTAACCAGGCTCGCGTTAGGGAAAGTCCCAATGAAAAAAGGGGTGGAGACAGCCATGTTGTGGCAGTTTTGTGCTCTCTTTGGGATGCCTTTTGCAGCTGCAGTGTGCCTGGAGCTCAGGGCTTCCTGGTTTAAGAAACCCTAACCCTAGTCTCAACCCTAACCCTAACAATAGACAGGTAAATCAGCATAGGGTTAGGGAAGGTCCCAAGGAAAAAGGGATGGAGACAGCCATGTTGTGGCAGTTTTGCGCTCTCTTTGGGATGCCTTTTGCAGCTGCAGTGTGCCTGGAGCTCAGGGCTTCCTGGTTTAAAAAACCCTAACCCTAGGCTCAACCCTAACCCTAACCCTATGCATGTAATCAGCCTAGGGTTAGGGAAGGTCCCAAGGAAGAAGGGATGGAGATAGCCATGTTGTGGCAGTTTTGCGCTCTCTTTGGGATGCCTTTTGCAGCTGCAGTGTGCCTGGAGCTCAGGGCTTCCTGGTTTAAGAAACCCTAACCCTAGTCTCAACCCTAACCCTAGGCAGGTAAATCAGCCTAGGGTTAGGGAAGGTCCCAAGGAAGAAGGGGAGGAGTCAGCCATGTTGTGGCAGTTTTGCGCTCTCTTTGGGATGCCTTTTGCAGCTGCAGTGTGCCTGGAGCTCAGGGCTTCCTGGTTTAAGAAACCCTAACCCTAGGCTCAACCCTAACCCTAGGCTCAACCCTAACCCTAACCCTAGGCAGGTAAATCAGCCTAGGGTTAGGGAAGGTCCCAAGGAAAAAGGGCTGGAGACAGCCATGTTGTTGCAGTTTTGCGCTCTCTTTGGGATGCCTTTTGCAGCTGCAGTGTGCCTGGAGCTCAGGGCTTCCTGGTTTACAAAACCCTAACCCTAGGCTCAACCCTAACCCTAACCCTAGGCAAGTAAATCAGGCTGGCGTTAGGGAAAGTCACAATGAAAAAAGGGGTGGAGACAGCCATGTTGTGGCAGTTTTGCGCTCTCTTTGGGATGCCTTTTGCAGCTGCAGTGTGCCTGGAGCTCAGGGCTTCCTGGTTTGAGAAACCCTAACCCTAGGCTCAACCCTAACCCTAACCCTAGGCAGGTAAATCAGGCTAGGGTTAGGGAAGGTCCCAAGGAAAAAGGGATGGAGACAGCCATGTTGTGGCAGTTTTGCGCTCTTTTTGGGATGCCTTTTGCAGCTGCAATGTGCCTGGAGCTCAGGGCTTCCTGTTTTAAGAAACCCTAACCCTAGGCTCAACCCTAACCCTAACAATAGACAAGTAAATCAGCCTAGGGTTAGGGAAGGTCCCAAGGAAAAAGGGCTGGAGACAGCCATGTTGTGGCAGTTTTGCGCTCTCTTTGGGATGCCTTTTGCAGCTGCAGTGTGCCTGGAGCTCAGGGCTTCCTGGTTTAAAAAACCCTAACCCTAGGCTCAACCCTAACCCTAGGATCAACCCTAACCCTAACGCTCGGCAGGTAAATCAGCCTAGGGTTAGGGAAGGTCCCAAGGGAGAAGGGGAGGAGTCAGCCATGTTGTGGCAGTTTTGCGCTCTCTTTGGGATGCCTTTTGCAGCTGCAGTGTGCCTGGAGCTCAGGGCTTCCTGGTTTAAAAAACCCTAACCCTAGGCTCATCCCTAACCCTAACACTAGGCAGGTAAATCAGCCTAGGGTTAGGGAAGGTCCCAAGGAAAAAGGGCTGGAGACAGCCATGTTGTTGAAGTTTTGCGCTCTCTTTGGGATGCCTTTTGCAGCTGCAGTGTGCCTGGAGCTCAGGGCTTCCTGGTTTAAAAAACCCTAACCCTAGGCTCAACCCTAACCCTAACAATAGACAAGTAAATCAGCCTAGGGTTAGGGAAGGTCCCAAGGAAAAAGGGCTGGAGACAGCCATGTTGTGGCAGTTTTGCGCTCTCTTTGGGATGCCTTTTGCAGCTGCAGTGTGCCTGGAGCTCAGGGCTTCCTGGTTTAAAAAACCCTAACCCTAGGCTCAACCCTAACCCTAACAATAGACAAGTAAATCAGCCTAGGGTTAGGGAAGGTCCCAAGGAAAAAGGGATGGAGACAGCCATGTTGTGGCAGTTTTGCGCTCTCTTTGGGATGCCTTTTGCAGCTGCAGTGTGCCTGGAGCTCAGGGCTTCCTGATTTAAAAAACCCTAACCCTAGTCTCAACCCTAACCCTAACCCTAGGCAGGTAAATCAGCCTAGGGTTAGGGAAGGTCCCAAGGGAGAAGGGGTGGAGACAGCCATGTTGTGGCAGTTTTGCGCTCTCTTTGGGATGCCTTTTGCAGCTGCAGTGTGCCTGGAGCTCAGGGCTTCCTGGTTTAAAAAACCCTAACCCTAGGCTCAACACTAACCCTATCCCTAGGCAGGTAAATCAGCCTAGGGTTAGGGAAGGTCCCAAGGAAAAAGGGCTGGAGACAGCCATGTTGTTGCAGTTTTGCGCTCTCTTTGGGATGCCTTTTGCAGCTGCAGTGTGCCTGGAGCTCAGGGCTTCCTGGTTTACAAAACCCTAACCCTAGGCTCAACCCTAACCCTAACCCTAGGCAAGTAACCAGGCTCGCGTTAGGGAAAGTCCCAATGAAAAAAGGGGTGGAGACAGCCATGTTGTGGCAGTTTTGTGCTCTCTTTGGGATGCCTTTTGCAGCTGCAGTGTGCCTGGAGCTCAGGGCTTCCTGGTTTAAGAAACCCTAACCCTAGGCTCAACCCTAACCCTAACAATAGACAGGTAAATCAGCATAGGGTTAGGGAAGGTCCCAAGGATGAAGGGGTGGAGACAGCCATGTTGTGGCAGTTTTGCGCTCTCTTTGGGATGCCTTTTGCAGCTGCAGTTAGCCTGGAGCTCAGGGCTTCCTGGTTTAAGAAACCCTAACCCTAGGCTCAACCCTAACCCTAGCCCTAGGCAGGTAAATCAGCCTAGGTTAGGGAGGGTCCCAAGGAAAAAGGGGTGGAGACAGCCATGTTGTGGCAGTTTTGCGCTCTCTTTGGGATGCCTTTTGCAGCTGCAGTGTGCCTGGAGATCAGGGCTTCCTGGTTTAAGAAACCCTGACCCTAGGGTCTGTAATGACCTTTTCCTTAGGGAGGTAAATCAGCCTAGGGTTAATGAAGGTCCCAAGGGAGAAGGGGAGGAGTCAGCCATGTTGTGGCAGTTTTGCGCTCTCTTTGGGATGCCTTTTGCAGCTGCAGTGTGCCTGGAGCTCAGGGCTTCCTGGTTTAAAAAACCCTAACCCTATGCTCAACCCTAACCCTAACACTAGGCAGGTAAATCAGCCTAGGGTTAGGGAAGGTCCCAAGGAAGATGGGGTGGAGTCAGCCATGTTGTGGCAGTTTTGCGCTCTCTTTGGGATGCCTTTTGCAGCTGCAGTTAGCCTGGAGCTCAGGGCTTCCTGGTTTAAGAAACCCTAACCCTAGGCTCAACCCTAACCCTAGCCCTAGGCAGGTAAATCAGCCTAGGTTAGGGAGGGTCCCAAGGAAAAAGGGGTGGAGACAGCCATGTTGTGGCAGTTTTGCGCTCTCGTTGGGATGCCTTTTGCAGCTGCAGTGTGCCTGGAGCTCAGGGCTTCCTGGTTTCAGAAACCCTAACCCTAGGCTCAACCCTAACCCTAACCCTAGGCATGTAATCCGGCTAGCGTTAGGGAAGGTCCCAAGGAAAAAGGGGTGGAGACAGCCATGTTTTGGCAGTTTTGCGCTCTCTTTGGGATGCCTTTTGCAGCTGCAGTGTGCCTGGAGCTCAGGGCTTCCTGGTTTAAGAAACCCTAACCCTAGGCTCAACCCTAACCCTAACCCTAGGCAAGTAAATCAGCCTAGGGTTAGGAAAGGTCCCAATGAAAAAAGGGGTGGAGTCAGCCATGTTGTGGCAGTTTTGCGCTCTCTTTGGGATGCCTTTTGCAGCTGCAGTGTGCCTGGAGCTCAGGGCTTCCTGGTTTGAGAAACCCTAACCCTAGGCTCCACCCTAACCCTAACCCTAGGCAGGTAAATCAGCCTAGGGTTAGGGAAGGTCCCAAGGAAAAAGGGCTGGAGACAGCCATGTTGTGGCAGTTTTGCGCTCTCTTTGGGATGCCTTTTGCAGCTGCAGTGTGCCTGGAGCTCAGGGCTTCCTGGTTTAAAAAACCCTAACCCTAGGCTCAACCCTAACCCTAACCCTAGGCAGGTAAATCAGCCTAGGGTTAGGGAAGGTCCCAAGGAAAAAGGGGTGGAGACAGCCATGTTGTGCCAGTTTTGCGCTCTCTTTGGGATGCCTTTTGCAGCTGCAGTGTGCCTGGAGCTCAGGGCTTCCTGGTTTAAAAAACCCTAACCCTAGTCTCAACCCTAACCCTAACCCTAGGCAGGTAAATCAGCCTAGGGTTAGGGAAGGTCCCAAGGGAGAAGGGGAGGAGTCAGCCATGTTGTGGCAGTTTTGCGCACTCTTTGGGATGCCTTTTGCAGCTGCAGTGTGCCTGGAGCTCAGGGCTTCCTGGTTTAAAAAACCGTAACCCTAGTCTCAACCCTAACCCTAACCCTAGGCAGGTAAATCAGCCTAGGGTTAGGGAAGGTCCCAAGGAAAAAGGGGTGGAGACAGCCATGTTGTTGCAGTTTTGCGCTCTCTTTGGGATGCCTTTTGCAGCTGCAGTGTGCCTGGAGCTCAGGGCTTCCTGGTTTACAAAACCCTAACCCTAGGCTCAACCCTAACCCTAACCCTAGGCAAGTAATCAGGCTCGCGTTAGGGAAAGTCCCAATGAAAAAAGGGGTGGAGACAGCCATGTTGTGGCAGTTTTGTGCTCTCTTTGGGATGCCTTTTGCCGCTGCAGTGTGCCTGGAGCTCAGGGCTTCCTGGTTTGAGAAACCCTAACCCTAGGCTCAACCCTAACCCTAACCCTAGGCAGGTAAATCAGCCTAGGGTTAGGGAAGGTCCCAAGGAAAAAGGGGTGGAGACAGCCATGTTGTGGCAGTTTTGTGCTCTCTTTGGGATGCCTTTTGCAGCTGCAATGTGCCTGGAGCTCAGGGCTTCCTGGTTTAAGAAACCCTAACCCTAGTCTCAACCCTAACCCTAACCCTAGGAAGGTAATCAGGCTAGCGTTAGGAAAGGTCCCAATGAAAAAAGGGGAGGAGTCAGCCATGTTGTGGCAGTTTTGCGCTCTCTTTGGGATGCCTTTTGCAGCTGCAGTGTGCCTGGAGCTCAGGGCTTCCTGGTTTAACAAACCCTAACCCTAGTCTCAACCCTAACCCTAACCCTAGGCAGGTAAATCAGCCTAGGGTTAGGGAAGGTCCCAAGGGAGAAAAGGAGGAGACAGCCCTGTTGTGGCAGTTTTGTGCTCTCTTTGGGATGCCTTTTGCAGCTGCAGTGTGCCTGGAGCTCAGGGCTTCCTGGTTTAAGAAACCCTAACCCTAGGCTCAACCCTAACCCTAACCCTAGGCAGGTAAATCAGCCTAGGGTTAGGGAAGGTCCCAAGGAAAAAGGGCTGGAGACAGCCATGTTGTTGCAGTTTTGCGCTCTCTTTGGGATGCCTTTTGCAGCTGCAGTGTGCCTGGAGCTCAGGGCTTCCTGGTTTACAAAACCCTAACCCTAAGCTCAACCCTGACCCTAACCCTAGGCAAGTAAATCAGGCTCGCTTTAGGGAAAGTCCCAATGAAAAAAGGGGTGGAGACAGCCATGTTGTGGCAGTTTTGCGCTCTCTTTGGGATGCCTTTTGCAGCTGCAGTGTGCCTGGAGCTCAGGGCTTCCTGGTTTAAAAAACCCTAACCCTATGCTCAACCCTAACCCTAACCCTAGGCAGGTAAATCAGCCTAGGGTTAGGGAAGGTCCCAAGGAAGAAGGGGTGGAGTCAGCCATGTTGTGGCAGTTTTGCGCTCTCTTTGGGATGCCTTTTGCAGCTGCAGTGTGCCTGGAGCTCAGGGCTTCCTGGTTTAAGAAACCCTAACCCTAGGCTCAACCCTAACCCTAACCCTAGGCAGGTAAATCAGCCTAGGTTAGGGAGGGTCCCAAGGAAAAAGGGGTGGAGACAGCCATGTTGTGGCAGTTTTGCGCTCTGTTTGGGATGCCTTCTGCAGCTGCAGTGTGCCTGGAGATCAGGGCTTCCTGGTTTAAGAAACCCTGACCCTAGGGTCTGTAATGACCTTTTCCTTAGGCAGGTAAATCAGCCTAGGGTTAGGGAAGGTCCCAAGGAAAAAGGGGTGGAGACAGCCATGTTGTGGCAGTTTTGCGCTCTCTTTGGGATGCCTTTTGCAGCTGCAATGTGCCTGGAGCTCAGGGCTTCCTGGTTTCAGAAACCCTAACCCTAGGCTCAACCCTAACCCTAGGCAAGCAATCCGGCTAGCGTTAGGGAAGGTCCCAAGGAAAAAGGGGTGGAGACAGCCATGTTTTGGCAGTTTTGCGCTCTCTTTGGGATGCCTTTTGCAGCTGCAGTGTGCCTGGAGCTCAGGGCTTCCTGGTTTAAGAAACCCTAACCCTAACCCTAACCCTAACCCTAACAATAGACAAGTAAATCAGCCTAGGGTTAGGGAAGGTCCCAAGGAAGAAGGGGTGGAGACAGCCATGTTGTGGCAGTTTTGCGCTCTCTTTGGGATGCCTTTTGCAGCTGCAGTGTGCCTGGAGCTCAGGGCTTCCTGGTTTAAGAAACCCTAACCCTAGGCTCAACCCTAAACCTAACCCTAGGCAGGTAAATCAGCCTAGGGTTAGGGAAGGTCCCAAGGAAGAAGGGCTGGAGACAGCCATGTTGTGGCAGTTTTGTGCTCTCTTTGGGATGCCTTTTGCAGCTGCAGTGTGCCTGGAGCTCAGGGCTTCCTGGTTTAAGAAACCCTAACCCTAGGCTCAACCCTAACCCTAACCCTAGGCAGGTAAATCAGCCTAGGGTTAGGGAAGGTCGCAAGGAAGAAGGGGAGGAGACAGCCATGTTGTGGCAGTTTTGTGCTCTCTTTGGGATGCCTTTTGCAGCTGCAGTGTGCCTGGAGCTCAGGGCTTCCTGGTTTAAGAAACCCTAACCCTAGGCTCAACCCTAACCCTAACTCTAGGCAGGTAAATCAGCCTTGGGTTACGGAAGGTCCCAAGGAAAAAGGGGTGGAGACAGCAATGTTGTGGCAGTTTTGCGCTCTCTTTGGGATGCCTTTTGCAGCTGCAGTGTGCCTGGAGCTCAGGGCTTCCTGGTTTAAGAAACCCTAACCCTAGGCTCAACCCTAACCCTAACCCTAGGCAGGTAAATCAGCCTAGGGTTAGGGAAGGTCCCAAGGAAAAAGGGGTGGAGACAGCCATGTTGTGCCAGTTTTGTGCTCTCTTTGGGATGCCTTTTGCAGCTGCAGTGTGCCTGGAGCTCAGGGCTTCCTGGTTTACACAACCCTAACCCTAGTCTCAACCCTAACCCTAACCCTAGGCAGGTAAATCAGCCTAGGGTTAGGGAAGGTCCCAAGGGAGAAGGGGAGGAGACAGCCATGTTGTGGCAGTTTTGCGCTCTCTTTGGGATGCCTTTTGCAGCTGCAGTGTGCCTGGAGCTCAGGGCTTCCTGGTTTAAAAAACCCTAACCCTAGGCTCAACCCTAACCCTAACCCTAGGCAGGTAAATCAGCCTAGGGTTAGGGAAGGTCCCAAGGAAAAAGGGGTGGAGACAGCCATGTTGTGCCAGTTTTGCGCTCTCTTTGGGATGCCTTTTGCAGCTGCAGTGTGCCTGGAGCTCAGGGCTTCCTGGTTTGAGAAACCCTAAACCTAGGCTCAACCCTAACCCTAACCCTAGGCAGGTAAATCAGCCTAGGGTTAGGGAAGGTCCCAAGGAAAAAGGGGTGGAGACAGCCATGTTGTGGCAGTTTTGCGCTCTCTTTGGGATGCCTTTTGCAGCTGCAATGTGCCTGGAGCTCAGGGCTTCCTGGTTTAAGAAACCCTAACCCTAGTCTCAACCCTAACCCTAACCCTAGGCAGGTAATCAGGCTAGCGTTAGTAAAGGTCCCAATGAAAAAAGGGGAGGAGTCAGCCATGTTGTGGCAGTTTTGCGCTCTCTTTGGGATGCCTTTTGCAGCTGCAGTGTGCCTGGAGCTCAGGGCTTCCTGGTTTAACAAACCCTAACCCTAGTCTCAACCCTAACCCTAACCCTAGGCAGGTAAATCAGCCTAGGGTTAGGGAAGGTCCCAAGGGAGAAGGGGAGGAGACAGCCCTGTTGTGGCAGTTTTGTGCTCTCTTTGGGATGCCTTTTGCAGCTGCAGTGTGCCTGGAGCTCAGGGCTTCCTGGTTTAAGAAACCCTAACCCTAGGCTCAACCCTAACCCTAACCCTAGGCAGGTAAATCAGCCTAGGGTTAGGGAAGGTCCCAAGGAAAAAGGGCTGGAGACAGCCATGTTGTGGCAGTTTTGCGCTCTCTTTGGGATGCCTTTTGCAGCTGCAGTGTGCCTGGAGCTCAGGGCTTCCTGGTTTACAAAACCCTAACCCTAAGCTCAACCCTAACCCTAACCCTAGGCAAGTAAATCAGGCTCGCATTAGGGAAAGTCCCAATGAAAAAAGGGGTGGAGACAGCCATGTTGTGGCAGTTTTGCGCTCTCTTTGGGATGCCTTTTGCAGCTGCAGTGTGCCTGGAGCTCAGGGCTTCCTGGTTTAAAAAACCCTAACCCTATGCTCAACCCTAACCCTAACCCTAGGCAGGTAAATCAGCCTAGGGTTAGGGAAGGTCCCAAGGAAGAAGGGGTGGAGTCAGCCATGTTGTGGCAGTTTTGCGCTCTCTTTGGGATGCCTTTTGCAGCTGCAGTGTGCCTGGAGCTCAGGGCTTCCTGGTTTAAGAAACCCTAACCCTAGGCTCAACCCTAACCCTAACCCTAGGCAGGTAAATCAGCCTAGGTTAGGGAGGGTCCCAAGGAAAAAGGGGTGGAGACAGCCATGTTGTGGCAGTTTTGCGCTCTCTTTGGGATGCCTTTTGCAGCTGCAGTGTGCCTGGAGATCAGGGCTTCCTGGTTTAAGAAACCCTGACCCTAGGGTCTGTAATGACCTTTTCCTTAGGCAGGTAAATCAGCCTAGGGTTAGGGAAGGTCGCAAGGAAAAAGGGGTGGAGACAGCCATGTTGTGGCAGTTTTGCGCTCTCTTTGGGATGCCTTTTGCAGCTGCAGTGTGCCTGGAGCTCAGGGCTTCCTGGTTTCAGAAACCCTAACCTTAGGCTCAACCCTAACCCTAACCCTAGGCAAGTAATCCGGCTAGCGTTAGGGAAGGTCCCAAGGAAAAAGGGGTGGAGACAGCCATGTTTTGGCAGTTTTGCGCTCTCTTTGGGATGCCTTTTGCAGCTGCAGTGTGCCTGGAGCTCAGGGCTTCCTGGTTTAAGAAACCCTAACCCTAGGCTCAACCCTAACCCTAACCCTAGGCAGGTAATCAGGCTAGCATTAGGAAAGGTCCCAATGAAAAAAGGGGTGGAGTCAGCCATGTTGTGGCAGTTTTGCGCTCTCTTTGGTATGCCTTTTGCAGCTGCAGTGTGCCTGGAGCTCAGGGCTTCCTGGTTTAAAAAACCCTAACCCTAGGCTCAACCCTAACCCTAACCCTAGGCAGGTAAATCAGCCTTGGGTTAGGGAAGGTTCCAAGGAAAAAGGGGTGGAGACAGCCATGTTGTGGCAGTTTTGCGCTCTCTTTGGGATGCCTTTTGCAGCTGCAGTGTGCCTGGAGCTCAGGGCTTCCTGGTTTGAGAAACCTAACCCTAGGCTCAACCCTAACCCTAACCCTAGGCAGGTAAATCAGCCTAGGGTTAGGGAAGGTCCCAAGGAAAAAGGGGTGGAGACAGCCATGTTGTGGCAGTTTTGCGCTCTCTTTGTGATGCCTTTTGCAGCCGCAGTGTGCCAGGAGCTCAGGGCTTCCTGGTTTAAGAAACCCTAAATCTAGGCTCCGTAATAACCTTTTCCCTAGCCAAGTAAATCACCTAGGGTTAAGTAACGTCCCAAGGAAAAAGCAGTTGAGACAGCCATGTTGTGGCAGTTTTGCGCTCTCTTTGGGATGCCTTTTGCAGCTGCAGTGTGCCTGGAGCTCAGGGCTTCCGGGTTTAAAAAACCCTAACCCTAGGCTCAACCCTAACCCTAACAATAGACAAGTAAATCAGCCTAGGGTTAGGGAAGGTCCCAAGGAAGAAGGGGTGGAGACAGCCATGTTGTGCCAGTTTTGCGCTCTCTTTGGGATGCCTTTTGCAGCTGCAGTGTGCCTGGAGCTCAGGGCTTCCTGGTTTAAGAAACCCTAACCCTAGGCTCAACCCTAAACCTAACCCTAGGCAGGTAAATCAGCCTAGGGTTAGGGAAGGTCCCAAGGAAGAAGGGGTGGAGACAGCCATGTTGTGGCAGTTTTGCGCTCTCTTTGGTATGCCTTTTGCAGCTGCAGTGTGCCTGGAGCTCAGGGCTTCCTGGTTTAAGAAACCCTAACCCTAGGCTCAACCCTAACCCTAACCCTAGGCAGGTAAATCAGCCTAGGGTTAGGGAAGGTCCCAAGGAAAAAGGGGTGGAGACAGCCATGTTGTGCCAGTTTTGTGCTCTCTTTGGGATGCCTTTTGCAGCTGCAGTGTGCCTGGAGCTCAGGGCTTCCTGGTTTACACAACCCTAACCCTAGGCTCAACCCTAACCCTAACTCTAGGCAGGTAAATCAGCCTTGGGTTATGGAAGGTCCCAAGGAAAAAGGGGTGGAGACAGCAATGTTGTGGCAGTTTTGCGCTCTCTTTGGGATGCCTTTTGCAGCTGCAGTGTGCCTGGAGCTCAGGGCTTCCTGGTTTAAGAAACCCTAACCCTAGGCTCAACCCTAACCCTAACCCTAGGCAGGTAAATCAGCCTAGGGTTAGGGAAGGTCCCAAGGAAAAAGGGGTGGAGACAGCCATGTTGTGCCAGTTTTGTGCTCTCTTTGGGATGCCTTTTGCAGCTGCAGTGTGCCTGGAGCTCAGGGCTTCCTGGTTTACACAACCCTAACCCTAGGCTCAACCCTAACCCTAACCCTAGGCAGGTAAATCAGCCTAGGGTTAGGAAAGGTCCCAAGGAAAAAGGGGTGGAGACAGCCATGTTGTGGCAGTTTTGCGCTCTCTTTGGGATGCCTTTTGCAGCTGCAGTGTGCCTGGAGCTCAGGGCTTCCTGGTTTGAGAAACCCTAACCCTAGGCTCAAGCCTAACCCTAACCCTAGGCAGGTAAATCAGCCTAGGGTTAGGGAAGGTCCCAAGGAAGAAGGGGTGGAGACAGCCATGTGGTGGCAGTTTTGCGCTCTCTTTGGGATGCCTTTTGCAGCTGCAATGTGCCTGCATATCAGTGCATCTTCGTTTAAGAATCCCTGACCCTAGGATCTGTAATGACCTTTTCCATAGGCAGGTAAATCAGCCTAGGGTTAGGGAAGGTCCCAAGGAAAAAGGGGTGGAGACAGCCATGTTGTGGCAGTTTTGCACTCTCTTTGGGATGCCTTTTGCAGCTGCAGTGTGCCTGGAGCTCAGGGCTTCCTGGTTTAAGAAACCCTAACCCTAGGCTCAACCCTAACCCTAACCCTAGGCAGGTAATCAGGCTAGCTTTAGGAAAGGTCCCAATGAAAAAAGGGGTGGAGTCAGCCATGTTGTGCCAGTTTTGCGCTCTCTTTGGGATGCCTTTTGCAGCTGCAGTGTGCCTGGAGCTCAGGGCTTCCTGGTTTAAAAAACCCTAACCCTAGGCTCAACCCTAACCCTAACCCTAGGCAGGTAAATCAGCCTAGGGTTAGGGAAGGTTCCAAGGAAAAAGGG
Source organism: Calcarius lapponicus (assembly GCA_039654755.1). Lineage (NCBI taxonomy): Eukaryota > Metazoa > Chordata > Aves > Passeriformes > Fringillidae > Calcarius > Calcarius lapponicus. The sequence goes on from CM077470.1 coordinate 26,810,814, forward strand.
GTGGAGACAGCCATGTTGTGGCAGTTTTGCGCTCTCTTTGGGATGCCTTTTGCAGCTGCAGTGTGCCTGGAGCTCAGGGCTTCCTGGTTTGAGAAACCCTAACCCTAGGCTCAACCCTAACCCTAACCCTAGGCAGGTAAATCAGCAGAGGGTTAGGGAAGGTCCCAAGGAAAAAGGGGTGGAGACAGCCATGTTGTGGCAGTTTTGCGATCTCTTTGGGATGCCTTTTGCAGCTTCAGTGTGCCTGGAGCTCAGGGCTTCCTGGTTTCAGAAATCCTAACCCTAGGCTCAACCCTAACCCTAACCCTAGGCATGTAATCCGGCTAGCGTTAGGGAAGGTCCCAAGGAAAAAGGGGTGGAGACAGCCATGTTTTGGCAGTTTTGCGCTCTCTTTGGGATGCCTTTTGCAGCTGCAGTGTGCCTGGAGCTCAGGGCTTCCTGGTTTAAGAAACCCTAACCCTAGGCTCAACCCTAACCCTAACCCTAGGCAGGTAATCAGGCTCGCGTTAGGGAAAGTCCCAATGAAAAAAGGGGTGGAGACAGCCATGTTGTGGCAGTTTTGTGCTCTCTTTGGGATGCCTTCTGCAGCTGCAGTGTGCCTGGAGCTCAGGGCTTCCTGGTTTAAAAAACCGTAACCCTAGGCTCAACCCTAACCCTAACCCTAGGCAGGTAAATCAGCCTAGGGTTAGGGAAGGTTCCAAGGAAAAAGGGGTGGAGACAGCCATGTTGTGGCAGTTTTGCGCTCTCTTTGGGATGCCTTTTGCAGCTGCAGTGTGCCTGGAGCTCAGGGCTTCCTGGTTTACACAAACCTAACCCTAGGCTCAACCCTAACCCTAACCCTAGGCAGGTAAATCACCCTAGGGTTAGGGAAGGTCCCAAGGAAAAAGGGGTGGAGACAGCCATGTTGTGGCAGTTTTGCGCTCTCTTTGGGATGTTTTTTGCAGCTGCAGTGTGCCTGGAGCTCAGGGCTTCCTGGTTTGAGGAAGCCTCACCCTAGGCTCAACCCTAACCCTAACCCTAGGCAGGTAAATCAGCAGAGGGTTAGGGAAGGTCCCAAGGAAAAAGGGGAGGAGACAGCCATGTTGTGGCAGTTTTGCGCTCTCTTTGGGATGCCTTTTGCAGCTGCAGTGTGCCTGGAGCTCAGGGCTTCCTGGTTTAAAAAACCCTAACCCTAGGCTCAACCCTAACCCTAACCCTAGGCAGGTAAATCAGCCTAGGGTTAGGGAAGGTTCCAAGGAAAAAGGGGTGGAGACAGCCATGTTGTGGCAGTTTTGCGCTCTCTTTGGGATGCCTTTTGCAGCTGCAGTGTGCCTGGAGCTCAGGGCTTCCTGGTTTACACAACCCTAACCCTAGGCTCAACCCTAACCCTAACCCTAGGCAGGTAAATCACCCTAGGGTTAGGGAAGGTCCCAAGGAAAAAGGGGTGGAGACAGCCATGTTGTGGCAGTTTTGCGCTCTCTTTGGGATGTTTTTTGCAGCTGCAGTGTGCCTGGAGCTCAGGGCTTCCTGGTTTGAGGAAGCCTCACCCTAGGCTCAACCCTAACCCTAACCCTAGGCAGGTAAATCAGCAGAGGGTTAGGGAAGGTCCCAAGGAAAAAGGGGTGGAGACAGCCATGTTGTGGCAGTTTTGCGATCTCTTTGGGATGCCTTTTGCAGCTTCAGTGTGCCTGGAGGTCAGGGCTTCCTGGTTTAAAAAACCCTAACCCTAGGCTCAACCCTACCCCTAACCCTAGGCAGGTAAATCAGCCTAGGGTTAGGGAAGGTCCCAAGGAAGAAGGGATGGAGATAGCCATGTTGTGGCAGTTTTGCGCTCTCATTGGGATGCCTTTTGCAGCTGCAGTGTGCCTGGAGCTCAGGGCTTCCTGGTTTACAAAACCCTAACCCTAGGCTCAACCCTAACCCTAACCCTAGGCAGGTAATCAGGCTAGGGTTAGGGAAGTCCCAAGGAAAAAGGGGTGGAGACAGCCATGTTGTGGCAGTTTTGCGCTCTCTTTGGGATGCCTTTTGCAGCTGCAGTGTGCCTGGAGCTCAGGGCTTCCTGGTTTAAGAAACCCTAACTCTAGGCTCCGTAATAACCTTTTCCATAGGCAAGTAAATCACCTAGGGTTAGGGAACGTCCCAAGGAAAAAGCAGTTGAGACAGCCATGTTGTGGCAGTTTTGCGCTCTCTTTGGGATGCCTTTTGCAGCTGCAGTGTGCCTGGAGCTCAGGGCTTCCTGGTTTAAAAAACCCTAACCCTAGGCTCAACCCTAACCCTAACCCTAGGCAGGTAAATCAGCCTAGGGTTAGGGAAGGTCCCAAGTAAGAAGGGATGGAGACAGCCATGTTGTGGCAGTTTTGCGCTCTCTTTGGGATGCCTTTTGCAGCTGCAGTGTGCCTGGAGCTCAGGGCTTCCTGGTTTAAAAAACCCTAACCCTAGGCTCAACCCTAACCCTAACCCTAGGCAGGTAAATCAGCCTAGGGTTAGGGAAGGTCCCAAGGGAGAAGGGGAGGAGTCAGCCATGTTGTGGCAGTTTTGCGCTCTCTTTGGGATGCCTTTTGCAGCTTCAGTGTGCCTGGAGCTCAGGGCTTCCTGGTTTACACAACCCTAACCCTAGGCTCAACCCTAACCCTAACCCTAGGCAGGTAAATCAGCCTAGGGTTAGGGAAGGTCCCAAGGAAAAAGGGATGGAGACAGCCATGTTGTTGCAGTTTTGCGCTCTCTTTGGGATGCCTTTTGCAGCTGCAGTGTGCCTGGAGCTCAGGGCTTCCTGGTTTACAAAACCCTAACCCTAGGCTCAACCCTAACCCTAACCCTAGGCAGGTAAATCAGCCTAGGGTTAGGGAAGGTCCAAAGGGAGAAGGGATGGAGATAGCCATGTTGTAGCAGTTTTGCGCTCTCTTTGGGATGGCTTTTGCAGCTGCAGTGTGCCTGGAGCTCAGGGCTTCCTGGTTTAAAAAACCCTAACCCTATGCTCAACCCTAACCCTAACCGTAGGCAGGTAAATCAGCCTAGGGTTAGGGAAGGTCCCAAGGAAAAAGGGGTGGAGACAGCCATGTTGTGCCAGTTTTGCGCTCTCTTTGGGATGCCTTTTGCAGCTGCAGTGTGCCTGGAGCTCAGGGCTTCCTGGTTTAACAAACCCTAACCCTAGTCTCAACCCTAACCCTAACCCTAGGCAAGTAATCAGGCTCGCCTTAGGGAAAGTCCCAATGAAAAAAGGGGTGGAGACAGCCATGTTGTGGCAGTTTTGTGCTCTCTTTGGGATGCCTTTTGCAGCTGCAGTGTGCCTGGAGCTCAGGGCTTCCTGGTTTAAAAAACCGTAACCCTAGGCCCAACCCTAACCCTAACCCTAGGCAGGTAAATCAGCCTAGGGTTAGGGAAGGTCCCAAGGAAAAAGGGATGGAGACAGCCATGTTGTGCCAGTTTTGCGCTCTCTTTGGGATGCCTTTTGCAGCTGCAGTGTGCCTGGAGCTCAGGGCTTCCTGGTTTAACAAACCCTAACCCTAGTCTCAACCCTAACCCTAACCCTAGGCAAGTAATCAGGCTCGCGTTAGGGAAAGTCCCAATGAAAAAAGGGGTGGAGACAGCCATGTTGTGGCAGTTTTGTGCTCTCTTTGGGATGCCTTTTGCAGCTGCAGTGTGCCTGGAGCTCAGGGCTCCCTGGTTTAAAAAACCGTAACCCTAGGCTCAACCCTAACCCTAACCCTAGGCAGGTAAATCAGCCTAGGGTTAGGGAAGGTCCCAAGGAAGAAGGGGTGGAGACAGCCCTGTTGTGGCAGTTTTGTGCTCTCTTTGGGATGCCTTTTGCAGCTGCAGTGTGCCTGGAGATCAGGGCTTCCTGGTTTAAGAAACCCTAACCCTAGGCTCAACCCTAACCCTAACCCTAGGCAGGTAATCAGGCTAGGGTTAGGGAATGTCCCAAGGAAAAAGGGGTGGAGACAGCAATGTTGTGGCAGTTTTGCGCTCTCTTTGGGATGCCTTTTCCAGCTGCAGTGTGCCTGGAGCTCAGGGCTTCCTGGTTTAAGAAACCCTAACTCTAGGCTCCGTAATAACCTTTTCCATAGGCAAGTAAATCACCTAGGTTTAAGTAACGTCCCAAGGAAAAAGCAGTTGAGACAGCCATGTTGTGGCAGTTTTGCGCTCTCTTTGGGATGCCTTTTGCAGCTGCAGTGTGCCTGGAGCTCAGGGCTTCCTGGTTTAAAAAACCCTAACCCTAGGCTCAACCCTAACCCTAACCCTAGGCAGGTAAATCAGCCTAGGGTTAGGGAAGGTCCCAAGGAAAAAGGGATGGAGACAGCCATGTTGTGGCAGTTTTGCGCCCTCTTTGGGATGCCTTTTGCAGCTGCAGTGTGCCTGGAGCTCAGGGCTTCCTGGTTTAACAAACCCTAACCCTAGGCTCAACCCTAACCCTAACCCTAGGCAAGTAATCAGGCTCGCGTTAGGGAAAGTCCCAATGAAAAAAGGGGTGGAGACAGCCATGTTGTGGCAGTTTTGTGCTCTCTTTGGGATGCCTTTTGCAGCTGCAGTGTGCCTGGAGCTCAGGGCTTCCTGGTTTAAAAAACCCTAACCCTAGGCTCAACCCTAACCCTAACCCTAGGCAGGTAAATCAGCCTAGGGTTAGGGAAGGTCCCAAGGGAGAAGGGGAGGAGACAGCCATGTTGTGGCAGTTTTGCGCTCTCTTTGGGATGCCTTTTGCAGCTGCAGTGTGCCTGGAGCTCAGGGCTTCCTGGTTTAAGAAACTGTAACTCTAGGCTCAACCCTAACCCTAACCCTAGGCAGGTAAATCAGCCTAGGGTTAGGGAAGGTCCCAAGGAAAAAGGGCTGGAGACAGCCATGTTGTTGCAGTTTTGCGCTCTCTTTGGGATGCCTTTTGCAGCTGCAGTGTGCCTGGAGCTCAGGGCTTCCTGGTTTACAAAACCCTAACCCTAGGCTCAACCCTAACCCTAACCCTAGGCAAGTAATCAGGCTCGCGTCAGGGAAAGTCCCAATGAAAAAAGGGGTGGAGACAGCCATGTTGTGGCAGTTTTGTGCTCTCTTTGGGATGCCTTTTGCAGCTGCAGTGTGCCTGGAGCTCAGGGCTCCCTGGTTTAAAAAACCGTAACCCTAGGCTCAACCCTAACCCTAACCCTAGGCAGGTAAATCAGCCTAGGGTTAGGGAAGGTCCCAAGGAAGAAGGGGTGGAGACAGCCCTGTTGTGGCAGTTTTGTGCTCTCTTTGGGATGCCTTTTGCAGCTGCAGTGTGCCTGGAGATCAGGGCTTCCTGGTTTAAGAAACCCTAACCCTAGGCTCAACCCTAACCCTAACCCTAGGCAGGTAATCAGGCTAGGGTTAGGGAATGTCCCAAGGAAAAAGGGGTGGAGACAGCAATGTTGTGGCAGTTTTGCGCTCTCTTTGGGATGCCTTTTCCAGCTGCAGTGTGCCTGGAGCTCAGGGCTTCCTGGTTTAAGAAACCCTAACTCTAGGCTCCGTAATAACCTTTTCCATAGGCAAGTAAATCACCTAGGTTTAAGTAACGTCCCAAGGAAAAAGCAGTTGAGACAGCCATGTTGTGGCAGTTTTGCGCTCTCTTTGGGATGCCTTTTGCAGCTGCAGTGTGCCTGGAGCTCAGGGCTTCCTGGTTTAAAAAACCCTAACCCTAGGCTCAACCCTAACCCTAACCCTAGGCAGGTAAATCAGCCTAGGGTTAGGGAAGGTCCCAAGGAAAAAGGGATGGAGACAGCCATGTTGTGGCAGTTTTGCGCCCTCTTTGGGATGCCTTTTGCAGCTGCAGTGTGCCTGGAGCTCAGGGCTTCCTGGTTTAACAAACCCTAACCCTAGGCTCAACCCTAACCCTAACCCTAGGCAAGTAATCAGGCTCGCGTTAGGGAAAGTCCCAATGAAAAAAGGGGTGGAGACAGCCATGTTGTGGCAGTTTTGTGCTCTCTTTGGGATGCCTTTTGCAGCTGCAGTGTGCCTGGAGCTCAGGGCTTCCTGGTTTAAAAAACCCTAACCCTAGGCTCAACCCTAACCCTAACCCTAGGCAGGTAAATCAGCCTAGGGTTAGGGAAGGTCCCAAGGAAAAAGGGCTGGAGACAGCCATGTTGTTGCAGTTTTGCGCTCTCTTTGGGATGCCTTTTGCAGCTGCAGTGTGCCTGGAGCTCAGGGCTTCCTGGTTTACAAAACCCTAACCCTAGGCTCAACCCTAACCCTAACCCTAGGCAAGTAATCAGGCTCGCGTCAGGGAAAGTCCCAATGAAAAAAGGGGTGGAGACAGCCATGTTGTGGCAGTTTTGTGCTCTCTTTGGGATGCCTTTTGCAGCTGCAGTGTGCCTGGAGCTCAGGGCTTCCTGGTTTAAGAAACCCTAACCCTAGTCTCAACCCTAACCCTAACGCTCGGCAGGTAAATCAGCCTAGGGTTAGGGAAGGTCCCAAGGGAGAAGGGATGGAGATAGCCATGTTGTGGCAGTTTTGCGCTCTGTTTGGGATGCCTTTTGCAGCTGCAGTGTGTCTGGAGCTCAGGGCTTCCTGGTTTAAAAAACCCTAACCCTAGGCTCAACCCTAACCCTAACCCTAGGCAGGTAAATCAGCAGAGGGTTAGGGAAGGTCCCAAGGAAGAAGGGGTGGAGACAGCCATGTTGTGGCAGTTTTGTGCTCTCTTTGGGATGCCTTTTGCAGCTGCAGTGTGCCTGGAGCTACGGGCTTCCTGGTTTAAGAAACCCTAACCCTAGGCTCAACCCTAACCCTAACCCTAGGCAGGTAAATCAGCCTAGGGTTAGGGAAGGTCGCAAGGAAGAAGGGGAGGAGACAGCCATGTTGTGGCAGTTTTGTGCTCTCTTTGGGATGCCTTTTGCAGCTGCAGTGTGCCTGGAGCTCAGGGCTTCCTGGTTTAAGAAACCCTAACCCTAGGCTCAACCCTAACCCTAACTCTAGGCAGGTAAATCAGCCTTGGGTTACGGAAGGTCCCAAGGAAAAAGGGGTGGAGACAGCAATGTTGTGGCAGTTTTGCGCTCTCTTTGGGATGCCTTTTGCAGCTGCAGTGTGCCTGGAGCTCAGGGCTTCCTGGTTTAAGAAACCCTAACCCTAGGTTCAACCCTAACCCTAACCCTAGGCAGGTAAATCAGCCTAGGGTTAGGGAAGGTCCCAAGGAAAAAGGGCTGGAGACAGCCATGTTGTGCCAGTTTTGTGCTCTCTTTGGGATGCCTTTTGCAGCTGCAGTGTGCCTGGAGCTCAGGGCTTCCTGGTTTACACAACCCTAACCCTAGGCTCAACCCTAACCCTAACCCTAGGCAGGTAAATCAGCCTAGGGTTAGGAAAGGTCCCAAGGAAAAAGGGGTGGAGACAGCCATGTTGTGGCAGTTTTGCGCTCTCTTTGGGATGCCTTTTGCAGCTGCAGTGTGCCTGGAGCTCAGGGCTTCCTGGTTTGAGAAACCCTAACCCTAGGCTCAAGCCTAACCCTAACCCTAGGCAGGTTAATCAGCCTAGGGTTAGGGAAGGTCCCAAGGAAGAAGGGGTGGAGACAGCCATGTGGTGGCAGTTTTGCGCTCTCTTTGGGATGCCTTTTGCAGCTGCAATGTGCCTGCAGATCAGGGCTTCTTCGTTTAAGAAACCCTGACCCTAGGATCTGTAATGACCTTTTCCATAGGCAGGTAAATCAGCCTAGGGTTAGGGAAGGTCCCAAGGGAGAAGGGGTGGAGACAGCCATGTTGTGGCAGTTTTGCGCTCTCTTTGGGATGCCTTTTGCAGCTGCAGTGTGCCTGGAGCTCAGGGCTTCCTGGTTTAAGAAACCCTAACCCTAGGCTCAACCCTAACCCTAACCCTAGGCAGGTAATCAGGCTAGCTTTAGGAAAGGTCCCAAGGAAAAAGGGGTGGAGACAGCCATGTTGTGGCAGTTTTGCGCTCTCTTTGGGATGCCTTTTGCAGCTGCAGTGTGCCTGGAGCTCAGGGCTTCCTGGTTTACAAAACCCTAACCCTAGGCTCAACCCTAACCCTAACCCTAGGCAAGTAATCAGGCTCGCGTCTGGGAAAGTCCCAATGAAAAAAGGGGTGGAGACAGCCATGTTGTGGCAGTTTTGTGCTCTCTTTGGGATGCCTTTTGCAGCTGCAGTGTGCCTGGAGCTCAGGGCTTCCTGGTTTGAGAAACCCTAACCCTAGGCTCAACCCTAACCCTAACCCTAGGCAGGTAAATCAGCCTCGGTTTAGGGAAGGTCCCGAGGAAGAAGGGGTGGAGACAGCCATGTTGTGGCAGTTTTGCGCTCTCTTTGGGATGCCTTTTGCAGCTGCAGTGTGCCTGGAGCTCAGGGCTTCCTGGTTTGAGAAACCCTAACCCTAGGCTCAACCCTAACCCTAACCCTAGGCAGGTAAATCAGCCTAGGGTTAGGGAAGGTCCCAAGGAAAAAGGGCTGGAGACAGCCATGTTGTGGCAGTTTTGCGCTCTCTTTGGGATGCCTTTTGCAGCTGCAGTGTGCCTGGAGCTCAGGGCTTCCTGGTTTACAAAACCCTAACCCTAGGCTCAACCCTAACCCTAACCCTAGGCAGGTAAATCAGCCTAGGGTTAGGTAAGGTCCCAAGGAAGAAGGGATGGAGATAGCCATGTTGTGGCAGTTTTGCGCTCTCTTTGGGATGCCTTTTGCAGCTGCAGTGTGCCTGGAGCTCAGGGCTTCCTGGTTTACAAAACCCTAACCCTAGGCTCAACCCTAACCCTAACCCTAGGCAAGTAATCAGGCTCGCGTCCGGGAAAGTCCCAATGAAAAAAGGGGTGGAGACAGCCATGTTGTGGCAGTTTTGTGCTCTCTTTGGGATGCCTTTTGCAGCTGCAGTGTGCCTGGAGCTCAGGGCTTCCTGGTTTAAGAAACCCTAACCCTAGGCTCAACCCTAACCCTAACCCTAGGCAGGTAAATCAGCCTAGGGTTAGGGAAGGTCCCAAGGAAAAAGGGGTGGAGACAGCCATGTTGTGGCAGTTTTGCGCTCTCTTTGGGATGCCTTTTGCAGCTGCAGTGTGCCTGGAGCTCAGGGCTTCCTGGTTTAAAAACCCTAACCCTATGCTCAACCCTAACCCGAACCGTAGGCAGGTAAATCAGCCTAGGGTTAGGGAAGGTCCCAAGGAAAAAGGGGTGGAGACAGCCATGTTGTGCCAGTTTTGCGCTCTCTTTGGGATGCCTTTTGCAGCTGCAGTGTGCCTGGAGTTTAGGGCTTCCTGGTTTAAAAAACCCTAACCCTAGGCTCAACCCTAACCCTAACCCTAGGCAGGTAAATCAGCCTAGGGTTAGGGAAGGTCCCAAGGAAGAAGGGATGGAGATAGCCATGTTGTGGCAGTTTTGCGCTCTCTTTGGGATGCCTTTTGCAGCTGCAGTGTGCCTGGAGCTCAGGGCTTCCTGGTTTAAAAAACCCTAACCCAAGGCTCAACCCTAACCCTAACCCTAGGCAGGTAAATCAGCCTAGGGTTAGGGAAGGTCCCAAGGAAGAAGGGGTGGAGACAGCCCTGTTGTGGCAGTTTTGTGCTCTCTTTGGGATGCCTTTTGCAGCTGCAGTGTGCCTGGAGCTCAGGGCTTCCTGGTTTAAAAAACCCTAACCCTAGGCTCAACCCTAACCCTAACCCTAGGCAGGTAATCAGCCTAGGGTTAGGGAAGGTCCCAAGGAAAAAGGGGTGGAGACAGCCATGTTGTGGCAGTTTTGCGCTCTCTTTGGGATGCCTTTTGAAGCTGCAGTGTGCCTGGAGCTCAGGGCTTCCTGGTTTAAAAAACCGTAGCCCTAGGCTCAACCCTAACCCTAACCCTAGGCAGGTAAATCAGCCTAGGGTTAGGGAAGGTCCCAAGGGAGAAGGGGTGGAGACAGCCATGTTGTGGCAGTTTTGCGCTCTCTTTGGGATGCCTTTTGCAGCTGCAGTGTGCCTGGAGCTCAGGGCTTCCTGGTTTAAAAAACCCTAACCCTAGGCTCAACCCTAACCCTAACCCTAGGCAGGTAAATCAGCCTAGGGTTAGGGAAGGTCCCAAGGAAAAAGGGCTGGAGACAGCCATGTTGTGCCAGTTTTGCGCTCTCTTTGGGATGCCTTTTGCAGCTGCAGTGTGCCTGGAGCTCAGGGCTTCCTGGTTTACAAAACCCTAACCCTAGGCTCAACCCTAACCCTAACCCTAGGCAAGTAAACAGGCTCGCGTCAGGGAAAGTCCCAATGAAAAAAGGGGTGGAGACAGCCATGTTGTGGCAGTTTTGTGCTCTCTTTGGGATGCTTTTTGCAGCTGCAGTGTGCCTGGAGCTCAGGGCTTCCTGGTTTAAGAAACCCTAAACCTAGTCTCAACCCTAACCCTAACCCTAGGCAGGTAAATCAGCCTAGGGTTAGGGAAGGTCCCAAGGGAGAAGGGGAGGAGACAGCCATGTTGTGGCAGTTTTGCGCTCTCTTTGGGATGCCTTTTGCAGCTGCAGTGTGCCTGGAGCTCAGGGCTTCCTGGTTTAAGAAACCCTAAACCTAGTCTCAACCCTAACCCTAACCCTAGGCAAGTAATCAGTCTCGCGTTAGGGAAAGTCCAAATGAAAAAAGGGGTGGAGACAGCCATGTTGTGGCAGTTTTGTGCTCTCTTTGGGATGCCTTTTGCAGCTGCAGTGTGCCTGGAGCTCAGGGCTTCCTGGTTTAAAAAACCGTAACCCTAGGCTCAACCCTAACCCTAACCCTAGGCAGGTAAATCAGCCTAGGGTTAGGGAAGGTCCCAAGGGAGAAGGGGAGGAGACAGCCATGTTGTGGCAGTTTTGCGCTCTCTTTGGGATGCCTTTTGCAGCTGCAGTGTGCCTGGAGCTCAGGGCTTCCTGGTTTAAAAAACCCTAACCCTAGGCTCAACCCTAACCCTAACCCTAGGCAGGTAAATCAGCCTAGGGTTAGGGAAGGTTCCAAGGAAAAAGGGGTGGAGACAGCCATGTTGTGGCAGTTTTGCGCTCTCTTTGGGATGCCTTTTGCAGCTGCAGTGTGCCTGGAGCTCAGGGCTTCCTGGTTTAAAAAACCCTAACCCTAGGCTCAACTCTAACCCTAACCCTAGGCAGGTAAATCAGCAGAGGGTTAGGGAAGGTCCCAAGGAAGAAGGGGTGGACACAGCCATGTTGTGGCAGTTTTGTGCTCTCTTTGGGATGCCTTTTGCAGCTGCAGTGTGCCTGGAGCTCAGGGCTTCCTGGTTTAAGAAACCCTAACCCTAGGCTCAACCCTAACCCTAACCCCAGGCAGGTAAATCAGGCTAGGGTTAGGGAAGGTCCCAAGGAAAAATGGGTGGAGACAGCCATGTTGTGGCAGTTTTGCGCTCTCTTTGGTATGCCTTTTGCAGCTGCAGTGTGCCTGGAGCTCAGGGCTTCCTGGTTTAACAAACCCTAAATCTAGGCTCCGTAATAACCTTTCCCTTAGGCAAGTAAATCACCTAGGTTAAGTAACGTCCCAAGGAAAAAGCAGTTGAGAAAGCCATGTTGTGGCAGTTTTGCACTCTCTTTGGGATGCCTTTTGCAGCTGCAGTGTGCCTGGAGCTCAGGGCTTCCTGGTTTAAAAAGCCCTAAACCTATGCTCAACCCTAACCCTAACCGTAGGCAGGTAAATCAGCCTAGGGTTAGGGAAGGTCCCAAGGAAAAAGGGGTGGAGACAGCCATGTTGTGGCAGTTTTGCGCTCTCTTTGGGATGCCTTTTGCAGCTGCAGTGTGCCTGGAGCTCAGGGCTTCCTAATTTACAAAACCCTAAGCCTAGGCTCAACCCTAACCCTAACCCTAGGGAAGTAATCAGGCTCGCGTTAGGGAAAGTCCAAATGAAAAAAGGGGTGGAGACAGCCATGTTGTGGCAGTTTTGTGCTCTCTTTGGGATGCCTTTTGCAGCTGCAGTGTGCCTGGAGCTCAGGGCTTCCTGGTTTAAAAAACCCTAACCCTAGGCTCAACCCTAACCCTAACCCTAGGCAGGTAAATCAGCCTAGGGTTAGGGAAGGTCCCAAGGAAAAAGGGGAGGAGACAGCCATGTTGTGGCAGTTTTGCGCTCTCTTTGGGATGCCTTTTGAAGCTGCAGTGTGCCTGGAGCTCAGGGCTTCCTGGTTTAAAAAACCGTAGCCCTAGGCTCAACCCTAACCCTAACCCTAGGCAGGTAAATCAGCCTAGGGTTAGGGAAGGTCCCAAGGGAGAAGGGGTGGAGACAGCCATGTTGTGGCAGTTTTGCGCTCTCTTTGGGATGCCTTTTGCAGCTGCAGTGTGCCTGGAGCTCAGGGCTTCCTGGTTTAAAAAACCCTAACCCTAGGCTCAACCCTAACCCTAACCCTAGGCAGGTAAATCAGCCTAGGGTTAGGGAAGGTCCCAAGGAAAAAGGGCTGGAGACAGCCATGTTGTGCCAGTTTTGCGCTCTCTTTGGGATGCCTTTTGCAGCTGCAGTGTGCCTGGAGCTCAGGGCTTCCTGGTTTACAAAACCCTAACCCTAGGCTCAACCCTAACCCTAACCCTAGGCAAGTAAACAGGCTCGCGTCAGGGAAAGTCCCAATGAAAAAAGGGGTGGAGACAGCCATGTTGTGGCAGTTTTGTGCTCTCTTTGGGATGCTTTTTGCAGCTGCAGTGTGCCTGGAGCTCAGGGCTTCCTGGTTTAAGAAACCCTAAACCTAGTCTCAACCCTAACCCTAACCCTAGGCAGGTAAATCAGCCTAGGGTTAGGGAAGGTCCCAAGGGAGAAGGGGAGGAGACAGCCATGTTGTGGCAGTTTTGCGCTCTCTTTGGGATGCCTTTTGCAGCTGCAGTGTGCCTGGAGCTCAGGGCTTCCTGGTTTAAGAAACCCTAAACCTAGTCTCAACCCTAACCCTAACCCTAGGCAAGTAATCAGTCTCGCGTTAGGGAAAGTCCAAATGAAAAAAGGGGTGGAGACAGCCATGTTGTGGCAGTTTTGTGCTCTCTTTGGGATGCCTTTTGCAGCTGCAGTGTGCCTGGAGCTCAGGGCTTCCTGGTTTAAAAAACCGTAACCCTAGGCTCAACCCTAACCCTAACCCTAGGCAGGTAAATCAGCCTAGGGTTAGGGAAGGTCCCAAGGGAGAAGGGGAGGAGACAGCCATGTTGTGGCAGTTTTGCGCTCTCTTTGGGATGCCTTTTGCAGCTGCAGTGTGCCTGGAGCTCAGGGCTTCCTGGTTTAAAAAACCCTAACCCTAGGCTCAACCCTAACCCTAACCCTAGGCAGGTAAATCAGCCTAGGGTTAGGGAAGGTTCCAAGGAAAAAGGGGTGGAGACAGCCATGTTGTGGCAGTTTTGCGCTCTCTTTGGGATGCCTTTTGCAGCTGCAGTGTGCCTGGAGCTCAGGGCTTCCTGGTTTAAAAAACCCTAACCCTAGGCTCAACTCTAACCCTAACCCTAGGCAGGTAAATCAGCAGAGGGTTAGGGAAGGTCCCAAGGAAGAAGGGGTGGACACAGCCATGTTGTGGCAGTTTTGTGCTCTCTTTGGGATGCCTTTTGCAGCTGCAGTGTGCCTGGAGCTCAGGGCTTCCTGGTTTAAGAAACCCTAACCCTAGGCTCAACCCTAACCCTAACCCCAGGCAGGTAAATCAGGCTAGGGTTAGGGAAGGTCCCAAGGAAAAATGGGTGGAGACAGCCATGTTGTGGCAGTTTTGCGCTCTCTTTGGTATGCCTTTTGCAGCTGCAGTGTGCCTGGAGCTCAGGGCTTCCTGGTTTAACAAACCCTAAATCTAGGCTCCGTAATAACCTTTCCCTTAGGCAAGTAAATCACCTAGGTTAAGTAACGTCCCAAGGAAAAAGCAGTTGAGAAAGCCATGTTGTGGCAGTTTTGCACTCTCTTTGGGATGCCTTTTGCAGCTGCAGTGTGCCTGGAGCTCAGGGCTTCCTGGTTTAAAAAGCCCTAAACCTATGCTCAACCCTAACCCTAACCGTAGGCAGGTAAATCAGCCTAGGGTTAGGGAAGGTCCCAAGGAAAAAGGGGTGGAGACAGCCATGTTGTGGCAGTTTTGCGCTCTCTTTGGGATGCCTTTTGCAGCTGCAGTGTGCCTGGAGCTCAGGGCTTCCTAATTTACAAAACCCTAAGCCTAGGCTCAACCCTAACCCTAACCCTAGGGAAGTAATCAGGCTCGCGTTAGGGAAAGTCCAAATGAAAAAAGGGGTGGAGACAGCCATGTTGTGGCAGTTTTGTGCTCTCTTTGGGATGCCTTTTGCAGCTGCAGTGTGCCTGGAGCTCAGGGCTTCCTGGTTTAAAAAACCCTAACCCTAGGCTCAACCCTAACCCTAACCCTAGGCAGGTAAATCAGCCTAGGGTTAGGGAAGGTCCCAAGGAAAAAGGGGAGGAGACAGCCATGTTGTGGCAGTTTTGCGCTCTCTTTGGGATGCCTTTTGCAGCTGTAGTGTGCCTGGAGCTCAGGGCTTCCTGGTTTAAAAAACCCTAACCCTAGGCTCAACCCTAACCCTAACCCTAGGCAGGTAAATCAGCCTAGGGTTAGGGAAGGTTCCAAGGAAAAAGGGGTGGAGACAGCCATGTTGTGGCAGTTTTTGGCTCTCTTTGGGATGCCTTTTGCAGCTGCAGTGTGCCTGGAGCTCAGGGCTCCCTGGTTTAAGAAACCCTAACCCTAGGCTCAACCCTAACCCTAACCCTAGGCAGGTAAATCAGCCTAGGGTTAGGGAAGGTCCCAAGGAAAAAGGGGTGGAGACAGCCATCTTGTGGCAGTTTTGCGCTCTCTTTGGGATGCCTTTTGCAGCTGCAGTGTGCCTGGAGCTCAGGGCTTCCTGGTTTAACAAACCCTAACCCTAGGCTCAACCCTAACCCTAACCCTAGGCAGGTAAATCAGCCTAGGGTTAGGGAAGGTCCCAAGGAAAAAGGGGTGGAGACAGCCATGTTGTGGCAGTTTTGCGCTCTCTTTGGGATGCCTTTTGCAGCTGCACTGTGCCTGGAGCTCAGGGCTTCCTGGTTTAAAAAACCCTAATCCTAGGCTCAACCCTAACCCTAACAATAAACAGGTAAATCAGCCTAGGGTTAGGGAAGGTCCCAAGGAAGAAGGGATGGAGATAGCCATGTTGTGGCAGTTTTGCGCTCTCTTTGGGATGCCTTTTGCAGCTGCAGTGTGCCTGGAGCTCAGGGCTTCCTGGTTTAAAAAACCCTAACCCTAGGCTCAACTCTAACCCTAACCCTAGGCAGGTAAATCAGCAGAGGGTTAGGGAAGGTCCCAAGGAAGTAGGGGTGGAGACAGCCATGTTGTGGCAGTTTTGTGCTCTCTTTGGGATGCCTTTTGCAGCTGCAGTGTGCCTGGAGCTCAGGGCTTCCTGGTTTAAGAAACCCTAACCCTAGGCTCAACCCTAACCCTAACCCTAGGCAGGTAATCAGGCTAGGGTTAGGGAAGGTCCCAAGGAAAAAGGGGTGGAGACAGCCATGTTGTGGCAGTTTTGCGCTCTCTTTGGGATGCCTTTTGCAGCTGCAGTGTGCCTGGAGCTCAGGGCTTCCTGGTTTAAGAAACCCTAAATCTAGGCTCCGTAATAACCTTTTCCATAGGCAAGTAAATCACCTAGGTTAAGTAACGTCCCAAGGAAAAAGCAGTTGAGACAGCCATGTTGTGGCAGTTTTGCACTCTCTTTGGGATGCCTTTTGCAGCTGCAGTGTGCCTGGAGCTCAGGGCTTCCTGGTTTACACAACCCTAACCCTAGGCTCAACCCTAACCCTAACCGTAGGCAGGTAAATCAGCCTAGGGTTAGGGAAGGTCCCAAGGAAAAAGGGGTGGAGACAGCCATGTTGTGGCAGTTTTGCGCTCTCTTTGGGATGCCTTTTGCAGCTGCAGTGTGCCTGGAGCTCAGGGTTTCCTGGTTTAAGAAACCCTAACCCTAGTCTCAACCCTAACCCTAACGCTAGGCAGGTAAATCAGCCTAGGGTTAGGGAAGGTCCCAAGGGAGAAGGGATGGAGATAGCCATGTTGTGGCAGTTTTGCGCTCTCTTTGGGATGCCTTTTGCAGCTGCAGTGTGCCTGGAGCTCAGGGCTTCCTGGTTTAAGAAACCCTAAACCTAGTCTCAACCCTAACCCTAACCCTAGGCAGGTAAATCAGCCTAGGGTTAGGGAAGGTCCCAAGGGAGAAGGGGAGGAGACAGCCATGTTGTGGCAGTTTTGCGCTCTCTTTGGGATGCCTTTTGCAGCTGCAGTGTGCCTGGAGCTCAGGGCTTCCTGGTTTAAGAAACCCTAAACCTAGTCTCAACCCTAACCCTAACCCTAGGCAAGTAATCAGTCTCGCGTTAGGGAAAGTCCAAATGAAAAAAGGGGTGGAGACAGCCATGTTGTGGCAGTTTTGTGCTCTCTTTGGGATGCCTTTTGCAGCTGCAGTGTGCCTGGAGCTCAGGGCTTCCTGGTTTAAAAAACCGTAACCCTAGGCTCAACCCTAACCCTAACCCTAGGCAGGTAAATCAGCCTAGGGTTAGGGAAGGTCCCAAGGGAGAAGGGGAGGAGACAGCCATGTTGTGGCAGTTTTGCGCTCTCTTTGGGATGCCTTTTGCAGCTGCAGTGTGCCTGGAGCTCAGGGCTTCCTGGTTTAAAAAACCCTAACCCTAGGCTCAACCCTAACCCTAACCCTAGGCAGGTAAATCAGCCTAGGGTTAGGGAAGGTTCCAAGGAAAAAGGGGTGGAGACAGCCATGTTGTGGCAGTTTTGCGCTCTCTTTGGGATGCCTTTTGCAGCTGCAGTGTGCCTGGAGCTCAGGGCTTCCTGGTTTAAAAAACCCTAACCCTAGGCTCAACTCTAACCCTAACCCTAGGCAGGTAAATCAGCAGAGGGTTAGGGAAGGTCCCAAGGAAGAAGGGGTGGACACAGCCATGTTGTGGCAGTTTTGTGCTCTCTTTGGGATGCCTTTTGCAGCTGCAGTGTGCCTGGAGCTCAGGGCTTCCTGGTTTAAGAAACCCTAACCCTAGGCTCAACCCTAACCCTAACCCCAGGCAGGTAATCAGGCTAGGGTTAGGGAAGGTCCCAAGGAAAAATGGGTGGAGACAGCCATGTTGTGGCAGTTTTGCGCTCTCTTTGGGATGCCTTTTGCAGCTGCAGTGTGCCTGGAGCTCAGGGCTTCCTGGTTTAACAAACCCTAAATCTAGGCTCCGTAATAACCTTTCCCTTAGGCAAGTAAATCACCTAGGTTAAGTAACGTCCCAAGGAAAAACCAGTTGAGAAAGCCATGTTTTGGCAGTTTTGCACTCTCTTTGGGATGCCTTTTGCAGCTGCAGTGTGCCTGGAGCTCAGGGCTTCCTGGTTTAAAAAACCCTAAACCTATGCTCAACCCTAACCCTAACCGTAGGCAGGTAAATCAGCCTAGGGTTAGGGAAGGTCCCAAGGAAAAAGGGGTGGAGACAGCCATGTTGTGGCAGTTTTGCGCTCTCTTTGGGATGCCTTTTGCAGCTGCAGTGTGCCTGGAGCTCAGGGCTTCCTAATTTACAAAACCCTAAGCCTAGGCTCAACCCTAACCCTAACCCTAGGGAAGTAATCAGGCTCGCGTTAGGGAAAGTCCAAATGAAAAAAGGGGTGGAGACAGCCATGTTGTGGCAGTTTTGTGCTCTCTTTGGGATGCCTTTTGCAGCTGCAGTGTGCCTGGAGCTCAGGGCTTCCTGGTTTAAAAAACCGTAACCCTAGGCTCAACCCTAACCCTAACCCTAGGCAGGTAAATCAGCCTAGGGTTAGGGAAGGTCCCAAGGAAAAAGGGGAGGAGACAGCCATGTTGTGGCAGTTTTGCGCTCTCTTTGGGATGCCTTTTGCAGCTGCAGTGTGCCTGGAGCTCAGGGCTTCCTGGTTTAAAAAACCCTAACCCTAGGCTCAACCCTAACCCTAACTCTAGGCAGGTAAATCAGCCTAGGGTTAGGGAAGGTTCCAAGGAAAAAGGGGTGGAGACAGCCATGTTGTGGCAGTTTTTGGCTCTCTTTGGGATGCCTTTTGCAGCTGCAGTGTGCCTGGAGCTCAGGGCTCCCTGGTTTAAGAAACCCTAACCCTAGGCTCAACCCTAACCCTAACCCTAGGCAGGTAAATCAGCCTAGGGTTAGGGAAGGTCCCAAGGAAAAAGGGGTGGAGACAGCCATCTTGTGGCAGTTTTGCGCTCTCTTTGGGATGCCTTTTGCAGCTGCAGTGTGCCTGGAGCTCAGGGCTTCCTGGTTTAACAAACCCTAACCCTAGGCTCAACCCTAACCCTAACCCTAGGCAGGTAAATCAGCCTAGGGTTAGGGAAGGTCCCAAGGAAAAAGGGGTGGAGACAGCCATGTTGTGGCAGTTTTGCGCTCTCTTTGGGATGCCTTTTGCAGCTGCACTGTGCCTGGAGCTCAGGGCTTCCTGGTTTAAAAAACCCTAATCCTAGGCTCAACCCTAACCCTAACCCTAGGCAGGTAAATCAGCCTAGGGTTAGGGAAGGTCCCAAGGAAGAAGGGATGGAGATAGCCATGTTGTGGCAGTTTTGCGCTCTCTTTGGGATGCCTTTTGCAGCTGCAGTGTGCCTGGAGCTCAGGGCTTCCTGGTTTAAAAAACCCTAACCCTAGGCTCAACTCTAACCCTAACCCTAGGCAGGTAAATCAGCAGAGGGTTAGGGAAGGTCCCAAGGAAGTAGGGGTGGAGACAGCCATGTTGTGGCAGTTTTGTGCTCTCTTTGGGATGCCTTTTGCAGCTGCAGTGTGCCTGGAGCTCAGGGCTTCCTGGTTTAAGAAACCCTAACCCTAGGCTCAACCCTAACCCTAACCCTAGGCAGGTAATCAGGCTAGGGTTAGGGAAGGTCCCAAGGAAAAAGGGGTGGAGACAGCCATGTTGTGGCAGTTTTGCGCTCTCTTTGGGATGCCTTTTGCAGCTGCAGTGTGCCTGGAGCTCAGGGCTTCCTGGTTTAAGAAACCCTAAATCTAGGCTCCGTAATAACCTTTTCCATAGGCAAGTAAATCACCTAGGTTAAGTAACGTCCCAAGGAAAAAGCAGTTGAGACAGCCATGTTGTGGCAGTTTTGCACTCTCTTTGGGATGCCTTTTGCAGCTGCAGTGTGCCTGGAGCTCAGGGCTTCCTGGTTTACACAACCCTAACCCTAGGCTCAACCCTAACCCTAACCCTAGGCAGGTAAATCAGCCTAGGGTTAGGGAAGGTCCCAAGGAAAAAGGGGTGGAGACAGCCATGTTGTGCCAGTTTTGCGCTCTCTTTGGGATGCCTTTTGCAGCTGCAGTGTGCCTGGAGCTCAGGGCTTCCTGGTTTAAGAAACCCTAACCTTATGCTCAACCCTAACCCTAACCCTAGGCAGGTAAATCAGCCTAGGGTTAGGGAAGGTCCCAAGGAAGAAGGGGAGGAGTCAGCCATGTTGTGGCAGTTTTGCGCTCTCTTTGGGATGCCTTTTGCAGCTGCAGTGTGCCTGGAGCTCAGGGCTTCCTGGTTTAAAAAACCCTAACCCTAGGCTCAACCCTAACCCTAACCCTAGGCAAGTAATCAGTCTCGCAATAGGGAAAGTCCAAATGAAAAAAGGGGTGGAGACAGCCATGTTGTGGCAGTTTTGCGCTCTCTTTGGGATGCCTTTTGCAGCTGCAGTGTGCCTGGAGCTCAGGGCTTCCTGGTTTGAGAAACCCTAACCCTAGGCTCAACCCAAACCCTAACCCTAGGCAGGTAAATCAGACTAGGTTTAAGGAAGGTCCCAAGGAAAAAGGGGTGGAGACAGCCATGTTGTGGCAGTTTTGCGCTCTCTTTGGGATGCCTTTTGCAGCTGCAGTGTGCCTGGAGCTCAGGGCTTCCTGGTTTAAGAAACCCTAACCCTAGGCTCAACCCTAACCCTAACCCTAGGCAGGTAAATCAGCAGAGGGTTAGGGAAGGTCCCAAGGAAGAAGGGGTGGACACAGCCATGTTGTGGCAGTTTTGTGCTCTCTTTGGGATGCCTTTTGCAGCTGCAGTGTGCCTGGAGCTCAGGGCTTCCTGGTTTAAGAAACCCTAACCCTAGGCTCAACCCTAACCCTAACCCCAGGCAGGTAATCAGGCTAGGGTTAGGGAAGGTCCCAAGGAAAAATGGGTGGAGACAGCCATGTTGTGGCAGTTTTGCGCTCTCTTTGGGATGCCTTTTGCAGCTGCAGTGTGCCTGGAGCTCAGGGCTTCCTGGTTTAACAAACCCTAAACCTATGCTCAACCCTAACCCTAACCGTAGGCAGGTAAATCAGCCTAGGGTTAGGGAAGGTCCCAAGGAAAAAGGGGTGGAGACAGCCATGTTGTGGCAGTTTTGCGCTCTCTTTGGGATGCCTTTTGCAGCTGCAGTGTGCCTGGAGCTCAGGGCTTCCTAATTTACAAAACCCTAAGCCTAGGCTCAACCCTAACCCTAACCCTAGGGAAGTAATCACGCTCGCGTTAGGGAAAGTCCAAATGAAAAAAGGGGTGGAGACAGCCATGTTGTGGCAGTTTTGTGCTCTCTTTGGGATGCCTTTTGCAGCTGCAGTGTGCCTGGAGCTCAGGGCTTCCTGGTTTAAAAAACCCTAACCCTAGGCTCAACCCTAACCCTAACCCTAGGCAGGTAAATCAGCCTAGGGTTAGGGAAGGTCCCAAGGAAAAAGGGGAGGAGACAGCCATGTTGTGGCAGTTTTGCGCTCTCTTTGGGATGCCTTTTGCAGCTGCAGTGTGCCTGGAGCTCAGGGCTTCCTGGTTTAAAAAACCCTAACCCTAGGCTCAACCCTAACCCTAACCCTAGGCAGGTAAATCAGCCTAGGTTTAGGGAAGGTTCCAAGGAAAAAGGGGTGGAGACAGCCATGTTGTGGCAGTTTTTGGCTCTCTTTGGGATGCCTTTTGCAGCTGCAGTGTGCCTGGAGCTCAGGGCTCCCTGGTTTGAGAAACCCTAACCCTAGGCTCAACCCTAACCCTAACCCTAGGCAGGTAAATCAGCCTAGGGTTAGGGAAGGTCCCAAGGAAAAAGGGGTGGAGACAGCCATGTTGTGGCAGTTTTGCACTCTCTTTGGGATGCCTTTTGCAGCTGCAGTGTGCCTGGAGCTCAGGGCTTCCTGGTTTACACAACCCTAACCCTAGGCTCAACCCTAACCCTAACCCTAGGCAGGTAAATCAGCCTAGGGTTAGGGAAGGTCCCAAGGAAAAAGGGGTGGAGACAGCCATGTTGTGCCAGTTTTGCGCTCTCTTTGGGATGCCTTTTGCAGCTGCAGTGTGCCTGGAGCTCAGGGCTTCCTGGTTTAAGAAACCCTAACCTTATGCTCAACCCTAACCCTAACCCTAGGCAGGTAAATCAGCCTAGGGTTAGGGAAGGTCCCAAGGAAGAAGGGGAGGAGTCAGCCATGTTGTGGCAGTTTTGCGCTCTCTTTGGGATGCCTTTTGCAGCTGCAGTGTGCCTGGAGCTCAGGGCTTCCTGGTTTAAAAAACCCTAACCCTAGGCTCAACCCTAACCCTAACCCTAGGCAGGTAAATCAGCCTAGGGTTAGGGAAGGTCCCAAGGAAAAAGGGCTGGAGACAGCCATGTTGTTGCAGTTTTGCGCTCTCTTTGGGATGCCTTTTGCAGCTGCAGTGTGCCTGGAGCTCAGGGCTTCCTGGTTTACAAAACCCTAACCTTAGGCTCAACCCTAACCCTAACCGTAGCCAAGTAATCAGGCTCGCGTCAGGGAAAGTCCCAATGAAAAAAGGGGTGGAGACAGCCATGTTGTGGCAGTTTTGCGCTCTCTTTGGGATGCCTTTTGCAGCTGCAGTGTGCCTGGAGCTCAGGGCTTCCTGGTTTAAGAAACCCTTACCCTAGTCTCAACCCTAACCCTAACCCTAGGCAGGTAAATCAGCCTAGTGTTAGGGAAGGTCCCAAGGAAAAAGGGGTGGAGACAGCCATGTTGTGCCAGTTTTGCGCTCTCTTTGGGATGCCTTTTGCAGCTGCAGTGTGCCTGGAGCTCAGGGCTTCCTGGTTTAAGAAACCCTAACCCTAGGCTCAACCCTAACCCTAACCCTAGGCAGGTAAATCAGCCTATGGTTAGGGAAGGTCCCAAGGAAAAAGGGGTGGAGACAGCCATCATGTGGCAGTTTTGCGCTCTCTTTGGGATGCCTTTTGCAGCTGCAGTGTGCCTGGAGCTCAGGGCTTCCTGGTTTCAGAAACCGTAACCCTAGGCTCAACCCTAACCCTAACCCTAGGCATGTAATCCGGCTAGCGTTAGGGAAGGTCCCAAGGAAAAAGGGGTGGAGACAGCCATGTTGTTGCAGTTTTGCGCTCTCTTTGGGATGCCTTTTGCAGCTGCAGTGTGCCTGGAGCTCAGGGCTTCCTGGTTTAAGAAACCCTAACCCTAGGCTCAACCCTAACCCTAACCCTAGGCAGGTAATCAGGCTAGCGTTAGGAAAGGTCCCAATGAAAAAAGGGGTGGAGTCAGCCATGTTGTGGCAGTTTTGCGCTCTCTTTGGGATGCCTTTTGCAGCTGCAGTGTGCCTGGAGCTCAGGGCTTCCTGGTTTAAGAAACCCTAACCCTAGGCTCAACCCTAACCCTAACCCTAGGCAGGTAATCAGGCTAGGGTTAGGGAAGGTCCCAAGGAAAAAGGGGTGGAGACAGCCATGTTGTGGCAGTTTTGCGCTCTCTTTGGGATGCCTTTTGCAGCTGCAGTGTGCCTGGAGCTCAGGGCTTCCTGGTTTAAGAAACCCTAACCCTAAGCTCAACCCTAACCCTAACCCTAGGCAGGTAAATCAGCCTAGGGTTAGGGAAGGTCCCAAGGAAGAAGGGGAGGAGTCAGCCATGTTGTGGCAGTTTTGCGCTCTCTTTGGGATGCCTTTTGCAGCTGCAGTGTGCCTGGAGCTCAGGGCTTCCTGGTTTAAGAAACCCTAACCCTAGGCTCAACCCTAACCCTAACCCTAGGCAGGTAAATCAGCCTAGGGTTAGGGAAGGTCCCAAGGAAAAAGGGCTGGAGACAGCCATGTTGTTGCAGTTTTGCGCTCTCTTTGGGATGCCTTTTGCAGCTGCAGTGTGCCTGGAGCTCAGGGCTTCCTGATTTACAAAACCCTAACCCTAGGCTCAACCCTAACCCTAACCCTAGCCAAGTAATCAGGCTCGCGTCAGGGAAAGTCCCAATGAAAAAAGGGGTGGAGACAGCCATGTTGTGGCAGTTTTGTGCTCTCTTTGGGATGCCTTTTGCAGCTGCAGTGTGCCTGGAGCTCAGGGCTTCCTGGTTTAAGAAACCCTAACCCTAGTCTCAACCCTAACCCTAACCCTAGGCAGGTAATCAGGCTAGGGTTAGGGAAGGTCCCAAGGAAAAATGGGTGGAGACAGCCATGTTGTGCCAGTTTTGCGCTCTCTTTGGGATGCCTTTTGCAGCTGCAGTGTGCCTGGAGCTCAGGGCTTCCTGGTTTAAGAAACCCTAACCCTATGCTCAACCCTAACCCTAACCCTAGGCAGGTAAATCAGCCTAGGGTTAGGGAAGGTCCCAAGGAAGAAGGGGAGGAGTCAGCCATGTTGTGGCAGTTTTGCGCTCTCTTTGGGATGCCTTTTGCAGCTGCAGTGTGCCTGGAGCTCAGGGCTTCCTTGTTTGAGAAACCCTAACCCTAGGCTCAACCCTAACCCTAACCCTAGGCAGGTAAATCAGCAGAGGGTTAGGGAAGGTCCCAAGGAAAAAGGGGTGGAGACAGCCATCTTGTGGCAGTTTTGCGCTCTCTTTGGGATGCCTTTTGCAGCTGCAGTGTGCCTGGAGCTCAGGGCTTCCTGGTTTCAGAAACCGTAACCCTAGGCTCAACCCTAACCCTAACCCTAGGCATGTAATCCGGCTAGCGTTAGGGAAGGTCCCAAGGAAAAAGGGGTGGAGACAGCCATGTTGTTGCAGTTTTGCGCTCTCTTTGGGATGCCTTTTGCAGCTGCAGTGTGCCTGGAGCTCAGGGCTTCCTGGTTTAAGAAACCCTAACCCTAGGCTCAACCCTAACCCTAACCCTAGGCAGGTAATCAGGCTAGCGTTAGGAAAGGTCCCAATGAAAAAAGGGGTGGAGACAGCCATGTTGTTGCAGTTTTGCGCTCTCTTTGGGATGCCTTTTGCAGCTGCAGTGTGCCTGGAGCTCAGGGCTTCCTGGTTTAACAAACCCTAACCCTAGGCTCAACCCTAACCCTAACCCTAGGCAGGTAAATCAGCCTAGGGTTAGGGAAGGTCCCAAGGGAGAAGGGGAGGAGTCAGCCATGTTGTGCCAGTTTTGCACTCTCTTTGGGATGACTTTTGCAGCTGCAGTGTGCCTGGAGCTCAGGGCTTCCTGGTTTAAAAAACCCTAACCCTAGGCTCAACCCTAACCCTAACAATAGACCGGTAAATCACCATAGGGTTAGGGAAGGTCCCAAGGAAAAAGGGATGGAGACAGCCATGTTGTGGCAGTTTTGCGCTCTCTTTGGGATGCCTTTTGCAGCTGCAGTGTGCCTGGAGCTCAGGGCTTCCTGGTTTAAAAAACCCTAACCCTAGGCTCAACCCTAACCCTAACCCTAGGCAGGTAAATCAGCCTAGGGTTAGGGAAGTTCCCAAGGGAGAAGGGGAGGAGTCAGCCATGTTGTGGCAGTTTTGCGCTCTCTTTGGGATGCCTTTTGCAGCTGCAGTGTGCCTGGAGCTCAGGGCTTCCTGGTTTAAGAAACCCTAACCCTAGAGTCAGCCCTAACCTAACCCTAGGCAGGTAAATCAGGCTAGGGTTAGGGAAGGTCCCAAGGAAAAAGGGCTGGAGACAGCAATGTTGTGGCAGTTTTGCACTCTCTTGGGGTGCCTTTTGCAGCTGCAGTGTGCCTGGAGCTCAGGGCTTCCTGGTTTCAGAAACCCTAACCCTAGGCTCAACCCTAACCCTAACCCTAGGCATGTAATCCGGCTAGCGTTAGGGAAGGTCCCAAGGAAAAAGGGGTGGAGACAGCCATGTTGTTGCAGTTTTGCGCTCTCTTTGGGATGCCTTTTGCAGCTGCAGTGTGCCTGGAGCTCAGGGCTTCCTGGTTTAAGAAACCCTAACCCTATGCTCAACCCTAACCCTAACCCTAGGCAGGTAAATCAGCCTAGGGTTAGGGAAGGTCCCAAGGAAGAAGGGGAGGAGTCAGCCATGTTGTGGCAGTTTTGCGCTCTCTTTGGGATGCCTTTTGCAGCTGCAGTGTGCCTGGAGCTCAGGGCTTCCTTGTTTGAGAAACCCTAACCCTAGGCTCAACCCTAACCCTAACCCTAGGCAGGTAAATCAGCAGAGGGTTAGGGAAGGTCCCAAGGAAAAAGGGGTGGAGACAGCCATCTTGTGGCAGTTTTGCGCTCTCTTTGGGATGCCTTTTGCAGCTGCAGTGTGCCTGGAGCTCAGGGCTTCCTGGTTTCAGAAACCGTAACCCTAGGCTCAACCCTAACCCTAACCCTAGGCATGTAATCCGGCTAGCGTTAGGGAAGGTCCCAAGGAAAAAGGGGTGGAGACAGCCATGTTGTTGCAGTTTTGCGCTCTCTTTGGGATGCCTTTTGCAGCTGCAGTGTGCCTGGAGCTCAGGGCTTCCTGGTTTAAGAAACCCTAACCCTAGGCTCAACCCTAACCCTAACCCTAGGCAGGTAATCAGGCTAGCGTTAGGAAAGGTCCCAATGAAAAAAGGGGTGGAGACAGCCATGTTGTTGCAGTTTTGCGCTCTCTTTGGGATGCCTTTTGCAGCTGCAGTGTGCCTGGAGCTCAGGGCTTCCTGGTTTAACAAACCCTAACCCTAGGCTCAACCCTAACCCTAACCCTAGGCAGGTAAATCAGCCTAGGGTTAGGGAAGGTCCCAAGGGAGAAGGGGAGGAGTCAGCCATGTTGTGCCAGTTTTGCACTCTCTTTGGGATGACTTTTGCAGCTGCAGTGTGCCTGGAGCTCAGGGCTTCCTGGTTTAAAAAACCCTAACCCTAGGCTCAACCCTAACCCTAACAATAGACCGGTAAATCACCATAGGGTTAGGGAAGGTCCCAAGGAAAAAGGGATGGAGACAGCCATGTTGTGGCAGTTTTGCGCTCTCTTTGGGATGCCTTTTGCAGCTGCAGTGTGCCTGGAGCTCAGGGCTTCCTGGTTTAAAAAACCCTAACCCTAGGCTCAACCCTAACCCTAACCCTAGGCAGGTAAATCAGCCTAGGGTTAGGGAAGTTCCCAAGGGAGAAGGGGAGGAGTCAGCCATGTTGTGGCAGTTTTGCGCTCTCTTTGGGATGCCTTTTGCAGCTGCAGTGTGCCTGGAGCTCAGGGCTTCCTGGTTTAAGAAACCCTAACCCTAGAGTCAGCCCTAACCTAACCCTAGGCAGGTAAATCAGGCTAGGGTTAGGGAAGGTCCCAAGGAAAAAGGGCTGGAGACAGCAATGTTGTGGCAGTTTTGCACTCTCTTGGGGTGCCTTTTGCAGCTGCAGTGTGCCTGGAGCTCAGGGCTTCCTGGTTTCAGAAACCCTAACCCTAGGCTCAACCCTAACCCTAACCCTAGGCATGTAATCCGGCTAGCGTTAGGGAAGGTCCCAAGGAAAAAGGGGTGGAGACAGCCATGTTGTTGCAGTTTTGCGCTCTCTTTGGGATGCCTTTTGCAGCTGCAGTGTGCCTGGAGCTCAGGGCTTCCTGGTTTAAGAAACCCTAACTCTAGGCTCCGTAACAACCTTTTCCGTAGGCAAGTAAATCACCTAGGGTTAAGTAACTTCCCAAGGAAAAAGCAGTTGAGACAGCCATGTTGTGGCAGTTTTGCGCTCTCTTTGGGATGCCTTTTGCAGCTGCAGTGTGCCTGGAGCTCAGGGCTTCCTGGTTTAAAAAACACTAACCCTAGGCTCAACCCTAACCCTAACAATAGACAAGTAAATCAGCATAGGGTTAGGGAAGGTCCCAAGGAAAAAGGGATGGAGACAGCCATGTTGTGCCAGTTTTGCGCTCTCTTTGGGATGCCTTTTGCAGCTGCAGTGTGCCTGGAGCTCAGGGCTTCCTGGTTTAAAAAACCCTAACCCTAGGCTCAACCCTAACCCTAACCCTAGGCAGGTAAATCAGCCTAGGTTTAGGGAAGGTTCCAAGGAAAAAGGGGTGGAGACAGCCATGTTGTGCCAGTTTTGCGCTCTCTTTGGGATGCCTTTTGCAGCTGCAGTGTGCCTGGAGCTCAGGGCTTCCTGGTTTAAGAAACCGTAACTCTAGGCTCCGTAATAACCTTTTCCATAGGCAAGTAAATCACCGAGGGTTAAGTAACGTCCCAAGGAAAAAGCAGTTGAGACAGCCATGTTGTGGCAGTTTTGCGCTCTCTTTGGGATGCCTTTTGCAGCTGCAGTGTGCCTGGAGCTCAGGGCTTTCTGGTTTAAAAAACCCTAACCCTAGGCTCAACCTTAACCCTAACCCTAGGAAGGTAAATCAGCCTAGGGTTAGGGAAGTTCCCAAGGGAGAAGGGGAGGAGTCAGCCATGTTGTGCCAGTTTTGCGCTCTCTTTGGGATGCCTTTTGCAGCTGCAGTGTGCCTGGAGCTCAGGGCTTCCTGGTTTAAGAAACCCTAACCCTAGGCTCAGCCCTAACCTAACCCTAGGCAGGTAAATCAGGCTAGGGTTAGGGAAGGTCCCAAGGAAAAAGGGCTGGAGACAGCAATGTTGTGGCAGTTTTGCACTCTCTTGGGGTGCCTTTTGCAGCTGCAGTGTGCCTGGAGCTCAGGGCTTCCTGGTTTCAGAAACCCTAACCCTAGGCTCAACCCTAACCCTAACCCTAGGCATGTAATCCGGCTAGCGTTAGGGAAGGTCCCAAGGAAAAAGGGGTGGAGACAGCCATGTTGTTGCAGTTTTGCGCTCTCTTTGGGATGCCTTTTGCAGCTGCAGTGTGCCTGGAGCTCAGGGCTTCCTGGTTTAAGAAACCCCAACTCTAGGCTCCGTAATAACCTTTTCCATAGGCAAGTAAATCACCTAGGGTTAAGTAACCTCCCAAGGAAAAAGCAGTTGAGACAGCCATGTTGTGGCAGTTTTGCGCTCTCTTTGGGATGCCTTTTGCAGCTGCAGTGTGCCTGGAGCTCAGGGCTTCCTGGTTTAAAAAACACTAACCCTAGGCTCAACCCTAACCCTAACAATAGACAAGTAAATCAGCATAGGGTTAGGGAAGGTCCCAAGGAAAAAGGGATGGAGACAGCCATGTTGTGGCAGTTTTGCGCTCTCTTTGGGATGCCTTTTGCAGCTGCAGTGTGCCTGGAGCTCAGGGCTTCCTGGTTTAAAAAACCCTAACCCTAGGCTCAACCCTAACCCTAACCCTAGGCAGGTAAATCAGCCTAGGGTTAGGGAAGGTCCCAAGGAAAAAGGGGTGGAGACAGCCATGTTGTGCCAGTTTTGCGCTCTCTTTGGGATGCCTTTTGCAGCTGCCGTGTGCCTGGAGCTCAGGGCTTCCTGGTTTAAGAAACCCTAACCCTATGCTCAACCCTAACCCTAACCCTAGGCAGGTAAATCAGCCTAGGGTTATTGAAGGTCCCAAGGAAGAAGGGGAGGAGTCAGCCATGTTGTGGCAGTTTTGCGCTCTCTTTGGGATGCCTTTTGCAGCTGCAGTGTGCCTGGAGCTCAGGGCTTCCTTGTTTGAGAAACCCTAACCCTAGGCTCAACCCTAACCCTAACCCTAGGCAGGTAAATCAGCCTAGGGTTAGGGAAGTTTCCAAGGAAAAAGGGGTGGAGACAGCCATGTTGTGGCAGTTTTGCGCTCTCTTTGGGATGCCTTTTGCAGCTGCAGTGTGCCTGGAGCTCAGGGCTTCCTGGTTTAAAAAACCCTAACCCTAGGCTCAACCCTAACCCTAACCCTAGGCAGGTAAATCAGCCTAGGGTTATTGAAGGTCCCAAGGAAGAAGGGGAGGAGTCAGCCATGTTGTGGCAGTTTTGTGCTCTCTTTGGGATGCCTTTTGCAGCTGCAGTGTGCCTGGAGCTCAGGGCTTCCTGGTTTAAAAAACCCTAACCCTAGGCTCAACCCTAACCCTAACCCTAGGCAGGTAAATCAGCAGATGGTTAGGGAAGGTCCCAAGGAAGAAGGGGTGGAGACAGCCATGTTGTGGCAGTTTTGCGCTCTCTTTGGGATGCCTTTTGCAGCTGCAGTGTGCCTGGAGCTCAGGGCTTCCTGTTTTAAGAAACCGTAACTCTAGGCTCCGTAATAACCTTTTCCATAGGCAAGTAAATCACCGAGGGTTAAGTAACGTCCCAAGGAAAAAGCAGTTGAGACAGCCATGTTGTGGCAGTTTTGCGCTCTCTTTGGGATGCCTTTTGCAGCTGCAGTGTGCCTGGAGCTCAGGGCTTCCTGGTTTAAAAAACCCTAACCCTAGGCTCAACCCTAACCCTAACCCTAGGAAGGTAAATCAGCCTAGGGTTAGGGAAGTTCCCAAGGGAGAAGGGGAGGAGTCAGCCATGTTGTGCCAGTTTTGCGCTCTCTTTGGGATGCCTTTTGCAGCTGCAGTGTGCCTGGAGCTCAGGGCTTCCTGGTTTAAGAAACCCTAACCCTAGGCTCAGCCCTAACCTAACCCTAGGCAGGTAAATCAGGCTAGGGTTAGGGAAGGTCCCAAGGAAAAAGGGCTGGAGACAGCAATGTTGTGGCAGTTTTGCACTCTCTTGGGGTGCCTTTTGCAGCTGCAGTGTGCCTGGAGCTCAGGGCTTCCTGGTTTCAGAAACCCTAACCCTAGGCTCAACCCTAACCCTAACCCTAGGCATGTAATCCGGCTAGCGTTAGGGAAGGTCCCAAGGAAAAAGGGGTGGAGACAGCCATGTTGTTGCAGTTTTGCGCTCTCTTTGGGATGCCTTTTGCAGCTGCAGTGTGCCTGGAGCTCAGGGCTTCCTGGTTTAAGAAACCCCAACTCTAGGCTCCGTAATAACCTTTTCCATAGGCAAGTAAGTCACCTAGGGTTAAGTAACCTCCCAAGGAAAAAGCAGTTGAGACAGCCATGTTGTGGCAGTTTTGCGCTCTCTTTGGGATGCCTTTTGCAGCTGCAGTGTGCCTGGAGCTCAGGGCTTCCTGGTTTAAAAAACACTAACCCTAGGCTCAACCCTAACCCTAACAATAGACAAGTAAATCAGCATAGGTTTAGGGAAGGTCCCAAGGAAAAAGGGATGGAGACAGCCATGTTGTGCCAGTTTTGCGCTCTCTTTGGGATGCCTTTTGCAGCTGCAGTGTGCCTGGAGCTCAGGGCTTCCTGGTTTAAAAAACCCTAACCCTAGGCTCAACCCTAACCCTAACCCTAGGCAGGTAAATCAGCCTAGGGTTAGGGAAGGTTCCAAGGAAAAAGGGGTGGAGACAGCCATGTTGTGCCAGTTTTGCGCTCTCTTTGGGATGCCTTTTGCAGCTGCCGTGTGCCTGGAGCTCAGGGCTTCCTGGTTTAAGAAACCCTAACCCTATGCTCAACCCTAACCCTAACCCTAGGCAGGTAAATCAGCCTAGGGTTATTGAAGGTCCCAAGGAAGAAGGGGAGGAGTCAGCCATGTTGTGGCAGTTTTGCGCTCTCTTTGGGATGCCTTTTGCAGCTGCAGTGTGCCTGGAGCTCAGGGCTTCCTTGTTTGAGAAACCCTAACCCTAGGCACAACCCTAACCCTAACCCTAGGCAGGTAAATCAGCCTGGGGTTAGGGAAGGTCCCAAGGAAAAAGGGGTGGAGACAGCCATGTTGTGGCAGTTTTGCGCTCTCTTTGGGATGCCTTTTGCAGCTGCAGTGTGCCTGGAGCTCAGGGCTTCCTGGTTTAACAAACCCTAACCCTAGGCAAGTAATCAGGCTCGCGTTAGGGAAAGTCCCAATGAAAAAAGGGGTGGAGACAGCCATCTTGTGGCAGTTTTGTGCTCTCTTTGGGATGCCTTTTGCAGCTGCAGTGTGCCTGGAGCTCAGGGCTTCCTGGTTTAAGAAACCCTTACTCTAGGCTCCGTAATAACCTTTTCCATATGCAAGTAAATCACCGAGGGTTAAGTAACGTCCCAAGGAAAAAACAGTTGAGACAGCCATGTTGTGGCAGTTTTGCGCTCTCTTTGGGATGCCTTTTGCAGCTGCAGTGTGCCTGGAGCTCAGGGCTTCCTGGTTTAAAAAACCCTAACCCTAGGCTTAACCCTAACCCTAACGCTAGGCAGGTAAATCAGCCTAGGGTTAGGGAAGGTTCCAAGGAAAAAGGGGTGGAGACAGCCATGTTGTGCCAGTTTTGCGCTCTCTTTGGGATGCCTTTTGCAGCTGCCGTGTGCCTGGAGCTCAGGGCTTCCTGGTTTAAGAAACCCTAACCCTATGCTCAACCCTAACCCTAACCCTAGGCAGGTAAATCAGCCTAGGGTTATTGAAGGTCCCAAGGAAGAAGGGGAGGAGTCAGCCATGTTGTGGCAGTTTTGCGCTCTCTTTGGGATGCCTTTTGCAGCTGCAGTGTGCCTGGAGCTCAGGGCTTCCTGGTTTAAAAAACCCTAACCCTAGGCTCAACCCTAACCCTAACCCTAGGCAGGTAAATCACCAGAGGGTTAGGGAAGGTTCCAAGGAAAAAGGGGTGGAGACAGCCATGTTGTGCCAGTTTTGCGCTCTCTTTGGGATGCCTTTTGCAGCTGCAGTGTGCCTGGAGCTCAGGGCTTCCTGGTTTAAAAAACCCTAACCCTAGGCTCAACCCTAACCCTAACCCTAGGCAGGTAAATCAGCCTAGGGTTATTGAAGGTCCCAAGGAAGAAGGGGAGGAGTCAGCCATGTTGTGGCAGTTTTGTGCTCTCTTTGGGATGCCTTTTGCAGCTGCAGTGTGCCTGGAGCTCAGGGCTTCCTGGTTTAAAAAACCCTAACCCTAGGCTCAACCCTAACCCTAACCCTAGGCAGGTAAATCAGCAGATGGTTAGGGAAGGTCCCAAGGAAGAAGGGGTGGAGACAGCCATGTTGTGGCAGTTTTGCGCTCTCTTTGGGATGCCTTTTGCAGCTGCAGTGTGCCTGGAGCTCAGGGCTTCCTGTTTTAAGAAACCGTAACTCTAGGCTCCGTAATAACCTTTTCCATAGGCAAGTAAATCACCGAGGGTTAAGTAACGTCCCAAGGAAAAAGCAGTTGAGACAGCCATGTTGTGGCAGTTTTGCGCTCTCTTTGGGATGCCTTTTGCAGCTGCAGTGTGCCTGGAGCTCAGGGGTTCCTGGTTTAAAAAACCCTAACCCTAGGCTCAACCCTAACCCTAACCCTAGGAAGGTAAATCAGCCTAGGGTTAGGGAAGTTCCCAAGGGAGAAGGGGAGGAGTCAGCCATGTTGTGCCAGTTTTGCGCTCTCTTTGGGATGCCTTTTGCAGCTGCAGTGTGCCTGGAGCTCAGGGCTTCCTGGTTTAAGAAACCGTAACTCTAGGCTCCGTAATAACCTTTTCCATAGGCAAGTAAATCACCGAGGGTTAAGTAACGTCCCAAGGAAAAAGCAGTTGAGACAGCCATGTTGTGGCAGTTTTGCGCTCTCTTTGGGATGCCTTTTGCAGCTGCAGTGTGCCTGGAGCTCAGGGCTTCCTGGTTTAAAAAACCCTAACCCTAGGCTCAACCCTAACCCTAACCCTAGGAAGGTAAATCAGCCTAGGGTTAGGGAAGTTCCCAAGGGAGAAGGGGAGGAGTCAGCCATGTTGTGCCAGTTTTGCGCTCTCTTTGGGATGCCTTTTGCAGCTGCAGTGTGCCTGGAGCTCAGGGCTTCCTGGTTTAAGAAACCCTAACCCTAGGCTCAGCCCTAACCTAACCCTAGGCAGGTAAATCAGGCTAGGGTTAGGGAAGGTCCCAAGGAAAAAGGGCTGGAGACAGCAATGTTGTGGCAGTTTTGCACTCTCTTGGGGTGCCTTTTGCAGCTGCAGTGTGCCTGGAGCTCAGGGCTTCCTGGTTTCAGAAACCCTAACCCTAGGCTCAACCCTAACCCTAACCCTAGGCATGTAATCCGGCTAGCGTTAGGGAAGGTCCCAAGGAAAAAGGGGTGGAGACAGCCATGTTGTTGCAGTTTTGCGCTCTCTTTGGGATGCCTTTTGCAGCTGCAGTGTGCCTGGAGCTCAGGGCTTCCTGGTTTAAGAAACCCCAACTCTAGGCTCCGTAATAACCTTTTCCATAGGCAAGTAAATCACCTAGGGTTAAGTAACCTCCCAAGGAAAAAGCAGTTGAGACAGCCATGTTGTGGCAGTTTTGCGCTCTCTTTGGGATGCCTTTTGCAGCTGCAGTGTGCCTGGAGCTCAGGGCTTCCTGGTTTAAAAAACACTAACCCTAGGCTCAACCCTAACCCTAACAATAGACAAGTAAATCAGCATAGGGTTAGGGAAGGTCCCAAGGAAAAAGGGATGGAGACAGCCATGTTGTGCCAGTTTTGCGCTCTCTTTGGGATGCCTTTTGCAGCTGCAGTGTGCCTGGAGCTCAGGGCTTCCTGGTTTAAAAAACCCTAACCCTAGGCTCAACCCTAACCCTAACCCTAGGCAGGTAAATCAGCCTAGGGTTAGGGAAGGTTCCAAGGAAAAAGGGGTGGAGACAGCCATGTTGTGCCAGTTTTGCGCTCTCTTTGGGATGCCTTTTGCAGCTGCCGTGTGCCTGGAGCTCAGGGCTTCCTGGTTTAAGAAACCCTAACCCTATGCTCAACCCTAACCCTAACCCTAGGCAGGTAAATCAGCCTAGGGTTATTGAAGGTCCCAAGGAAGAAGGGGAGGAGTCAGCCATGTTGTGGCAGTTTTGCGCTCTCTTTGGGATGCCTTTTGCAGCTGCAGTGTGCCTGGAGCTCAGGGCTTCCTTGTTTGAGAAACCCTAACCCTAGGCACAACCCTAACCCTAACCCTAGGCAGGTAAATCAGCCTGGGGTTAGGGAAGGTCCCAAGGAAAAAGGGGTGGAGACAGCCATGTTGTGGCAGTTTTGCGCTCTCTTTGGGATGCCTTTTGCAGCTGCAGTGTGCCTGGAGCTCAGGGCTTCCTGGTTTAACAAACCCTAACCCTAGGCAAGTAATCAGGCTCGCGTTAGGGAAAGTCCCAATGAAAAAAGGGGTGGAGACAGCCATGTTGTGGCAGTTTTGTGCTCTCTTTGGGATGCCTTTTGCAGCTGCAGTGTGCCTGGAGCTCAGGGCTTCCTGGTTTAAGAAACCCTTACTCTAGGCTCCGTAATAACCTTTTCCATATGCAAGTAAATCACCGAGGGTTAAGTAACGTCCCAAGGAAAAAACAGTTGAGACAGCCATGTTGTGGCAGTTTTGCGCTCTCTTTGGGATGCCTTTTGCAGCTGCAGTGTGCCTGGAGCTCAGGGCTTCCTGGTTTAAAAAACCCTAACCCTAGGCTTAACCCTAACCCTAACCCTAGGCAGGTAAATCAGCCTAGGGTTAGGGAAGGTTCCAAGGAAAAAGGGGTGGAGACAGCCATGTTGTGCCAGTTTTGCGCTCTCTTTGGGATGCCTTTTGCAGCTGCCGTGTGCCTGGAGCTCAGGGCTTCCTGGTTTAAGAAACCCTAACCCTATGCTCAACCCTAACCCTAACCCTAGGCAGGTAAATCAGCCTAGGGTTATTGAAGGTCCCAAGGAAGAAGGGGAGGAGTCAGCCATGTTGTGGCAGTTTTGCGCTCTCTTTGGGATGCCTTTTGCAGCTGCAGTGTGCCTGGAGCTCAGGGCTTACTTGTTTGAGAAACCCTAACCCTAGGCACAACCCTAACCCTAACCCTAGGCAGGTAAATCAGCCTGGGGTTAGGGAAGGTCCCAAGGAAAAAGGGGTGGAGACAGCCATGTTGTGGCAGTTTTGCGCTCTCTTTGGGATGCCTTTTGCAGCTGCAGTGTGCCTGGAGCTCAGGGCTTCCTGGTTTAACAAACCCTAACCCTAGGCAAGTAATCAGGCTCGCGTTAGGGAAAGTCCCAATGAAAAAAGGGGTGGAGACAGCCATGTTGTGGCAGTTTTGTGCTCTCTTTGGGATGCCTTTTGCAGCTGCAGTGTGCCTGGAGCTCAGGGCTTCCTGGTTTAAGAAACCCTTACTCTAGGCTCCGTAATAACCTTTTCCATAGGCAAGTAAATCACCGAGGGTTAAGTAACGTCCCAAGGAAAAAACAGTTGAGACAGCCATGTTGTGGCAGTTTTGCGCTCTCTTTGGGATGCCTTTTGCAGCTGCAGTGTGCCTGGAGCTCAGGGCTTCCTGGTTTAAAAAACCCTAATCCTAGGCTCAACCCTAACCCTAACCCTAGGCAGGTAAATCAGCCTAGGGTTAGGGAAGTTCACAAGGGAGAAGGGGAGGAGTCAGCCATGTTGTGCCAGTTTTGCGCTCTCTTTGGGATGCCTTTTGCAGCTGCAGTGTGCCTGGAGCTCAGGGCTTCCTGGTTTAAGAAACCCTAACCCTAGACTCTGCCCTAACCTAACCCTAGGCAGGTAAATCACGCTATGGTTAGGGAAGGTCCCAAGGAAAAAGGGGTGGAGACAGCCATGTTGTGGCAGTTTTGCACTCTCTTGGGGTGCCTTTTGCAGCTGCAGTGTGCCTGGAGCTCAGGGCTTCCTGGTTTCAGAAATCCTAACCCTAGGCTCAACCCTAACCCTAACCCTAGGCATGTAATCCGGCTAGCGTTAGGGAAGGTCCCAAGGAAAAAGGGGTGGAGACAGCCATGTTGTGGCAGTTTTGCGCTCTCTTTGGGATGCCTTTTGCAGCTGCAGTGTGCCTGGAGCTCAGGGCTTCCTCGTTTAAGAAACCCTAACTCTAGGCTCCGTAATAACCTTTTCCATAGGCAAGTAAAACACCTAGGGTTAAGTAACCCCCCAAGGAAAAAGCAGTTGAGACAGCCATGTTGTGGCAGTTTTGCGCTCTCTTTGGGATGCCTTTTGCAGCTGCAGTGTGCCTGGAGCTCAGGGCTTCCTGGTTTAAAAAACCCTAACCCTAGGCTCAACCCTAACCCTAACCCTAGGCATGTAAATCAGCCAAGGGTTAGGGAAGGTTCCAAGGAAAAAGGGGTGGAGACAGCCATGTTGTGCCAGTTTTGCGCTCACTATGGGATGCCTTTTGCAGCTGCCGTGTGCCTGGAGCTCAGGGCTTCCTGGTTTACAAAACCCTAACCCTATGCTCAACCCTAACCCTAACCCTAGGCAGGTAAATCAGCCTAGGGTTAGGGAAGGTCCCAAAGAAAAAGGGGAGGAGTCAGCCATGTTGTGGCAGTTTTGCGCTCTCTTTGGGATGCCTTTTGCAGCTGCAGTGTGCCTGGAGCTCAGGGCTTCCTGGTTTAAAAAACCCTAACCCTAGGCTCAACCCTAACCCTAAGAATAGACAAGTAAATCAGCCTAGGGTTAGGGAAGGTCCCAAGGAAAAAGGGATGGAGACAGCCATGTTGTGGCAGTTTTGCGCTCTCTTTGGGATGCCTTTTGCACCTGCAGTGTGCCTGGAGCTCAGGGCTTCCTGGTTTAAAAAACCCTAACCCTAGTCTCAACCCTAACCCGAACCTTATGCATTTAATCAGGCTAGGGTTAGGGAAGGTCCCAAGGAAGAAGGGGTGGAGACAGCCATGTTGTGCCAGTTTTGCGCTCTCTTTGGGATGCCTTTTGCAGCTACAGTGTGCCTGGAGCTCAGGGCTTCCTGGTTTAAGAAACCCTAACCCTAGGCTCAACCCTAACCCTAACCCTAGGCAGGTAAATCAGCCTAGGGTTAGGGAAGGTCCCAAGGAAGAAGGGGAGGAGTCAGCCATGTTGTGGCAGTTTTGCGCTCTCTTTGGGATGCCTTTTGCAGCTGCAGTGTGCCTGGAGATCAGGGCTTCCTGGTTTAAAAAACCCTAACCCTAGGCTCAACCCTAACCCTAACCCTAGGCAGGTAAATCAGCAGATGGTTAGGGAAGGTCCCAAGGAAGAAGGGGTGGAGACAGCCATGTTGTGGCAGTTTTGTGCTCTCTTTGGGATGCCTTTTGCAGCTGCAGTGTGCCTGGAGCTCAGGGCTTCCTGGTTTAAGAAACCCTAACTCTAGGCTCCGTAATAACCTTTTCCATAGGCAAGTAAATCACCGAGGGTTAAGTAACGTCCCAAGGAAAAAGCAGTTGAGACAGCCATGTTGTGGCAGTTTTGCGCTCTCTTTGGGATGCCTTTTGCAGCTGCAGTGTGCCTGGAGCTCAGGGCTTCCTGGTTTAAAAAGCCCTAACCCTTGGCTCAACCCTAACCCTTACAATAGACCGGTAAATCAGCATAGGGTTAGGGAAGGTCCCAAGGAAAAAGGGATGGAGACAGCCATGTTGTGCCAGTTTTGCGCTCTCTTTGGGATGCCTTTTGCAGCTGCAGTGTGCCTGGAGCTCAGGGCTTCCTGGTTTAAAAAACCCTAATCCTATGCTCAACCCTAACCCTAACCCTAGGCAGGTAAATCAGCCTAGGGTTAGGGAAGTTCCCAAGGGAGAAGGGGAGGAGTCAGCCATGTTGTGGCAGTTTTGCGCTCTCTTTGGGATGCCTTTTGCAGCTGCAGTGTGCCTGGAGCTCAGGGCTTCCTGGTTTAAGAAACCCTAACCCTAGACTCAGCCCTAACCTAACCCTAGGCAGGTAAATCAGGCTTAGGTTAGGGAAGGTCCCAAGGAAGAAGGGGTGGAGACAGCCATGTTGTGGCAGTTTTGCACTCTCTTGGGGTGCCTTTTGCAGCTGCAGTGTGCCTGGAGCTCAGGGCTTCCTGGTTTCAGAAACCCTAACCCTAGGCTCAACCCTAACCCTAACCCTAGGCATGTAATCCGGCTAGCGTTAGGGAAGGTCCCAAGGAAAAAGGGGTGGAGACAGCCATGTTGTTGCAGTTTTGCGCTCTCTTTGGGATGCCTTTTGCAGCTGCAGTGTGCCTGGAGCTCAGGGCTTCCTGGTTTAAGAAACCCTAACTCTAGGCTCCGTAATAACCTTTTCCATAGGCAAGTAAATCACCTAGGGTTAAGTAACCTCCCAAGGAAAAAGCAGTTGAGACAGCCATGTTGTGGCAGTTTTGCGCTCTCTTTGGGATGCCTTTTGCAGCTGCAGTGTGCCTGGAGCTCAGGGCTTCCTGGTTTAAAAAACACTAACCCTAGGCTCAACCCTAACCCTAACAATAGACAAGTAAATCAGCATAGGGTTAGGGAAGGTCCCAAGGAAAAAGGGATGGAGACAGCCATGTTGTGCCAGTTTTGCGCTCTCTTTGGGATGCCTTTTGCAGCTGCAGTGTGCCTGGAGCTCAGGGCTTCCTGGTTTAAAAAACCCTAACCCTAGGCTCAACCCTAACCCTAACCCTAGGCAGGTAAATCAGCCTAGGGTTAGGGAAGTTTCCAAGGAAAAAGGGGTGGAGACAGCCATGTTGTGGCAGTTTTGCGCTCTCTTTGGGATGCCTTTTGCAGCTGCAGTGTGCCTGGAGCTCAGGGCTTCCTGGTTTGAGAAACCCTAACCCTAGGCTCAACCCTAACCCTAACCCTAGGCAGGTAAATCAGCATAGGGTTAGGGAAGGTCCCAAGGAAGAAGGGGTGGAGACAGCCATGTTGTGGCAGTTTTGTGCTCTCTTTGGGATGCCTTTTGCAGCTGCAGTGTGCCTGGAGCTCAGGGCTTCCTGGTTTAAGAAACCCTAACCCTAGGCTCAACCCTAACCCTAACCCTAGGCAGGTAATCAGGCTAGGGTTAGGGAAGGTCCCAAGGAAAAAGGGGTGGAGACAGCCATGTTGTGGCAGTTTTGCGCTCTCTTTGGGATGCCTTTTGCAGCTGCAGTGTGCCTGGAGCTCAGGGCTTCCTCGTTTAAGAAACCCTAACTCTAGGCACCGTAATAACCTTTTCCATAGGCAAGTAAATCACCTAGGGTTAAGTAACGTCCCAAGGAAAAAGCAGTTGAGACAGCCAGGTTGTGGCAGTTTTGCGCTCTCTTTGGGATGCCTTTTGCAGCTGCAGTGTGCCTGGAACTCAGGGCTTCCTGGTTTAAAAAACCCTAACCCTAGGCTCAACCCTAACCCTAACAATAGACAAGTAAATCAGCCTAGGGTTAGGGAAGGTCCCAAGGAAAAAGGGATGGAGACAGCCATGTTGTGCCAGTTTTGCGCTCTCTTTGGGATGCCTTTTGCAGCTGCAGTGTGCCTGGAGCTCAGGGCTTCCTGGTTTACAAAACCCTAACCCTAGGCTCAACCCTAACCCTAACCTTATGCATGTAATCAGGCTAGGGTTAGGGAAGGTCCCAAGGAAGAAGGGGTGGAGACAGCCATGTTGTGGCAGTTTTGCGCTCTCTTTGGGATGCCTTTTGCAGCTGCAGTGTGCCTGGAGCTCAGGGCTTCCTGGTTTAAAAAACCCTAACCCTAGGCTCAACCCTAACCCCAACCCTAGGCAGGTAAATCAGCCTAGGGTTAGGGAAGGTCCCAAGGAAGAAGGGATGGAGATAGCCATGTTGTGGCAGTTTTGCGCTCTCTTTGGGATGCCTTTTGCAGCTGCAGTGTGCCTGGAGCTCAGGGCTTCCTGGTTTACAAAACCCTAACCCAAGGCTCAACCCTAACCCTAACCCTAGGCAGGTAAATCAGCAGAGGGTTAGGGAAGGTTCCAAGGAAGAAGGGGTGGAGACAGCCATGTTGTGGCAGTTTTGTGCTCTCTTTGGGATGCCTTTTGCAGCTGCAGTGTGCCTGGAGCTCAGGGCTTCCTGGTTTAAGAAACCCTAACCTTAGGCTCAACCCTAACCCTAACCCTAGGCAGGTAATCAGGCTAGGGTTAGGGAAGGTCCCAAGGAAGAAGGGGTGGAGACAGCCATGTTGTGGCAGTTTTGCGCTCTCTTTGGGATGCCTTTTGCAGCTGCAGTGTGCCTGGAGCTCAGGGCTTCCTGGTTTAAAAAACCCTAACCCTAGGCTCAACCCTAACCCTAACAATAGACAAGTAAATCAGCATAGGGTTAGGGAAGGTCCCAAGGAAAAAGGGATGGAGACAGCCATGTTGTGCCAGTTTTGCGCTCTCTTTGGGATGCCTTTTGCAGCTGCAGTGTGCCTGGAGCTCAGGGCTTCCTGGTTTACACAACCCTAACCCTAGGCTCAACCCTAACCCTAACCCTAGGCAGGTAATCAGCCTAGGGTTAGGGAAGGTCCCAAGGAAGAAGGGATGGAGATAGCCATGTTGTGGCAGTTTTGCGCTCTCTTTGGGATGCCTTTTGCAGCTGCAGTGTGCCTGGAGCTCAGGGCTTCCTGGTTTACAAAACCCTAACCCAAGGCTCAACCCTAACCCTAACCCTAGGCAGGTAAATCAGCAGAGGGTTAGGGAAGGTTCCAAGGAAGAAGGGGTGGAGACAGCCATGTTGTGGCAGTTTTGTGCTCTCTTTGGGATGCCTTTTGCAGCTGCAGTGTGCCTGGAGCTCAGGGCTTCCTGGTTTAAGAAACCCTAACCTTAGGCTCAACCCTAACCCTAACCCTAGGCAGGTAATCAGGCTAGGGTTAGGGAAGGTCCCAAGGAAGAAGGGGTGGAGACAACCATGTTGTGGCAGTTTTGCGCTCTCTTTGGGATGCCTTTTGCAGCTGCAGTGTGCCTGGAGCTCAGGGCTTCCTGGTTTAAAAAACCCTAACCCTAGGCTCAACCATAACCCTAACAATAGACAAGTAAATCAGCATAGGGTTAGGGAAGGTCCCAAGGAAAAAGGGATGGAGACAGCCATGTTGTGGCAGTTTTGCGCTCTCTTTGGGATGCCTTTTGCAGCTGCAGTGTGCCTGGAGCTCAGGGCTTCCTGGTTTAAAAAACCCTAACCCTAGGCTCAACCCTAACCCCAACCCTAGGCAGGTAAATCAGCCTAGGGTTAGGGAAGGTCCCAAGGAAGAAGGGATGGAGATAGCCATGTTGTGGCAGTTTTGCGCTCTCTTTGGGATGCCTTTTGCAGCTGCAGTGTGCCTGGAGCTCAGGGCTTCCTGGTTTACAAAACCCTAACCCAAGGCTCAACCCTAACCCTAACCCTAGGCAG
The DNA here is from genome assembly GCA_039654755.1 of Calcarius lapponicus. Lineage (NCBI taxonomy): Eukaryota > Metazoa > Chordata > Aves > Passeriformes > Fringillidae > Calcarius > Calcarius lapponicus. Next base: position 26,851,390 of record CM077470.1, read on the forward strand.
GTAAATCAGCAGAGGGTTAGGGAAGGTTCCAAGGAAGAAGGGGTGGAGACAGCCATGTTGTGGCAGTTTTGTGCTCTCTTTGGGATGCCTTTTGCAGCTGCAGTGTGCCTGGAGCTCAGGGCTTCCTGGTTTAAGAAACCCTAACCTTAGGCTCAACCCTAACCCTAACCCTAGGCAGGTAATCAGGCTAGGGTAAGGGAAGGTCCCAAGGAAGAAGGGGTGGAGACAGCCATGTTGTGGCAGTTTTGCGCTCTCTTTGGGATGCCTTTTGCAGCTGCAGTGTGCCTGGAGCTCAGGGCTTCCTGGTTTAAGAAACCCTAACTCTAGGCTCCGTAATAACCTTTTCCATAGGCAAGTAAATCACCGAGGGTTAAGTAACGTCCCAAGGAAAGAGGGGTGGAGACAGCCATGTTGTGGCAGTTTTGCGCTCTCTTTGGGATGCCTTTTGCAGCTGCAGTGTGCCTGGAGCTCAGGGCTTCCTGGTTTAAAAAACCCTAACCCTAGGCTCAACCATAACCCTAACAATAGACAAGTAAATCAGCATAGGGTTAGGGAAGGTCCCAAGGAAAAAGGGATGGAGACAGCCATGTTGTGGCAGTTTTGCGCTCTCTTTGGGATGCCTTTTGCAGCTGCAGTGTGCCTGGATCTCAGGGCTTCCTGGTTTAAGAAACCCTAACCCTAGGCTCAACCCTAACCCCAACCCTAGGCAGGTAAATCAGCCTAGGGTTAGGGAAGGTCCCAAGGAAGAAGGGATGGAGATAGCCATGTTGTGGCAGTTTTGCCTCTCTTTGGGATGCCTTTTGCAGCTGCAGTGTGCCTGGAGCTCAGGGCTTCCTGGTTTACAAAACCCTAACCCAAGGCTCAACCCTAACCCTAACCCTAGGCAGGTAAATCAGCAGAGGGTTAGGGAAGGTTCCAAGGAAGAAGGGGTGGAGACAGCCATGTTGTGGCAGTTTTGTGCTCTCTTTGGGATGCCTTTTGCAGCTGCAGTGTGCCTGGAGCTCAGGGCTTCCTGGTTTAAGAAACCCTAACCTTAGGCTCAACCCTAACCCTAACCCTAGGCAGGTAATCAGGCTAGGGTTAGGGAAGGTCCCAAGGAAGAAGGGGTGGAGACAGCCATGTTGTGGCAGTTTTGCGCTCTCTTTGGGATGCCTTTTGCAGCTGCAGTGTGCCTGGAGCTCAGGGCTTCCTGGTTTAAAAAACCCTAACCCTAGGCTCAACCCTAACCCTAACAATAGACAAGTAAATCAGCATAGGGTTAGGGAAGGTCCCAAGGAAAAAGGGATGGAGACAGCCATGTTGTGCCAGTTTTGCGCTCTCTTTGGGATGCCTTTTGCAGCTGCAGTGTGCCTGGAGCTCAGGGCTTCCTGGTTTACACAACCCTAACCCTAGGCTCAACCCTAACCCTAACCCTAGGCAGGTAATCAGCCTAGGGTTAGGGAAGGTCCCAAGGAAGAAGGGATGGAGATAGCCATGTTGTGGCAGTTTTGCGCTCTCTTTGGGATGCCTTTTGCAGCTGCAGTGTGCCTGGAGCTCAGGGCTTCCTGGTTTAAGAAACCCTAACCTTAGGCTCAACCCTAACCCTAACCCTAGGCAGGTAATCAGGCTAGGGTTAGGGAAGGTCCCAAGGAAGAAGGGGTGGAGACAACCATGTTGTGGCAGTTTTGCGCTCTCTTTGGGATGCCTTTTGCAGCTGCAGTGTGCCTGGAGCTCAGGGCTTCCTGGTTTAAAAAACCCTAACCCTAGGCTCAACCATAACCCTAACAATAGACAAGTAAATCAGCATAGGGTTAGGGAAGGTCCCAAGGAAAAAGGGATGGAGACAGCCATGTTGTGCCAGTTTTGCGCTCTCTTTGGGATGCCTTTTGCAGCTGCAGTGTGCCTGGAGCTCAGGGCTTCCTGGTTTAAAAAACCCTAACCCTAGGCTCAACCCTAACCCCAACCCTAGGCAGGTAAATCAGCCTAGGGTTAGGGAAGGTCCCAAGGAAGAAGGGATGGAGATAGCCATGTTGTGGCAGTTTTGCGCTCTCTTTGGGATGCCTTTTGCAGCTGCAGTGTGCCTGGAGCTCAGGGCTTCCTGGTTTACAAAACCCTAACCCAAGGCTCAACCCTAACCCTAACCCTAGGCAGGTAAATCAGCAGAGGGTTAGGGAAGGTTCCAAGGAAGAAGGGGTGGAGACAGCCATGTTGTGGCAGTTTTGTGCTCTCTTTGGGATGCCTTTTGCAGCTGCAGTGTGCCTGGAGCTCAGGGCTTCCTGGTTTAAGAAACCCTAACCTTAGGCTCAACCCTAACCCTAACCCTAGGCAGGTAATCAGGCTAGGGTAAGGGAAGGTCCCAAGGAAGAAGGGGTGGAGACAGCCATGTTGTGGCAGTTTTGCGCTCTCTTTGGGATGCCTTTTGCAGCTGCAGTGTGCCTGGAGCTCAGGGCTTCCTGGTTTAAGAAACCCTAACTCTAGGCTCCGTAATAACCTTTTCCATAGGCAAGTAAATCACCGAGGGTTAAGTAACGTCCCAAGGAAAGAGGGGTGGAGACAGCCATGTTGTGGCAGTTTTGCGCTCTCTTTGGGATGCCTTTTGCAGCTGCAGTGTGCCTGGAGCTCAGGGCTTCCTGGTTTAAAAAACCCTAACCCTAGGCTCAACCCTAACCCTAACAATAGACAAGTAAATGAGCATAGGGTTAGGGAAGGTCCCAAGGAAAAAGGGATGGAGACAGCCATGTTGTGCCAGTTTTGCGCTCTCTTTGGGATGCCTTTTGCAGCTGCAGTGTGCCTGGAGCTCAGGGCTTCCTGGTTTACACAACCCTAACCCTAGGCTCAACCCTAACCCTAACCCTAGGCAGGTAATCAGCCTAGGGTTAGGGAAGGTCCCAAGGAAGAAGGGATGGAGATAGCCATGTTGTGGCAGTTTTGCGCTCTCTTTGGGATGCCTTTTGCAGCTGCAGTGTGCCTGGAGCTCAGGGCTTCCTGGTTTACAAAACCCTAACCCAAGGCTCAACCCTAACCCTAACCCTAGGCAGGTAAATCAGCAGAGGGTTAGGGAAGGTTCCAAGGAAGAAGGGGTGGAGACAGCCATGTTGTGGCAGTTTTGTGCTCTCTTTGGGATGCCTTTTGCAGCTGCAGTGTGCCTGGAGCTCAGGGCTTCCTGGTTTAAGAAACCCTAACCTTAGGCTCAACCCTAACCCTAACCCTAGGCAGGTAATCAGGCTAGCGTTAGGGAAGGTCCCAAGGAAGAAGGGGTGGAGACAGCCATGTGTGGCAGTTTTGCGCTCTCTTTGGGATGCCTTTTGCAGCTGCAGTGTGCCTGGAGCTCAGGGCTTCCTGGTTTAAGAAACCCTAACTCTAGGCTCCGTAATAACCTTTTCCATAGGCAAGTAAATCACCGAGGGTTAAGTAACGTCCCAAGGAAAGAGGGGTGGAGACAGCCATGTTGTGGCAGTTTTGCGCTCTCTTTGGGATGCCTTTTGCAGCTGCAGTGTGCCTGGAGCTCAGGGCTTCCTGGTTTAAAAAACCCTAACCCTAGGCTCAACCCTAACCCTAACAATAGACAAGTAAATCAGCATAGGGTTAGGGAAGGTCCCAAGGAAAAAGGGATGGAGACAGCCATGTTGTGCCAGTTTTGCGCTCTCTTTGGGATGCCTTTTGCAGCTGCAGTGTGCCTGGAGCTCAGGGCTTCCTGGTTTAAGAAACCCTAACCCTAGGCTCAACCCTAACCCTAACCCTAGGCAGGTAATCAGGCTAGGGTTAGGGAAGGTCCCAAGGAAGAAGGGGTGGAGACAGCCATGTTGTGGCAGTTTTGCGCTCTCTTTGGGATGCCTTTTGCAGCTGCAGTGTGCCTGGAGCTCAGGGCTTCCTGGTTTAAGAAACCCTAACTCTAGGCTCCGTAATAACCTTTTCCATAGGCAAGTAAATCACCTAGGGTTAAGTAACGTCCCAAGGAAAGAGGGGTGGAGACAGCCATGTTGTGGCAGTTTTGCGCTCTCTTTGGGATGCCTTTTGCAGCTGCAGTGTGCCTGGAGCTCAGGGCTTCCTGGTTTAAAAAACCCTAACCCTAGGCTCAACCCTAACCCTAACAATAGACAAGTAAATCAGCATAGGGTTAGGGAAGGTCCCAAGGAAAAAGGGATGGAGACAGCCATGTTGTGCCAGTTTTGCGCTCTCTTTGGGATGCCTTTTGCAGCTGCAGTGTGCCTGGAGCTCAGGGCTTCCTGGTTTACAAAACCCTAACCCAAGGCTCAACCCTAACCCTAACCCTAGGCAGGTAAATCAGCAGAGGGTTAGGGAAGGTTCCAAGGAAGAAGGGGTGGAGACAGCCATGTTGTGGCAGTTTTGTGCTCTCTTTGGGATGCCTTTTGCAGCTGCAGTGTGCCTGGAGCTCAGGGCTTCCTGGTTTAAGAAACCCTAACCTTAGGCTCAACCCTAACCCTAACCCTAGGCAGGTAATCAGGCTAGGGTTAGGGAAGGTCCCAAGGAAGAAGGGGTGGAGACAGCCATGTTGTGGCAGTTTTGCGCTCTCTTTGGGATGCCTTTTGCAGCTGCAGTGTGCCTGGAGCTCAGGGCTTCCTGGTTTAAAAAACCCTAACCCTAGGCTCAACCATAACCCTAACAATAGACAAGTAAATCAGCCTAGGGTTAGGGAAGGTCCCAAGGAAAAAGGGATGGAGACAGCCATGTTGTGCCAGTTTTGCGCTCTCTTTGGGATGCCTTTTGCAGCTGCAGTGTGCCTGGAGCTCAGGGCTTCCTGGTTTAAAAAACCCTAACCCTAGGCTCAACCCTAACCCCAACCCTAGGCAGGTAAATCAGCCTAGGGTTAGGGAAGGTCCCAAGGAAGAAGGGATGGAGATAGCCATGTTGTGGCAGTTTTGCGCTCTCTTTGGGATGCCTTTTGCAGCTGCAGTGTGCCTGGAGCTCAGGGCTTCCTGGTTTACAAAACCCTAACCCAAGGCTCAACCCTAACCCTAACCCTAGGCAGGTAAATCAGCAGAGGGTTAGGGAAGGTCCCAAGGAAGAAGGGGTGGAGACAGCCATGTTGTGGCAGTTTTGCACTCTCTTTGGGATGCCTTTTGCAGCTGCAGTGTGCCTGGAGCTCAGGGCTTCCTGGTTTAAGAAACCCTAACTCTAGGCTCCGTAATAACCTTTTCCATAGGCAAGTAAATCACCGAGGGTTAAGTAACGTCCCAAGGAAAGAGGGGTGGAGACAGCCATGTTGTGGCAGTTTTGCCCTCTCTTTGGGATGCCTTTTGCAGCTGCAGTGTGCCTGGAGCTCAGGGCTTCCTGGTTTAAAAAACCCTAACCCTAGGCTCAACCCTAACCCTAACAATAGACAAGTAAATCAGCATAGGGTTAGGGAAGGTCCCAAGGAAAAAGGGATGGAGACAGCCATGTTGTGCCAGTTTTGCGCTCTCTTTGGGATGCCTTTTGCAGCTGCAGTGTGCCTGGAGCTCAGGGCTTCCTGGTTTACACAACCCTAACCCTAGGCTCAACCCTAACCCTAACCCTAGGCAGGTAATCAGCCTAGGGTTAGGGAAGGTCCCAAGGAAGAAGGGATGGAGATAGCCATGTTGTGGCAGTTTTGCGCTCTCTTTGGGATGCCTTTTGCAGCTGCAGTGTGCCTGGAGCTCAGGGCTTCCTGGTTTACAAAACCCTAACCCAAGGCTCAACCCTAACCCTAACCCTAGGCAGGTAAATCAGCAGAGGGTTAGGGAAGGTTCCAAGGAAGAAGGGGTGGAGACAGCCATGTTGTGGCAGTTTTGTGCTCTCTTTGGGATGCCTTTTGCAGCTGCAGTATGCCTGGAGCTCAGGGCTTCCTGGTTTAAGAAACCCTAACCTTAGGCTCAACCCTAACCCTAACCCTAGGCAGGTAATCAGGCTAGGGTTAGGGAAGGTCCCAAGGAAAAAGGGGTGGAGACAACCATGTTGTGGCAGTTTTGCGCTCTCTTTGGGATGCCTTTTGCAGCTGCAGTGTGCCTGGAGCTCAGGGCTTCCTGGTTTAAAAAACCCTAACCCTAGGCTCAACCATAACCCTAACAATAGACAAGTAAATCAGCCTAGGGTTAGGGAAGGTCCCAAGGAAAAAGGGATGGAGACAGCCATGTTGTGCCAGTTTTGCGCTCTCTTTGGGATGCCTTTTGCAGCTGCAGTGTGCCTGGAGCTCAGGGCTTCCTGGTTTAAAAAACCCTAACCCTAGGCTCAACCCTAACCCCAACCCTAGGCAGGTAAATCAGCCTAGGGTTAGGGAAGGTCCCAAGGAAGAAGGGATGGAGATAGCCATGTTGTGGCAGTTTTGCGCTCTCTTTGGGATGCCTTTTGCAGCTGCAGTGTGCCTGGAGCTCAGGGCTTCCTGGTTTACAAAACCCTAACCCAAGGCTCAACCCTAACCCTAACCCTAGGCAGGTAAATCAGCAGAGGGTTAGGGAAGGTTCCAAGGAAGAAGGGGTGGAGACAGCCATGTTGTGGCAGTTTTGTGCTCTCTTTGGGATGCCTTTTGCAGCTGCAGTGTGCCTGGAGCTCAGGGCTTCCTGGTTTAAGAAACCCTAACCTTAGGCTCAACCCTAACCCTAACCCTAGGCAGGTAATCAGGCTAGGGTAAGGGAAGGTCCCAAGGAAGAAGGGGTGGAGACAGCCATGTTGTGGCAGTTTTGCGCTCTCTTTGGGATGCCTTTTGCAGCTGCAGTGTGCCTGGAGCTCAGGGCTTCCTGGTTTAAGAAACCCTAACTCTAGGCTCCGTAATAACCTTTTCCATAGGCAAGTAAATCACCGAGGGTTAAGTAACGTCCCAAGGAAAGAGGGGTGGAGACAGCCATGTTGTGGCAGTTTTGCGCTCTCTTTGGGATGCCTTTTGCAGCTGCAGTGTGCCTGGAGCTCAGGGCTTCCTGGTTTAAAAAACCCTAACCCTAGGCTCAACCCTAACCCTAACAATAGACAAGTAAATCAGCATAGGGTTAGGGAAGGTCCCAAGGAAAAAGGGATGGAGACAGCCATGTTGTGCCAGTTTTGCGCTCTCTTTGGGATGCCTTTTGCAGCTGCAGTGTGCCTGGAGCTCAGGGCTTCCTGGTTTACACAACCCTAACCCTAGGCTCAACCCTAACCCTAACCCTAGGCAGGTAATCAGCCTAGGGTTAGGGAAGGTCCCAAGGAAGAAGGGATGGAGATAGCCATGTTGTGGCAGTTTTGCGCTCTCTTTGGGATGCCTTTTGCAGCTGCAGTGTGCCTGGAGCTCAGGGCTTCCTGGTTTACAAAACCCTAACCCAAGGCTCAACCCTAACCCTAACCCTAGGCAGGTAAATCAGCAGAGGGTTAGGGAAGGTTCCAAGGAAGAAGGGGTGGAGACAGCCATGTTGTGGCAGTTTTGTGCTCTCTTTGGGATGCCTTTTGCAGCTGCAGTGTGCCTGGAGCTCAGGGCTTCCTGGTTTAAGAAACCCTAACCTTAGGCTCAACCCTAACCCTAACCCTAGGCAGGTAATCAGGCTAGCGTTAGGGAAGGTCCCAAGGAAGAAGGGGTGGAGACAGCCATGTTGTGGCAGTTTTGCGCTCTCTTTGGGATGCCTTTTGCAGCTGCAGTGTGCCTGGAGCTCAGGGCTTCCTGGTTTAAGAAACCCTAACTCTAGGCTCCGTAATAACCTTTTCCATAGGCAAGTAAATCACCGAGGGTTAAGTAACGTCCCAAGGAAAGAGGGGTGGAGACAGCCATGTTGTGGCAGTTTTGCGCTCTCTTTGGGATGCCTTTTGCAGCTGCAGTGTGCCTGGAGCTCAGGGCTTCCTGGTTTAAAAAACCCTAACCCTAGGCTCAACCCTAACCCTAACAATAGACAAGTAAATCAGCATAGGGTTAGGGAAGGTCCCAAGGAAAAAGGGATGGAGACAGCCATGTTGTGCCAGTTTTGCGCTCTCTTTGGGATGCCTTTTGCAGCTGCAGTGTGCCTGGAGCTCAGGGCTTCCTGGTTTAAGAAACCCTAACCCTAGGCTCAACCCTAACCCTAACCCTAGGCAGGTAATCAGGCTAGGGTTAGGGAAGGTCCCAAGGAAGAAGGGGTGGAGACAGCCATGTTGTGGCAGTTTTGCGCTCTCTTTGGGATGCCTTTTGCAGCTGCAGTGTGCCTGGAGCTCAGGGCTTCCTGGTTTAAGAAACCCTAACTCTAGGCTCCGTAATAACCTTTTCCATAGGCAAGTAAATCACCTAGGGTTAAGTAACGTCCCAAGGAAAGAGGGGTGGAGACAGCCATGTTGTGGCAGTTTTGCGCTCTCTTTGGGATGCCTTTTGCAGCTGCAGTGTGCCTGGAGCTCAGGGCTTCCTGGTTTAAAAAACCCTAACCCTAGGCTCAACCCTAACCCTAACAATAGACAAGTAAATCAGCATAGGGTTAGGGAAGGTCCCAAGGAAAAAGGGATGGAGACAGCCATGTTGTGCCAGTTTTGCGCTCTCTTTGGGATGCCTTTTGCAGCTGCAGTGTGCCTGGAGCTCAGGGCTTCCTGGTTTAAGAAACCCTAACCCTAGGCTCAACCCTAACCCTAACCCTAGGCAGGTAATCAGGCTAGGGTTAGGGAAGGTCCCAAGGAAGAAGGGGTGGAGACAGCCATGTTGTGGCAGTTTTGCGCTCTCTTTGGGATGCCTTTTGCAGCTGCAGTGTGCCTGGAGATCAGGGCTTCCTGGTTTAAGAAACCCTAACTCTAGGCTCCGTAATAACCTTTTCCATAGGCAAGTAAATCACCTAGGGTTAAGTAACGTCCCAAGGAAAAAGCAGTTGAGACAGCCATGTTGTGGCAGTTTTGCGCTCTCTTTGGGATGCCTTTTGCAGCTGCAGTGTGCCTGGAGCTCAGGGCTTCCTGGTTTAAAAAACCCTAACCCTAGGCTCAACCCTAACCCTAACAATAGACAAGTAAATCAGCATAGGGTTAGGGAAGGTCCCAAGGAAAAAGGGATGGAGACAGCCATGTTGTGCCAGTTTTGCGCTCTCTTTGGGATGCCTTTTGCAGCTGCAGTGTGCCTGGAGCTCAGGGCTTCCTGGTTTAAGAAACCCTAACCCTAGGCTCAACCCTAACCCTAACCCTAGGCAGGTAAATCAGCCTAGGGTTAGGGAAGGTCCCAAGGAAGAAGGGGAGGAGTCAGCCATGTTGTGGCAGTTTTGCGCTCTCTTTGGGATGCCTGTTGCAGCTGCAGTGTGCCTGGAGCTCAGGGCTTCCTGGTTTAAGAAACCCTAACCCTAGGCTCAACCCTAACCCGAACCCTAGGCAGGTAAATCAGTCTAGGGTTAGGGAAGGTCCCAAGGAAAAAGGGGTGGAGACAGCCATATTGTGGCAGTTTTGTGCTCTCTTTGGGATGCCTTTTGCAGCTGCAGGGTGCCTGGAGCTCAGGGCTTCCTGGTTTACACAACCCTAACCCTAGGCTCAACCCTAACCCTAACCCTAGGCAGGTAAATCAGCCTAGGGTTAGGGAAGGTCCCAAGGAAAAAGGGATGGAGATAGCCATGTTGTGGCAGTTTTGCGCTCTCTTTGGGATGCCTTTTGCAGCTGCAGTGTGCCTGGAGCTCAGGGCTTCCTGGTTTACAAAACCCTAACCCTAGGCTCAACCCTAACCCTAACCCTAGGCAGGTAAATCAGCAGAGGGTTAGGGAAGGTTCCAAGGAAGAAGGGGTGGAGACAGCCATGTTGTGCCAGTTTTGTGCTCTCTTTGGGATGCCTTTTGCAGCTGCAGTGTGCCTGGAGCTCAGGGCTTCCTGGTTTAAGAAACCCTAACCCTAGGCTCAACCCTAACCCTAACCCTAGGCAGGTAATCAGGCTAGGGTTAGGGAATGTCCCAAGGAAGAAGGGGTGGAGACAGCCATGTTGTGGCAGTTTTGCGCTCTCTTTGGGATGCCTTTTGCAGCTGCAGTGAGCCTGGAGCTCAGGGCTTCCTGGTTTAAGAAACCCTAACTCTAGGCTCCGTAATAACCTTTTCCATAGGCAAGTAAATCACCTAGGGTTAAGTAACGTCCCAAGGAAAGAGGGGTGGAGACAGCCATGTTGTGGCAGTTTTGCGCTCTCTTTGGGATGCCTTTTGCAGCTGCAGTGTGCCTGGAGCTCAGGGCTTCCTGGTTTAAAAAACCCTAACCCTAGTCTCAACCCTAACCCTAACCTTATGCATGTAATCAGGCTAGGGTTAGGGAAGGTCCCAAGGAAGAAGGGTTGGAGACAGCCATGTTGTTGCAGTTTTGCGCTCTCTTTGGGATGCCTTTTGCAGCTGCAGTGTGCCTGGAGCTCAGGGCTTCCTGGTTTAAGAAACCCTAACCCTAGGCTCAACCCTAACCCTAACCCTAGGCAGGTAAATCAGCCTAGGGTTAGGGAAGGTCCCAAGGAAAAAGGGGTGGAGACAGCAATGTTGTGGCAGTTTTGCGCTCTCTTTGGGATGCCTTTTGCAGCTGCAGTGTGCCTGGAGCTCAGGGCTTCCTGGTTTTAGAAACCCTAACCCTAGGCTCAACCCTAACCCTAACCCTAGGCAGGTAAATCAGCCTAGGGTTAGGGAAGGTCCCAAGGAAAAAGGGGTGGAGACAGCCATGTTGTGGCAGTTTTGCGCTCTCTTTGGGATGCCTTTTGCAGCTGCAGTGTGCCTGGAGCTCAGGGCTTCCTGGTTTAAGAAACCCTAACTCTAGGCTCCGTAATAACCTTTTCCATAGGCAAGTAAATCACCGAGGGTTAAGTAACGTCCCAAGGAAAAAGCAGTTGAGACAGCCATGTTGTGGCAGTTTTGCGCTCTCTTTGGGATGCCTTTTGCAGCTGCAGTGTGCCTGGAGCTCAGGGCTTCCTGGTTTAAAAAACCCTAACCCTAGGCTCAACCCTAAAACTAACAATAGACAGGTAAATCAGCATAGGGTTAGGGAAGGGCCAAAGGAAGAAGGGATGGAGACAGCCATGTTGTGGCAGTTTTGCGCTCTCTTTGGGATGCCTTTTGCAGCTGCAGTGTGCCTGGAGATCAGGGCTTCCTGGTTTAAGAAACCCTGACCCTAGGGTCTGCAATGACCTTTCCTTAGGCAGGTAAATCAGCCTAGGGTTAGGCAAGGTCCCAAGGAAGAAGGGGTGGAGACAGCCATGTTGTGGCAGTTTTGCGCTCTCTTTGGGATGCCTTTTGCAGCTGCCGTGTGCCTGGAGCTCAGGGCTTCCTGGTTTAAAAAACCCAACCCTATGCTCAACCCTAACCCTAACCCTAGGCAGGTAAATCAGCCTATGGTTAGGGAAGGTCCCAAGGAAGAAGGGGAGGAGTCAGCCATGTTGTGGCAGTTTTGCACTCTCTTTGGGATGCCTTTTGCAGCTGCAGTGTGCCTGGAGCTCAGGGCTTCCTGGTTTACAAAACCCTAACCCTAGGCTCAACCCTAACCCTAACCCTAGGCAGGTAAATCAGCCTAGGGTTAGGGAAGGTCCCAAGGAAAAAGGGGTGGAGACAGCCATATTGTGGCAGTTTTGCGCTCTCTTTGGGATGCCTTTTGCAGCTGCAGTGTGCCTGGAGCTCAGGGCTTCCTGGTTTAAAAAACCCTAACCCTAGGCTCAACCCTAACCCTAACCCTAGGCAGGTAAATCAGCCTAGGGTTAGGGAAGGTCCCAAGGAAGAAGGGATGGAGATAGCCATGTTGTGGCAGTTTTGCGCTCTCTTTGGGATGCCTTTTGCAGCTGCAGTGTGCCTGGAGCTCAGGGCTTCCTGGTTTAAAAAACCCTAACCCTAGGCTCAACCCTAACCCTAACCCTAGGCAGGTAAATCAGCAGAGGGTTAGGGAAGGTTCCAAGGAAGAAGGGGTGGAGACAGCCATGTTGTGGCAGTTTTGTGCTCTCTTTGGGATGCCTTTTGCAGCTGCAGTGTGCCTGGAGCTCAGGGCTTCCTGGTTTAAGAAACCCTAACCCTAGGCTCAACCCTAACCCTAACCCTAGGCAGGTAATCAGTCTAGGGTTAGGGAAGGTCCCAAGGAAGAAGGGGTGGAGACAGCCATGTTGTGGCAGTTTTGCGCTCTCTTTGGGATGCCTTTTGCAGCTGCAGTGTGCCTGGAGCTCAGGGCTTCCTGGTTTAAGAAACCCTAACTCTAGGCTCCGTAATAACCTTTTCCATAGGCAAGTAAATCACCTAGGTTTAAGTAAGGTCTCAAGGAAAAAGGGGTGGAGACAGCCATGTTGTGGCAGTTTTGCGCTCTCTTTGGGATGCCTTTTGCAGCTGCAGTGTGCCTGGAGCTCAGGGCTTCCTGGTTTAAAAAACCCTAACCCTAGGCTCAACCCTAACCCTAACAATAGACAAGTAAATCAGCATAGGGTTAGGGAAGGTCCCAAGGAAAAAGGGATGGAGACAGCCATGTTGTGGCAGTTTTGCGCTCTCTTTGGGATGCCTTTTGCAGCTGCAGTGTGCCTGGAGCTCAGGGCTTCCTGGTTTACACAACCCTAACCCTAGGCTCAACCCTAACCCTAACCCTAGGCAGGTAATCAGCCTAGGGTTAGGGAAGGTCCCAAGGAAGAAGGGATGGAGATAGCCATGTTGTGGCAGTTTTGCGCTCTCTTTGGGATGCCTTTTGCAGCTGCAGTGTGCCTGGAGCTCAGGGCTTCCTGGTTTACAAAACCCTAACCCAAGGCTCAACCCTAACCCTAACCCTAGGCAGGTAAATCAGCAGAGGGTTAGGGAAGGTTCCAAGGAAGAAGGGGTGGAGACAGCCATGTTGTGGCAGTTTTGTGCTCTCTTTGGGATGCCTTTTGCAGCTGCAGTGTGCCTGGAGCTCAGGGCTTCCTGGTTTAAGAAACCCTAACCTTAGGCTCAACCCTAACCCTAACCCTAGGCAGGTAATCAGGCTAGCGTTAGGGAAGGTCCCAAGGAAGAAGGGGTGGAGACAGCCATGTTGTGGCAGTTTTGCGCTCTCTTTGGGATGCCTTTTGCAGCTGCAGTGTGCCTGGAGCTCAGGGCTTCCTGGTTTAAGAAACCCTAACTCTAGGCTCCGTAATAACCTTTTCCATAGGCAAGTAAATCACCGAGGGTTAAGTAACGTCCCAAGGAAAGAGGGGTGGAGACAGCCATGTTGTGGCAGTTTTGCGCTCTCTTTGGGATGCCTTTTGCAGCTGCAGTGTGCCTGGAGCTCAGGGCTTCCTGGTTTAAAAAACCCTAACCCTAGGCTCAACCCTAACCCTAACAATAGACAAGTAAATCAGCATAGGGTTAGGGAAGGTCCCAAGGAAAAAGGGATGGAGACAGCCATGTTGTGCCAGTTTTGCGCTCTCTTTGGGATGCCTTTTGCAGCTGCAGTGTGCCTGGAGCTCAGGGCTTCCTGGTTTAAGAAACCCTAACCCTAGGCTCAACCCTAACCCTAACCCTAGGCAGGTAATCAGGCTAGGGTTAGGGAAGGTCCCAAGGAAAAAGGGGTGGAGACAGCCATGTTGTGGCAGTTTTGCGCTCTCTTTGGGATGCCTTTTGCAGCTGCAGTGTGCCTGGAGCTCAGGGCTTCCTGGTTTAAGAAACCCTAACTCTAGGCTCCGTAATAACCTTTTCCATAGGCAAGTAAATCACCTAGGGTTAAGTAACGTCCCAAGGAAAGAGGGGTGGAGACAGCCATGTTGTGGCAGTTTTGCGCTCTCTTTGGGATGCCTTTTGCAGCTGCAGTGTGCCTGGAGCTCAGGGCTTCCTGGTTTAAAAAACCCTAACCCTAGGCTCAACCCTAACCCTAACAATAGACAAGTAAATCAGCATAGGGTTAGGGAAGGTCCCAAGGAAAAAGGGATGGAGACAGCCATGTTGTGCCAGTTTTGCGCTCTCTTTGGGATGCCTTTTGCAGCTGCAGTGTGCCTGGAGCTCAGGGCTTCCTGGTTTAAGAAACCCTAACCCTAGGCTCAACCCTAACCCTAACCCTAGGCAGGTAAATCAGCCTAGGGTTAGGGAAGGTCCCAAGGAAGAAGGGGAGGAGTCAGCCATGTTGTGGCAGTTTTGCGCTCTCTTTGGGATGCCTGTTGCAGCTGCAGTGTGCCTGGAGCTCAGGGCTTCCTGGTTTAAGAAACCCTAACCCTAGGCTCAACCCTAACCCGAACCCTAGGCAGGTAAATCAGTCTAGGGTTAGGGAAGGTCCCAAGGAAAAAGGGGTGGAGACAGCCATATTGTGGCAGTTTTGTGCTCTCTTTGGGATGCCTTTTGCAGCTGCAGTGTGCCTGGAGCTCAGGGCTTCCTGGTTTACACAACCCTAACCCTAGGCTCAACCCTAACCCTAACCCTAGGCAGGTAAATCAGCCTAGGGTTAGGGAAGGTCCCAAGGAAAAAGGGATGGAGATAGCCATGTTGTGGCAGTTTTGCGCTCTCTTTGGGATGCCTTTTGCAGCTGCAGTGTGCCTGGAGCTCAGGGCTTCCTGGTTTACAAAACCCTAACCCTAGGCTCAACCCTAACCCTAACCCTAGGCAGGTAAATCAGCAGAGGGTTAGGGAAGGTTCCAAGGAAGAAGGGGTGGAGACAGCCATGTTGTGCCAGTTTTGTGCTCTCTTTGGGATGCCTTTTGCAGCTGCAGTGTGCCTGGACCTCAGGGCTTCCTGGTTTAAGAAACCCTAACCCTAGGCTCAACCCTAACCCTAACCCTAGGCAGGTAATCAGGCTAGGGTTAGGGAATGTCCCAAGGAAGAAGGGGTGGAGACAGCCATGTTGTGGCAGTTTTGCGCTCTCTTTGGGATGCCTTTTGCAGCTGCAGTGAGCCTGGAGCTCAGGGCTTCCTGGTTTAAGAAACCCTAACTCTAGGCTCCGTAATAACCTTTTCCATAGGCAAGTAAATCACCTAGGGTTAAGTAACGTCCCAAGGAAAGAGGGGTGGAGACAGCCATGTTGTGGCAGTTTTGCGCTCTCTTTGGGATGCCTTTTGCAGCTGCAGTGTGCCTGGAGCTCAGGGCTTCCTGGTTTAAAAAACCCTAACCCTAGTCTCAACCCTAACCCTAACCTTATGCATGTAATCAGGCTAGGGTTAGGGAAGGTCCCAAGGAAGAAGGGTTGGAGACAGCCATGTTGTGCCAGTTTTGCGCTCTCTTTGGGATGCCTTTTGCAGCTGCAGTGTGCCTGGAGCTCAGGGCTTCCTGGTTTAAGAAACCCTAACCCTAGGCTCAACCCTAACCCTAACCCTAGGCAGGTAAATCAGCCTAGGGTTAGGGAAGGTCCCAAGGAAGAAGGGGAGGAGTCAGCCATGTTGTGGCAGTTTTGCGCTCTCTTTGGGATGCCTGTTGCAGCTGCAGTGTGCCTGGAGCTCAGGGCTTCCTGGTTTAAGAAACCCTAACCCTAGGCTCAACCCTAACCCGAACCCTAGGCAGGTAAATCAGTCTAGGGTTAGGGAAGGTCCCAAGGAAAAAGGGGTGGAGACAGCCATATTGTGGCAGTTTTGTGCTCTCTTTGGGATGCCTTTTGCAGCTGCAGTGTGCCTGGAGCTCAGGGCTTCCTGGTTTACACAACCCTAACCCTAGGCTCAACCCTAACCCTAACCCTAGGCAGGTAAATCAGCCTAGGGTTAGGGAAGGTCCCAAGGAAAAAGGGATGGAGATAGCCATGTTGTGGCAGTTTTGCGCTCTCTTTGGGATGCCTTTTGCAGCTGCAGTGTGCCTGGAGCTCAGGGCTTCCTGGTTTAAAAAACCCTAACCCTAGGCTCAACCCTAACACTAACAATAGACAGGTAAATCAGCATAGGGTTAGGGAAGGGCCAAAGGAAGAAGGGATGGAGACAGCCATGTTGTGGCAGTTTTGCGCTCTCTTTGGGATGCCTTTTGCAGCTGCAGTGTGCCTGGAGATCAGGGCTTCCTGGTTTAAGAAACCCTGACCCTAGGGTCTGCAATGACCTTTCCTTAGGCAGGTAAATCAGCCTAGGGTTAGCGAAGGTCCCAAGGAAGAAGGGGTGGAGACAGCCATGTTGTGGCAGTTTTGCGCTCTCTTTGGGATGCCTTTTGCAGCTGCCGTGTGCCTGGAGCTCAGGGCTTCCTGGTTTAAAAAACCCAACCCTATGCTCAACCCTAACCCTAACCCTAGGCAGGTAAATCAGCCTAGGGTTACGGAAGGTCCCAAGGAAGAAGGGGAGGAGTCAGCCATGTTGTGGCAGTTTTGCACTCTCTTTGGGATGCCTTTTGCAGCTGCAGTGTGCCTGGAGCTCAGGGCTTCCTGGTTTACAAAACCCTAACCCTAGGCTCAACCCTAACCCTAACC
Organism: Calcarius lapponicus; assembly: GCA_039654755.1. Taxonomy (NCBI): domain Eukaryota; kingdom Metazoa; phylum Chordata; class Aves; order Passeriformes; family Fringillidae; genus Calcarius; species Calcarius lapponicus. The sequence continues at coordinate 26,867,535 of CM077470.1, forward strand.
CTAGGCAGGTAAATCAGCCTAGGGTTAGGGAAGGTCCCAAGGAAAAAGGGGTGGAGACAGCCATATTGTGGCAGTTTTGCGCTCTCTTTGGGATGCCTTTTGCAGCTGCAGTGTGCCTGGAGCTCAGGGCTTCCTGGTTTACAAAACCCTAACCCTAGGCTCAACCCTAACCCTAACCCTAGGCAGGTAAATCAGCAGAGGGTTAGGGAAGGTTCCAAGGAAGAAGGGGTGGAGACAGCCATGTTGTGCCAGTTTTGTGCTCTCTTTGGGATGCCTTTTGCAGCTGCAGTGTGCCTGGACCTCAGGGCTTCCTGGTTTAAGAAACCCTAACCCTAGGCTCAACCCTAACCCTAACCCTAGGCAGGTAATCAGGCTAGGGTTAGGGAATGTCCCAAGGAAGAAGGGGTGGAGACAGCCATGTTGTGGCAGTTTTGCGCTCTCTTTGGGATGCCTTTTGCAGCTGCAGTGAGCCTGGAGCTCAGGGCTTCCTGGTTTAAGAAACCCTAACTCTAGGCTCCGTAATAACCTTTTCCATAGGCAAGTAAATCACCTAGGGTTAAGTAACGTCCCAAGGAAAGAGGGGTGGAGACAGCCATGTTGTGGCAGTTTTGCGCTCTCTTTGGGATGCCTTTTGCAGCTGCAGTGTGCCTGGAGCTCAGGGCTTCCTGGTTTAAAAAACCCTAACCCTAGTCTCAACCCTAACCCTAACCTTATGCATGTAATCAGGCTAGGGTTAGGGAAGGTCCCAAGGAAGAAGGGTTGGAGACAGCCATGTTGTTGCAGTTTTGCGCTCTCTTTGGGATGCCTTTTGCAGCTGCAGTGTGCCTGGAGCTCAGGGCTTCCTGGTTTAAGAAACCCTAACCCTAGGCTCAACCCTAACCCTAACCCTAGGCAGGTAAATCAGCCTAGGGTTAGGGAAGGTCCCAAGGAAAAAGGGGTGGAGACAGCAATGTTGTGGCAGTTTTGCGCTCTCTTTGGGATGCCTTTTGCAGCTGCAGTGTGCCTGGAGCTCAGGGCTTCCTGGTTTTAGAAACCCTAACCCTAGGCTCAACCCTAACCCTAACCCTAGGCAGGTAAATCAGCCTAGGGTTAGGGAAGGTCCCAAGGAAAAAGGGGTGGAGACAGCCATGTTGTGGCAGTTTTGCGCTCTCTTTGGGATGCCTTTTGCAGCTGCAGTGTGCCTGGAGCTCAGGGCTTCCTGGTTTAAGAAACCCTAACTCTAGGCTCCGTAATAACCTTTTCCATAGGCAAGTAAATCACCGAGGGTTAAGTAACGTCCCAAGGAAAAAGCAGTTGAGACAGCCATGTTGTGGCAGTTTTGCGCTCTCTTTGGGATGCCTTTTGCAGCTGCAGTGTGCCTGGAGCTCAGGGCTTCCTGGTTTAAAAAACCCTAACCCTAGGCTCAACCCTAACCCTAACAATAGACAAGTAAATCAGCATAGGGTTAGGGAAGGTCCCAAGGAAAAAGGGATGGAGACAGCCATGTTGTGCCAGTTTTGCGCTCTCTTTGGGATGCCTTTTGCAGCTGCAGTGTGCCTGGAGCTCAGGGCTTCCTGGTTTAAAAAACCCTAACCCTAGGCTCAACCCTAACACTAACAATAGACAGGTAAATCAGCATAGGGTTAGGGAAGGGCCAAAGGAAGAAGGGATGGAGACAGCCATGTTGTGGCAGTTTTGCGCTCTCTTTGGGATGCCTTTTGCAGCTGCAGTGTGCCTGGAGATCAGGGCTTCCTGGTTTAAGAAACCCTGACCCTAGGGTCTGCAATGACCTTTCCTTAGGCAGGTAAATCAGCCTAGGGTTAGCGAAGGTCCCAAGGAAGAAGGGGTGGAGACAGCCATGTTGTGGCAGTTTTGCGCTCTCTTTGGGATGCCTTTTGCAGCTGCCGTGTGCCTGGAGCTCAGGGCTTCCTGGTTTAAAAAACCCAACCCTATGCTCAACCCTAACCCTAACCCTAGGCAGGTAAATCAGCCTAGGGTTAGGGAAGGTCCCAAGGAAGAAGGGGAGGAGTCAGCCATGTTGTGGCAGTTTTGCACTCTCTTTGGGATGCCTTTTGCAGCTGCAGTGTGCCTGGAGCTCAGGGCTTCCTGGTTTACAAAACCCTAACCCTAGGCTCAACCCTAACCCTAACCCTAGGCAGGTAAATCAGCCTAGGGTTAGGGAAGGTCCCAAGGAAAAAGGGGTGGAGACAGCCATATTGTGGCAGTTTTGCGCTCTCTTTGGGATGCCTTTTGCAGCTGCAGTGTGCCTGGAGCTCAGGGCTTCCTGGTTTAAAAAACCCTAACCCTAGGCTCAACCCTAACCCTAACCCTAGGCAGGTAAATCAGCCTAGGGTTAGGGAAGGTCCCAAGGAAGAAGGGATGGAGATAGCCATGTTGTGGCAGTTTTGCGCTCTCTTTGGGATGCCTTTTGCAGCTGCAGTGTGCCTGGAGCTCAGGGCTTCCTGGTTTAAAAAACCCTAACCCTAGGCTCAACCCTAACCCTAACCCTAGGCAGGTAAATCAGCAGAGGGTTAGGGAAGGTTCCAAGGAAGAAGGGGTGGAGACAGCCATGTTGTGGCAGTTTTGTGCTCTCTTTGGGATGCCTTTTGCAGCTGCAGTGTGCCTGGAGCTCAGGGCTTCCTGGTTTAAGAAACCCTAACCCTAGGCTCAACCCTAACCCTAACCCTAGGCAGGTAATCAGTCTAGGGTTAAGGAAGGTCCCAAGGAAGAAGGGGTGGAGACAGCCATGTTGTGGCAGTTTTGCACTCTCTTTGGGATGCCTTTTGCAGCTGCAGTGTGCCTGGAGCTCAGGGCTTCCTGGTTTAAGAAACCCTAACTCTAGGCTCCGTAATAACCTTTTCCATAGGCAAGTAAATCACCTAGGTTTAAGTAAGGTCCCAAGGAAAAAGGGGTGGAGACAGCCATGTTGTGGCAGTTTTGCGCTCTCTTTGGGATGCCTTTTGCAGCTGCAGTGTGCCTGGAGCTCAGGGCTTCCTGGTTTAAAAAACCCTAACCCTAGGCTCAACCCTAACCCTAACAATAGACAAGTAAATCAGCATAGGGTTAGGGAAGGTCCCAAGGAAAAAGGGATGGAGACAGCCATGTTGTGGCAGTTTTGCGCTCTCTTTGGGATGCCTTTTGCAGCTGCAGTGTGCCTGGAGCTCAGGGCTTCCTGGTTTAAGAAACCCTAACTCTAGGCTCCGTAATAACCTTTTCCATAGGCAAGTAAATCACCGAGGGTTAAGTAACGTCCCAAGTAAAAAGCAGTTGAGACAGCCATGTTGTGGCAGTTTTGCGCTCTCTTTGGGATGCCTTTTGCAGCTGCAGTGTGCCTGGAGCTCAGGGCTTCCTGGTTTAAAAAACCCTAACCCTAGGCTCAACCCTAACACTAACAATAGACAGGTAAATCAGCATAGGGTTAGGGAAGGGCCAAAGGAAGAAGGGATGGAGACAGCCATGTTGTGGCAGTTTTGCGCTCTCTTTGGGATGCCTTTTGCAGCTGCAGTGTGCCTGGAGATCAGGGCTTCCTGGTTTAAGAAACCCTGACCCTAGGGTCTGCAATGACCTTTCCTTAGGCAGGTAAATCAGCCTAGGGTTAGGCAAGGTCCCAAGGAAGAAGGGGTGGAGACAGCCATGTTGTGGCAGTTTTGCGCTCTCTTTGGGATGCCTTTTGCAGCTGCCGTGTGCCTGGAGCTCAGGGCTTCCTGGTTTAAAAAACCCAACCCTATGCTCAACCCTAACCCTAACCCTAGGCAGGTAAATCAGCCTAGGGTTAGGGAAGGTCCCAAGGAAGAAGGGGAGGAGTCAGCCATGTTGTGGCAGTTTTGCGCTCTCTTTGGGATGCCTTTTGCAGCTGCAGTGTGCCTGGAGCTCAGGGCTTCCTGGTTTACAAAACCCTAACCCTAGGCTCAACCCTAACCCTAACCCTAGGCAGGTAAATCAGCCTAGGGTTAGGGAAGGTCCCAAGGAAAAAGGGGTGGAGACAGCCATATTGTGGCAGTTTTGCGCTCTCTTTGGGATGCCTTTTGCAGCTGCAGTGTGCCTGGAGCTCAGGGCTTCCTGGTTTAAAAAACCCTAACCCTAGGCTCAACCCTAACCCTAACCCTAGGCAGGTAAATCAGCCTAGGGTTAGGGAAGGTCCCAAGGAAGAAGGGATGGAGATAGCCATGTTGTGGCAGTTTTGCGCTCTCTTTGGGATGCCTTTTGCAGCTGCAGTGTGCCTGGAGCTCAGGGCTTCCTGGTTTAAAAAACCCTAACCCTAGGCTCAACCCTAACCCTAACCCTAGGCAGGTAAATCAGCAGAGGGTTAGGGAAGGTTCCAAGGAAGAAGGGGTGGAGACAGCCATGTTGTGGCAGTTTTGTGCTCTCTTTGGGATGCCTTTTGCAGCTGCAGTGTGCCTGGAGCTCAGGGCTTCCTGGTTTAAGAAACCCTAACCCTAGGCTCAACCCTAACCCTAACCCTAGGCAGGTAATCAGTCTAGGGTTAGGGAAGGTCCCAAGGAAGAAGGGGTGGAGACAGCCATGTTGTGGCAGTTTTGCGCTCTCTTTGGGATGCCTTTTGCAGCTGCAGTGTGCCTGGAGCTCAGGGCTTCCTGGTTTAAGAAACCCTAACTCTAGGCTCCGTAATAACCTTTTCCATAGGCAAGTAAATCACCGAGGGTTAAGTAAGGTCCCAAGGAAAAAGGGGTGGAGACAGCCATGTTGTGGCAGTTTTGCGCTCTCTTTGGGATGCCTTTTGCAGCTGCAGTGTGCCTGGAGCTCAGGGCTTCCTGGTTTAAAAAACCCTAACCCTAGGCTCAACCCTAACCCTAACAATAGACAAGTAAATCAGGATAGGGTTAGGGAAGGTCCCAAGGAAAAAGGGATGGAGACAGCCATGTTGTGGCAGTTTTGCGCTCTCTTTGGGATGCCTTTTGCAGCTGCAGTGTGCCTGGAGCTCAGGGCTTCCTGGTTTAAGAAACCCTAACCCTAGTCTCAACCCTAACCCTAACCTTATGCATGTAATCAGGCTAGGGTTAGGGAAGGTCCCAAGGAAGAAGGGGTGGAGACAGCAATGTTGTGGCAGTTTTGCGCTCTCTTTGGGATGCCTTTTGCAGCTGCAGTGTGCCTGGAGCTCAGGGCTTCCTGGTTTAAGAAACCCTAATCCTAGGCTCAACCCTAACCCTAACCCTAGGCAGGTAAATCAGCCTAGGGTTAGGGAAGGTCCCAAGGAAAAAGGGGTGGAGACAGCAATGTTGTGGCAGTTTTGCGCTCTCTTTGGGATGCCTTTTGCAGCTGCAGTGTGCCTGGAGCTCAGGGCTTCCTGGTTTAAGAAACCCTAACCCTAGGCTCAACCCTAACCCTAACCCTAGGCAGGTAAATCAGCCTAGGGTTAGGGAAGGTCCCAAGGAAAAAGGGGTGGAGACAGCCATGTTGTGGCAGTTTTGTGCTCTCTTTGGTATGCCTTTTGCAGCTGCAGTGTGCCTGGAGCTCAGGGCTTCCTGGTTTAAGAAACCCTAAACCTAGGCTCAACCCTAACCCTAACCCTAGGCAGGTAATCAGGCTAGGGTTAGGGAAGGTCCCAAGGAAGAAGGGGTGGAGACAGCCATGTTGTGGCAGTTTTGCACTCTCTTTGGGATGCCTTTTGCAGCTGCAGTGTGCCTGGAGCTCAGGGCTTCCTGGTTTAAGAAACCCTAACTCTAGGCTCCGTAATAACCTTTTCCATAGGCAAGTAAATCACCTAGGGTTAAGTAACGTCCCAAGGAAAAAGGGGTGGAGACAGCCATGTTGTGGCAGTTTTGCGCTCTCTTTGGGATGCCTTTTGCAGCTGCAGTGTGCCTGGAGCTCAGGGCTTCCTGGTTTAAAAAACCCTAACCCTAGGCTCAACCCTAACACTAACAATAGACAGGTAAATCAGCATAGGGTTAGGGAAGGTCCCAAGGAAAAAGGGGTGGAGACAGCCCTGTTGTTGAGGTTTTGCGCTCTCTTTGGGATGCCTTTTGCAGCTGCAGTGTGCCTGGAGCTCAGTGCTTCCTGGTTTAAGAAACCCTAATCCTAGGCTCAACCCTAACCCTAACCCTCGGCAGGTAATCACGCTAGCATTAGGGAAGGTCCCAAGGAAAAAGGGGTGGAGACAGCCATGTTGTGGCAGTTTTGCGCTCTCTTTGGGATGCCTTTTGCAGCTGCAGTGTGCCTGGAGCTCAGGGCTTCCTGGTTTAAAAAACCCAAACCCTAGGCTCAACCCTAACCCTAACCCTAGGCAGGTAAATCAGCCTAGGGTTAGGGAAGGTCCCAAGGAAAAAGGGGTGGAGACAGCCATGTTGTGGCAGTTTTGCGCTCTCTTTGGGATGCCTTTTGCAGCTGCAGTGTGCCTGGAGCTCAGGGCTTCCTGGTTTAAGAAACCCTAACCCTAGGCTCAACCCTAACCCTAACCCTAGGCAGGTAAATCAGCCTAGGGTTAGGGAAGGTCCCAAGGAAAAAGGGGTGGAGACAGCCATCTTGTGGCAGTTTTGCGCTATCTTTGGGATGTCTTTTGCAGCTGCAGTGTGCCTGGAGCTCAGTACTTCCAGGTTTACAAAACCCTAACCCTAGGCTCAACCCTAACCCTTACCCTAGGCAGGTAAATCAGCCTAGGGTTAGGGAAGATCCCAAGGAAAAAGGGGTGGAGACAGCCATCTTGTGGCAGTTTTGCGCTCTCTTTGGGATGCCTTTTGCAGCTGCAGTGTGCCTGGAGCTCAGGGCTTCCTGGTTTGAGAAACCCTAACCCTAGGCTCAACCCTAACCCTAACCCTAGGCAGGTAAATCAGCCTAGGGTTAGGGAAGGTCCCAAGGGAGAAGGGGAGGAGTCAGCCATGTTGTGGAAGTTTTGCGCTCTCTTTGGGATGCCTTTTGCAGCTGCAGTGTGCCTGGAGCTCAGGGCTTCCTGGTTTAAAAATCCCTAACCCTAGGCTCAACCCTAACCCTAACCCTAGGCAGGTAAATCAGCCTAGGTTTAGGGAAGGTCCCAAGGAAGAAGCAGTGGAGACAGCCATGTTGTGGCAGTTTTGCGCTCTCTTTGGGATGCCTTTTGATCTGAAGTGTGCCTGGAGATCAGGGCTTCCTCGTTTAAGAAACCCTGAACATAGGGTCTGTAATGACCTTTTCCTTAGGGAGGTAAATCAGCCGAGGGTTAGGCAAGGTCCCAAGGAAAAAGGGGTGGAGACAGCCATGTTGTGGCAGTTTTGCGCTCTCTTTGGGATGCCTTTTGCAGCTGCAGTGTGCCTGGAGCTCACGGCTTCCTGGTTTGAAAAATCCTAACCCTAGGCTCAACCCTAACCCTAACCCTAGGCAGGTAAATCAGCCTAGGGTTACGGAAGGTCCCAAGGAAGAAGGGGTGGAGACAGCCATGTTGTGGCAGTTTTGCGCTCTCTTTGGGATGCCTTTTGGAGCTGCAGTGTGCCTGGAGCTCAGGGCTTCCTGGTTTAAAAAACCCTAACCCTAGTCTCAACCCTAACCCTAACCTTATGCATGTAATCAGGCTAGGGTTAGGGAAGGTCCCAAGGAAGAAGGGGTGGAGACAGCCATGTTGTGGCAGTTTTGCGCTCTCTTTGGGATGCCTTTTGCAGCTGCAGTGTGCCTGGAGCTCAGGGCTTCCTGGTTTAAGAAACCCTAACCCTAGGCTCAACCCTAACCCTAACCCTAGGCAGGTAATCAGGCTAGGGTTAGGGAAGGTCCCAAGGAAGAAGGGGTGGAGACAGCCATGTTGTGGCAGTTTTGCGCTCTCTTTGGGATGCCTTTTGCAGCTGCAGTGTGCCTGGAGCTCAGGGCTTCCTCGTTTAAGAAACCCTAACTCTAGGCTCCGTAATAACCTTTTCCATAGCCAAGTAAATCACCTAGGGTTAATTAACGTCCCAAGGAAATAGCAGTTGAGACAGCCATGTTGTGGCAGTATTTCACTCTCTTTGGGATGCCTTTTGCAGCTGCAGTGTGCCTGGACCTCAGGGCTTCCTGGTTTAAGAAACCCTAACCCTAGGCTCAACCCTAACCCTAACCCTAGGCAGGTAAATTAGCCTAGGGTTAGGGAAGGTCCCAAGGAAAAAGGGGTGGAGACAGCCATGTTGTGGAAGTTTTGCGCTCTCTTTGGGATGCCTTTTGCAGCTGCAGTGTGCCTGGAGCTCAGGGCTTCCTGGTTTACAAAACCCTAACCCAAGGCTCAACCCTAACCCTAACCCTAGGCAGGTAAATCAGCAGACGGTTAGGGAAGGTTCCAAGGAAGAAGGGGTGGAGACAGCCATGTTGTGGCAGTTTTGCGCTCTCTTTGGGATGCCTTTTGCAGCTGCAGTGTGCCTGGAGCTCAGGGCTTCCTGGTTTAAGAAATCCTAACCCTAGGCTCAACCCTAACCCTAACAATAGACAAGTAAATCAGCCTAGGTTTAGGGAAGGTCCCAAGGAAAAAGGGATGGAGACAGCCATGTTGTGGCAGTTTTGCGCTCTCTTTGGGATGCCTTTTGCAGCTGCAGTGTGCCTGGAGCTCAGGGCTTCCTGGTTTAAGAAACCCTAACCCTAGGCTCAACCCTAACCCTAACCCTAGGCAGGTAATCAGGCTAGGGTTAAGTAACGTCCCAAGGAAAACGGAATGGAGACAGCCATGTTGTGGCAGTTTTGCGCTCTCTTTGGGATGCCTTTTGCAGCTGCAGTGTGCCCGGAGCTCAGGGCTTCCTGGTTTAAAAAACCCTAACCCTAGGCTCAACCCTAACCCTAACAATAGACAGGTATATCGGCATAGGGTTAGGGAAGGTCCCAAGGAAGAAGGGGTGGAGACAGCCATGCTGTGGCAGTTTTGCGCTCTCTTTGGGATGCCTTTTGCAGCTGCAGTGTGCCTGGAGCTCAGGGCTTCCTGGTTTAAAAAACCCTAACCCTAGGCTCAACCCTAACCCTAACCTTATGCATGTAATCAGGCTAGGGTTAGGGAAGGTCCCAAGGAAGAAGGGGTGGAGACAGCCATGTTGTGGCAGTTTTGCACTCTCTTGGGGTGCCTTTTGCAGCTGCAGTGTGCCTGGACCTCAGGGCTTCCTGGTTTAAGAAACCCTAACCCTAGGCTCAACCCTAACCCCATCCCTAGGCAGGTAAATCAGCCTAGGGTTAGGGAAGGCCCCAAGGAAGAAGGGGTGGACAAAGCCATGTTGTGGCAGTTTTGCGCTCTCTTTGGGATGCCTTTTGCAGCTGCAGTGTGCCTGGAGATCAGGGCTTCCTGGTTTAAGAAACCCTGACCCTAGGGTCTGTTATGACCTTTCCTTAGGCAGGTAAATCAGCCTAGGGTTAGGCAAGGTCCCAAGGAAGAAGGGGTGGAGACAGCCATGTTGTGGCAGTTTTGCGCTCTCTTTGGGATGCCTTTTGCAGCTGCAGTGTGCCTGGAGCTCAGGGCTTCCTGGTTTGAGAAACCCTAACCCTAGGCTCAACCCTAACCCTAACCCTAGGCAGGTAAATCAGCAGAGGGTTAGGGAAGGTCCCAAGGAAGAAGGGGTGGAGATAGCCATGTTGTGGCAGTTTTGCGCTCTCTTTGGGATGCCTTTTGCAGCTGCAGTGTGCCTGGAGCTCACGGCTTCCTGGTTTAAGAAACCCTAACCCAAGGCTCAACCCTAACCCTAACCCTAGGCGGGTAAATCAGGCTAGGGTTAGGGAAGTTCCAAAGGAAAAAGGGGTGGAGACAGCCATGTTGTGGCAGTTTTGCACTCTCTTTGGGATGCCTTTTGCAGCTGCAGTGTGCCTGGAGCTCAGGGCTTCCTGGTTTAAGAAACCCTAACTCTAGGCTCCGTAATAACCTTTTCCATAGGCAAGTAAATCACCTAGGGTTAATTAACGTCCCAAGGAAAAAGCAGTTGAGACAGCCATGTTGTGGCAGTTTTGCGCTCTCTTTGGGATGCCTTTTGCAGCTGCAGTGTGCCTGGAGCTCAGGGCTTCCTGGTTTACAAAAGCCTAACCCAAGGCTCAACCCTAACCCTAACCCTAGGCAGGTAAATCAGTCTAGGGTTAGGGAAGTTCCCAAGGAAAAAGGGGTGGAGACAGCCATGTTGTGCCAGTTTTGCGCTCTCTTTGGGATGCCTTTTGCAGCTGCCGTGTGCCTGGAGCTCAGGGCTTCCTGGTTTAAGAAACCCTAACCCTAGGCTCAACCCTAACCCTAACCCTAGGCAGGTAAATCAGCCTAGGGTTAGGGAAGGTCCCAAGGAAGAAGGGGAGGAGTCAGCCATGTTGTGGCAGTTTTGCACTCTCTCTGGGATGCCTTCTGCAGCTGCAGTGTGCCTGGAGCTCAGGGCTTCCTGCTTTGAGAAACCCTAACCCTAGGCTCAACCCTAACCCTAACCCTAGGCAGGTAAATCAGCCTAGGGTTAGGGAACGTCCCAAGGGAGAAGGGGAGTAGTCAGCCATGTTGTGGAAGTTTTGCGCTCTCTTTGGGATGCCTTTTGCAGCTGCAGTGTGCCTGGAGCTCAGGGCTTCCTGGTTTAAAAAACCCTAACCCTAGGCTCAACCCTAACCCTAACCCTAGGCAGGTAAATCAGCCTAGGGTTAGGGAAGGTCCCAAGGAAAAAGGGGTGGAGACAGACATGTTGTGGCAGTTTTGCGCTCTCTTTGGGATGCCTTTTGCAGCTGCAGTGTGCCTGGAGATCAGGGCTTCCTCGTTTAAAAAACCCTGACCCTAGGGTCTGTAATGACCATTTCCTTAAGGAGGTAAATCAGCCTAGGGTTAGGCAAGGTCCCAAGGAAAAAGGGGTGGAGACAGCCATGTTGTGGCAGTTTTGCGCTCTCTTTGGGATGCCTTTTGCAGCTGCAGTGTGCCTGGAGCTCAGGGCTTCCTGGTTTGAAAAACCCTAATCCTAGGCTCAACCCTAACCCTAACCCTAGGCAGGTAAATCAGCCTAGGGTTAGGGAAGGTCCCAAGGAAAAAGGGCTGGAGACAGCCATGTTGTGGCAGTTTTGCGCTCTCTTTGGGATGCCTTTTGCAGCTGCAGTGTGCCTGGAGCTCAGGGCTTCCTGGTTTGAGAAACCCTAACCCTAGGCTCAACCCTAACCCTAACCCTAGGCAGGTAAATCAGCCTAGGGTTAGGGAAGGTCCCAAGGAAAAAGGGGTGGAGACAGCCATCTTGTGGCAGTTCTGCACTTTTCTTGGGGTGCCTTTTGCAGCTGCAGTGTGCCTGGAGCTCAGGGCTTCCTGGTTTAAGAAACCCTAACCCTAGGCTCAACCCTAACCCTAACCCCAGGCAGGTAAATCAGCAGAGCGTTAGGGAAGGTCCCAAGGAAGAAGGGGTGGAGACAGCCATGTTGTGGCAGTTTTGCGCTCTCTTTGGGATGCCTTTTGCAGCTGCAGTGTGCCTGGAGCTCAGGGCTTCCTCGTTTAAGAAACCCTAACTCTAGGCTCCGTAATAACCTTTTCCATAGCCAAGTAAATCACCTAGGGTTAATTAACGTCCCAAGGAAATAGCAGATGAGACAGCCATGTTGTGGCAGTATTTCACTCTCTTTGGGATGCCTTTTGCAGCTGCAGCGTGTCTGGAGCTCAGGGCTTCCTGGTTTACACAACCCTAACCCTAGGCTCAACCCTAACCCTAACCCTAGGCAGGTAAATCAGCCTAGGGTTAGGGAAGGTCCCAAGGGAGAAGGGGAGGAGTCAGCCATCTTGTGGCAGTTCTGCACTTTTCTTGGGGTGCCTTTTGCAGCTGCAGTGTGCCTGGATCTCAGGGCTTCCTGGTTTAAGAAACCCTAACCCTAGGCTCAACCCTAACACTAACAATAGACAGGTAAATCAGCCTAGGGTTAGGGAAGGTCCCAAGGAATAAGGGGTGGAGACAGCCATGTTGTGGCAGTTTTGCGCTCTCTTTGGGATGCCTTTTGCAGCTGCAGTGTGCCTGGAGCTCAGGGCTTCCTGGTTTAAGAAACCCTAACCCTAGGCTCAACCCTAACCCTAACCCTAGGCAGGTAATCAGGCTAGGGTTAAGTAAAGTCCCAAGGAAAATGGAATGGAGACAGCCATGTTGTGGCAGTTTTGCGCTCTCTTTGGGATGCCTTTTGCAGCTGCAGTGTGCCCGGAGCTCAGGGCTTCCTGGTTTAAAAAACCCTAACCCTAGGCTCAACCCTAACCCTAACAATAGACAGGTATATCGGCATAGGGTTAGGGAAGGTCCCAAGGAAGAAGGGGTGGAGACAGCCATGCTGTGGCAGTTTTGCGCTCTCTTTGGGATGCCTTTTGCAGCTGCAGTGTGCCTGGAGCTCAGGGCTTCCTGGTTTAAAAAACCCTAACCCTAGGCTCAACCCTAACCCTAACCTTATGCATGTAATCAGGCTAGGGTTAGGGAAGGTCCCAAGGAAGAAGGGGTGGAGACAGCCATGTTGTGGCAGTTTTGCACTCTCTTGGGGTGCCTTTTGCAGCTGCAGTGTGCCTGGACCTCAGGGCTTCCTGGTTTAAGAAACCCTAACCCTAGGCTCAACCCTAACCCCATCCCTAGGCAGGTAAATCAGCCTAGGGTTAGGGAAGGCCCCAAGGAAGAAGGGGTGGACAAAGCCATGTTGTGGCAGTTTTGCGCTCTCTTTGGGATGCCTTTTGCAGCTGCAGTGTGCCTGGAGCTCAGGGCTTCCTGGTTTAAGAAACCCTGACCCTAGGGTCTGTTATGACCTTTCCTTAGGCAGGTAAATCAGCCTAGGGTTAGGCAAGGTCCCAAGGAAGAAGGGGTGGAGACAGCCATGTTGTGGAAGTTTTGCGCTCTCTTTGGGATGCCTTTTGCAGCTGCAGTGTGCCTGGAGCTCAGGGCTTCCTGGTTTGAGAAACCCTAACCCTAGGCTCAACCCTAACCCTAACCCTAGGCATGTAAATCAGCAGAGGGTTAGGGAAGGTCCCAAGGAAGAAGGGGTGGAGATAGCCATGTTGTGGCAGTTTTGCGCTCTCTTTGGGATGCCTTTTGCAGCTGCAGTGTGCCTGGAGCTCACGGCTTCCTGGTTTAAGAAACCCTAACCCAAGGCTCAACCCTAACCCTAACCCTAGGCGGGTAAATCAGGCTAGGGTTAGGGAAGTTCCAAAGGAAAAAGGGGTGGAGACAGCCATGTTGTGGCAGTTTTGCACTCTCTTTGGGATGCCTTTTGCAGCTGCAGTGTGCCTGGAGCTCAGGGCTTCCTGGTTTAAGAAACCCTAACTCTAGGCTCCGTAATAACCTTTTCCATAGGCAAGTAAATCACCTAGGGTTAATTAACGTCCCAAGGAAAAAGCAGTTGAGACAGCCATGTTGTGGCAGTTTTGCGCTCTCTTTGGGATGCCTTTTGCAGCTGCAGTGTGCCTGGAGCTCAGGGCTTCCTGGTTTACAAAAGCCTAACCCAAGGCTCAACCCTAACCCTAACCCTAGGCAGGTAAATCAGTCTAGGGTTAGGGAAGTTCCCAAGGAAAAAGGGGTGGAGACAGCCATGTTGTGCCAGTTTTGCGCTCTCTTTGGGATGCCTTTTGCAGCTGCCGTGTGCCTGGAGATCAGGGCTTCCTCGTTTAAAAAACCCTGACCCTAGGGTCTGTAATGACCTTTTCCTTAGGGAGGTAAATAAGCCTAGGATTAGGCAATGTCCCAAGGAAAAAGGGGTGGAGACAGCCATGTTGTGGCATTTTTGCGCTCTCTTTGGGATGCCTTTTGCAGCTGCAGTGTGCCTGGAGCTCAGGGCTTCCTGGTTTGAAAAACCCTAATCCTAGGCTCAACCCTAACCCTAACCCTAGGCAGGTAAATCAGCCTAGGGTTAGGGAAGGTCCCAAGGAAAAAGGGCTGGAGACAGCCATGTTGTGGCAGTTTTGCGCTCTCTTTGGGATGCCTTTTGCAGCTGCAGTGTGCCTGGAGCTCAGGGCTTCCTGGTTTGAGAAACCCTAACCCTAGGCTCAACCCTAACCCTAACCCTAGGCAGGTAAATCAGCCTAGGGTTAGGGAAGGTCCCAAGGAAAAAGGGGTGGAGACAGCCATCTTGTGGCAGTTCTGCACTTTTCTTGGGGTGCCTTTTGCAGCTGCAGTGTGCCTGGAGCTCAGGGCTTCCTGGTTTAAGAAACCCTAACCCTAGGCTCAACCCTAACCCTAACCCCAGGCAGGTAAATCAGCAGAGCGTTAGGGAAGGTCCCAAGGAAGAAGGGGTGGAGACAGCCATGTTGTGGCAGTTTTGCGCTCTCTTTGGGATGCCTTTTGCAGCTGCAGTGTGCCTGGAGCTCAGGGCTTCCTCGTTTAAGAAACCCTAACTCTAGGCTCCGTAATAACCTTTTCCATAGCCAAGTAAATCACCTAGGGTTAATTAACGTCCCAAGGAAATAGCAGTTGAGACAGCCATGTTGTGGCAGTATTTCACTCTCTTTGGGATGCCTTTTGCAGCTTCAGTGTGCCTGGAGCTCAGGGCTTCCTGGTTTAAGAAACCCTAACCCTAGGCTCAACCCTAACCCTAACCCTAGGCAGGTAAATCAGGCTAGGGTTAGGGAAGGTCCCAAGGAAAAAGAGGTGGAGACAGCCATGTTGTGGCAGTTTTGCACTCTCTTGGGGTGCCTTTTGCAGCTGCAGTGTGCCTGGACCTCAGGGCTTCCTGGTTTAAGAAACCCTAACCCTAGGCTCAACCCTAACCCTAACCCTAGGCAGGTAAATCAGCCTAGGGTTAGGGCAGGTCCCAAGGAAAAAGGGGTGGAGACAGCCATGTTGTGGAAGTTTTGCGCTCTCTTTGGGATGCCTTTTGCAGCTGCAGTGTGCTTGGAGCTCAGGGCTTCCTGGTTTACAAAACCCTAACCCAAGGCTCAACCCTAACCCTAACCCTAGGCAGGTAAATCAGCAGACGGTTAGGGAAGGTTCCAAGGAAGAAGGGGTGGAGACAGCCATGTTGTGGCAGTTTTGTGCTCTCTTTGGGATGCCTTTTGCAGCTGCAGTGTGCCTGGAGCTCAGGGCTTCCTGGTTTAAGAAACCCTAACTCTAGGCTCCGTAATAACCTTTTCCTTAGACAAGTAAATCACCTAGGGTTAAGTAACGTCCCAAGGAAAAAGGGGTGGAGACAGCCATGTTGTGGCAGTTTTGCGCTCTCTTTGGGATGCCTTTTGCAGCTGCAGTGTGCCTGGAGCTCAGGGCTTCCTGGTTTAAAAAACCCTAACCCTAGGCTCAACCCTAACCCTAACCTTATGCATGTAATCAGGCTAGGGTTAGGGAAGGTCCCAAGGAAGAAGGGGTGGAGACAGCCATGTTGTGCCAGTTTTGCACTCTCTTGGGGTGCCTTTTGCAGCTGCAGTGTGCCTGGAGATCAGGGCTTCCTGGTTTAAGAAACCCTGACCCTAGGGTCTGTAATGACCTTTCCTTAGGCAGGTAAATCAGCCTAGGGTTAGGGAAGGTCCCAAGGAAGAAGGGGTGGAGACAGCCATGTTGTGCCAGTTTTGCGCTCTCTTTGGGATGCCTTTTGCAGCTGCAGTGTGCCTGGAGCTCAGGGCTTCCTGGTTTAAGAAACCCTAACCCTAGGCTCAACCCTAACCCTAACCCTAGGCGGGTAAATCAGGCTAGGGTTAAAGAACTTCCAAAGGAAAAAGGGGTGGAGACAGCCATGTTGTGGCAGTTTTGCGCTCTCTTTGGGATGCCTTTTGCAGCTGCAGTGTGCCTGGAGCTCAGGGCTTCCTGGTTTAAGAAACCCTAACCCTAGGCTCAACCCTAACCCTAACCCTAGGCGGGTAAATCAGGCTAGGGTTAAAGAACTTCCAAAGGAAAAAGGGGTGGAGACAGCCATGTTGTGGCAGTTTTGCACTCTCTTTGGGATGCCTTTTGCAGCTGCAGTGTGCCTGGAGCTCAGGGCTTCCTGGTTTAAAAAACCCTAACTCTAGGCTCCGTAATAACCTTTTCCATAGGCAAGAAAATCACCTAGGGTTAAGTAACGTCCCAAGGAAAAAGCAGTTGAGACAGCCATGTTGTGGCAGTTTTGCGCTCTCTTTGGGATGCCTTTTGCAGCTGCAGTGTGCCTGGAGATCAGGGCTTCCTGGTTTAAAAAACCCTAACCCTAGGCTCAACCCTAACCCTAACCCTAGGCAGGTAATTAGACTAGTGTTAGGGAAGGTCCCAAGGAAGAAGGGGTGGAGACAGCCATGTTGTGGAAGTTTTGCGCTCTCTTTGGGATGCCTTTTGCAGCTGCAGTGTGCCTGGAGCTCAGGGCTTCCTGCTTTGAGAAACGCTAACCCTAGGCTCAACCCTAACCCTAACCCTAGGCAGGTAAATCAGCCTAGGGTTAGGGAAGGTCCCAAGGAAAAAGGGGTGGAGACAGCCATGTTGTGGCAGTTTTGCGTTCTCTTTGGGATGTCTTTTGCAGCTGCAGTGTGCCTGGAGCACAGGGCTTCCTGGTTTGAGAAACCCTAACCCTAGGCTCAACCCTAACCCTAACCCTAGGCAGGTAAATCAGCCTAGGGTTAGGGAAGGTCCCAAGGAAAAAGGGGTGGAGACAGCCATCTTGTGGCAGTTCTGCACTTTTCTTGGGGTGCCTTTTGCAGCTGCAGTGTGCCTGGAGCTCAGGGCTTCCTGGTTTAAGAAACCCTAACCCTAGGCTCAACCCTAACCCTAACCCTAGGCAGGTAAATCAGCCTAGGGTTACGGAAGGTCCCAAGGAATAAGGGGTGGAGACAGCCATGTTGTGGCAGTTTTGCGCTCTCTTTGGGATGCCTTTTGCAGCTGCAGTGTGCCTGGAGCTCAGGGCTTCCTGGTTTACACAACCCTAACCCTAGGCTCAACCCTAACCCTAACCCTAGGCAGGTAATCAGGCTAGGGTTAGGGAAAGCCCCAAGGAAGAAGGGGTGGACAAAGCCATGTTGTGGCAGTTTTGCGCTCTCTTTGGGATGCCTTTTGCAGCTGCAGTGTGCCTGGACCTCAGGGCTTCCTGGTTTAAAAAACCCTAACCCTAGACTCAGCCCTAACCTAACCCTAGGCAGGTAAATCAGGCTAGGGTTAGGGAAGGTCCCAAGGAAAAAGGGGTGGAGACAGCCATGTTGTGGAAGTTTTGCGCTCTCTTTGGGATGCCTTTTGCAGCTGCAGTGTGCCTGGAGCTCAGGGCTTCCTGGTTTACAAAACCCTAACCCAAGGCTCAACCCTAACCCTAACCCTAGGCAGGTAAATCAGCAGACGGTTAGGGAAGGTTCCAAGGAAGAAGGGGTGGAGACAGCCATGTTGTGCCAGTTTTGCGCTCTCTTTGGGATGCCTTTTGCAGCTGCAGTGTGCCTGGAGCTCAGGGCTTCCTGGTTTAAGAAACCCTAACCCTAGGCTCAACCCTAACCCTAACCCTAGGCGGGTAAATCAGGCTAGGGTTAAAGAACTTCCAAAGGAAAAAGGGGTGGAGACAGCCATGTTGTGGCAGTTTTGCACTCTCTTTGGGATGCCTTTTGCAGCTGCAGTGTGCCTGGAGCTCAGGGCTTCCTGGTTTAAAAAACCCTAACTCTAGGCTCCGTAATAACCTTTTCCATAGGCAAGTAAATCACCTAGGGTTAAGTAACGTCCCAAGGAAAAAGCAGTTGAGACAGCCATGTTGTGGCAGTTTTGCGCTCTCTTTGGGATGCCTTTTGCAGCTGCAGTGTGCCTGGAGATCAGGGCTTCCTGGTTTAAAAAACCCTAACCCTAGGCTCAACCCTAACCCTAACCCTAGGCAGGTAATTAGACTAGTGTTAGGGAAGGTCCCAAGGAAGAAGGGGTGGAGACAGCCATGTTGTGGAAGTTTTGCGCTCTCTTTGGGATGCCTTTTGCAGCTGCAGTGTGCCTGGAGCTCAGGGCTTCCTGCTTTGAGAAACGCTAACCCTAGGCTCAACCCTAACCCTAACCCTAGGCAGGTAAATCAGCCTAGGGTTAGGGAAGGTCCCAAGGAAAAAGGGGTGGAGACAGCCATGTTGTGGCAGTTTTGCGCTCTCTTTGGGATGTCTTTTGCAGCTGCAGTGTGCCTGGAGCACAGGGCTTCCTGGTTTGAGAAACCCTAACCCTAGGCTCAACCCTAACCCTAACCCTAGGCAGGTAAATCAGCCTAGGGTTAGGGAAGGTCCCAAGGAAAAAGGGGTGGAGACAGCCATCTTGTGGCAGTTCTGCACTTTTCTTGGGGTGCCTTTTGCAGCTGCAGTGTGCCTGGAGCTCAGGGCTTCCTGGTTTAAGAAACCCTAACCCTAGGCTCAACCCTAACCCTAACCCTAGGCAGGTAAATCAGCCTAGGGTTACGGAAGGTCCCAAGGAATAAGGGGTGGAGACAGCCATGTTGTGGCAGTTTTGCGCTCTCTTTGGGATGCCTTTTGCAGCTGCAGTGTGCCTGGAGCTCAGGGCTTCCTGGTTTACACAACCCTAACCCTAGGCTCAACCCTAACCCTAACCCTAGGCAGGTAATCAGGCTAGGGTTAGGGAAAGCCCCAAGGAAGAAGGGGTGGAGACAGCCATGTTGTGGCAGTTTTGTGCTCTCTTTGGGATGCCTTTTGCAGCTGCAGTGTGCCTGGACCTCAGGGCTTCCTGGTTTAAAAAACCCTAACCCTAGACTCAGCCCTAACCTAACCCTAGGCAGGTAAATCAGGCTAGGGTTAGGGAAGGTCCCAAGGAAAAAGGGGTGGAGACAGCCATCTTGTGGCAGTTTTGCACCCTCTTGGGGTGCCTTTTGCAGCTGCAGTGTGCCTGGACCTCAGGGCTTCCTGGTTTAAGAAACCCTAACCCTAGGCTCAACCCTAACCCTATCCCTAGGCAGGTAAATCAGCCTAGGGTTAGGGAAGGCCCCAAGGAAGAAGGGGTGGACAAAGCCATGTTGTGGCAGTTTTGCGCTCTCTTTGGGATGCCTTTTGCAGCTGCAGTGTGCCTGGAGATCAGGGCTTCCTGGTTTAAGAAACCCTGACCCTAGAGTCTGCAATGAACTTTCCTTACGCAGGTAAATCAGCCTAGGGTTAGGCAAGGTCCCAAGGAAGAAGGGGTGGAGACAGCCATGTTGTGGCAGTTTTGCACACTCTTTGGGATGCCTTTTGCAGCTGCAGTGTGCCTGGAGATCAGGGCTTCCTGGTTTAAAAAACCCTAACCCTAGGCTCAACCCTAACCCTAACCCTAGGCAGGTAATCAGGCTAGGGTTAGGGAAGGTCCCAAGGAAGAAGGGGTGGAGACAGCCATGTTGTGGCAGTTTTGCGCTCTCTTTGGGATGCCTTTTGCAGCTGCAGTGTGCCTGGAGCTCAGGGCTTCCTCGTTTAAGAATCCCTAACCCTAGTCTCAACCCTAACCCTAACCCTAGGCAGGTAAATCAGCCTAGGGTTAGGGAAGGTCCCAAGGGAGAATGGGAGGAGTCAGCCATGTTGTGGCAGTTTTGCGCTCTCTTTGGGATGCCTTTTGCAGCTGCAGTGTGCCTGGAGCTCAGGGCTTCCTGGTTTAAAAAACCCTAACCCTAGGCTCAACCCTAACCCTAACCCTAGGCAGGTAAATCAGCCTAGGGTTAGGGAAGGTCCCAAGGAAAAAGGGGTGGAGACAGCCATGTTGTGGCAGTTTTGCGCTCTCTTTGGGATGCCTTTTGCAGCTGCAGTGTGCCTGGAGCTCAGGGCTTCCTGGTTTAAGAAACCCTAACCCTAGGCTCAACCCTAACCCTAACCCTAGGCAGGTAAATCAGCAGAGGGTTAGGGAAGGTCCCAAGGAAAAAGGGGTGGAGACAGCCATATTGTGGCAGTTTTGCGCTCTCTTTGGGATGCCTTTTGCAGCTGCAGTGTGCCTGGAGCTCAGTACTTCCTGGTTTACAAAACCCTAACCCTCGGCTCAACCCTAACCCTACCCCTAGGCAGGTAAATAATCCTAGGGTTAGGGAAGGTCCCAAGGAAAAAGGGGTGGAGACAGCCATGTTGTGGCAGTTTTGCGCTCTCTTTGGGATGCCTTTTGCAGCTGCAGTGTGCCTGGAGCTCAGGGCTTCCTGGTTTAAGAAACCCTAACCCTAGTCTCAACCCTAACCCTAACCCTAGGCAGGTAAATCAGCCTAGGGTTAGGGAAGGTCCCAAGGGAGAAGGGGAGGAGTCAGCCATGTTGTGGAAGTTTTGCGCTCTCTTTGGGATGCCTTTTGCAGCTGCAGTGTGCCTGGAGCTCAGGGCTTCCTGGTTTAAAAAACCCTAACCCTAGGCTCAACCCTAACCCTAACCCTAGGCAGGTAAATCAGCCTAGGGTTAGGGAAGGTCCCAAGGAAGAAGCAGTGGAGACAGATATGTTGTGGCAGTTTTGCGCTCTCTTTGGGATGCCTTTTGCAGCTGCAGTGTGCCTGGAGCTCAGGGCTTCCTCGTTTAAGAAACCCTGACCCTAGGGTCTGTAATGACCTTTTCCTTAGGGAGGTAAATCAGCCTAGGGTTAGGCAAGGTCCCAAGGAAAAAGGGCTGGAGACAGCCATGTTGTGCCAGTTTTGCGCTCTCTTTGGGATGCCTTTTGCAGCTGCAGTGTGCCTGGAGCTCAGGGCTTCCTGGTTTAAGAAACCCTAACCCTAGGCTCAACCCTAACCCTAACCCTAGGCAGGTAAATCAGCCTAGGGTAAGGGAAGGTCCCAAGGAAAAAGGGGTGGAGACAGCCATGTTGTGGCAGTTTTGCGCTCTCTTTGGGATGCCTTTTGCAGCTGCAGTGTGCCTGGAGCTCAGGGCTTCCTGGTATACAAAACCCTAAGCCTAGGCTCAACCCTAACCCTAACCCTAGGCAGGTAATCAGGCTAGGTATAGGAAGGTCCCAAGGAAGAAGGGGTGGAGACAGCCATGTTGTGGCAGTTTTGCGCTCTCTTTGGGATGCCTTTTGCAGCTGCAGTGTGCCTGGAGCTCAGGGCTTCCTCGTTTAAGAAACCCTAACCCTAGGCTCCGTAATAACCTTTTCCATAGCCAAGTAAATCACCTAGGGTTAAGTAACGTCCCAAGGAAATAGCAGTTGAGACAGCCATCTTGTGGCAGTATTTCACTCTCTTTGGGATGCCTTTTGCAGCTTCAGTGTGCCTGGAGCTCAGGGCTTCCTGGTTTACAAAACCCTAACCCTAGGCTCAACCCTAACCCTAACCCTAGGCAGGTAAATAATCCTAGGGTTAGGGAAGGTCCCAAGGAAAAAGGGGTGGAGACAGCCATGTTGTGGCAGTTTTGCGCTCTCTTTGGGATGCCTTTTGCAGCTGCAGTGTGCCTGGAGCTCAGGGCTTCCTGGTTTAAAAAACCCTAACCCTAGGCTCAACCCTAACCCTAACCCTAGGAAGGTAAATCAGCCTAGGGTTAGGGAAGGTCCCAAGGAAGATGCAGTGGAGACAGACATCTTGTGGCAGTTTTGCGCTCTCTTTGGGATGCGTTTTGCAGCTGCAGTGTGCCTGGAGATCAGGGCTTCCTCGTTTAAGAAACCCTGACCCTAGGGTCTGTAATGACCTTTTCCTTAGGGAGGTAAATAAGCCTAGGGTTAGGCAATGTCCCAAGGAAAAAGGGGTGGAGACAGCCATGTTGTGGCATTTTTGCGCTCTCTTTGGGATGCCTTTTGCAGCTGCAGTGTGCCTGGAGCTCAGGGCTTCCTGGTTTGAAAAACCCTAACCCTAGGCTCAACCCTAACCCTAACCCTAGGCAGGTAAATCAGCCTAGGGTTACGGAAGGTCCCAAGGAAAAAGGGGTGGAGACAGCCATCTTGTGGCATTTTTGCGCTCTCTTTGGGGTGCCTTTTGCAGCTGCAGTGTGCCTGGAGCTCAGGGCTTCCTGGTTTGAAAAACCCTAACCCTAGGCTCAACCCTAACCCTAACCCTAGGCAGGTAAATCAGCCTAGGGTTACGGAAGGTCCCAAGGAAAAAGGGGTGGAGATAGCCATGTTGTGGCAGTTTTGCGCTCTCTTTGGGATGCCTTTTGCAGGTGCAGTGTGCCTGGAGCTCGGGGCTTCCTGGTTTACAAAACCCTAACCCTAGGCTCAACCCTAACCCTAACCCTAGGCAGGTAATCAGGCTAGGTTTAGGGAAGGTCCCAAGGAAGAAGGGGTGGAGACAGCCATGTTGTGGCAGTTTTGCACTCTCTTTGGGATGCCTTTTGCAGCTGCAGTGTGCCTGGAGCTCAGGGCTTCCTCGTTTAAGAAACCCTAACTCTAGGCTCCGTAATAACCTTTTCCATAGCCAAGTAAATAACCTAGGGTTAAGTAACGTCCCAAGGAAATAGCAGTTGAGACAGCCATGTTGTGGCAGTATTTCACTCTCTTTGGGATGCCTTTTGCAGCTTCAGTGTGCCTGGAGCTCAGGGCTTCCTGGTTTAAGAAACCCTAACCCTAGGCTCAACCCTAACCCTAACCCTAGGCAGGTAAATCAGCCTAGGGTTAGGGAAGGTCCCAAGGAAAAAGGGGTGGAGACAGCCATCTTGTGGCAGTTCTTCACTTTTCTTGGGGTGCCTTTTGCAGCTGCAGTGTGCCTGGAGCTCAGGGCTTCCTGGTTTACACAACCCTAACCCTAGGCTCAACCCTAACCCTAACCCTAGGCAGGTAAATCAGCCTAGGGTTAGGGAAGGTCCCAAGGAAGAAGGGATGGAGATAGCCATGTTGTGGCAGTTTTGCGCTCTCTTTGGGATGCCTTTTGCAGCTGCAGTGTGCCTGGAGCTCAGGGCTTCCTGGTTTAAGAAACCCTAACCCTAGGCTCAACCCTAACCCTAACCCTAGGCAGGTAAATCAGCCTAGGGTTAGGGAAGGTCCCAAGGAATAAGGGGTGGAGACAGCCATTTTGTGGCAGTTTAGCGCTCTCTTTGGGATGCCTTTTGCAGCTGCAGTGTGCCTGGAGCTCAGGGCTTCCTGGTTTAAAAAACCCTAACCCTAGGCTCAACCCTAACCCTAACCCTAGGCAGGTAAATCAGCCTAGGGTTAGGGAAGGTCCCAAGGAAAAAGGGGTGGAGACAGCCATGTTGTGGCAGTTTTGCGCTCTCTTTGGGATGCCTTTTGCAGCTGCAGTGTGCCTGGAGCTCAGGGCTTCCTCGTTTAAGAAACCCTGACCCTAGGGTCTGTAATGACCTTTTCCTTAGGGAGGTAAATCAGCCTAGGGTTAGGCAAGGTCCCAAGGAAAAAGGGGTGGAGACAGCCATGTTGTGGCAGTTTTGCGCTCTCTTTGGGATGCCTTTTGCAGCTGCAGTGTGCCTGGAGCTCAGGGCTTCCTGGTTTAAGAAACCCTAACCCTAGGCTCAACCCTAACCCTAACCCTAGGCAGGTAAATCAGCCTAGGGTTAGGGAAGGTCCCAAGGAAAAAGGGGTGGAGACAGCCATGTTGTGGCAGTTTTGCGCTCTCTTTGGGATGCCTTTTGCAGCTGCAGTGTGCCTGGAGCTCAGGGCTTCCTGGTATACAAAACCCTAACCCTAGGCTCAACCCTAACCCTAACCCTAGGCAGGTAATCAGGCTAGGGTTAGGGAAGGTCCCAAGGAAGAAGGGGTGGAGACAGCCATGTTGTGGCAGTTTTGCGCTCTCTTTGGGATGCCTTTTGCAGCTGCAGTGTGCCTGGAGCTCAGGGCTTCCTCGTTTAAGAAACCCTAACTCTAGGCTCCGTAATAACCTTTTCCATAGCCAAGTAAATCACCTAGGGTTAAGTAACGTCCCAAGGAAATAGCAGTTGAGACAGCCATGTTGTGGCAGTATTTCACTCTCTTTGGGATGCCTTTTGCAGCTTCAGTGTGCCTGGAGCTCAGGGCTTCCTGGTTTACAAAACCCTAACCCTAGGCTCAACCCTAACCCTAACCCTAGGCAGGTAAATCAGCCTACGGTTAGGGAAGGTCCCAAGGAAAAAGGGGTGGAGACAGCCATGTTGTGGCAGTTTTGCGCTCTCTTTGGGATGCCTTTTGCAGCTGCAGTGTGCCTGGAGCTCAGGGCTTCCTGGTTTAAAAAACCCTAACCCTAGTCTCAACCCTAACCCTAACCCTAGGAAGGTAAATCAGCCTAGGGTTAGGGAAGGTCCCAAGGAAGAAGCAGTGGAGACAGACATCTTGTGGCAGTTTTGCGCTCTCTTTGGGATGCGTTTTGCAGCTGCAGTGTGCCTGGAGATCAGGGCTTCCTCGTTTAAGAAACCCTGACCCTAGGGTCTGTAATGACCTTTTCCTTAGGGAGGTAAATAAGCCTAGGATTAGGCAATGTCCCAAGGAAAAAGGGGTGGAGACAGCCATGTTGTGGCATTTTTGCGCTCTCTTTGGGATGCCTTTTGCAGCTGCAGTGTGCCTGGAGCTCAGGGCTTCCTGGTTTGAAAAACCCTAACCCTAGGCTCAACCCTAACCCTAACCCTAGGCAGGTAAATCAGCCTAGGGTTACGGAAGGTCCCAAGGAAAAAGGGGTGGAGACAGCCATCTTGTGGCATTTTTGCGCTCTCTTTGGGATGCCTTTTGCAGCTGCAGTGTGCCTGGAGCTCAGGGCTTCCTGGTTTGACAAACCCTAACCCTAGGCTCAACCCTAACCCTAACCCTAGGCAGGTAATCAGGCTAGGTTTAGGGAAGGTCCCAAGGAAGAAGGGGTGGAGACAGCCATGTTGTGGCAGTTTTGCGCTCTCTTTGGGATGCCTTTTGCAGCTGCAGTGTGCCTGGAGCTCAGGGCTTCCTCGTTTAAGAAACCCTAACTCTAGGCTCCGTAATAACCTTTTCCATAGCCAAGTAAATAACCTAGGGTTAAGTAACGTCCCAAGGAAATAGCAGTTGAGACAGCCATGTTGTGGCAGTATTTCACTCTCCTTGGGATGCCTTTTGCAGCTTCAGTGTGCCTGGAGCTCAGGGCTTCCTGGTTTAAGAAACCCTAACCCTAGGCTCAACCCTAACCCTAACCCTAGGCAGGTAAATCAGCCTACGGTTAGGGAAGGTCCCAAGGAAAAAGGGGTGGAGACAGCCATCTTGTGGCAGTTCTTCACTTTTCTTGGGGTGCCTTTTGCAGCTGCAGTGTGCCTGGAGCTCAGGGCTTCCTGGTTTAAGAAACCCTAACCCTAGGCTCAACCCTAACCCTAACCCTAGGCAGGTAAATCAGCCTAGGGTTAGGGAAGGTCCCAAGGAAGAAGGGGTGGAGACAGCCATGTTGTGGCAGTTTTGCACTCTCTTTGGGATGCCTTTTGCAGCTGCAGTGTGCCTGGAGCTCAGGGCTTCCTGGTTTAAGAAACCCTAACCC
Source organism: Calcarius lapponicus (assembly GCA_039654755.1). Taxonomy (NCBI): domain Eukaryota; kingdom Metazoa; phylum Chordata; class Aves; order Passeriformes; family Fringillidae; genus Calcarius; species Calcarius lapponicus. The sequence goes on from CM077470.1 coordinate 26,892,552, forward strand.
TAGGCTCAACCCTAACCCCATCCCTAGGCAGGTAAATCAGCCTAGGGTTAGGGAAGGCCCCAAGGAAGAAGGGGTGGACAAAGCCATGTTGTGGCAGTTTTGCGCTCTCTTTGGGATGCCTTTTGCAGCTGCAGTGTGCCTGGAGATCAGGGCTTCCTGGTTTAAGAAACCCTAACCCTAGGGTCTGTAATGACCTTTCCTTAGGCAGGTAAATCAGCTTAGGGTTAGGCAAGGTCCCAAGGAAGAAGGGGTGGAGACAGCCATGTTGTGGCAGTTTTGCGCTCTCTTTGGGATGCCTTTTGCAGCTGCAGTGTGCCTGGAGCTCAGGGCTTCCTGGTTTGAGAAACCCTAACCCAAGGCTCAACCCTAACCCTAACCCTAGGCAGGTAAATCAGCAGAGGGTTAGGGAAGGTCCCAAGGAAGAAGGGGTGGAGATAGCCATGTTGTGGCACTTTTGCGCTCTCTTTGGGATGCCTTTTGCAGCTGCAGTGTGCCTGGACCTCAGGGCTTCCTGGTTTAAGAAACCCTAACCCAAGGCTCAACCCTAACCGTAACCCTAGGCGGGTAAATCAGGCTAGGGTTTGGGAAGTTCCAAAGGAAAAAGGGGTGGAGACAGCCATGTTGTGGCAGTTTTGCACTCTCTTTGGGGTGCCTTTTGCTGTGGGATCTCGCACTCCCAAGATCCTGAACAACCTGAATAACCAAAAGAACCCTTGGGGGTCTTGTCGGTCTTGGGATGCTGCCAGACGCAGCTGGTGGCTTGATTTTGATCCATCTAAAGATGCACCACCTGGGTACGAAGGATTGAGAGTCACAAGGGTGTAATTAGTGTAGAAATAATGCACTCACGTGGTGATGTAGATTTTAAGAATTTGGTACAGGGGGGTTGTACAGGGGGGTTATGGAGACAAGATGGAGGGAACCGGGTGTGTCTCGTGATTCTTCCTCCTTCTTCTTGTCGTCCATCTTCGGTGGTGGTGCTGGCACTTTGGGATTGGTTTGTGGTGTTAGTGCACTTGTTAATAAGGGTGATTGGTATTGGGAAAAATAGGTAAATATTGTATACGTAGTTTATGCTATAAAGGGACGCGACCGCCCTGTGGGCAGTCAGAGTGCCCTTGGCTGCCTTGCTGGTCGGACTCTGGTCGGGCAGAGGGAAAACTCTGTTGATAACAATTAATAAACATTTGGAAGACAGCAAAGCAAGGAGTCTAGCTTCGTTCTTTGAGAGCCCGGACGGCTGTGGAGCCTTCCCACGCATTCTACGGCAGAAACAGAAGCTCTGTTTCGCCACAACTGGCGTCCTCTGGGTGGGCTCCAAGGGCTCAGCCAGGTGGGCTGCTCCCGCAGCTGGACTCCATCCCAGGAGTTCACTGATAACTCCTTGGGACAGCGGCCAGGAGAATCCGGAGGAGCGGCAGCCTCGAAATCCATCGCACTTCACCTCTGCCGTAGAGACTCGAGCCAGGACAGCCCGGATCGGATCCAGAAGCGCGCCTGGACCCACCCTCCTGAGACCTGCAGGCCAGTGACCAGGAGCCTTCGGACTGCTCTGACGCCAGGAATTCGGTAAGAAGGTCAAAATCAAGAACACATGGGGAACACATACTCCCAGGAACAATTGGAAATGTTGGCCACCTTACAGGATGTGGCGGAGGCTTTCACTAGTGGGATTTCAAAAAAGGAACTCAAGGATTTATTACTGTGGGTGAGATGTAATTATCCTCACTCGGAAACTAGGCTGTTGTTTGAAGTGGGCTTCTGGCAAGAAGTAAACAGACATCTTTATTACGCAGCCATAAAACGGAGTGAAACAGCCTTAAAACTGTTAGCTCCGGCCAGGATTATGCTGGATGCCATTTCAACAAAGTCTAGGGCGGCGGCACGGGCTGCCGGTGACCCCACGGAGGGGGACGGTACTGCAGAGCAAGGCTCTAGGAGCAGGTTGGCTCTGCTCCCAATTACCCCGGGGGGGGAGGAAGCTCTGGACACAGAGGCAGCTCCTGAGAGACAGGAGCGGATAAAAAAGCCGTTGCCTCAACCCCGAAAACACAAGGGACGCCCAAAAACCCCAGAAATACCAGGAGGCTCTGGCTCTGACTCAGATGCAGAGCGCATCCCAACCCCAGACCTCGGATCTACTCCTAGCGAAAGTGAGGTGTTCAGCCACCCTGAAGGGGCAACTTCTCTCGAGTCGCAGGAGGAAGAGGGGGGAGGGGACGCATTTCAATCGGAGGGGGAGCTGGAAGAGGTATTGGGGGAGGAATCGGGCTCCGAAAAGGCGGCGGGGAAGCTCTCTCGCGACGAGCGGGTTCGCGCAGCGGCGGCGCGGGCTAGCGGGGGGGGCGACGGAGGCAGCGCGGAGGGGTTCGGCTTTGGGCAGCGCGGCGCCGGGGGCGGCGGGCTCCGCAGAAGCCGTGCCGAGCACGAGCGCAGGGGGCGGAGATCGCGCGGCATCCGGGAAGGGCCATCCCGCAAAAGCGACAGCGTCAGGCGGAGGCGTGGTGTTTGGAGCAGCCGCGGAGCTCCAGCCCGCAGCCACGAGCAAACGCAGGGTTCGCACACAGAGGGGGCAGGACCCGGAGGCAGGGGCGCGGCGCTCCGCGAGAATCGCGGCTCGAATGCAGGCACGGGCGGGCGGGGGACTGTACGCACGGTCGGATGACGCGAACACGTCAGAGGAGGAGGGCGGGATTGAGACTGACAAGGGAGAAACATCAGAGGCGGGGCAAGACAGCGACGTCAGTGCAGGAGAGGCGGGCAGTGCTTCTGAGGGCGCGCAGGCGCAGGAAGCAGGCGTGCAGCGCAGTCGGAGGCGGGTCCGAACCCCTGTGACGTCTCAGGGGAGGAGGGGCCGTGCCCGGGGCTCTACGTCCCGAGGTTCGACCCAGTCTCCGGCTCCCGCAAACCCAATCCTTGAGGCTAAAGCCTCACCCGTCCCAAATAAAGATGTATGTGTTCCGTGTCCATTGCTTGCACAACAAAAATCACTGCAAACCCGAACCCAACACTCACACATGCAGCCATTTATGCCGGCGACCGGCCAGGCAGTCGAGTCAGTGACGTCATCACGCTCACCGAAGCTGGTGACAGCGCCATCTGGTGGATGGATGTCATCACTGCAGGACATCCCAGAACTGGCCGCCGGTGCCACAGCGCCATCTCGTGGCAGGACTGCAACACTGCATCAATTTTTCCCATCAAAATACAAAACAAAAACAATGCCAACAAAAACAACAACAACAACGCATCGAATGGATCAACCGTCGACTTCAAAAGGTCATGGATCCGGACACGCATCAAATGAAGAGCAACTACAAGGAGAAGACGTAATAGAAATAACAGCATCAGAGGGAGTTCCAGAATGGATGTACTCCATGGCTGAGGCAGCGAAGGGTTTTCTACATTCGTTTCAACAAGCAAAAAAGACACAATCACAGGAATTCAAGATTCCCTTTCCAGAATTAGGAGTGAAGTGGAAAGCTTCAAAACAAAAGATGTGGAGCAAGGAATCACCAATGACTTCCACGGTTCCGTTGTGGAAGCAGCTGCCATTGGGGACTTTAGAAGAAGAAGAAGAAGAAGAGAAGCAGCCAGTGAAAACAATAGACTGGAAGCGCATCAGAGAAGAATTAGCCAAGGAGAAGGGATTGCTACAAGGGTCAGGAGATATGGCGATGCCAGTGACGTATGATGCACAAGGCCAAAACCCGAGATGGGAAAGGATGGGTCACGATGTCGTCAAAGATTTGGCGAAGGCAATTCAGATGAATGGACTGAATTCACAATACTTCAAACAACTCCTGAAGGGGACATTCAACATGTACGACCTCACACCATTTGACATTCGAAGCCTTGTGTCAATGATTCTTACAGACACACAAAGCCTCATCTGGGACAGAAGATGGAGAAGATACCTCACAGAGTTGAGAAACAGGTATCAAGGAGGGCCGAATGCAAACCTCACTGTAGCACAGTTGGCAGGGGATCCTCCAGATGATAATCCAGCGGAGCAAGCAGTGCGTCTTCCAAGACGAGTGCTGGATGACATCAAGGAAGCAGCGCGAAAGGCAATCTTGCAGATTGCTCCGGCAGGAGTTCCTGATGTTCCATTCTCGTGCATCAGACAGGGTCCCGCAGAACCATACTCAACATTCATAGATCACCTCTCACAAGCCGTCGATCGACAGGTGCCCGATGAAGAGGTAAAGAGACCACTCCTGGAAAGCTTAGCTTTCGCCAATGCCAACCCGGATTGCCAACGGGTCATCACCGCAATGCCAGGACGGCCATCCTTGGCAGAGATGGTGGAGGCATGCAGCAAGGTGGGCACACCTCAGCATGTCGCGTCGATCGTGAGAGACGAGTTGAGAGGTGAATGGGAAGAAAGAACAAAAGCACGCACAGAGAACCAGCCGGAAGAAAAGCTGCTGGAGAAGCTGATTCAACAGCAGAATGAAATCCTCGCAACGATGCAGAAGAAGAACAACAACAATAATACACCGAAAGGCCAGTGCTACAAGTGTGGAGCATTTGGACACCTGAAAAAGAACTGCCCACAAGCATCTGCACAGGCACATGCACAGGCACAGACACAGAAGCCTGAAAAACCAATCTGCGCAAGGTGCGGGAGAGGAAGACACTCTGTGAAAGAATGTTATTCCCAGACGGATTCGGAGGGAAATCCTTTACCGTATCCGGGAAACGAGAAAAGGAGCGCGCCCATCAATCGCCAGCGCGTGTGGACACAAATGGTGGCGATGGCTCAAGAGCAACCAGGACAGTCATCGGAGAACGTCAGGCAGACACCATCTGCAAAGTCCTCAGTCGATTCCCAGGTGACCCAGACCTCCTCCCAGCAGGAGCACAGTGCATCTTGGCAGCTTCCAAATTAATATGTTTCCTGGATGAAAGTCATGCGGAAATTCCAACAGGTGTCCGCGGGGACTCATTCAAGAAACAAGAATTCCTAATAATTGGACAGGACAAATGTAGCATCCTTGGACTCACAGTTTTTCCATCGGTTGTTTCAGCAGATAGAAACACAGAACTAACAGTCACAGCGAGAGCGCTTCGTCCACCGTTGACAGTGGCGGAAAACACGCAGATAGCAAGGGCCATAGCCTTGCCACCACATGCCGTCGATCAGGTCATGCCAATCTTCGATGAAGAAGGACTTCCTATGAAGGAACATGTTGAGGTACACACCACATGGATGAAACAGATAGGTCGGGATCGACCCACGCTCGCTTGCAAGCTGACATGTGGGATCAAGACGATAGAGGTCAGAGGGATGCTCGACACAGGGGCAGATGTCACAGTAATATCATACGCTTATTGGCCCCGTGATTGGAGCTTGTTCGCACCCTTGGGTTCTCTCTCGGGCATAGGGGGCGCTACTCTATGTCTGCAGAGCGAGAATTCGATCGTTGTTACAGGACCAGGAAACAAAACAGCAATCATTCGTCCCTACGTCGTTCAGAAGCCAATCACAGTTTGGGGGCGGGATCTCATGGCGCAATGGGGCGCAAAGATCGAGTTGGATTTTTAGTCGGGGTCACTGCGGCACTCGCCACACTGAAACTGACTTGGAAAACCGATGAACCAGTTTGGGTGGATCAGTGGCCCTTGGAGAGAAGAAAGTTGAGTGCACTGAGAGACCTGGTCCAAGAACAACTGCAGAAGGGGCACATCGAGCCAACAAACAGCCCTTGGAATTCTCCAGTGTTCGTCATCAAGAAGAAGTTGTCGGGCAAATGGAGGTTGTTGCACGATCTTAGGAGGATCAATGAAGTCTTAGAAGACATGGGACCACTTCAGCTGGGACTTCCATCAGTCTCAATGATTCCTAGAGACTGGCCCCTTGTGGTCATTGACCTCAAGGACTGCTTTTTTAGTATACCGCTTCATCCAGAGGATGCTCCGAGACTTGCCTTCTCTGTTCCAAGTATCAACAAGGAAACACCTCTGCAGCGGTACCATTGGGTCGTTCTTCCGCAAGGCCTGAAGAACTCTCCAACAATCTGCCAGTGGTACGTGGCGCGAGCGTTGTCGCCAGCACGGAAGCAATTCCCAAAGGCAAAAATCATTCATTACATGGATGATTTGCTCATCGCAGCATCAACACAGCAGGAGTTGCAAAAGGCTCGCGACTGTGTGATTGCAGAAGTGCAAAAGGCAGGTTTGGAAATCAGTGTCTCGAAGATCCAGGAGGTTGCACCTTGGAAATACCTTGGGTGGAAAATCTCAGAAAGGACAATAAGGCCTCAAAAGATGGAGGTCAGTGCAAAGATCGAGAACTTGCACGATTTACAACAGCTCCTGGGAGAGATAAACTGGATGAGACCGATTCTAGGAATCACAAACAATGAAATCTCAGCATTGCTGGATCTCTTGCGAGGAGATGCGGACATCCGATCTCCCAGAGCACTCACGCAAGAGGCAAAGAGGGAATTGGAAAAGGTCACCGAAGCAATTCAAAAAAGACAGGCACATCGGTTCGTCGAATCGTTGCCTTTTGAGTTGGCAGTGCTGGGAAGGAAAACACAGTTCCATGGTTTGATCTTCCAATGGGACTCTTCACAAAAAGACTCTCTAATCATCATAGAATGGGTTTTTCTACCGTATAGGCCTCCAAAAACAATCCTCACAGATCTGGAGATGGCGGCACAAATCATCATGAAGGGGAGGACAAGGTTGCTGACAATGACAGGACGGGAATTTTCAGTCATCCATCTACCTCTGAAAAAAGATTACTTCGACTGGGCAATTCAGAAATCGACAGATTTGTTGATTGCATTGTTGGGTTTCCCAGGAACCTGCACGATCAATTTCCCACAACACAGAATATTACAATCACAAATATGCTACAGAGCGAAGCCAAAGATAAGTGAAGAACCTCTGGACGGGATCACAGTGTTCACTGATGGCTCGGGAAAGACACACAAATCGGTGATCACGTGGATGGACTCAACGACAGGGGAATGGGACTCAGATGTGAAGACGGTTCAAGGCTCTCCACAAATTGTGGAATTGGCAGCTGTCACTCGAGCATTTCAGTTGTTCAAGCAACCACTCAACTTGGTCACAGATTCTGCATATGTTGCAGGTGTGGTCAGAAGGTTGGAAGGTTCGCTTTTGAAAGAAGCCAACAATGAAATCTTATACTCATATCTGGCAAGCATGAAAACATTGCTAGAAAGCAGAGAACACGAATATTTCATCACTCACATCAGGGCTCACACAACACTTCCGGGGTTTCTAGCGGAAGGGAATGCCAGGGCAGACAGGCTCACAATGCCAATTTCACAAACACTTCCAGACATTTTTGAGCAAGCAAAACTAAGTCATGCATTTTTTCATCAGAATGCACATGCACTGATGGAATCCTTCCGCCTCACAAAAACTCAGGCGAAGGAGATCGTCAATGCTTGTCCAGATTGCCAGCTTGTGCAGCCACCTGCTTCCACAGATGCAGTCAATCCTCGAGGACTGCAAAGTCTTCAACTGTGGCAAACGGACGTCACGAAATACCCATCATTTGGGAGGCTCAAAAATGTCCATGTGTCAGTAGATACATTTTCAGGAGCAGTCTTTGCTTCAGCACATTCAGGGGAGACAGCAGAACATGCTTGTCGACATTTTCTGCAAGCATTTGCGTCATTAGGCGTGCCTCAAGAAATAAAAACAGACAATGGCCCAACATACACAGGCAGGGTGCTTGACAGATTCCTGAAAAGGTGGGGTGTCAAACACACATTTGGTATTCCACACACGCCCACAGGTCAGGCAATCATCGAAAGAACACATCACACCCTGAAATCTCTTTTGGATAGGCAAAAGAGGGGGGAGCCAGAGGCTACGCCTCACATGAAATTAAACAAAGCACTGTATGTGTTGAATTTTCTAAACAGTTCGTCTTCAGAGCCCAATCCGCCAATCTTGAGACATTTCTCAAACAGCTCTCAGGCAAAGCTAAGGGAGAACCCTTTAGTTTTGGTTCGAAACCCAGAGACAGGACGGATCGAGGGCCCTTTCAAACTAATTACGTGGGGCAAGGGTTTCGCTTGTATCTCCACAGGGCAAGGTCCAAAGTGGGTTTCGGGGCGACACGTGAAACCATTCCGAGCAGCAGAACCAGAGAGCGCTGATCTCCGAAGCAGAGAGACGAGCACTCAAACGGAGGAAGAGGCTCAGGCTGCAAGCGACGACTCAGGAGAAAAGACCAAAGAATAAAGACTTTGGGGGTTTTAAGTTTCAGGCTTTAAGTTTTAAGTAAAAGAAAAAGAAAAAATATAACAATGTTCTTCCATAAGGGAGAGATCATGAAATTCATGATTCTCGCATGTTTCATCTTGGCATCCAATGCTTTGGGCGAAAAGGCAAATTTACCAGTTAGTCAACCCAAAGAGAATGTTTGGGAAGCTTTAGCCCAGGCAGCGAACCTGGACAGCATCTGTTTAACTCATTCGAGACCAGGAAAGCCATTTACCGCATGCATGATCGGGTTGCCAGTGGCTGAATGGCCAATCCCAGGACATCCTTCAGTGGGGATTTCACAGATCGTTAAAGATCCTGTGAATGAATGGCATGCATGGACACATCTACTTCCTGTGTTTTCCACAGAACCTCAGGAACTGGAGATCTTTGGGTCCATGACAATGGAGTTGTGCATGCAATTTAAATTTTCAGATAAGGCAAAAACAAACAAAACAATTAACGTTACCCCGAATCAGGAATTCTATAGAAATGCATCAGCTTGGTGCAACAATACCGCAACAATAACAAAAGAAACACTCCAAGTCCCGGTGCAATTGCCAAGGGGATTGTTTTTAATCTGCGGGGACAGGATTTGGCATGTTGTTCCTGCAAACATCATGGGAGGTCCATGCAGCATTGGGAGAATCTCAATCTTGTCACCAGATCTGAGATTGTTGAGAGAGCAAAGGGGCAAACAAAAGAGATCCTTGCAACGCTATAGTGCGGATTGCAATGATGAAGTATACACTTGGGATCAGGCAAGGAGGATTGCAACAGCAATCTTCTCACCCCAAACAGCATCGGGGGTGGCCTTGACTCAATTGGATCACATGGGATGTTGGTTGAGCAAACATGCTCAGTCAGTCTCTCTTGCACTGAGTGACATGTTAAAAGACATCGACAGTGTAAGACAGGCGACTCTGCAAAACAGAGCTGCAATAGATTATCTATTGCTCTCTCACGGGCATGGATGCGAAGAGTTTGAAGGAATGTGCTGCATGAATCTTTCCGATCACTCAAGGTCCATTCATGAAAGTATCCAAAAGATAAAAGATAGCATTGAGAAACTTGGCGAAGTTACAGGTTCATGGATTGATGATGTAGTGAAGTTCTTTGATCTATCTCCTTTATGGAAAGAACTGCTGAGGGCAGGATTTTATGTGTTAGTAGTACTCTTAATCCTCACGCTCTTGGTGCCATGCATCTTCTTGTGTGTGCGACGCTCAATGAACCGAGTTGCCAAAGAGGTATTCTTTGTGCAAACAGAGAGGGGAGATGTGGGAGCTCGCACTCCCAAGATCCTGAACAACCTGAATAACCAAAAGAACCCTTGGGGGTCTCGTCGGTCTTGGGATGCTGCCAGACGCAGCTGGTGGCTTGATTTTGATCCATCTAAAGATGCACCACCTGGGTACGAAGGATTGAGAGTCACAAGGGTGTAATTAGTGTAGAAATAATGCACTCACGTGGTGATGTAGATTTTAAGAATTTGGTACAGGGGGGTTGTACAGGGGGGTTATGGAGACAAGATGGAGGGAACCGGGTGTGTCTCGTGATTCTTCCTCCTTCTTCTTGTCGTCCATCTTCGGTGGTGGTGCTGGCACTTTGGGATTGGTTTGTGGTGTTAGTGCACTTGTTAATAAGGGTGATTGGTATTGGGAAAAATAGGTAAATATTGTATACGTAGTTTATGCTATAAAGGGACGCGACCGCCCTGTGGGCAGTCAGAGTGCCCTTGGCTGCCTTGCTGGTCGGACTCCGGTCGGGCAGAGGGAAAACTCTGTTGATAACAATTAATAAACATTTGGAAGACAGCAAAGCAAGGAGTCTAGCTTCATTCTTTCAGAGCCCGGACGGCTGTGGAGCCTTCCCACGCATTCTACGGCAGAAACAGAAGCTCTGTTTCGCCACATTTTGCAGCTGCAGTGTGCCTGGAGCTCAGGGCTTCCTGGTTTAAGAAACCCTAACTCTAGGCTCCGTAATAACCTTTTCCATAGGCAAGTAAATCACCTAGGGTTATGTAACGTCCCAAGGAAAAAGCAGTTGAGACAGCCATGTTGTGGCAGTTTTGCGCTCTCTTTGGCATGCCTTTTGCAGCTGCAGTGTGCCTGGAGCTCAGGGCTTCCTGGTTTAAAAAACCCTAACCCTAGGCTCAACCCTAACCCTAACCATATGCATGTAATCAGACTAGGGTTAGGGAAGGTCCCAAGGAAGAAGGGGTGGAGACAGCCATGTTGTGGCAGTTTTTGCGCTCTCTTTGGGATGTCTTTTGCAGCTGCAGTGTGCCTGGAGCACAGGGCTTCCTGGTTTGAGAAACCCTAACCCTAGGCTCAACCCTAACCCTAACCCTAGGCAGGTAAATCAGCCTAGGGTTAGGGAATGTCCCAAGGAAAAAGGGGTGGAGACAGCCATCTTGTGGCAGTTCTGCACTTTTCTTGGGGTGCCTTTTACAGCTGCAGTGTGCCTGGAGCTCAGGGCTTCCTGGTTTAAGAAACCCTAACCCTAGGCTCAACCCTAACCCTAACCCTAGGCAGGTAAATCAGCCTAGGGTTACGGAAGGTCCCAAGGAATAAGGGGTGGAGACAGCCATGTTGTGGCAGTTTTGCGCTCTCTTTGGGATGCCTTTTGCAGCTGCAGTGTGCCTGGAGCTCAGGGCTTCCTGGTTTACAAAACCCTAACCCTAGGCTCAACCCTAACCCTAACCCTAGGCAGGTAATCAGGCTAGGGTTAGGGAAGGTCCCAAGGAAAAAGGAATGGAGACAGCCATGTTGTGGCAGTTTTGCACTCTCTTTGGGATGCCTTTTGCAGCTGCAGTGTGCCTGGAGCTCAGGGCTTCCTGGTTTAAAAAACCCTAACCCTAGGCTCAACCCTAACCCTAACAATAGACAGGTAAATCAGCATAGGGTTAGGGAAGGTCCCAAGGAAAAAGGGATGGAGACAGCCATGTTGTGGCTGTTTTGCGCTCTCTTTGGGATGCCTTTTGCAGCTGCAGTGTGCCTGGAGCTCAGGGCTTCCTGGTTTAAGAAACCCTAACCCTAGTATCAACCCTAACCCCATCCCTAGGCAGGTAAATCAGCCTAGGGTTAGGGAAGGTCCCAAGGAAGAAGGGGTGGACAAAGCCATGTTGTGGCAGTTTTGCGCTCTCTTTGGGATGCCTTTTGCAGCTGCAGTGTGCCTGGAGATCAGGGCTTCCTGGTTTAAGAAACCCTGACCCTAGGGTCTGTAAGGACCTTTCCTTAGGCAGGTAAATCAGCCTAGGGTTAGGCAAAGTCCCCAGGAAGAAGGGGTGGAGACAGCCATGTTGTGGCAGTTTTGCGCTCTCTTTGGGATGCCTTTTGCAGCTGCAGTGTGCCTGGAGCTCAGGGCTTCCTGGTTTAAGAAACCCTAACCCAAGGCTCAACCCTAACCCTAACCCTAACCCTAGGCGGGTAAATCAGCCTAGGGTTAGGGAAGGTCCCAAGGAAAAAGGGGTGGAGACAGCCATGTTGTGGCAGTTTTGCGCTCTCTTTGGGATGTCTTTTGCAGCTGCAGTGTGCCTGGAGCTCAGGGCTTCCTGGTTAAAAAAACCCTAACCCTAGGCTCAACCCTAACCCTAACCCTAGGCAGGTAAATCAGCCTAGGTTTAGGGAAGGTCCCAAGGAAAAAGGGGTGGAGACAGCCATGTTGTTGAGGTTTTGCGCTCTCTTTGGGATGCCTTTTGCAGCTGCAGTGTGCCTGGAGCTCCGTGCTTCCTGGTTTACAAAACCCTAACCCTAGGCTCAACCCTAACCCTAACCCTAGGCGGGTAAATCAGGCTAGGGTTAGGGAAGGTTCCAAAGGAAAAAGGGGTGGAGACAGCCATCTTGTGGCAGTTTTGCGCTCTCTTTGGGATGCCTTTTGCAGCGGCAGTGTGCCTGGAGCTCGGGGCTTCCTGGTCTACAAAACCCTAACCCTAGGCTCAACCCTAACCCTAACCCTAGGCAGGTAAATCAGTCTAGGGTTAGGGAAGGTCCCAAGGAAAAAGGGGTGGAGACAGCCATCTTGTGGCAGTTTTGCGCTCTCTTTGGGATGCCTTTTGCAGCTGCAGTGTGCCTGGAGCTCAGGGCTTCCTGGTTTAAGAAACCCTAACCCTACTCTCAACCCTAACCCTAACCCTAGGCAGGTAAATCAGCCTAGGGTTAGGGAAGGTCCCAAGGGAGAAGGGGAGGAGTCAGACATGTTGTGGAAGTTTTGCGCTCTCTTTGGGATGGCTTTTGCAGCTGCAGTGTGCCTGGAGCTCAGGGCTTCCTGGTTTAAAAAACCCTAACCCTAGGCTCAACCCTAACCCTAACCCTAGGCAGGTAAATCAGCCTAGGGTTAGGGAAGGTCCCAAGGAAGAAGCAGTGGAGACAGACATGTTGTGGCAGTTTTGCGCTCTCTTTGGGATGCCTTTTGCAGCTGCAGTGTGCCTGGAGATCAGGGCTTCCTTGTTTAAGAAACCCTGACCCTAGGGTCTGTAATGACCTTTTCCTTAGGGAGGTAAATCAGCCTAGGGTTACCGAAGGTCTCAAGGAAAAAGGGGTGGAGACAGCCATGTTGTGGCAGTTTTGCGCTCTCTTTGGGATGCCTTTTGCAGCTGCAGTGTGCCTGGAGCTCGGGGCTTCCTGGTTTAAGAAAGCGTAAACCTAGGCTCAACCCTAACCCTAACCCTAGGCAGGTAAATCAGCCTAGGGTTAGGGAAGGTCCCAAGGAAAAAGGGGTGGAGACAGCCATGTTGTGGCAGTTTTGCGCTCTCTTTGGGATGCCTTTTGCAGCTGCAGTGTGCCTGGAGCTCAGGGCTTCCTGGTTTAAAAAACCCTAACCCTAGGCCCAACCCTAACCCTAACCCTAACCCTAGGCAGGTAAATCAGCCTAGGGTTAGGGAAGGTCCCAAGGAAGAAGCAGTGGAGACAGACATGTTGTGGCAGTTTTGCGCTCTCTTTGGGATGCCTTTTGCAGCTGCAGTGTGCCTGGAGATCAGGACTTCCTCGTTTAAGAAACCCTGACCCTAGGGTCTGTATTGACCTTTTCCTTAGGGAGGTAAATCAGCCTAGGGTTAGGGAAGGTCCCAAGGAAAAAGGGGTGGAGACAGCCATGTTGTGGCAGTTTTGCGCTCTCTTTGGGATGCCTTTTGCAGCTGCAGTGTGCCTGGAGCTCAGGGCTTCCTGGTTTGAAAAACCCTAACCCTAGGCTCAACCCTAACCCTAACCCTAGGCAGGTAAATCAGCCTAGGGTTAGGGAAGGTCCCAAGGAAAAAGGGGTGGAGACAGCCATGTTGTGGCAGTTTTGCGCTCTCTTTGGGATGCCTTTTGCAGCTGCAGTGTGCCTGGAGCTCAGGGCTTCCTCGTTTAAGAAACCCTAACTCTAGGCTCCGTAATAACCTTTTCCATAGCCAAGTAAATCACCTAGGGTTAAGTAAAGTCCCAAGGAAATAGCAGTTGAGACAGCCATCTTGTGGCAGTATTTCACTCTCTTTGGGATGCCTTTTGCAGCTTCAGTGTGCCTGGAGCTCAGGGCTTCCTGGTTTAAGAAAACCTAACCCTAGGCTCAACCCCTAACCCTAACCCTAGGCAGGTAAATCAGCCTAGGGTTAGGGAAGGTCCCAAGGAAAAAGGGGTGGAGACAGCCATGTTGTGGCAGTATTTGCGCTCTCTTTGGGATGTCTTTTGCAGCTGCAGTGTGCCTGGAGCTCAGGGCTTCCTGGGTTAAAAAAACCCTAACCCTAGGCTCAACCCTAACCCTAACCCTAGGCAGGTAAATCAGCCTAGGGTTAGGGAAGGTCCCAAGGAAAAAGGGGTGGAGACAGCCATGTTGTTGAGGTTTTGCGCTCTCTTTGGGATGCCTTTTGCAGCTGGCAGTGTGCCTGGAGCTCGGGGCTTCCTGGTTTACAAAACCCTAACCCTAGGCTCAACCCTAACCCTAACCCTAGGCAGGTAAATCAGTCTAGGGTTAGGGAAGGTCCCAAGGAAAAAGGGGTGGAGACAGCCATGTTGTGCCAGTTTTGCGCTCCTCTTTGGGATGCCTTTTGCAGCTGCAGTGTGCCTGGAGCTCAGGGCTTCCTGGTTTAAGAAACCCTAACCCTAGTCTCAACCCTAACCCTAACCCTAGGCAGGTAAATCAGCCTAGGGTTAGGGAAGGTCCCAAGGGAGAAGGGGAGGAGTCAGACATTGTTGTGGAAGTTTTGAGCTCTCTTTGGGATGCCTTTTGCAGCTGCAGTGTGCCTGGAGCTCAGGGCTTCCTGGTTTAAAAAACCCTAACCCTAGGCTCAACCCTAACCCTAACCCTAGGCAGGTAAATCAGCCTAGGGTTAGGGAAGGTCCCAAGGAAGAAGCAGTGGAGAACAGCCATGTTGTGGCAGTTTTGCGCTCTCTTTGGGATGCCTTTTGCAGCTGCAGTGTGCCTGGAGATCAGGGCTTCCTCGTTTAAGAAACCCTGACCCTAGGGTCTGTAATGACCTTTTCCTTAGGGAGGTAAATCAGCCTAGGGTTACCGAAGGTCTCAATGAAAAAGGGGTGGAGACAGCCATGTTGTGGCAGTTTTGCGCTCTCTTTGGGATGCCTTTTGCAGCTGCAGTGTGCCTGGAGCTCGGGGCTTCCTGGTTTAAGAAAGCCTAAACCTAGGCTCAACCCTAACCCTAACCCTAGGCAGGTAAATCAGCCTAGGGTTACGGAAGGTCCCAAGGAAAAAGGGGTGGAGACAGCCATGTTGTGGCAGTTTTGCGCTCTCTTTGGGATGCCTTTTGCAGCTGCAGTGTGCCTGGAGCTCAGGGCTTCCTGGTTTAAGAAACCCTAACCCTAGGCTCAACCCTAACCCTAACCCTAGGCAGGTAAATCAGCCTAGGGTTAGGGAAGGTCCCAAGGGAGAAGGGGAGGTGTCAGCCATGTTGTGGAAGTTTTGCGCTCTCTTTGGGATGCCTTTTGCAGCTGCAGTGTGCCTGGAGCTCAGGGCTTCCTGGTTTAAAAAACCCTAACCCTAGGCTCAACCCTAACCCTAACCCTAACCCTAGGCAGGTAAATCAGCCTAGGATTAGGGAAGGTCCCAAGGAAGAAGCAGTGGAGACAGACATGTTGTGGCAGTTTTGCGCTCTCTTTGGGATGCCTTTTGCAGCTGCAGTGTGCCTGGAGATCAGGGCTTCCTCGTTTAAGAAACCCTGACCCTAGGGTCTGTAATGACCTTTTCCTTAGGGAGGTAAATCAGCCTAGGGTTAGGGAAGGTCCCAAGGAAAAAGGGGTGGAGACAGCCATGTTGTGGCAGTTTTGCGCTCTCTTTGGGATGCCTTTTGCAGCTGCAGTGTGCCTGGAGCTCAGGGCTTCCTGGTTTGAAAAACCCTCACCCTAGGCTCAACCCTAACCCTAACCCTAGGCAGGTAAATCAGCCTAGGGTTACGGAAGGTCCCAAGGAAAAAGGGGTGGAGACAGCCATGTTGTGGCAGTTTTGCGCTCTCTTTGGGATGCCTTTTGCAGCTGCAGTGTGCCTGGAGCTCAGGGCTTCCTCGTTTAAGAAACCCTAACTCTAGGCTCCGTAATAACCTTTTCCATAGCCAAGTAAATCACCTAGAGTTAAGTAACGTCCCAAGGAAATAGCAGTTGAGACAGCCATCTTGTGGCAGTATTTCACTCTCTTTGGGATGCCTTTTGCAGCTTCAGTGTGCCTGGAGCTCAGGGCTTCCTGGTTTAAGAAACCCTAACCCTAGGCTCAACCCTAACCCTAACCCTAGGCAGGTAAATCAGCCTACGGTTAGGGAAGGTCCCAAGGAAAAAGGGGTGGAGACAGACATCTTGTGGCAGTTCTTCACTTTTCTTGGGGTGCCTTTTGCAGCTGCAGTGTGCCTGGAGCTCAGGGCTTCCTGGTTTGAGAAACCCTAACCCTAGGCTCAACCCTAACCCTAACCCTAGGCAGGTAATCAGGCTAGCGTTAGGGAAGGTCCAAGGAAAAAGGGGTGGAGACAGCCATGTTGTGCCAGTTTTGCGCTCTCTTTGGGATGCCTTTTGCAGCTGCAGTGTGCCTGGAGCTCAGGGCTTCCTGGTTTAAAAAACCCTAACCCTAGGCTCAACCCTAACCCTAACCCTAGGCAGGTAAATCAGCCTAGGGTTAGGGAAGGTCCCAAGGAAAAAGGGGTGGAGACAGCCATGTTGTGGCAGTTTTGCGCTCTCTTTGGGATGCCTTTTGCTGCTGCAGTGTGCCTGGAGCTCAGGGCTTCCTGGTTTAAGAAACCCTAACCCTAGGCTCAACCCTAACCCTAACCCTAGGCAGGTAAATCAGCCTAGGGTTAGGGAAGGTCCCAAGGAAAAAGGGCTGGAGACAGCCATGTTGTGGCAGTTTTACGCTCTCTTTGGGATGCCTTTTGCAGCTGCAGTGTGCCTGGAGCTCAGGGCTTCCTGGTTTGAGAAACGTTAACCCTAGGCTCAACCCTAACCCTAACCCTAGGCAGGTAAATCAGCCTAGGGTTAGGGAAGGTCCCAAGGAAAAAGGAGTGGAGACAGCCATGTTGTGGCAGTTCTGCATTTTTCTTGGGGTGCCTTTTGCAGCTGCAGTGTGCCTGGAGCTCAGGGCTTCCTGGTTTAAGAAACCCTAACCCTAGGGTCAACCCTAACCCTAACCCTAGGCAGGTAAATCAGCCTAGGGTTAGGGAAGGTCCCAAGGAAGAAGGGGTGGAGACAGCCATGTTGTGGCAGTTTTGCGCTCTCTTTGGGATGCTTTTTGCAGCTGCAGTGTGCCTGGAGCTCAGGACTTCCTGGTTTACACAACCCTAACCCTAGGCTCAACCCTAACCCTAACCCTAGGCAGGTAAATCAGCCTAGGGTTAGGGAAGGTCCCAAGGAAAAAGGGGTGGAGACAGCCATCTTGTGGCAGTTTTGCACTCTCTTTGGGATGTCTTTTGCAGCTGCAGTGTGCCTGGAGCTCAGGGCTTCCTGGTTTAAGAAACCCTAACCCTAGGCTCAACCCTAACCCTAACCCTATGCATGTAATCAGGCTAGGGTTAGGGAAGGTCCCAAGGAAGAAGGGGTGGAGACAGCCATGTTGTGGCAGTTTTGCACTCTCTTGGAGTGCCTTTTGCAGCTGCAGTGTGCCTGGACCTCAGGGCTTCCTGGTTTAAGAAACCCTAACCCTAGGCTCAACCCTAACCCTATCCCTAGGCAGGTAAATCAGCCTAGGGTTAGGGAAGGCCCCAAGGAAGAAGGGGTGGACAAAGCCATGTTGTGGCAGTTTTGCGCTCTCTTTGGGATGCCTTTTGCAGCTGCAGTGTGCCTGGAAATCAGGCCTTCCTGGTTTAAGAAACCCTAACCCTAGGGTCTGTAATGACCTTTCCTTAGGCAGGTAAATCAGCCTAGGGTTAGGCAAGGTCCCAAAGAAGAAGGGGTGGAGACAGCCATGTTGTGGCAGTTTTGCGCTCTCTTTGGGATGCCTTTTGCAGCTGCAGTGTGCCTGGAGCTCAGGGCTTCCTGGTTTGAGAAACCCTAACCCTAGGCTCAACCCTAACCCTAACCCTAGGCAGGTAAATCAGCAGACGGTTAGGGAAGGTCCCAAGGAAGGAGGCGTGGAGATAGCCATGTTGTTGAGGTTTTGCGCTCTCTTTGGGATGCCTTTTGCAGCTGCAGTGTGCCTGGAGCTCCGTGCTTCCTGGTTTAAGAAACCCTAACCCTAGGCTCAACCCTGACCCTAACAATAGACAGGTAAATCAGCATAGGGTTGGGGAACGTCCCAAGGAAAAAGGGATGGAGACAGCCATGTTGTGGCAGTTTTGCGCTCTCTTTGGCATGCCTTTTGCAGCTGCAGTGTGCCTGGAGCTCAGGGCTTCCTGGTTTAAGAAACCCTAACCCTAGGCTCAACCCTAACCCTAACCCTATGCATGTAATCAGGCTAGGGTTAGGGAAGGTCCCAAGGAA
The DNA here is from genome assembly GCA_039654755.1 of Calcarius lapponicus. Lineage (NCBI taxonomy): Eukaryota > Metazoa > Chordata > Aves > Passeriformes > Fringillidae > Calcarius > Calcarius lapponicus. The sequence continues at coordinate 26,910,695 of CM077470.1, forward strand.
GAAGGGGTGGAGACAGCCATGTTGTGGCAGTTTTGCGCTCTCCTTGGGATGCCTTTTGCAGCTGCAGTGTGCCTGGAGCTCAGGGCTTCCTGGTTTAAGAAACCCTAACCCTAGGCTCAACCCTAACCCTAACCCTAGGCAGGTAAATCAGCCTAGGGTTAGGGAAGGTCCCAAGGGAGAAGGGGAGGTGTCAGCCATGTTGTGGAAGTTTTGCGCTCTCTTTGGGATGCCTTTTGCAGCTGCAGTGTGCCTGGAGCTCAGGGCTTCCTGGTTTAAAAAACCCTAACCCTAGGCTCAACCCTAACCCTAACCCTAACCCTAGGCAGGTAAATCAGCCTAGGATTAGGGAAGGTCCCAAGGAAGAAGCAGTGGAGACAGACATGTTGTGGCAGTTTTGCGCTCTCTTTGGGATGCCTTTTGCAGCTGCAATGTGCCTGGAGATCAGGACTTCCTCGTTTAAGAAACCCTGACCCTAGGGTCTGTATTGACCTTTTCCTTAGGGAGGTAAATCAGCCTAGGGTTAGGGAAGGTCCCAAGGAAAAAGGGGTGGAGACAGCCATGTTGTGGCAGTTTTGCGCTCTCTTTGGGATGCCTTTTGCAGCTGCAGTGTGCCTGGAGCTCAGGGCTTCCTGGTTTGAAAAACCCTAACCCTAGGCTCAACCCTAACCCTAACCCTAGGCAGGTAAATCAGCCTAGGGTTACGGAAGGTCCCAAGGAAAAAGGGGTGGAGACAGCCATGTTGTGGCAGTTTTGCGCTCTCTTTGGGATGCCTTTTGCAGCTGAAGTGTGCCTGGAGCTCAGGGCTTCCTCGTTTAAGAAACCCTAACTCTAGGCTCCGTAATAACCTTTTCCATAGCCAAGTAAATCACCTAGGGTTAAGTAACGTCCCAAGGAAATAGCAGTTGAGACAGCCATGTTGTGGCAGTATTTCACTCTCTTTGGGATGCCTTTTGCAGCTTCAGTGTGCCTGGAGCTCAGGGCTTCCTGGTTTAAGAAACCCTAACCCTAGGCCCAACCCTAACCCTAACCCTAGGCAGGTAAATCAGCATAGGGTTGGGGAACGTCCCAAGGAAAAAGGGCTGGAGACAGCCATGTTGTGGCAGTTTTGCGCTCTCTTTGGCATGCCTTTTGCAGCTGCAGTGTGCCTGGAGCTCAGGGCTTCCTGGTTTAAGAAACCCTAACCCTAGGCTCAACCCTAACCCTAACCCTATGCATGTAATCAGGCTAGGGTTAGGGAAGGTCCCAAGGAAGAAGGGGTGGAGACAGCCATGTTGTGGCAGTTTTGCGCTCTCCTTGGGATGCCTTTTGCAGCTGCAGTGTGCCTGGAGCTCAGGGCTTCCTGGTTTAAGAAACCCTAACCCTAGGCTCAACCCTAACCCTAACCCTAGGCAGGTAAATCAGCCTAGGGTTAGGGAAGGTCCCAAGGGAGAAGGGGAGGTGTCAGCCATGTTGTGGAAGTTTTGCGCTCTCTTTGGGATGCCTTTTGCAGCTGCAGTGTGCCTGGAGCTCAGGGCTTCCTGGTTTAAAAAACCCTAACCCTAGGCTCAACCCTAACCCTAACCCTAACCCTAGGCAGGTAAATCAGCCTAGGATTAGGGAAGGTCCCAAGGAAGAAGCAGTGGAGACAGACATGTTGTGGCAGTTTTGCGCTCTCTTTGGGATGCCTTTTGCAGCTGCAGTGTGCCTGGAGATCAGGACTTCCTCGTTTAAGAAACCCTGACCCTAGGGTCTGTATTGACCTTTTCCTTAGGGAGGTAAATCAGCCTAGGGTTAGGGAAGGTCCCAAGGAAAAAGGGGTGGAGACAGCCATGTTGTGGCAGTTTTGCGCTCTCTTTGGGATGCCTTTTGCAGCTGCAGTGTGCCTGGAGCTCAGGGCTTCCTGGTTTGAAAAACCCTAACCCTAGGCTCAACCCTAACCCTAACCCTAGGCAGGTAAATCAGCCTAGGGTTACGGAAGGTCCCAAGGAAAAAGGGGTGGAGACAGCCATGTTGTGGCAGTTTTGCGCTCTCTTTGGGATGCCTTTTGCAGCTGCAGTGTGCCTGGAGCTCAGGGCTTCCTCGTTTAAGAAACCCTAACTCTAGGCTCCGTAATAACCTTTTCCATAGCCAAGTAAATCACCTAGGGTTAAGTGACGTCCCAAGGAAATAGCAGTTGAGACAGCCATCTTGTGGCAGTATTTCACTCTCTTTGGGATGCCTTTTGCAGCTTCAGTGTGCCTGGAGCTCAGGGCTTCCTGGTTTAAGAAACCCTAACCCTAGGCCCAACCCTAACCCTAACCCTAGGCAGGTAAATCAGCCTACGGTTAGGGAAGGTCCCAAGGAAAAAGGGGTGGAGACAGCAATCTTGTGGCAGTTCTTCACTTTTCTTGGGGTGCCTTTTGCAGCTGCAGTGTGCCTGGAGCTCAGGGCTTCCTGGTTTACACAACCCTAACCCTAGGCTCAACCCTAACCCTAACCCTAGGCAGGTAATCAGGCTAGCGTTAGGGAAGGTCCAAGGAAAAAGGGGTGGAGACAGCCATGTTGTGGCAGTTTTGCGCTCTCTTTGGGATGCCTTTTGCAGCTGCAGTGTGCCTGGACCTCAGGGCTTCCTGGTTTAAAAAACCCTAACCCTAGGCTCAACCCTAACCCTAACCCTAGGCAGGTAAATCAGCCTAGGGTTAGGGAAGGTCCCAAGGAAAAAGGGGTGGAGACAGCCATGTTGTGGCAGTTTTGCGCACTCTTTGGGATGCCTTTTGCTGCTGCAGTGTGCCTGGAGCTCAGGGCTTCCTGGTTTAAGAAACCCTAACCTTAGGCTCAACCCTAACCCTAACCCTAGGCAGGTAAATCAGCCTAGGGTTAGGGAAGGTCTCAAGGAAAAAGGGCTGGAGACAGCCATGTTGTGGCAGTTTTACGCTCTCTTTGGGATGCCTTTTGCAGCTGCAGTGTGCCTGGAGCTCAGGGCTTCCGGGTTTGAAAAACCCTAACCCTAGGCTCAACCCTAACCCTAACCCTAGGCAGGTAAATCAGCCTAGGGTTAGGGAAGGTCCCAAGGAAAAAGGAGTGGAGACAGCCATGTTGTGGCAGTTCTGCATTTTTCTTGGGGTGCCTTTTGCAGCTGCAGTGTGCCTGGAGCTCAGGGCTTCCTGGTTTAAGAAACCCTAACCCTAGGGTCAACCCTAACCCTAACCCTAGGCAGGTAAATCAGCCTAGGGTTAGGGAAGGTCCCAAGGAAGAAGGGCTGGAGACAGCCATGTTGTGGCAGTTTTGCGCTCTCTTTGGGATGCCTTTTGCAGCTGCAGTGTGCCTGGAGCTCAGGACTTCCTGGTTTACACAACCCTAACCCTAGGCTCAACCCTAACCCTAACCCTAGGCAGGTAAATCAGCCTAGGGTTAGGGAAGGTCCCAAGGAAAAAGGGGTGGAGACAGCCATGTTGTGGCAGTTTTGCGCTCTCTTTGGGATGTCTTTTGCAGCTGCAGTGTGCCTGGAGCTCAGGGCTTCCTGGTTTAAGAAACCCTAACCCTAGGCTCAACCCTAACCCTAACCCTAGGCATGTAATCAGGCTAGGGTTAGGGAAGGTCCCAAGGAAGAAGGGGTGGAGACAGCCATGTTGTGGCAGTTTTGCACTCTCTTGGAGTGCCTTTTGCAGCTGCAGTGTGCCTGGAGCTCAGGGCTTCCTGGTTTAAGAAACCCTAACCCTAGGCTCAACCCTAACCCTATCCCTAGGCAGGTAAATCAGCCTAGGGTTAGGGAAGGCCCCAAGGAAGAAGGGGTGGACAAAGCCATGTTGTGGCAGTTTTGCGCTCTCTTTGGGATGCCTTTTGCAGCTGCAGTGTGCCTGGAGATCAGGGCTTCCTCGTTTAAGAAACCCTGACCCTAGGGTCTGTAATGACCTTTTCCTTAGGGAGGTAAATCAGCCTAGGGTTACCGAAGGTCCCAAGGAAAAAGGGGTGGAGACAGCCATGTTGTGGCAGTTTTGCGCTCTCTTTGGGATGCCTTTTGCAGCTGCAGTGTGCCTGGAGCTCAGGGCTTCCTGGTTTAAGAAACCCTAACCCTAGGCTCAACCCTAACCCTAACCCTAGGCAGGTAAATCAGCCTAGGGTTAGGGAAGGTCCCAAGGGAGAAGGGGAGGTGTCAGCCATGTTGTGGAAGTTTTGCGCTCTCTTTGGGATGCCTTTTGCAGCTGCAGTGTGCCTGGAGCTCAGGGCTTCCTGGTTTAAAAAACCCTAACCCTAGGCTCAACCCTAACCCTAACCCTAACCCTAGGCAGGTAAATCAGCCTAGGATTAGGGAAGGTCCCAAGGAAGAAGCAGTGGAGACAGACATGTTGTGGCAGTTTTGCGCTCTCTTTGGGATGCCTTTTGCAGCTGCAGTGTGCCTGGAGATCAGGGCTTCCTCGTTTAAGAAACCCTGACCCTAGGGTCTGTAATGACCTTTTCCTTAGGGAGGTAAATCAGCCTAGGGTTAGGGAAGGTCCCAAGGAAAAAGGGGTGGAGACAGCCATGTTGTGGCAGTTTTGCGCTCTCTTTGGGATGCCTTTTGCAGCTGCAGTGTGCCTGGAGCTCAGGGCTTCCTGGTTTGAAAAACCCTAACCCTAGGCTCAACCCTAACCCTAACCCTAGGCAGGTAAATCAGCCTAGGGTTACGGAAGGTCCCAAGGAAAAAGGGGTGGAGACAGCCATGTTGTGGCAGTTTTGCGCTCTCTTTGGGATGCCTTTTGCAGCTGAAGTGTGCCTGGAGCTCAGGGCTTCCTCGTTTAAGAAACCCTAACTCTAGGCTCCGTAATAACCTTTTCCATAGCCAAGTAAATCACCTAGGGTTAAGTAACGTCCCAAGGAAATAGCAGTTGAGACAGCCATGTTGTGGCAGTATTTCACTCTCTTTGGGATGCCTTTTGCAGCTTCAGTGTGCCTGGAGCTCAGGGCTTCCTGGTTTAAGAAACCCTAACCCTAGGCCCAACCCTAACCCTAACCCTAGGCAGGTAAATCAGCATAGGGTTGGGGAACGTCCCAAGGAAAAAGGGCTGGAGACAGCCATGTTGTGGCAGTTTTGCGCTCTCTTTGGCATGCCTTTTGCAGCTGCAGTGTGCCTGGAGCTCAGGGCTTCCTGGTTTAAGAAACCCTAACCCTAGGCTCAACCCTAACCCTAACCCTATGCATGTAATCAGGCTAGGGTTAGGGAAGGTCCCAAGGAAGAAGGGGTGGAGACAGCCATGTTGTGGCAATTTTGCGCTCTCCTTGGGATGCCTTTTGCAGCTGCAGTGTGCCTGGAGCTCAGGGCTTCCTGGTTTAAGAAACCCTAACCCTAGGCTCAACCCTAACCCTAACCCTAGGCAGGTAAATCAGCCTAGGGTTAGGGAAGGTCCCAAGGGAGAAGGGGAGGTGTCAGCCATGTTGTGGAAGTTTTGCGCTCTCTTTGGGATGCCTTTTGCAGCTGCAGTGTGCCTGGAGCTCAGGGCTTCCTGGTTTAAAAAACCCTAACCCTAGGCTCAACCCTAACCCTAACCCTAACCCTAGGCAGGTAAATCAGCCTAGGATTAGGGAAGGTCCCAAGGAAGAAGCAGTGGAGACAGACATGTTGTGGCAGTTTTGCGCTCTCTTTGGGATGCCTTTTGCAGCTGCAGTGTGCCTGGAGATCAGGACTTCCTCGTTTAAGAAACCCTGACCCTAGGGTCTGTATTGACCTTTTCCTTAGGGAGGTAAATCAGCCTAGGGTTAGGGAAGGTCCCAAGGAAAAAGGGGTGGAGACAGCCATGTTGTGGCAGTTTTGCGCTCTCTTTGGGATGCCTTTTGCAGCTGCAGTGTGCCTGGAGCTCAGGGCTTCCTGGTTTGAAAAACCCTAACCCTAGGCTCAACCCTAACCCTAACCCTAGGCAGGTAAATCAGCCTAGGGTTACGGAAGGTCCCAAGGAAAAAGGGGTGGAGACAGCCATGTTGTGGCAGTTTTGCGCTCTCTTTGGGATGCCTTTTGCAGCTGCAGTGTGCCTGGAGCTCAGGGCTTCCTCGTTTAAGAAACCCTAACTCTAGGCTCCGTAATAACCTTTTCCATAGCCAAGTAAATCACCTAGGGTTAAGTGACGTCCCAAGGAAATAGCAGTTGAGACAGCCATCTTGTGGCAGTATTTCACTCTCTTTGGGATGCCTTTTGCAGCTTCAGTGTGCCTGGAGCTCAGGGCTTCCTGGTTTAAGAAACCCTAACCCTAGGCCCAACCCTAACCCTAACCCTAGGCAGGTAAATCAGCCTACGGTTAGGGAAGGTCCCAAGGAAAAAGGGGTGGAGACAGCAATCTTGTGGCAGTTCTTCACTTTTCTTGGGGTGCCTTTTGCAGCTGCAGTGTGCCTGGAGCTCAGGGCTTCCTGGTTTACACAACCCTAACCCTAGGCTCAACCCTAACCCTAACCCTAGGCAGGTAATCAGGCTAGCGTTAGGGAAGGTCCAAGGAAAAAGGGGTGGAGACAGCCATGTTGTGGCAGTTTTGCGCTCTCTTTGGGATGCCTTTTGCAGCTGCAGTGTGCCTGGACCTCAGGGCTTCCTGGTTTAAAAAACCCTAACCCTAGGCTCAACCCTAACCCTAACCCTAGGCAGGTAAATCAGCCTAGGGTTAGGGAAGGTCCCAAGGAAAAAGGGGTGGAGACAGCCATGTTGTGGCAGTTTTGCGCACTCTTTGGGATGCCTTTTGCTGCTGCAGTGTGCCTGGAGCTCAGGGCTTCCTGGTTTAAGAAACCCTAACCTTAGGCTCAACCCTAACCCTAACCCTAGGCAGGTAAATCAGCCTAGGGTTAGGGAAGGTCTCAAGGAAAAAGGGCTGGAGACAGCCATGTTGTGGCAGTTTTACGCTCTCTTTGGGATGCCTTTTGCAGCTGCAGTGTGCCTGGAGCTCAGGGCTTCCTGGTTTGAGAAACGTTAACCCTAGGCTCAACCCTAACCCTAACCCTAGGCAGGTAAATCAGCCTAGGGTTAGGGAAGGTCCCAAGGAAAAAGGAGTGGAGACAGCCATGTTGTGGCAGTTCTGCATTTTTCTTGGGGTGCCTTTTGCAGCTGCAGTGTGCCTGGAGCTCAGGGCTTCCTGGTTTAAGAAACCCTAACCCTAGGGTCAACCCTAACCCTAACCCTAGGCAGGTAAATCAGCCTAGGGTTAGGGAAGGTCCCAAGGAAGAAGGGCTGGAGACAGCCATGTTGTGGCAGTTTTGCGCTCTCTTTGGGATGCCTTTTGCAGCTGCAGTGTGCCTGGAGCTCAGGACTTCCTGGTTTACACAACCCTAACCCTAGGCTCAACCCTAACCCTAACCCTAGGCAGGTAAATCAGCCTAGGGTTAGGGAAGGTCCCAAGGAAAAAGGGGTGGAGACAGCCATGTTGTGGCAGTTTTGCGCTCTCTTTGGGATGTCTTTTGCAGCTGCAGTGTGCCTGGAGCTCAGGGCTTCCTGGTTTAAGAAACCCTAACCCTAGGCTCAACCCTAACCCTAACCCTAGGCATGTAATCAGGCTAGGGTTAGGGAAGGTCCCAAGGAAGAAGGGGTGGAGACAGCCATGTTGTGGCAGTTTTGCACTCTCTTGGAGTGCCTTTTGCAGCTGCAGTGTGCCTGGAGCTCAGGGCTTCCTGGTTTAAGAAACCCTAACCCTAGGCTCAACCCTAACCCTATCCCTAGGCAGGTAAATCAGCCTAGGGTTAGGGAAGGCCCCAAGGAAGAAGGGGTGGACAAAGCCATGTTGTGGCAGTTTTGCGCTCTCTTTGGGATGCCTTTTGCAGCTGCAGTGTGCCTGGAGATCAGGGCTTCCTCGTTTAAGAAACCCTGACCCTAGGGTCTGTAATGACCTTTTCCTTAGGGAGGTAAATCAGCCTAGGGTTACCGAAGGTCTCAATGAAAAAGGGGTGGAGACAGCCATGTTGTGGCAGTTTTGCGCTCTCTTTGGGATGCCTTTTGCAGCTGCAGTGTGCCTGGAGCTCATGGCTTCCTGGTTTAAGAAAGCCTAAACCTAGGCTCAACCCTAACCCTAACCCTAGGCAGGTAAATCAGCCTAGGGTTACGGAAGGTCCCAAGGAAAAAGGGGTGGAGACAGCCATGTTGTGGCAGTTTTGCGCTCTCTTTGGGATGCCTTTTGCAGCTGCAGTGTGCCTGGAGCTCAGGGCTTCCTGGTTTAAGAAACCCTAACCCTAGGCTCAACCCTAACCCTAACCCTAGGCAGGTAAATCAGCCTAGGGTTAGGGAAGGTCCCAAGGGAGAAGGGGAGGTGTCAGCCATGTTGTGGAAGTTTTGCGCTCTCTTTGGGATGCCTTTTGCAGCTGCAGTGTGCCTGGAGCTCAGGGCTTCCTGGTTTAAAAAACCCTAACCCTAGGCTCAACCCTAACCCTAACCCTAACCCTAGGCAGGTAAATCAGCCTAGGATTAGGGAAGGTCCCAAGGAAGAAGCAGTGGAGACAGACATGTTGTGGCAGTTTTGCGCTCTCTTTGGGATGCCTTTTGCAGCTGCAGTGTGCCTGGAGATCAGGGCTTCCTCGTTTAAGAAACCCTGACCCTAGGGTCTGTAATGACCTTTTCCTTAGGGAGGTAAATCAGCCTAGGGTTAGGGAAGGTCCCAAGGAAAAAGGGGTGGAGACAGCCATGTTGTGGCAGTTTTGCGCTCTCTTTGGGATGCCTTTTGCAGCTGCAGTGTGCCTGGAGCTCAGGGCTTCCTGGTTTGAAAAACCCTAACCCTAGGCTCAACCCTAACCCTAACCCTAGGCAGGTAAATCAGCCTAGGGTTACGGAAGGTCCCAAGGAAAAAGGGGTGGAGACAGCCATGTTGTGGCAGTTTTGCGCTCTCTTTGGGATGCCTTTTGCAGCTGCAGTGTGCCTGGAGCTCAGGGCTTCCTCGTTTAAGAAACCCTAACTCTAGGCTCCGTAATAACCTTTTCCATAGCCAAGTAAATCACCTAGAGTTAAGTAACGTCCCAAGGAAATAGCAGTTGAGACAGCCATCTTGTGGCAGTATTTCACTCTCTTTGGGATGCCTTTTGCAGCTTCAGTGTGCCTGGAGCTCAGGGCTTCCTGGTTTAAGAAACCCTAACCCTAGGCTCAACCCTAACCCTAACCCTAGGCAGGTAAATCAGCCTACGGTTAGGGAAGGTCCCAAGGAAAAAGGGGTGGAGACAGACATCTTGTGGCAGTTCTTCACTTTTCTTGGGGTGCCTTTTGCAGCTGCAGTGTGCCTGGAGCTCAGGGCTTCCTGGTTTACACAACCCTAACCCTAGGCTCAACCCTAACCCTAACCTTAGGCAGGTAATCAGGCTAGCGTTAGGGAAGGTCCAAGGAAAAAGGGGTGGAGACAGCCATGTTGTGCCAGTTTTGCGCTCTCTTTGGGATGCCTTTTGCAGCTGCAGTGTGCCTGGACCTCAGGGCTTCCTGGTTTAAAAAACCCTAACCCTAGGCTCAACCCTAACCCTAACCCTAGGCAGGTAAATCAGCCTAGGGTTAGGGAAGGTCCCAAGGAAAAAGGGGTGGAGACAGCCATGTTGTGGCAGTTTTGCGCTCTCTTTGGGATGCCTTTTGCTGCTGCAGTGTGCCTGGAGCTCAGGGCTTCCTGGTTTAAGAAACCCTAACCCTAGGCTCAACCCTAACCCTAACCCTAGGCAGGTAAATCAGCCTAGGGTTAGGGAAGGTCCCAAGGAAAAAGGGCTGGAGACAGCCATGTTGTGGCAGTTTTACGCTCTCTTTGGGATGCCTTTTGCAGCTGCAGTGTGCCTGGAGCTCAGGGCTTCCTGGTTTGAGAAACGTTAACCCTAGGCTCAACCCTAACCCTAACCCTAGGCAGGTAAATCAGCCTAGGGTTAGGGAAGGTCCCAAGGAAAAAGGAGTGGAGACAGCCATGTTGTGGCAGTTCTGCATTTTTCTTGGGGTGCCTTTTGCAGCTGCAGTGTGCCTGGAGCTCAGGGCTTCCTGGTTTAAGAAACCCTAACCCTAGGGTCAACCCTAACCCTAACCCTAGGCAGGTAAATCAGCCTAGGGTTAGGGAAGGTCCCAAGGAAGAAGGGGTGGAGACAGCCATGTTGTGGCAGTTTTGCGCTCTCTTTGGGATGCTTTTTGCAGCTGCAGTGTGCCTGGAGCTCAGGACTTCCTGGTTTACACAACCCTAACCCTAGGCTCAACCCTAACCCTAACCCTAGGCAGGTAAATCAGCCTAGGGTTAGGGAAGGTCCCAAGGAAAAAGGGGTGGAGACAGCCATCTTGTGGCAGTTTTGCACTCTCTTTGGGATGTCTTTTGCAGCTGCAGTGTGCCTGGAGCTCAGGGCTTCCTGGTTTAAGAAACCCTAACCCTAGGCTCAACCCTAACCCTAACCCTATGCATGTAATCAGGCTAGGGTTAGGGAAGGTCCCAAGGAAGAAGGGGTGGAGACAGCCATGTTGTGGCAGTTTTGCACTCTCTTGGAGTGCCTTTTGCAGCTGCAGTGTGCCTGGACCTCAGGGCTTCCTGGTTTAAGAAACCCTAACCCTAGGCTCAACCCTAACCCTATCCCTAGGCAGGTAAATCAGCCTAGGGTTAGGGAAGGCCCCAAGGAAGAAGGGGTGGACAAAGCCATGTTGTGGCAGTTTTGCGCTCTCTTTGGGATGCCTTTTGCAGCTGCAGTGTGCCTGGAAATCAGGCCTTCCTGGTTTAAGAAACCCTAACCCTAGGGTCTGTAATGACCTTTCCTTAGGCAGGTAAATCAGCCTAGGGTTAGGCAAGGTCCCAAAGAAGAAGGGGTGGAGACAGCCATGTTGTGGCAGTTTTGCGCTCTCTTTGGGATGCCTTTTGCAGCTGCAGTGTGCCTGGAGCTCAGGGCTTCCTGGTTTGAGAAACCCTAACCCTAGGCTCAACCCTAACCCTAACCCTAGGCAGGTAAATCAGCAGACGGTTAGGGAAGGTCCCAAGGAAGGAGGCGTGGAGATAGCCATGTTGTTGAGGTTTTGCGCTCTCTTTGGGATGCCTTTTGCAGCTGCAGTGTGCCTGGAGCTCCGTGCTTCCTGGTTTAAGAAACCCTAACCCTAGGCTCAACCCTGACCCTAACAATAGACAGGTAAATCAGCATAGGGTTGGGGAACGTCCCAAGGAAAAAGGGATGGAGACAGCCATGTTGTGGCAGTTTTGCGCTCTCTTTGGCATGCCTTTTGCAGCTGCAGTGTGCCTGGAGCTCAGGGCTTCCTGGTTTAAGAAACCCTAACCCTAGGCTCAACCCTAACCCTAACCCTATGCATGTAATCAGGCTAGGGTTAGGGAAGGTCCCAAGGAAGAAGGGGTGGAGACAGCCATGTTGTGGCAGTTTTGCGCTCTCCTTGGGATGCCTTTTGCAGCTGCAGTGTGCCTGGAGCTCAGGGCTTCCTGGTTTAAGAAACCCTAACCCTAGGCTCAACCCTAACCCTAACCCTAGGCAGGTAAATCAGCCTAGGATTAGGGAAGGTCCCAAGGAAGAAGCAGTGGAGACAGACATGTTGTGGCAGTTTTGCGCTCTCTTTGGGATGCCTTTTGCAGCTGCAATGTGCCTGGAGATCAGGACTTCCTCGTTTAAGAAACCCTGACCCTAGGGTCTGTATTGACCTTTTCCTTAGGGAGGTAAATCAGCCTAGGGTTAGGGAAGGTCCCAAGGAAAAAGGGGTGGAGACAGCCATGTTGTGGCAGTTTTGCGCTCTCTTTGGGATGCCTTTTGCAGCTGCAGTGTGCCTGGAGCTCAGGGCTTCCTGGTTTGAAAAACCCTAACCCTAGGCTCAACCCTAACCCTAACCCTAGGCAGGTAAATCAGCCTAGGGTTACGGAAGGTCCCAAGGAAAAAGGGGTGGAGACAGCCATGTTGTGGCAGTTTTGCGCTCTCTTTGGGATGCCTTTTGCAGCTGAAGTGTGCCTGGAGCTCAGGGCTTCCTCGTTTAAGAAACCCTAACTCTAGGCTCCGTAATAACCTTTTCCATAGCCAAGTAAATCACCTAGGGTTAAGTAACGTCCCAAGGAAATAGCAGTTGAGACAGCCATCTTGTGGCAGTATTTCACTCTCTTTGGGATGCCTTTTGCAGCTTCAGTGTGCCTGGAGCTCAGGGCTTCCTGGTTTAAGAAACCCTAACCCTAGGCCCAACCCTAACCCTAACCCTAGGCAGGTAAATCAGCATAGGGTTGGGGAACGTCCCAAGGAAAAAGGGCTGGAGACAGCCATGTTGTGGCAGTTTTGCGCTCTCTTTGGCATGCCTTTTGCAGCTGCAGTGTGCCTGGAGCTCAGGGCTTCCTGGTTTAAGAAACCCTAACCCTAGGCTCAACCCTAACCCTAACCCTATGCATGTAATCAGGCTAGGGTTAGGGAAGGTCCCAAGGAAGAAGGGGTGGAGACAGCCATGTTGTGGCAGTTTTGCGCTCTCCTTGGGATGCCTTTTGCAGCTGCAGTGTGCCTGGAGCTCAGGGCTTCCTGGTTTAAGAAACCCTAACCCTAGGCTCAACCCTAACCCTAACCCTAGGCAGGTAAATCAGCCTAGGGTTAGGGAAGGTCCCAAGGGAGAAGGGGAGGTGTCAGCCATGTTGTGGAAGTTTTGCGCTCTCTTTGGGATGCCTTTTGCAGCTGCAGTGTGCCTGGAGCTCAGGGCTTCCTGGTTTAAAAAACCCTAACCCTAGGCTCAACCCTAACCCTAACCCTAACCCTAGGCAGGTAAATCAGCCTAGGATTAGGGAAGGTCCCAAGGAAGAAGCAGTGGAGACAGACATGTTGTGGCAGTTTTGCGCTCTCTTTGGGATGCCTTTTGCAGCTGCAGTGTGCCTGGAGATCAGGACTTCCTCGTTTAAGAAACCCTGACCCTAGGGTCTGTATTGACCTTTTCCTTAGGGAGGTAAATCAGCCTAGGGTTAGGGAAGGTCCCAAGGAAAAAGGGGTGGAGACAGCCATGTTGTGGCAGTTTTGCGCTCTCTTTGGGATGCCTTTTGCAGCTGCAGTGTGCCTGGAGCTCAGGGCTTCCTGGTTTGAAAAACCCTAACCCTAGGCTCAACCCTAACCCTAACCCTAGGCAGGTAAATCAGCCTAGGGTTACGGAAGGTCCCAAGGAAAAAGGGGTGGAGACAGCCATGTTGTGGCAGTTTTGCGCTCTCTTTGGGATGCCTTTTGCAGCTGCAGTGTGCCTGGAGCTCAGGGCTTCCTCGTTTAAGAAACCCTAACTCTAGGCTCCGTAATAACCTTTTCCATAGCCAAGTAAATCACCTAGGGTTAAGTGACGTCCCAAGGAAATAGCAGTTGAGACAGCCATCTTGTGGCAGTATTTCACTCTCTTTGGGATGCCTTTTGCAGCTTCAGTGTGCCTGGAGCTCAGGGCTTCCTGGTTTAAGAAACCCTAACCCTAGGCCCAACCCTAACCCTAACCCTAGGCAGGTAAATCAGCCTACGGTTAGGGAAGGTCCCAAGGAAAAAGGGGTGGAGACAGCAATCTTGTGGCAGTTCTTCACTTTTCTTGGGGTGCCTTTTGCAGCTGCAGTGTGCCTGGAGCTCAGGGCTTCCTGGTTTACACAACCCTAACCCTAGGCTCAACCCTAACCCTAACCCTAGGCAGGTAATCAGGCTAGCGTTAGGGAAGGTCCAAGGAAAAAGGGGTGGAGACAGCCATGTTGTGGCAGTTTTGCGCTCTCTTTGGGATGCCTTTTGCAGCTGCAGTGTGCCTGGACCTCAGGGCTTCCTGGTTTAAAAAACCCTAACCCTAGGCTCAACCCTAACCCTAACCCTAGGCAGGTAAATCAGCCTAGGGTTAGGGAAGGTCCCAAGGAAAAAGGGGTGGAGACAGCCATGTTGTGGCAGTTTTGCGCACTCTTTGGGATGCCTTTTGCTGCTGCAGTGTGCCTGGAGCTCAGGGCTTCCTGGTTTAAGAAACCCTAACCCTAGGCTCAACCCTAACCCTAACCCTAGGCAGGTAAATCAGCCTAGGGTTAGGGAAGGTCTCAAGGAAAAAGGGCTGGAGACAGCCATGTTGTGGCAGTTTTACGCTCTCTTTGGGATGCCTTTTGCAGCTGCAGTGTGCCTGGAGCTCAGGGCTTCCTGGTTTGAGAAACGTTAACCCTAGGCTCAACCCTAACCCTAACCCTAGGCAGGTAAATCAGCCTAGGGTTAGGGAAGGTCCCAAGGAAAAAGGAGTGGAGACAGCCATGTTGTGGCAGTTCTGCATTTTTCTTGGGGTGCCTTTTGCAGCTGCAGTGTGCCTGGAGCTCAGGGCTTCCTGGTTTAAGAAACCCTAACCCTAGGGTCAACCCTAACCCTAACCCTAGGCAGGTAAATCAGCCTAGGGTTAGGGAAGGTCCCAAGGAAGAAGGGCTGGAGACAGCCATGTTGTGGCAGTTTTGCGCTCTCTTTGGGATGCCTTTTGCAGCTGCAGTGTGCCTGGAGCTCAGGACTTCCTGGTTTACACAACCCTAACCCTAGGCTCAACCCTAACCCTAACCCTAGGCAGGTAAATCAGCCTAGGGTTAGGGAAGGTCCCAAGGAAAAAGGGGTGGAGACAGCCATGTTGTGGCAGTTTTGCGCTCTCTTTGGGATGTCTTTTGCAGCTGCAGTGTGCCTGGAGCTCAGGGCTTCCTGGTTTAAGAAACCCTAACCCTAGGCTCAACCCTAACCCTAACCCTAGGCATGTAATCAGGCTAGGGTTAGGGAAGGTCCCAAGGAAGAAGGGGTGGAGACAGCCATGTTGTGGCAGTTTTGCACTCTCTTGGAGTGCCTTTTGCAGCTGCAGTGTGCCTGGAGCTCAGGGCTTCCTGGTTTAAGAAACCCTAACCCTAGGCTCAACCCTAACCCTATCCCTAGGCAGGTAAATCAGCCTAGGGTTAGGGAAGGCCCCAAGGAAGAAGGGGTGGACAAAGCCATGTTGTGGCAGTTTTGCGCTCTCTTTGGGATGCCTTTTGCAGCTGCAGTGTGCCTGGAAATCAGGGCTTCCTGGTTTAAGAAACCCTAACCCTAGGGTCTGTAATGACCTTTCCTTAGGCAGGTAAATCAGCCTAGGGTTAGGCAAGGTCCCAAAGAAGAAGGGGTGGAGACAGCCATGTTGTGGCAGTTTTGCGCTCTCCTTGGGATGCCTTTTGCAGCTGCAGTGTGCCTGGAGCTCAGGGCTTCCTGGTTTAAGAAACCCTAACCCTCGGCTCAACCCTAACCCTAACCCTAGGCAGGTAAATCAGCCTAGGGTTAGGGAAGGTCCCAAGGGAGAAGGGGTGGAGACAGCCATCTTGTGGCAGTTTTGCGCTCTCCTTGGGATGCCTTTTGCAGCTGCAGTGTGCCTGGAGCTCAGGGCTTCCTGGTTTAAGAAACCCTAACCCTAGGCTCAACCCTAACCCTAACCCTAGGCAGGTAAATCAGCCTAGGGTTAGGGAAGGTCCCAAGGGAGAAGGGGAGGTGTCAGCCATGTTGTGGAAGTTTTGCGCTCTCTTTGGGATGCCTTTTGCAGCTGCAGTGTGCCTGGAGCTCAGGGCTTCCTGGTTTAAAAAACCCTAACCCTAGGCTCAACCCTAACCCTAACCCTAACCCTAGGCAGGTAAATCAGCCTAGGGTTAGGGAAGGTCCCAAGGAAAAAGGGGTGGAGACAGCCATGTTGTGGCAGTTTTGCGCTCTCTTTGGGATGCCTTTTGCAGCTGCAGTGTGCCTGGAGCTCAGGGCTTCCTCGTTTAAGAAACCCTAACTCTAGGCTCCGTAATAACCTTTTCCATAGCCAAGTAAATCACCTAGGGTTAAGTAACGTCCCAAGGAAATAGCAGTTGAGACAGCCATCTTGTGGCAGTATTTCACTCTCTTTGGGATGCCTTTTGCAGCTTCAGTGTGCCTGGAGCTCAGGGCTTCCTGGTTTAAGAAACCCTAACCCTAGGCTCAACCCTAACCCTAACCCTAGGCAGGTAAATCAGCCTACGGTTAGGGAAGGTCCCAAGGAAAAAGGGGTGGAGACAGACATCTTGTGGCAGTTCTTCACTTTTCTTGGGGTGCCTTTTGCAGCTGCAGTGTGCCTGGAGCTCAGGGCTTCCTGGTTTACACAACCCTAACCCTAGGCTCAACCCTAACCCTAACCCTAGGCAGGTAATCAGGCTAGCGTTAGGGAAGGTCCAAGGAAAAAGGGGTGGAGACAGCCATGTTGTGGCAGTTTTGCGCTCTCTTTGGGATGCCTTTTGCAGCTGCAGTGTACCTGGACCTCAGGGCTTCCTGGTTTAAAAAACCCTAACCCTAGGCTCAACCCTAACCCTAACCCTAGGCAGGTAAATCAGCCTAGGGTTAGGGAAGGTCCCAAGGAAAAAGGGGTGGAGACAGCCATGTTGTGGCAGTTTTGCGCACTCTTTGGGATGCCTTTTGCTGCTGCAGTGTGCCTGGAGCTCAGGGCTTCCTGGTTTAAGAAACCCTAACCTTAGGCTCAACCCTAACCCTAACCCTAGGCAGGTAAATCAGCCTAGGGTTAGGGAAGGTCTCAAGGAAAAAGGGCTGGAGACAGCCATGTTGTGGCAGTTTTACGCTCTCTTTGGGATGCCTTTTGCAGCTGCAGTGTGCCTGGAGCTCAGGGCTTCCTGGTTTGAGAAACGTTAACCCTAGGCTCAACCCTAACCCTAACCCTAGGCAGGTAAATCAGCCTAGGGTTAGGGAAGGTCCCAAGGAAAAAGGAGTGGAGACAGCCATGTTGTGGCAGTTCTACATTTTTCTTGGGGTGCCTTTTGCAGCTGCAGTGTGCCTGGAGCTCAGGGCTTCCTGGTTTAAGAAACCCTAACCCTAGGCTCAACCCTAACCCTAACCCTAGGCAGGTAAATCAGCCTAGGGTTAGGGAAGGTCCCAAGGAAGAAGGGGTGGAGACAGCCATGTTGTGGCAGTTTTGCGCTCTCTTTGGGATGCTTTTTGCAGCTGCAGTGTGCCTGGAGCTCAGGACTTCCTGGTTTACACAACCCTAACCCTAGGCTCAACCCTAACCCTAACCCTAGGCAGGTAAATCAGCCTAGGGTTAGGGAAGGTCCCAAGGAAAAAGGGGTGGAGACAGCCATGTTGTGGCAGTTTTGCGCTCTCTTTGGGATGTCTTTTGCAGCTGCAGTGTGCCTGGAGCTCAGGGCTTCCTGGTTTAAGAAACCCTAACCCTAGGCTCAACCCAAACCCTAACCCTACGCATGTAATCAGGCTAGGGTTAGGGAAGGTCCCAAGGAAGAAGGGGTGGAGACAGCCATGTTGTGGCAGTTTTGCACTCTCTTGGAGTGCCTTTTGCAGCTGCAGTGTGCCTGGACCTCAGGGCTTCCTGGTTTAAGAAACCCTAACCCTAGGCTCAACCCTAACCCTATCGCATAGGCAGGTAAATCAGCCTAGGGTTAGGGAAGGCCCCAAGGAAGAAGGGGTGGACAAAGCCATGTTGTGGCAGTTTTGCGCTCTCTTTGGGATGCCTTTTGCAGCTGCAGTGTGCCTGGAAGACAGGGCTTCCTGGTTTAAGAAACCCTAACCCTAGGGTCTGTAATGACCTTTCCTTAGGCAGGTAAATCAGCCTAGGGTTAGGGAAGGTCCCAAAGAAGAAGGGGTGGAGACAGCCATGTTGTGGCAGTTTTGCGCTCTCTTTGGGATGCCTTTTGCAGCTGCAGTGTGCCTGGAGCTCAGGGCTTCCTGGTTTGAGAAACCCTAACCCAAGGCTCAACCCTAACCCTAACCCTAGGCAGGTAAATCAGCAGACGGTTAGGGAAGGTCCCAAGGAAGGAGGCGTGGAGATAGCCATGTTGTGGCAGTTTGCGCTCTCTTTGGGATGCCTTTTGCAGCTGCAGTGTGCCTGGAGCTCAGGGCTTCCTGGTTTAAAAAACCCTAACCCTAGGCTCAACCCTAACCCTAAACCTATGCATGTAATCAGGCTAGGGTTAGGGAAGGTCCCAAGGAAGAAGGGGTGGAGACAGCCATGTTGTGGCAGTTCTTCACTTTTCTTGGGGTGCCTTTTGAAGCTGCAGTGTGCCTGGAGCTCAGGGCTTCCTGGTTTAAGAAACCCTAACCCTAGGCTCAACCCTAACCCTAACCCTAGGCAGGTAAATCAGCCTAGGGTTACGGAAGGTCCCAAGGAAGAAGGGGTGGAGACAGCCATGCTGTGGCAGTTTTGCGCTCTCTTTGGGATGCCTTTTGCAGCTGCAGTGTGCCTGGAGCTCAAGGCTTCCTGGTTTAAGAAATCCTTAGCGTCGTCTCAACCCTAACCCTAACCCTAGGCAGGTAAATCAGCCTAGGGTTAGGGAAGGTCCCAAGGAAAAAGGGCTGGAGACAGCCATGTTGTGCCAGTTTTGCGCTCTCTTTGGGATGCCTTTTGCAGCTGCAGTGTGCCTGGAGCTCAGGGCTTCCTGGTTTGAGAAACCCTAACCCTAGGCTCAACCCTAACCCTAACCCTAGGCAGGTAAATCAGCCTAGGGTTAGGGAAGGTCCCAAGGAAGAAGGGATGGAGATAGCCATGTTGTGGCAGTTTTGCGCTCTCTTTGGGATGCCTTTTGCAGCTGCAGTGTGCCTGGAGCTCAGGGCTTCCTGGTTTGAGAAACCCTAATCCTAGGCTCACCACTAACCCTAACCCTAGGCAGGTAATCAGGCTAGCGTTAGGGAAGGTCCCAAGGAAAAAGGGGTGGAGACAGCCATGTTGTGGCAGTTTTGCGCTCTCTTTGGGATGCCTTTTGCAGCTGCAGTGTGCCTGGATCTCAGGGCTTCCTGGTTTAAGAAATCCTTGGCGTAAGCTCAACCCTAACCCTAACCCTAGGCAGGTAAATCAGGCTAGGGTTAGGGAAGGTCCCAAGGAAAAAGGGGTGGATACAGCCATGTTGTGGCAGTTTTGCGCTCTCTTTGGGATGCCTTTTGCAGCTGCAGTGTTCCTGGAGCTCAGGGCTTCCTGGTTTACACAACCCTAACCCTAGGCTCAACCCTAACCCTAACCCTAGGCAGGTAAATCAGCCTAGGGTTAGGGAAGGTCCCAAGGAAAAAGGGCTGGAGACAGCCATGTTGCGGCAGTTGTGCGCTCTCTTTGGGATGCCTTTTGCAGCTGCAGTGTGCCTGGAGCTCAGGGCTTCCTGGTTTAAGAAACCCTAACCCTAGGCTCTGTAATGACCTTTTCCATAGGCAGGTCAATCAGCCTAGGGTTAGGGAAGGTCCCAAGGAAAAAGGGGTGGAGACAGCAATATTGCGGCAGTTTTGCGCTCTCTTTGGGATGCCTTTTGCAGCTGCAGTGTGCCTGGAGCTCAGGGCTTCCTGGTTTAAGAAACCCTAACCCTAGGCTCAACCCTAACCCTAACCCTAGGCAGGTAAATCAGCCTAGGGTTAGGGAAGGTCCCAAGGAAAAAGGGCTGGAGACAGCCATGTTGTGGCAGTTTTGCGCTCTCTTTGGGATGCCTTTTGCACCTGCAGTATGCCTGGAGCTCAGGGCTTCCTGGTTTGAGAAACCCTAATCCTAGGCTCAACCCTAAACCCAACCTTAGGCAGGTAAATCAGCCTAGGGTTAGGGAAGGTCCCAAGGAAAAAGGGGTGGAGACAGCCATCTTGTGGCAGTTTTGCGCTCTCTTTGGGATGCCTTTTGCAGCTGCAGTGTGCCTGGAGCTCAGGGCTTCCTGGTTTAAGAAACCCTAACCCTAGGCTCAACCCTAACCCTAACCCTAGGCAGGTAAATCAGCCTAGGGTTAGGGAAGGTCCCAAGGGAGAAGGGGAGGAGTCAGCCATGTTGTGGCAGTTTTGCGCTCTCTTTGGGATGCCTTTTGCAGCTGCAGTGTGCCTGGAGCTCAGGGCTTCCTGGTTTAAAAAACCCTAACCCTAGGCTCAACCCTAACCCTAACCCTAGGCAGGTAAATCAGCCTAGGGTTAGGGAAGGTCCCAAGGAAAAAGGGGTGGAGACAGCCATGTTGTGCAAGTTTTGCGCTCTCTTTGGGATGCCTTTTGCAGCTGCAGTGTGCCTGGAGCTCAGTGCTTCCTGGTTTACAAAACCCTAACCCTAGGCTCAACACTAACCCTAACCCTAGGCAGGTAATCAGGCTAGGGTTAGGGAAGATCCCAAGGAAGAAGGGATGGAGACAGCCATGTTGTGGCAGTTTTGCGCTCTCTTTGGGATGCCTTTTGCAGCTGCAGTGTGCCTGGAGCTCAGGGCTTCCTCGTTTAAGAAACCCTAACTCTAGGCTCCGTAATAACCTTTTCCATAGCCAAGTAAATCCCCTAGGGTTAAGTAACGTCCCAAGGAAAAAGCAGTTTAGACAGCCATGTTGTGGCAGTATTTCACTCTCTTTGGGATGCCTTTTGCAGCTTCAGTGTGCGTGGAGCTCAGGGCTTCCTGGTTTAAGAAACCCTAACCCTAGGCTCAACCCTAACCCGAACCCTAGGCAGGTAAATCAGTCTAGGGTTAGGGAAGGTCCCAAGGAAAAAGGGCTGGAGACAGCAATCTTGTGGCAGTTCTTCACTTTTCTTGGGGTGCCTTTTGAAGCTGCAGTGTGCCTGGAGCTCAGGGCTTCCTGGTTTAAGAAACCCTAACCCTAGGCTCAACCCTAACCCTAACCCTAGGCAGGTAAATCAGCCTAGGGTTAGGGAAGGTCCCAAGGGAGAAGGGGAGGAGTCAGCCATGTTGTGGCAGTTTTGCGCTCTCTTTGGGATGCCTTTTGCAGCTGCAGTGTGCCTGGAGCTCAGGGCTTCCTGGTTTAAAAAACCCTAACCCTAGGCTCAACCCTAACCCTAACCCTAGGCAGGTAAATCAGCCTAGGGTTAGGGAAGGTCCCAAGGAAAAAGGGGTGGAGACAGCCATGTTGTGCAAGTTTTGCGCTCTCTTTGGGATGCCTTTTGCAGCTGCAGTGTGCCTGGAGCTCAGTGCTTCCTGGTTTACAAAACCCTAACCCTAGGCTCAACCCTAACCCTAACCCTAGGCAGGTAAATCAGCCTAGGGTTAGGGAAGGTCCCAAGGAAGAAGCAGTGGAGACAGACATGTTGTGGCAGTTTTGCGCTCTCTTTGGGATGCCTTTTGCAGCTGCAGTGTGCCTGGAGATCAGGGCTTCCTCGTTTAAGAAACCCTGACCCTAGGGTCTGTAATGACCTTTTCCTTAGGGAGGTAAATCAGCCTAGGGTTAGGGAAGGTCCCAAGGAAAAAGGGGTGGAGACAGCCATGTTGTGCCAGTTTTGCGCTCTCTTTGGGATGCCTTTTGCAGCTGCAGTGTGCCTGGAGCTCAGGGCTTCCTGGTTTAAGAAACTCTAACCCTAGGCTCAACCCTAACCCTAACCCTAGGCAGGTAAATCAGGCTAGGGTTAGGGAAGGTCCCAAGGAAAAAGGGGTGGAGACAGCCATGTTGTGGCAGTTTTGCGCCCTCTTTGGGATGCCTTTTGCAGCTGCAGTGTGCCTGGAGCTCAGGGCTTCCTCGTTTAAGAAACCCTAACTCCAGGCTCCGTAATAACCTTTTCCATAGCCAAGTAAATCACCTAGGGTTAAGTAATCTCCCAAGGAAAAAGCAGTTTAGACAGCCATGCTGTGGCAGTATTTCACTCTCTTTGGGATGCCTTTTGCAGCTTCAGTGTGCGTGGAGCTCAGGGCTTCCTGGTTTAAGAAATCCTAACCCTAGGCTCAACCCTAACCCTAACCCTAGGCAGGTAAATCAGTCTAGGGTTAGGGAAGGTCCCAAGGAAAAAGGGGTGGAGACAGCAATCTTGTGGCAGTTCTTCACTTTTCTTGGGGTGCCTTTTGAAGCTGCAGTGTGCCTGGAGCTCAGGGCTTCCTGGTTTGAGAAACCCTAACCCTAGGCTCAACCCTAACCCTAACCCTAGGCAGGTAAATCAGCCTAGGGTTAGGGAAGGTCCCAAGGAAGAAGGGATGGAGATAGCCATGTTGTGGCAGTTTTGCGCTCTCTTTGGGATGCCTTTTGCAGCTGCAGTGTGCCTGGAGCTCAGGGCTTCCTGGTTTGAGAAACCCTAATCCTAGGCTCACCACTAACCCTAACCCTAGGCAGGTAATCAGGCTAGCGTTAGGGAAGGTCCCAAGGAAAAAGGGGTGGAGACAGCCATCTTGTGGCAGTTTTGCGCTCTCTTTGGGATGCCTTTTGCAGCTGCAGTGTGCCTGGAGCTCAGGGCTTCCTGGTTTGAGAAACCCTAACCCTAGGCTCAACCCTAACCCTAACCCTAGGCAGGTAAATCAGCCTAGGGTTAGGGAAGGTCCCAAGGAAAAAGGGGTGGAGACAGCCATGTGGTGGCAGTTTTGCGCTCTCTTTGGGATGTCTTTTGCAGCTGCAGTGTGCCTGGAGCACAGGGCTTCCTGGTTAAAAAAACCCTAACCCTAGGCTCAACCCTAACCCTAACCCTAGGCAGGTAAATCAGCCTAGGGTTAGGGAAGGTCCCAAGGAAAAAGGGGTGGAGACAGCCATGTTGTGGCAGTTTTGCGCTCTCTTTGGGATGCCTTTTGCAGCTGCAGTGTGCCTGGAGCTCAGGGCTTCCTGGTTTAAAAAACCCTAACCCTAGGCTCAACCCTAACCCTAACCCTAGGCAGGTAAATCAGCCTAGGGTTAGGGAAGGTCCCAAGGAAGAAGCAGTAAAGACAGACATGTTGTGGCATTTTTGCGCTCTCTTTGGGATGCCTTTTGCAACTACAGTGTGCCTGGAGATCAGGGCTTCCTCGTTTAAGAAACCCTGACCCTAGGGTCTGTAATTACCTTTTCCTTAGGGAGGTAAATCAGCCTAGGGTTAGGGAAGGTCCCAAGGAAAAAGGGGTGGAGACAGCCATGTTGTGGCATTTTTGCGCTCTCTTTGGGATGCCTTTTGCAGCTGCAGTGTGCCTGGAGCTCAGGGCTTCCTGGTTTACAAAACCCTAACCCTAGGCTCAACACTAACCCTAACCCTAGGCAGGTAATCAGGCTAGGGTTAGGGAAGATCCCAAGGAAGAAGGGATGGAGACAGCCATGTTGTGGCAGTTTTGCGCTCTCTTTGGGATGCCTTTTGCAGCTGCAGTGTGCCTGGAGCTCAGGGCTTCCTCGTTTAAGAAACCCTAACTCTAGGCTCCGTAATAACCTTTTCCATAGCCAAGTAAATCCCCTAGGGTTAAGTAACGTCCCAAGGAAAAAGCAGTTTAGACAGCCATGTTGTGGCAGTATTTCACTCTCTTTGGGATGCCTTTTGCAGCTTCAGTGTGCGTGGAGCTCAGGGCTTCCTGGTTTAAGAAACCCTAACCCTAGGCTCAACCCTAACCCGAACCCTAGGCAGGTAAATCAGTCTAGGGTTAGGGAAGGTCCCAAGGAAAAAGGGCTGGAGACAGCAATCTTGTGGCAGTTCTTCACTTTTCTTGGGGTGCCTTTTGAAGCTGCAGTGTGCCTGGAGCTCAGGGCTTCCTGGTTTAAGAAACCCTAACCCTAGGCTCAACCCTAACCCTAACCCTAGGCAGGTAAATCAGCCTAGGGTTAGGGAAGGTCCCAAGGGAGAAGGGGAGGAGTCAGCCATGTTGTGGCAGTTTTGCGCTCTCTTTGGGATGCCTTTTGCAGCTGCAGTGTGCCTGGAGCTCAGGGCTTCCTGGTTTAAAAAACCCTAACCCTAGGCTCAACCCTAACCCTAACCCTAGGCAGGTAAATCAGCCTAGGGTTAGGGAAGGTCCCAAGGAAAAAGGGGTGGAGACAGCCATGTTGTGCAAGTTTTGCGCTCTCTTTGGGATGCCTTTTGCAGCTGCAGTGTGCCTGGAGCTCAGTGCTTCCTGGTTTACAAAACCCTAACCCTAGGCTCAACCCTAACCCTAACCCTAGGCAGGTAAATCAGCCTAGGGTTAGGGAAGGTCCCAAGGAAGAAGCAGTGGAGACAGACATGTTGTGGCAGTTTTGCGCTCTCTTTGGGATGCCTTTTGCAGCTGCAGTGTGCCTGGAGATCAGGGCTTCCTCGTTTAAGAAACCCTGACCCTAGGGTCTGTAATGACCTTTTCCTTAGGGAGGTAAATCAGCCTAGGGTTAGGGAAGGTCCCAAGGAAAAAGGGGTGGAGACAGCCATGTTGTGCCAGTTTTGCGCTCTCTTTGGGATGCCTTTTGCAGCTGCAGTGTGCCTGGAGCTCAGGGCTTCCTGGTTTAAGAAACTCTAACCCTAGGCTCAACCCTAACCCTAACCCTAGGCAGGTAAATCAGGCTAGGGTTAGGGAAGGTCCCAAGGAAAAAGGGGTGGAGACAGCCATGTTGTGGCAGTTTTGCGCTCTCTTTGGGATGCCTTTTGCAGCTGCAGTGTGCCTGGAGCTCAGGGCTTCCTCGTTTAAGAAACCCTAACTCCAGGCTCCGTAATAACCTTTTCCATAGCCAAGTAAATCACCTAGGGTTAAGTAACCTCCCAAGGAAAAAGCAGTTTAGACAGCCATGCTGTGGCAGTATTTCACTCTCTTTGGGATGCCTTTTGCAGCTTCAGTGTGCGTGGAGCTCAGGGCTTCCTGGTTTAAGAAATCCTAACCCTAGGCTCAACCCTAACCCTAACCCTAGGCAGGTAAATCAGTCTAGGGTTAGGGAAGGTCCCAAGGAAAAAGGGGTGGAGACAGCAATCTTGTGGCAGTTCTTCACTTTTCTTGGGGTGCCTTTTGAAGCTGCAGTGTGCCTGGAGCTCAGGGCTTCCTGGTTTGAGAAAAGCTAACCCTAGCCTCAACCCTAACCCTAACCCTAGGCAGGTAAATCAGCCTAGGGTTAGGGAAGGTCCCAAGGAAGAAGGGATGGAGATAGCCATGTTGTGGCAGTTTTGCGCTCTCTTTGGGATGCCTTTTGCAGCTGCAGTGTGCCTGGAGCTCAGGGCTTCCTGGTTTGAGAAACCCTAATCCTAGGCTCAACCCTAACCCCAACCTTAGGCAGGTAAATCAGCCTAGGGTTAGGGAAGGTCCCAAGGAAAAAGGGGTGGAGACAGCCATCTTGTGGCAGTTTTGCGCTCTCTTTGGGATGCCTTTTGCAGCTGCAGTGTGCCTGGAGCTCAGGGCTTCCTGGTTTGAGAAACCCTAACCCTAGGCTCAACCCTAACCCTAACCCTAGGCAGGTAAATCAGCCTAGGGTTAGGGAAGGTCCCAAGGAAAAAGGGGTGGAGACAGCCATGTGGTGGCAGTTTTGCGCTCTCTTTGGGATGTCTTTTGCAGCTGCAGTGTGCCTGGAGCACAGGGCTTCCTGGTTAAAAAAACCCTAACCCTAGGCTCAACCCTAACCCTAACCCTAGGCAGGTAAATCAGCCTAGGGTTAGGGAAGGTCCCAAGGAAAAAGGGGTGGAGACAGCCATGTTGTGGCAGTTTTGCGCTCTCTTTGGGATGCCTTTTGCAGCTGCAGTGTGCCTGGAGCTCAGGGCTTCCTGGTTTAAAAAACCCTAACCCTAGGCTCAACCCTAACCCTAACCCTAGGCAGGTAAATCAGCCTAGGGTTAGGGAAGGTCCCAAGGAAGAAGCAGTAAAGACAGACATGTTGTGGCATTTTTGCGCTCTCTTTGGGATGCCTTTTGCAACTACAGTGTGCCTGGAGATCAGGGCTTCCTCGTTTAAGAAACCCTGACCCTAGGGTCTGTAATTACCTTTTCCTTAGGGAGGTAAATCAGCCTAGGGTTAGGGAAGGTCCCAAGGAAAAAGGGGTGGAGACAGCCATGTTGTGGCATTTTTGCGCTCTCTTTGGGATGCCTTTTGCAGCTGCAGTGTGCCTGGAGCTCAGGGCTTCCTGGTTTACAAAACCCTAACCCTAGGCTCAACACTAACCCTAACCCTAGGCAGGTAATCAGGCTAGGGTTAGGGAAGATCCCAAGGAAGAAGGGATGGAGATAGCCATGTTGTGGCAGTTTTGCGCTCTCTTTGGGATGCCTTTTGCAGCTGCAGTGTGCCTGGAGCTCAGGGCTTCCTCGTTTAAGAAACCCTAACTCTAGGCTCCGTAATAACCTTTTCCATAGCCAAGTAAATCCCCTAGGGTTAAGTAACGTCCCAAGGAAAAAGCAGTTTAGACAGCCATGTTGTGGCAGTATTTCACTCTCTTTGGGATGCCTTTTGCAGCTTCAGTGTGCGTGGAGCTCAGGGCTTCCTGGTTTAAGAAACCCTAACCCTAGGCTCAACCCTAACCCGAACCCTAGGCAGGTAAATCAGTCTAGGGTTAGGGAAGGTCCCAAGGAAAAAGGGCTGGAGACAGCAATCTTGTGGCAGTTCTTCACTTTTCTTGGGGTGCCTTTTGAAGCTGCAGTGTGCCTGGAGCTCAGGGCTTCCTGGTTTAAGAAACCCTAACCCTAGGCTCAACCCTAACCCTAACCCTAGGCAGGTAAATCAGCCTAGGGTTACGGAAGGTCCCAAGGAAGAAGGGGTGGAGACAGCCATGCTGTGGCAGTTTTGCGCTCTCTTTGGGATGCCTTTTGCAGCTGCAGTGTGCCTGGAGCTCAAGGCTTCCTGGTTTAAGAAATCCTTAGCGTCGTCTCAACCCTAACCCTAACCCTAGGCAGGTAAATCAGCCTAGGGTTAGGGAAGGTCCCAAGGAAAAAGGGGTGGAGACAGCCATGTTGTGCCAGTTTTGCGCTCTCTTTGGGATGCCTTTTGCAGCTGCAGTGTGCCTGGAGCTCAGGGCTTCCTGGTTTACACAACCCTAACCCTAGGCTCAACCCTAACCCTAACCCTAGGCAGGTAAATCAGCCTAGGGTTAGGGAAGGTCCCAAGGAAGAAGGGATGGAGATAGCCATGTTGTGGCAGTTTTGCGCTCTCTTTGGGATGCCTTTTGCAGCTGCAGTGTGCCTGGAGCTCAGGGCTTCCTGGTTTGAGAAACCCTAATCCTAGGCTCACCACTAACCCTAACCCTAGGCAGGTAATCAGGCTAGCGTTAGGGAAGGTCCCAAGGAAAAAGGGGTGGACACAGCCATGTTGTGGCAGTTTTGCGCTCTCTTTGGGATGCCTTTTGCAGCTGCAGTGTGCCTGGATCTCAGGGCTTCCTGGTTTAAGAAATCCTTGGCGTAAGCTCAACCCTAACCCTAACCCTAGGCAGGTAAATCAGGCGAGGGTTAGGGAAGGTCCCAAGGAAAAAGGGGTGGATACAGCCATGTTGTGGCAGTTTTGCGCTCTCTTTGGGATGCCTTTTGCAGCTGCAGTGTTCCTGGAGCTCAGGGCTTCCTGGTTTACACAACCCTAACCCTAGGCTCAACCCTAACCCTAACCCTAGGCAGGTAAATCAGCCTAGGGTTAGGGAAGGTCCCAAGGAAAAAGGGCTGGAGACAGCCATGTTGCGGCAGTTTTGCGCTCTCTTTGGGATGCCTTTTGCAGCTGCAGTGTTCCTGGAGCTCAGGGCTTCCTGGTTTACACAACCCTAACCCTAGGCTCAACCCTAACCCTAACCCTAGGCAGGTAAATCAGCCTAGGGTTAGGGAAGGTCCCAAGGAAAAAGGGCTGGAGACAGCCATGTTGCGGCAGTTTTGCGCTCTCTTTGGGATGCCTTTTGCAGCTGCAGTGTGCCTGGAGCTCAGGGCTTCCTGGTTTAAGAAACCCTAACCCTAGGCTCTGTAATGACCTTTTCCATAGGCAGGTCAATCAGCCTAGGGTTAGGGAAGGTCCCAAGGAAAAAGGGGTGGAGACAGCAATATTGCGGCAGTTTTGCGCTCTCTTTGGGATGCCTTTTGCAGCTGCAGTGTGCCTGGAGCTCAGGGCTTCCTGGTTTAAGAAACCCTAACCCTAGGCTCAACCCTAACCCTAACCCTAGGCAGGTAAATCAGCCTAGGGTTAGGGAAGGTCCCAAGGAAAAAGGGGTGGAGACAGCCATGTTGTGGCAGTTTTGCGCTCTCTTTGGGATGCCTTTTGCACCTGCAGTATGCCTGGAGCTCAGGGCTTCCTGGTTTGAGAAACCCTAATCCTAGGCTCAACCCTAAACCCAACCTTAGGCAGGTAAATCAGCCTAGGGTTAGGGAAGGTCCCAAGGAAAAAGGGGTGGAGACAGCCATCTTGTGGCAGTTTTGCGCTCTCTTTGGGATGCCTTTTGCAGCTGCAGTGTGCCTGGAGCTCAGGGCTTCCTGGTTTAAGAAACCCTAACCCTAGGCTCAACCCTAACCCTAACCCTAGGCAGGTAAATCAGCCTAGGGTTAGGGAAGGTCCCAAGGGAGAAGGGGAGGAGTCAGCCATGTTGTGGCAGTTTTGCGCTCTCTTTGGGATGCCTTTTGCAGCTGCAGTGTGCCTGGAGCTCAGGGCTTCCTGGTTTAAAAAACCCTAACCCTAGGCTCAACCCTAACCCTAACCCTAGGCAGGTAAATCAGCCTAGGGTTAGGGAAGGTCCCAAGGAAAAAGGGGTGGAGACAGCCATGTTGTGCAAGTTTTGCGCTCTCTTTGGGATGCCTTTTGCAGCTGCAGTGTGCCTGGAGCTCAGTGCTTCCTGGTTTACAAAACCCTAACCCTAGGCTCAACCCTAACCCTAACCCTAGGCAGGTAAATCAGCCTAGGGTTAGGGAAGGTCCCAAGGAAGAAGCAGTGGAGACAGACATGTTGTGGCAGTTTTGCGCTCTCTTTGGGATGCCTTTTGCAGCTGCAGTGTGCCTGGAGATCAGGGCTTCCTCGTTTAAGAAACCCTGACCCTAGGGTCTGTAATGACCTTTTCCTTAGGGAGGTAAATCAGCCTAGGGTTAGGGAAGGTCCCAAGGAAAAAGGGGTGGAGACAGCCATGTTGTGCCAGTTTTGCGCTCTCTTTGGGATGCCTTTTGCAGCTGCAGTGTGCCTGGAGCTCAGGGCTTCCTGGTTTAAGAAACTCTAACCCTAGGCTCAACCCTAACCCTAACCCTAGGCAGGTAAATCAGGCTAGGGTTAGGGAAGGTCCCAAGGAAAAAGGGGTGGAGACAGCCATGTTGTGGCAGTTTTGCGCCCTCTTTGGGATGCCTTTTGCAGCTGCAGTGTGCCTGGAGCTCAGGGCTTCCTCGTTTAAGAAACCCTAACTCCAGGCTCCGTAATAACCTTTTCCATAGCCAAGTAAATCACCTAGGGTTAAGTAATCTCCCAAGGAAAAAGCAGTTTAGACAGCCATGCTGTGGCAGTATTTCACTCTCTTTGGGATGCCTTTTGCAGCTTCAGTGTGCGTGGAGCTCAGGGCTTCCTGGTTTAAGAAATCCTAACCCTAGGCTCAACCCTAACCCTAACCCTAGGCAGGTAAATCAGTCTAGGGTTAGGGAAGGTCCCAAGGAAAAAGGGGTGGAGACAGCAATCTTGTGGCAGTTCTTCACTTTTCTTGGGGTGCCTTTTGAAGCTGCAGTGTGCCTGGAGCTCAGGGCTTCCTGGTTTGAGAAACCCTAACCCTAGGCTCAACCCTAACCCTAACCCTAGGCAGGTAAATCAGCCTAGGGTTAGGGAAGGTCCCAAGGAAGAAGGGATGGAGATAGCCATGTTGTGGCAGTTTTGCGCTCTCTTTGGGATGCCTTTTGCAGCTGCAGTGTGCCTGGAGCTCAGGGCTTCCTGGTTTGAGAAACCCTAATCCTAGGCTCACCACTAACCCTAACCCTAGGCAGGTAATCAGGCTAGCGTTAGGGAAGGTCCCAAGGAAAAAGGGGTGGAGACAGCCATGTTGTGGCAGTTTTGCGCTCTCTTTGGGATGCCTTTTGCAGCTGCAGTGTGCCTGGAGCTCAGGGCTTCCTGGTTTAAGAAATCCTTGGCGTAGGCTCAACCCTATCCCTAACCCTAGGCAGGTAAATCAGCCTAATGTAAGGGAAGGTCCCAAGGAAAAAGGGGGGGATACAGCCATGTTGTGGCAGTTTTGCGCTCTCTTTGGGATGCCTTTTGCAGCTGCAGTGTGCCTGGAGCTCAGGGCTTCCTGGTTTACACAACCCTAACCCTAGGCTCAACCCTAACCCTAACCCTAGGCAGGTAAATCAGCCTAGGGTTAGGGAAGGTCCCAAGGAAGAAGGGCTGGAGACAGCCATGTTGTGGCAGTTTTGCGCTCTCTTTGGGATGCCTTTTGCAGCTGCAGTGTGCCTGGAGCTCAGGGCTTCCTGGTTTAAGAAACCCTAACCCTAGGCTCTGTAATGACCTTTTCCATAGGCAGGTCAATCAGGCGAGGGTTAGGGAAGGTCCCAAGGAAAAAGGGGTGGAGACAGCAATATTGCGGCAGTTTTGCGCTCTCTTTGGGATGCCTTTTGCAGCTGCAGTGTGCCTGGAGCTCAGGGCTTCCTGGTTTAAGAAACCCTAACCCTAGGCTCAACCCTAACCCTAACCCTAGGCAGGTAAATCAGCCTAGGGTAAGGGAAGGTCCCAAGGAAAAAGGGCTGGAGACAGCCATGTTGTGGCAGTTTTGCTCACTCTTTGGGATGCCTTTTGCAGCTGCAGTGTGCCTGGAGCTCAGGGCTTCCTGGTTTGAGAAACCCTAACCCTAGGCTCAACCCTAACCCTAACCCTAGGCAGGTAAATCAGTCTAGGGTTAGGGAAGGTCCCTAGGAAAAAGGGGTGGAGACAGCAATCTTGTGGCAGTTCTTCACTTTTCTTGGGGTGCCTTTTGAAGCTGCAGTGTGCCTGGAGCTCAGGGCTTCCTGGTTTAAGAAACCCTAACCCTAGGCTCAACCCTAACCCTAACCCTAGGCAGGTAAATCAGCCTAGGGTTACGGAAGGTCCCAAGGAAGAAGGGGTGGAGACAGCCATGCTGTGGCAGTTTTGCGCTCTCTTTGGGATGCCTTTTGCAGCTGCAGTGTGCCTGGAGCTCAGGGCTT
This sequence comes from Calcarius lapponicus, assembly GCA_039654755.1. Taxonomy (NCBI): domain Eukaryota; kingdom Metazoa; phylum Chordata; class Aves; order Passeriformes; family Fringillidae; genus Calcarius; species Calcarius lapponicus. Next base: position 26,941,214 of record CM077470.1, read on the forward strand.
CCTGGTTTAAAAAACCCTAACCCTAGGCTCAACCCTAACCCTAACCCTAGGCAGGTAAATCAGCCTAGGGTTAGGGAAGGTCCCAAGGAAAAAGGGGTGGAGACAGCCATGTTGTGGCAGTTTTGCACTCTCTTTGGGATGCCTTTTGCAGCTGCAGTGTGCCTGGAGCACAGGGCTTCCTGGTTTAAGAAACCCTAACCCTAGTCTCAACCCTAACCCTAACCCTAGGCAGGTAAATCAGCCTAGGGTTAGGGAAGGTCCCAAGGAAAAAGGGGTGGAGACAGCAATCTTGTGGCAGTTCTTCACTTTTCTTGGGGTGCCTTTTGCAGCTGCAGTGTGCCTAGAGCTCAGGGCTTCCTGGTTTAAAAAACCCTAACCCTAGGCTCAACCCTAACCCTAACCCTAGGCAGGTAAATCAGCCTAGGGTTAGGGAAGGTCCCAAGGAAGAAGCAGTGGAGACAGACATGTTGTGGCAGTTTTGCGCACTCTTTGGGATGCCTTTTGCAGCTGCAGTGTGCCTGGAGATCAGGGCTTCCTGGTTTGAGAAACCCTAATCCTAGGCTCACCACTAACCCTAACCCTAGGCAGGTAATCGGGCTAGCGTTAGGGAAGGTCCCAAGGAAAAAGGGGTGGAGACAGCCATGTTGTGGCAGTTTTGCGCTCTCTTTGGGATGCCTTTTGCAGCTGCAGTGTGCCTGGAGCTCAGGGCTTCCTGGTTTAAGAAATCCTTGGCGTAGGCTCAACCCTAACCCTAACCCTAGGCAGGTAAATCAGCCTAATGTAAGGGAAGGTCCCAAGGAAAAAGGGGTGGATACAGCCATGTTGTGGCAGTTTTGCGCTCTCTTTGGGATGCCTTTTGCAGCTGCAGTGTGCCTGGAGCTCAGGGCTTCCTGGTTTACACAACCCTAACCCTAGGCTCAACCCTAACCCTAACCCTAGGCAGGTAAATCAGCCTAGGGTTAGGGAAGGTCCCAAGGAAAAAGGGGTGGAGACAGCCATCGTGTGGCAGTTTTGCGCTCTCTTTGGGATGCCTTTTGCAGCTGCAGTGTGTCTGGAGCTCAGGGCTTCCTGGTTTAAGAAACCCTAACCCTAGGCTCTGTAATGACCTTTTCCATAGGCAGGTCAATCAGGCTAGGGTTAGGGAAGGTCCCAAGGATAAAGGGGTGGAGACAGCAATATTGCAGCAGTTTTGCGCTCTCTTTGGGATGCCTTTTGCAGCTGCAGTGTGCCTGGAGCTCAGGGCTTCCTGGTTTAAGAAACCCTAACCCTAGGCTCAACCCTAACCCTAACCCTAGGCAGGTAAATCAGGCTAGGTTTAGGGAAGGTCCCAAGGGAGAAGGGGAGGAGTGAGCCATGTTGTGGCAGTTTTGCGCTCTCTTTGGGATGCCTTTTGCAGCTGCAGTGTGCCTGGAGCTCAGGGCTTCCTGGTTTAAAAAACCCTAACCCTAGGCTCAACCCTAACCCTAACCCTAGGCAGGTAAATCAGCCTAGGGTTAGGGAAGGTCCCAAGGAAAAAGGGGTGGAGACAGCCATGTTGTGGCAGTTTTGCGCTCTCTTTGGGATGCCTTTTGCAGCTGCAGTGTGCCTGGAGCTCAGGGCTTCCTGGTTTAAGAAACCCTAACCCTAGTCTCAACCCTAACCCTAACCCTAGGCAGGTAAATCAGCCTAGGGTTAGGGAAGGTCCCAAGGAAAAAGGGGTGGAGACAGCCATGTTGTTGCAGTTTTGCGCTCTCTTTGGGATGCCTTTTGCAGCTGCAGTGTGCCTGGAGATCAGGGCTTCCTCGTTTAAGAAACCCTGACCCTAGGGTCTGTAATGACCTTTTCCTTAGGGAGGTAAATCAGCCTAGGGTTAGGGAAGGTCCCAAGGAAAAAGGGGTGGAGACAGCCATGTTGTGGCAGTTTTGCACTCTCTTTGGGATGCCTTTTGCAGCTGCAGTGTGCCTGGAGCTCAGGGCTTCCTGGTTTAAGAAACCCTAACCCTAGGCTCAACCCTAACCCTAACCCTAGGCAGGTAAATCAGCCTAGGGTTAGGGAAGGTCCCAAGGAAAAAGGGGTGGAGACAGCCATGTTGTTGCAGTTTTGCGCTCTCTTTGGGATGCCTTTTGCAGCTGCAGTGTGCCTGGAGCTCAGTGCTTCCTGGTTTACAAAACCCTAACCCTAGGCTCAACCCTAACCCTAACCCTAGACACGTAATCAGGCTAGCATTAGGGAAGGTCCCAAGGAAAAAGGGGTGGAGACAGCCATGTTGTGGCAGTTTTGCGCTCTCTTTGGGATGCCTTTTGCAGCTGCAGTGTGCCTGGAGCTCAGGGCTTCCTGGTTTAAAAAACCCTAACCCTAGGCTCAACCCTAACCCTAACCCTAGGCAGGTAAATCAGCCTAGGTTTAGGGAAGGTCCCAAGGAAAAAGGGGTGGAGACAGCCATCTTGTGGCAGTTTTGCGCTCTCTTTGGGATGCCTTTTGCAGCTGCAGTGTGCCTGGAGCTCAGGGCTTCCTGGTTTAAAAAACCCTAACCCTAGGCTCAACCCTAACCCTAACCCTAGGCAGGTAAATAGGCCTAGGGTTAGGGAAGGTCCCAAGGAAAAAGGGGTGGAGACAGCCATCTTGTGGCAGTTTTGCGCTCTCTTTGGGATGCCTTTTGCAGCTGCAGTGTGCCTGGAGCTCAGGGCTTCCTGGTTTAAGAAACCCTAACCCTAGTCTCAACCCTAACCCTAACCCTAGGCAGGTAAATCAGCCTCGGGTTAGGGAAGGTCCCAAGGAAAAAGGGCTGGAGACAGCCATGTTGTGGCACTTTTGCGCTCTCTTTGGGATGCCTTTTGCAGCTGCAGTGTGCCTGGAGCTCAGTGCTTCCTGGTTTACAAAACCCTAACCCTAGGCTCAACCCTAACCCTAACCCTAGGCAGGTAATCAGGCTAGCATTAGGGAAGGTCCCAAGGAAAAAGGGGTGGAGACAGCCATGTTGTGGCAGTTTTGCGCTCTCTTTGGGATGCCTTTTGCAGCTGCAGTGTGCCTGGAGCTCAGGGCTTCCTGGTTTACACAACCCTAACCCTAGGCTCAACTCTAACCCTAACCTTAGGCAGGTAAATCAGCCTAGGGTTAGGGAAGGTCCCAAGGGAGAAGGGGAGGAGTCAGCCATGTTGTGGCATTTTTGCGCTCTCTTTGGGATGCCTTTTGCAGCTGCAGTGTGCCTAGAGCTCAGGGCTTCCTGGTTTAAAAAACCCTAACCCTAGGCTCAACCCTAACCCTAACCCTAGGCAGGTAAATCAGCCTAGGGTTAGGGAAGGTCCCAAGGAAGAAGCAGTGGAGACAGACATGTTGTGGCAGTTTTGCGCTCTCTTTGGGATGCCTTTTGCAGCTGCAGTGTGCCTGGAGATCAGGGCTTCCTCGTTTAAGAAACCCTGACCCTAGGGTCTGTAATGACCTTTTCCTTAGGGAGGTAAATCAGCCTAGGGTTAGGGAAGGTCCCAAGGAAAAAGGGGTGGATACAGCCATGTTGTGGCAGTTTTGCGCTCTCTTTGGGATGCCTTTTGCAGCTGCAGTGTGCCTGGAGCTCAGGGCTTCCTGGTTTAAGAAACTCTAACCCTAGGCTCAACCCTAACCCTAACCCTAGGCAGGTAAATCAGCCTAGGGTTAGGGAAGGTCCCAAGGAAAAAGGGGTGGAGACAGCCATGTTGTGGCAGTTTTGCGCTCTCTTTGGGATGCCTTTTGCAGCTGCAGTGTGCCTGGAGCTCAGGGCTTCCTGGTTTAAGAAATCCTTGGCGTAGGCTCAACCCTAACCCTAACCCTAGGCAGGTAAATCAGCCTAATGTAAGGGAAGGTCCCAAGGAAAAAGGGGTGGATACAGCCATGTTGTGGCAGTTTTGCGCTCTCTTTGGGATGCCTTTTGCAGCTGCAGTGTGCCTGGAGCTCAGGGCTTCCTGGTTTACACAACCCTAACCCTAGGCTCAACCCTAACCCTAACCCTAGGCAGGTAAATCAGCCTAGGGTTAGGGAAGGTCCCAAGGAAAAAGGGGTGGAGACAGCCATCGTGTGGCAGTTTTGCGCTCTCTTTGGGATGCCTTTTGCAGCTGCAGTGTGTCTGGAGCTCAGGGCTTCCTGGTTTAAGAAACCCTAACCCTAGGCTCTGTAATGACCTTTTCCATAGGCAGGTCAATCAGGCTAGGGTTAGGGAAGGTCCCAAGGATAAAGGGGTGGAGACAGCAATATTGCAGCAGTTTTGCGCTCTCTTTGGGATGCCTTTTGCAGCTGCAGTGTGCCTGGAGCTCAGGGCTTCCTGGTTTAAGAAACCCTAACCCTAGGCTCAACCCTAACCCTAACCCTAGGCAGGTAAATCAGGCTAGGTTTAGGGAAGGTCCCAAGGGAGAAGGGGAGGAGTGAGCCATGTTGTGGCAGTTTTGCGCTCTCTTTGGGATGCCTTTTGCAGCTGCAGTGTGCCTGGAGCTCAGGGCTTCCTGGTTTAAGAAACCCTAACCCTAGTCTCAACTCTAACCCTAACCTTAGGCAGGTAAATCAGCCTAGGGTTAGGGAAGGTCCCAAGGGAGAAGGGGAGGAGTCAGCCATGTTGTGGCATTTTTGCGCTCTCTTTGGGATGCCTTTTGCAGCTGCAGTGTGCCTAGAGCTCAGGGCTTCCTGGTTTAAAAAACCCTAACCCTAGGCTCAACCCTAACCCTAACCCTAGGCAGGTAAATCAGCCTAGGGTTAGGGAAGGTCCCAAGGAAGAAGCAGTGGAGACAGACATGTTGTGGCAGTTTTGCGCTCTCTTTGGGATGCCTTTTGCAGCTGCAGTGTGCCTGGAGATCAGGGCTTCCTCGTTTAAGAAACCCTGACCCTAGGGTCTGTAATGACCTTTTCCTTAGGCAGGTAAATCAGCCTAGGGTTAGGGAAGGTCCCAAGGAAAAAGGGGTGGAGACAGCCATGTTGTGGCAGTTTTGCGCTCTCTTTGGGATGCCTTTTGCAGCTGCAGTGTGCCTGGAGCTCAGGGCTTCCTGGTTTAAGAAACTCTAACCCTAGGCTCAACCCTAACCCTAACCCTAGGCAGGTAAATCAGCCTAGGGTTAGGGAAGGTCCCAAGGAAAAAGGGCTGGAGACAGCCATGTTGTGGCAGTTTTGCGCTCTCTTTGGGATGCCTTTTGCAGCTGCAGTGTGCCTGGAGCTCAGGGCTTCCTCGTTTAAGAAACCCTAACTCTAGGCTCCGTAATAACCTTTTCCATAGCCAAGTAAATCACCTAGGGTTAAGTAACCTCCCAAGGAAAAAGCAGTTTAGACAGCCATGTTGTGGCAGTATTTCACTCTCTTTGGGATGCCTTTTGCAGCTTCAGTGTGCGTGGAGCTCAGGGCTTCCTGGTTTAAGAAACCCTAACCCTAGGCTCAACCCTAACCCTAACCCTAGGCAGGTAAATCAGTCTAGGGTTAGGGAAGGTCCCAAGGAAAAAGGGGTGGAGACAGCAATCTTGTGGCAGTTCTTCACTTTTCTTGGGGTGCCTTTTGCAGCTGCAGTGTGCCTGGAGCTCAGGGCTTCCTGGTTTGAGAAACCCTAACCCTAGGCTCAACCCTAACCCTAACCCTAGGCAGGTAAATCAGCCTAGGGTTAGGGAAGGTCCCAAGGAAGAAGGGATGGAGATAGCCATGTTGTGGCAGTTTTGCGCTCTCTTTGGGATGCCTTTTGCAGCTGCAGTGTGCCTGGAGCTCAGGGCTTCCTGGTTTGAGAAACCCTAATCCTAGGCTCACCACTAACCCTAACCCTAGGCAGGTAATCAGGCTAGCGTTAGGGAAGGTCCCAAGGAAAAAGGGGTGGAGACAGCCATGTTGTGGCAGTTTTGCGCTCTCTTTGGGATGCCTTTTGCAGCTGCAGTGTGCCTGGAGCTCAGGGCTTCCTGGTTTAAGAAATCCTTGGCGTAGGCTCAACCCTAACCCTAACCCTAGGCAGGTAAATCAGCCTAATGTAAGGGAAGGTCCCAAGGAAAAAGGGGTGGATACAGCCATGTTGTGGCAGTTTTGCGCTCTCTTTGGGATGCCTTTTGCAGCTGCAGTGTGCCTGGAGCTCAGGGCTTCCTGGTTTACACAACCCTAACCCTAGGCTCAACCCTAACCCTAACCCTAGGCAGGTAAATCAGCCTAGGGTTAGGGAAGGTCCCAAGGAAAAAGGGCTGGAGACAGCCATGTTGTGGCAGTTTTGCGCTCTCTTTGGGATGCCTTTTGCAGCTGCAGTGTGCCTGGAGCTCAGGGCTTCCTGGTTTAAGAAACCCTAACCCTAGGCTCAACCCTAACCCTAACCCTAGGCAGGTAAATCAGCCTAGGGTTAGGGAAGGTCCCAAGGAAAAAGGGCTGGAGACAGCCATGTTGTGGCAGTTTTGCTCTCTCTTTGGGATGCCTTTTGCAGCTGCAGTGTGCCTGGAGCTCAGGGCTTCCTGGTTTGAGAAACCCTAACCCTAGGCTCAACCCTAACCCTAACCCTAGGCAGGTAAATCAGCCTAGGGTTACGGAAGGTCCCAAGGAAGAAGGGGTGGAGACAGCCATGCTGTGGCAGTTTTGCGCTCTCTTTGGGATGCCTTTTGCAGCTGCAGTGTGCCTGGAGCTCAGGGCTTCCTGGTTTAAAAAACCCTAACCCTAGGCTCAACCCTAACCCTAACCCTAGGCAGGTAAATCAGCCTAGGGTTAGGGAAGGTCCCAAGGAAAAAGGGGTGGAGACAGCCATGTTGTGGCAGTTTTGCACTCTCTTTGGGATGCCTTTTGCAGCTACAGTGTGCCTGGAGCTCAGGGCTTCCTGGTTTAAGAAACCCTAACCCTAGGCTCAACCCTAACCCTAACCCTAGGCAGGTAAATCAGCCTAGGGTTAGGGAAGGTCCCAAGGAAAAAGGGGTGGAGACAGCCATGTTGTTGCAGTTTTGCGCTCTCTTTGGGATGCCTTTTGCAGCTGCAGTGTGCCTGGAGCTCAGTGCTTCCTGGTTTACAAAACCGTAACCCTAGGCTCAACCCTAACCCTAACCCTAGACACGTAATCAGGCTAGCATTAGGGAAGGTCCCAAGGAAAAAGGGGTGGAGACAGCCATGTTGTGGCAGTTTTGCGCTCTCTTTGGGATGCCTTTTGCAGCTGCAGTGTGCCTGGAGCTCAGGGCTTCCTGGTTTAAGAAACCCTAACCCTAGTCTCAACCCTAACCCTAACCCTAGGCAGGTAAATCAGCCTAGGGTTAGGGAAGGTCCCAAGGAAAAAGGGCTGGAGACAGCCATGTTGTGGCAGTTTTGCGCTCTCTTTGGGATGCCTTTTGCAGCTGCAGTGTGCCTGGAGCTCAGTGCTTCCTGGTTTACAAAACCCTAACCCTAGGCTCAACCCTAACCCTAACCCTAGGCAGGTAATCAGGCTAGCATTAGGGAAGGTCCCAAGGAAAAAGGGGTGGAGACAGCCATGTTGTGGCAGTTTTGCGCTCTCTTTGGGATGCCTTTTGCAGCTGCAGTGTGCCTGGAGCTCAGGGCTTCCTGGTTTAAGAAACCCTAACCCTAGTCTCAACTCTAACCCTAACCTTAGGCAGGTAAATCAGCCTAGGGTTAGGGAAGGTCCCAAGGGAGAAGGGGAGGAGTCAGCCATGTTGTGGCATTTTTGCGCTCTCTTTGGGATGCCTTTTGCAGCTGCAGTGTGCCTAGAGCTCAGGGCTTCCTGGTTTAAAAAACCCTAACCCTAGGCTCAACCCTAACCCTAACCCTAGGCAGGTAAATCAGCCTAGGGTTAGGGAAGGTCCCAAGGAAGAAGCAGTGGAGACAGACATGTTGTGGCAGTTTTGCGCTCTCTTTGGGATGCCTTTTGCAGCTGCAGTGTGCCTGGAGATCAGGGCTTCCTCGTTTAAGAAACCCTGACCCTAGGGTCTGTAATGACCTTTTCCTTAGGGAGGTAAATCAGCCTAGGGTTAGGGAAGGTCCCAAGGAAAAAGGGGTGGAGACAGCCATGTTGTGGCAGTTTTGCGCTCTCTTTGGGATGCCTTTTGCAGCTGCAGTGTGCCTGGAGCTCAGGGCTTCCTGGTTTAAAAAACCCTAACCCTAGGCTCAACCCTAACCCTAACCCTAGGCAGGTAAATCAGCCTAGGGTTAGGGAAGGTCCCAAGGGAGAAGGGGTGGAGTCAGCCATGTTGTGGCAGTTTTGCGCTCTCTTTGGGATGCCTTTTGCAGCTGCAGTGTGCCTAGAGCTCAGGGCTTCCTGGTTTAAAAAACCCTAACCCTAGGCTCAACCCTAACCCTAACCCTAGGCAGGTAAATCAGCCTAGGGTTAGGGAAGGTCCCAAGGAAGAAGCAGTAAAGACAGACATGTTGTGGCATTTTTGCGCTCTCTTTGGGATGCCTTTTGCAACTACAGTGTGCCTGGAGATCAGGGCTTCCTCGTTTAAGAAACCCTGACCCTAGGGTCTGTAATTACCTTTTCCTTAGGGAGGTAAATCAGCCTAGGGTTAGGGAAGGTCCCAAGGAAAAAGGGGTGGAGACAGCCATGTTGTGGCATTTTTGCGCTCTCTTTGGGATGCCTTTTGCAGCTGCAGTGTGCCTGGAGCTCAGGGCTTCCTGGTTTACAAAACCCTAACCCTAGGCTCAACACTAACCCTAACCCTAGGCAGGTAATCAGGCTAGGGTTAGGGAAGGTCCCAAGGAAAAAGGGGTGGAGACAGCCATGTTGTGGCAGTTTTGCGCTCTCTTTGGGATGCCTTTTGCAGCTGCAGTGTGCCTGGAGCTCAGGGCTTCCTCGTTTAAGAAACCCTAACTCTAGGCTCCGTAATAACCTTTTCCATAGCCAAGTAAATCACCTAGGGTTAAGTAACGTCCCAAGGAAAAAGCAGTTTAGACAGCCATGTTGTGGCAGTATTTCACTCTCTTTGGGATGCCTTTTGCAGCTTCAGTGTGCGTGGAGCTCAGGGCTTCCTGGTTTAAGAAACCCTAACCCTAGGCTCAACCCTAACCCGAACCCTAGGCAGGTAAATCAGTCTAGGGTTAGGGAAGGTCCCAAGGAAAAAGGGGTGGAGACAGCAATCTTGTGGCAGTTCTTCACTTTTCTTGGGGTGCCTTTTGAAGCTGCAGTGTGCCTGGAGTCAGGGCTTCCTGGTTTAAGAAACCCTAACCCTAGGCTCAACCCTAACCCTAACCCTAGGCAGGTAAATCAGCCTAGGGTTACGGAAGGTCCCAAGGAAGAAGGGGTGGAGACAGCCATGCTGTGGCAGTTTTGCGCTCTCTTTGGGATGCCTTTTGCAGCTGCAGTGTGCCTGGAGCTCAAGGCTTCCTGGTTTAAGAAATCCTTAGCGTCGTCTCAACCCTAACCCTAACCCTAGGCAGGTAAATCAGCCTAGGGTTAGGGAAGGTCCCAAGGAAAAAGGGGTGGAGACAGCCATGTTGTGCCAGTTTTGCGCTCTCTTTGGGATGCCTTTTGCAGCTGCAGTGTGCCTGGAGCTCAGGGCTTCCTGGTTTACACAACCCTAACCCTAGGCTCAACCCTAACCCTAACCCTAGGCAGGTAAATCAGCCTAGGGTTAGGGAAGGTCCCAAGGAAGAAGGGATGGAGATAGCCATGTTGTGGCAGTTTTGCGCTCTCTTTGGGATGCCTTTTGCAGCTGCAGTGTGCCTGGAGCTCAGGGCTTCCTGCTTTGAGAAACCCTAATCCTAGGCTCACCACTAACCCTAACCCTAGGCAGGTAATCAGGCTAGCGTTAGGGAAGGTCCCAAGGAAAAAGGGGTGGACACAGCCATGTTGTGGCAGTTTTGCGCTCTCTTTGGGATGCCTTTTGCAGCTGCAGTGTGCCTGGATCTCAGGGCTTCCTGGTTTAAGAAATCCTTGGCGTAAGCTCAACCCTAACCCTAACCCTAGGCAGGTAAATCAGGCGAGGGTTAGGGAAGGTCCCAAGGAAAAAGGGGTGGATACAGCCATGTTGTGGCAGTTTTGCGCTCTCTTTGGGATGCCTTTTGCAGCTGCAGTGTTCCTGGAGCTCAGGGCTTCCTGGTTTACACAACCCTAACCCTAGGCTCAACCCTAACCCTAACCCTAGGCAGGTAAATCAGCCTAGGGTTAGGGAAGGTCCCAAGGAAAAAGGGCTGGAGACAGCCATGTTGCGGCAGTTTTGCGCTCTCTTTGGGATGCCTTTTGCAGCTGCAGTGTTCCTGGAGCTCAGGGCTTCCTGGTTTACACAACCCTAACCCTAGGCTCAACCCTAACCCTAACCCTAGGCAGGTAAATCAGCCTAGGGTTAGGGAAGGTCCCAAGGAAAAAGGGCTGGAGACAGCCATGTTGCGGCAGTTTTGCGCTCTCTTTGGGATGCCTTTTGCAGCTGCAGTGTGCCTGGAGCTCAGGGCTTCCTGGTTTAAGAAACCCTAACCCTAGGCTCTGTAATGACCTTTTCCATAGGCAGGTCAATCAGCCTAGGGTTAGGGAAGGTCCCAAGGAAAAAGGGGTGGAGACAGCAATATTGCGGCAGTTTTGCGCTCTCTTTGGGATGCCTTTTGCAGCTGCAGTGTGCCTGGAGCTCAGGGCTTCCTGTTTTAAGAAACCCTAACCGTAGGCTCAACCCTAACCCTAACCCTAGGCAGGTAAATCAGCCTAGGGTTAGGGAAGGTCCCAAGGAAAAAGGGCTGGAGACAGCCATGTTGTGGCAGTTTTGCGCTCTCTTTGGGATGCCTTTTGCACCTGCAGTATGCCTGGAGCTCAGGGCTTCCTGGTTTGAGAAACCCTAATCCTAGGCTCAACCCTAAACCCAACCTTAGGCAGGTAAATCAGCCTAGGGTTAGGGAAGGTCCCAAGGAAAAAGGGGTGGAGACAGCCATCTTGTGGCAGTTTTGCGCTCTCTTTGGGATGCCTTTTGCAGCTGCAGTGTGCCTGGAGCTCAGGGCTTCCTGGTTTAAGAAACCCTAACCCTAGGCTCAACCCTAACCCTAACCCTAGGCAGGTAAATCAGCCTAGGGTTAGGGAAGGTCCCAAGGGAGAAGGGGAGGAGTCAGCCATGTTGTGGCAGTTTTGCGCTCTCTTTGGGATGCCTTTTGCAGCTGCAGTGTGCCTGGAGCTCAGGGCTTCCTGGTTTAAAAAACCCTAACCCTAGGCTCAACCCTAACCCTAACCCTAGGCAGGTAAATCAGCCTAGGGTTAGGGAAGGTCCCAAGGAAAAAGGGGTGGAGACAGCCATGTTGTGGCAGTTTTGCGCTCTCTTTGGGATGCCTTTTGCAGCTGCAGTGTGCCTGGAGCTCAGTGCTTCCTGGTTTACAAAACCCTAACCCTAGGCTCAACCCTAACCCTAACCCTAGGCAGGTAAATCAGCCTAGGGTTAGGGAAGGTCCCAAGGAAGAAGCAGTGGAGACAGACATGTTGTGGCAGTTTTGCGCTCTCTTTGGGATGCCTTTTGCAGCTGCAGTGTGCCTGGAGATCAGGGCTTCCTCGTTTAAGAAACCCTGACCCTAGGGTCTGTAATGACCTTTTCCTTAGGGAGGTAAATCAGCCTAGGGTTAGGGAAGGTCCCAAGGAAAAAGGGGTGGAGACAGCCATGTTGTGCCAGTTTTGCGCTCTCTTTGGGATGCCTTTTGCAGCTGCAGTGTGCCTGGAGCTCAGGGCTTCCTGGTTTAAGAAACTCTAACCCTAGGCTCAACCCTAACCCTAACCCTAGGCAGGTAAATCAGGCTAGGGTTAGGGAAGGTCACAAGGAAAAAGGGGTGGAGACAGCCATGTTGTGGCAGTTTTGCGCCCTCTTTGGGATGCCTTTTGCAGCTGCAGTGTGCCTGGAGCTCAGGGCTTCCTCGTTTAAGCAACCCTAACTCCAGGCTCCGTAATAACCTTTTCCATAGCCAAGTAAATCACCTAGGGTTAAGTAACCTCCCAAGGAAAAAGCAGTTTAGACAGCCATGCTGTGGCAGTATTTCACTCTCTTTGGGATGCCTTTTGCAGCTTCAGTGTGCGTGGAGCTCAGGGCTTCCTGGTTTAAGAAATCCTAACCCTAGGCTCAACCCTAACCCTAACCCTAGGCAGGTAAATCAGTCTAGGGTTAGGGAAGGTCCCAAGGAAAAAGGGGTGGAGACAGCAATCTTGTGGCAGTTCTTCACTTTTCTTGGGGTGCCTTTTGAAGCTGCAGTGTGCCTGGAGCTCAGGGCTTCCTGGTTTGAGAAACCCTAACCCTAGGCTCAACCCTAACCCTAACCCTAGGCAGGTAAATCAGCCTAGGGTTAGGGAAGGTCCCAAGGAAGAAGGGATGGAGATAGCCATGTTGTGGCAGTTTTGCGCTCTCTTTGGGATGCCTTTTGCAGCTGCAGTGTGCCTGGAGCTCAGGGCTTCCTGGTTTGAGAAACCCTAATCCTAGGCTCACCACTAACCCTAACCCTAGGCAGGTAATCAGGCTAGCGTTAGGGAAGGTCCCAAGGAAAAAGGGGTGGAGACAGCCATGTTGTGGCAGTTTTGCGCTCTCTTTGGGATGCCTTTTGCAGCTGCAGTGTGCCTGGAGCTCAGGGCTTCCTGGTTTAAGAAATCCTTGGCGTAGGCTCAACCCTATCCCTAACCCTAGGCAGGTAAATCAGCCTAATGTAAGGGAAGGTCCCAAGGAAAAAGGGGGGGATACAGCCATGTTGTGGCAGTTTTGCGCACTCTTTGGGATGCCTTTTGCAGCTGCAGTGTGCCTGGAGCTCAGGGCTTCCTGGTTTACACAACCCTAACCCTAGGCTCAACCCTAACCCTAACCCTAGGCAGGTAAATCAGCCTAGGGTTAGGGAAGGTCCCAAGGAAGAAGGGCTGGAGACAGCCATGTTGTGGCAGTTTTGCGCTCTCTTTGGGATGCCTTTTGCAGCTGCAGTGTGCCTGGAGCTCAGGGCTTCCTGGTTTAAGAAACCCTAACCCTAGGCTCTGTAATGACCTTTTCCATAGGCAGGTCAATCAGGCTAGGGTTAGGGAAGGTCCCAAGGAAAAAGGGGTGGAGACAGCAATATTGCGGCAGTTTTGCGCTCTCTTTGGGATGCCTTTTGCAGCTGCAGTGTGCCTGGAGCTCAGGGCTTCCTGGTTTAAGAAACCCTAACCCTAGGCTCAACCCTAACCCTAACCCTAGGCAGGTAAATCAGCCTAGGGTAAGGGAAGGTCCCAAGGAAAAAGGGCTGGAGACAGCCATGTTGTGGCAGTTTTGCTCACTCTTTGGGATGCCTTTTGCAGCTGCAGTGTGCCTGGAGCTCAGGGCTTCCTGGTTTGAGAAACCCTAACCCTAGGCTCAACCCTAACCCTAACCCTAGGCAGGTAAATCAGTCTAGGGTTAGGGAAGGTCCCTAGGAAAAAGGGGTGGAGACAGCAATCTTGTGGCAGTTCTTCACTTTTCTTGGGGTGCCTTTTGAAGCTGCAGTGTGCCTGGACCTCAGGGCTTCCTGGTTTAAGAAACCCTAACCCTAGGCTCAACCCTAACCCTAACCCTAGGCAGGTAAATCAGCCTAGGGTTACGGAAGGTCCCAAGGAAGAAGGGGTGGAGACAGCCATGCTGTGGCAGTTTTGCGCTCTCTTTGGGATGCCTTTTGCAGCTGCAGTGTGCCTGGAGCTCAGGGCTTCCTGGTTTAAAAAACCCTAACCCTAGGCTCAACCCTAACCCTAACCCTAGGCAGGTAAATCAGCCTAGGGTTAGGGAAGGTCCCAAGGAAAAAGGGGTGGAGACAGCCATGTTGTGGCAGTTTTGCACTCTCTTTGGGATGCCTTTTGCAGCTGCAGTGTGCCTGGAGCACAGGGCTTCCTGGTTTAAGAAACCCTAACCCTAGTCTCAACCCTAACCCTAACCCTAGGCAGGTAAATCAGCCTAGGGTTAGGGAAGGTCCCAAGGAAAAAGGGGTGGAGACAGCAATCTTGTGGCAGTTCTTCACTTTTCTTGGGGTGCCTTTTGCAGCTGCAGTGTGCCTAGAGCTCAGGGCTTCCTGGTTTAAAAAACCCTAACCCTAGGCTCAACCCTAACCCTAACCCTAGGCAGGTAAATCAGCCTAGGGTTAGGGAAGGTCCCAAGGAAAAAGGGGTGGAGACAGCAATATTGCGGCAGTTTTGCGCACTCTTTGGGATGCCTTTTGCAGCTGCAGTGTGCCTGGAGATCAGGGCTTCCTGGTTTGAGAAACCCTAATCCTAGGCTCACCACTAACCCTAGCCCTAGGCAGGTAATCGGGCTAGCGTTAGGGAAGGTCCCAAGGAAAAAGGGGTGGAGACAGCCATGTTGTGGCAGTTTTGCGCTCTCTTTGGGATGCCTTTTGCAGCTGCAGTGTGCCTGGAGCTCAGGGCTTCCTGGTTTAAGAAATCCTTGGCGTAGGCTCAACCCTAACCCTAACCCTAGGCAGGTAAATCAGCCTAATGTAAGGGAAGGTCCCAAGGAAAAAGGGGTGGATACAGCCATGTTGTGGCAGTTTTGCGCTCTCTTTGGGATGCCTTTTGCAGCTGCAGTGTGCCTGGAGCTCAGGGCTTCCTGGTTTACACAACCCTAACCCTAGGCTCAACCCTAACCCTAACCCTAGGCAGGTAAATCAGCCTAGGGTTAGGGAAGGTCCCAAGGAAAAAGGGGTGGAGACAGCCATCGTGTGGCAGTTTTGCGCTCTCTTTGGGATGCCTTTTGCAGCTGCAGTGTGTCTGGAGCTCAGGGCTTCCTGGTTTAAGAAACCCTAACCCTAGGCTCTGTAATGACCTTTTCCATAGGCAGGTCAATCAGGCTAGGGTTAGGGAAGGTCCCAAGGATAAAGGGGTGGAGACAGCAATATTGCAGCAGTTTTGCGCTCTCTTTGGGATGCCTTTTGCAGCTGCAGTGTGCCTGGAGCTCAGGGCTTCCTGGTTTAAGAAACCCTAACCCTAGGCTCAACCCTAACCCTAACCCTAGGCAGGTAAATCAGGCTAGGTTTAGGGAAGGTCCCAAGGGAGAAGGGGAGGAGTGAGCCATGTTGTGGCAGTTTTGCGCTCTCTTTGGGATGCCTTTTGCAGCTGCAGTGTGCCTGGAGCTCAGGGCTTCCTGGTTTAAAAAACCCTAACCCTAGGCTCAACCCTAACCCTAACCCTAGGCAGGTAAATCAGCCTAGGGTTAGGGAAGGTCCCAAGGAAAAAGGGGTGGAGACAGCCATGTTGTGGCAGTTTTGCGCTCTCTTTGGGATGCCTTTTGCAGCTGCAGTGTGCCTGGAGCTCAGGGCTTCCTGGTTTACAAAACCCTAACCCTAGTCTCAACCCTAACCCTAACCCTAGGCAGGTAAATCAGCCTAGGGTTAGGGAAGGTCCCAAGGAAAAAGGGGTGGAGACAGCCATGTTGTTGCAGTTTTGCGCTCTCTTTGGGATGCCTTTTGCAGCTGCAGTGTGCCTGGAGATCAGGGCTTCCTCGTTTAAGAAACCCTGACCCTAGGGTCTGTAATGACCTTTTCCTTAGGGAGGTAAATCAGCCTAGGGTTAGGGAAGGTCCCAAGGAAAAAGGGGTGGAGACAGCCATGTTGTGGCAGTTTTGCGCTCTCTTTGGGATGCCTTTTGCAGCTGCAGTGTGCCTGGAGCTCAGGGCTTCCTGGTTTAAGAAACTCTAACCCTAGGCTCAACCCTAACCCTAACCCTAGGCAGGTAAATCAGGCTAGGGTTAGGGAAGGTCACAAGGAAAAAGGGGTGGAGACAGCCATGTTGTGGCAGTTTTGCGCTCTCTTTGGGATGCCTTTTGCAGCTGCAGTGTGCCTGGAGCTCAGGGCTTCCTCGTTTAAGAAACCCTAACTCTAGGCTCCGTAGTAACCTTTTCCATAGCCAAGTAAATCACCTAGGGTTAAGTAACCTCCCAAGGAAAAAGCAGTTTAGACAGCCATGTTGTGGCAGTATTTCACTCTCTTTGGGATGCCTTTTGCAGCTTCAGTGTGCGTGGAGCTCAGGGCTTCCTGGTTTAAGAAACCCTAACCCTAGGCTCAACCCTAACCCTAACCCTAGGCAGGTAAATCAGTCTAGGGTTAGGGAAGGTCCCAAGGAAAAAGGGGTGGAGACAGCAATCTTGTGGCAGTTCTTCACTTTTCTTGGGGTGCCTTTTGCAGCTGCAGTGTGCCTGGAGCTCAGGGCTTCCTGGTTTACACAACCCTAACCCTAGGCTCAACCCTAACCCTAACCCTAGGCAGGTAAATCAGCCTAGGGTTAGGGAAGGTCCCAAGGAAGAAGGGATGGAGATAGCCATGTTGTGGCAGTTTTGCGCTCTCTTTGGGATGCCTTTTGCAGCTGCAGTGTGCCTGGAGCTCAGGGCTTCCTGGTTTGAGAAACCCTAATCCTAGGCTCACCACTAACCCTAACCCTAGGCAGGTAATCAGGCTAGCGTTAGGGAAGGTCCCAAGGAAAAAGGGGTGGAGACAGCCATGTTGTGGCAGTTTTGCGCTCTCTTTGGGATGCCTTTTGCAGCTGCAGTGTGCCTGGAGCTCAGGGCTTCCTGGTTTAAGAAATCCTTGGCGTAGGCTCAACCCTAACCCTAACCCTAGGCAGGTAAATCAGCCTAATGTAAGGGAAGGTCCCAAGGAAAAAGGGGTGGATACAGCCATGTTGTGGCAGTTTTGCGCTCTCTTTGGGATGCCTTTTGCAGCTGCAGTGTGCCTGGAGCTCAGGGCTTCCTGGTTTACACAACCCTAACCCTAGTCTCAACCCTAACCCTAACCCTAGGCAGGTAAATCAGCCTAGGGTTAGGGAAGGTCCCAAGGAAAAAGGGGTGGAGACAGCCATGTTGTGGCAGTTTTGCGCTCTCTTTGGGATGCCTTTTGCAGCTGCAGTGTGCCTGGAGCTCAGGGCTTCCTGGTTTAAGAAACCCTAACCCTAGGCTCTGTAATGACCTTTTCCATAGGCAGGTCAATCAGGCTAGGGTTAGGGAAGGTCCCAAGGAAAAAGGGGTGGAGACAGCAATATTGCGGCAGTTTTGCGCTCTCTTTGGGATGCCTTTTGCAGCTGCAGTGTGCCTGGAGCTCAGGGCTTCCTGGTTTAAGAAACCCTAACCCTAGGCTCAACCCTAACCCTAACCCTAGGCAGGTAAATCAGCCTAGGGTTACGGAAGGTCCCAAGGAAGAAGGGGTGGAGACAGCCATGCTGTGGCAGTTTTGCGCTCTCTTTGGGATGCCTTTTGCAGCTGCAGTGTGCCTGGAGCTCAGGGCTTCCTGGTTTAAAAAACCCTAACCCTAGGCTCAACCCTAACCCTAACCCTAGGCAGGTAAATCAGCCTAGGGTTAGGGAAGGTCCCAAGGAAAAAGGGGTGGAGACAGCCATGTTGTGGCAGTTTTGCACTCTCTTTGGGATGCCTTTTGCAGCTGCAGTGTGCCTGGAGCTCAGGGCTTCCTGGTTTAAGAAACCCTAACCCTAGGCTCAACCCTAACCCTAACCCTAGGCAGGTAAATCAGCCTAGGGTTAGGGAAGGTCCCAAGGAAAAAGGGGTGGACACAGCCATGTTGTTGCAGTTTTGCGCTCTCTTTGGGATGCCTTTTGCAGCTGCAGTGTGCCTGGAGCTCAGTGCTTCCTGGTTTACAAAACCCTAACCCTAGGCTCAACCCTAACCCTAACCCTAGACACGTAATCAGGCTAGCATTAGGGAAGGTCCCAAGGAAAAAGGGGTGGAGACAGCCATGTTGTGGCAGTTTTGCGCTCTCTTTGGGATGCCTTTTGCAGCTGCAGTGTGCCTGGAGCTCAGGGCTTCCTGGTTTAAAAAACCCTAACCCTAGGCTCAACCCTAACCCTAACCCTAGGCAGGTAAATCAGCCTAGGGTTAGGGAAGGTCCCAAGGAAAAAGGGGTGGAGACAGCCATCTTGTGGCAGTTTTGCGCTCTCTTTGGGATGCCTTTTGCAGCTGCAGTGTGCCTGGAGCTCAGGGCTTCCTGGTTTAAAAAACCCTAACCCTAGGCTCAACCCTAACCCTAACCCTAGGCAGGTAAATAGGCCTAGGGTTAGGGAAGGTCCCAAGGAAAAAGGGGTGGAGACAGCCATCTTGTGGCAGTTTTGCGCTCTCTTTGGGATGCCTTTTGCAGCTGCAGTGTGCCTGGAGCTCAGGGCTTCCTGGTTTAAGAAACCCTAACCCTAGTCTCAACCCTAACCCTAACCCTAGGCAGGTAAATCAGCCTAGGGTTAGGGAAGGTCCCAAGGAATAAGGGCTGGAGACAGCCATGTTGTGGCAGTTTTGCGCTCTCTTTGGGATGCCTTTTGCAGCTGCAGTGTGCCTGGAGCTCAGTGCTTCCTGGTTTACAAAACCCTAACCCTAGGCTCAACCCTAACCCTAACCCTAGGCAGGTAATCAGGCTAGCATTAGGGAAGGTCCCAAGGAAAAAGGGGTGGAGACAGCCATGTTGTGGCAGTTTTGCGCTCTCTTTGGGATGCCTTTTGCAGCTGCAGTGTGCCTGGAGCTCAGGGCTTCCTGGTTTACACAACCCTAACCCTAGGCTCAACTCTAACCCTAACCTTAGGCAGGTAAATCAGCCTAGGGTTAGGGAAGGTCCCAAGGGAGAAGGGGAGGAGTCAGCCATGTTGTGGCATTTTTGCGCTCTCTTTGGGATCCCTTTTGCAGCTGCAGTGTGCCTAGAGCTCAGGGCTTCCTGGTTTAAAAAACCCTAACCCTAGGCTCAACCCTAACCCTAACCCTAGGCAGGTAAATCAGCCTAGGGTTAGGGAAGGTCCCAAGGAAGAAGCAGTGGAGACAGACATGTTGTGGCAGTTTTGCGCTCTCTTTGGGATGCCTTTTGCCGCTGCAGTGTGCCTGGAGATCAGGGCTTCCTCGTTTAAGAAACCCTGACCCTAGGGTCTGTAATGACCTTTTCCTTAGGGAGGTAAATCAGCCTAGGGTTAGGGAAGGTCCCAAGGAAAAAGGGGTGGAGACAGCCATGTTGTGGCAGTTTTGCGCTCTCTTTGGGATGCCTTTTGCAGCTGCAGTGTGCCTGGAGCTCAGGGCTTCCTGGTTTAAGAAACTCTAACCCTAGGCTCAACCCTAACCCTAACCCTAGGCAGGTAAATCAGCCTAGGGTTAGGGAAGGTCCCAAGGAAAAAGGGGTGGAGACAGCCATGTTGTGGCAGTTTTGCGCTCTCTTTGGGATGCCTTTTGCAGCTGCAGTGTGCCTGGACCTCAGGGCTTCCTCGTTTAAGAAACCCTAACTCTAGGCTCCGTAATAACCTTTTCCATAGCCAAGTAAATCACCTAGGGTTAAGTAACCTCCCAAGGAAAAAGCAGTTTAGACAGCCATGTTGTGGCAGTATTTCACTCTCTTTGGGATGCCTTTTGCAGCTGCAGTGTGCCTGGAGCTCAGGGCTTCCTGGTTTAAGAAACCCTAACCCTAGGCTCAACCCTAACCCTAACCCTAGGCAGGTAAATCAGTCTAGGGTTAGGGAAGGTCCCAAGGAAAAAGGGGTGGAGACAGCAATCTTGTGGCAGTTCTTCACTTTTCTTGGGGTGCCTTTTGCAGCTGCAGTGTGCCTGGAGCTCAGGGCTTCCTGGTTTGAGAAACCCTAACCCTAGGCTCAACCCTAATCCTAACCCTAGGCAAGTAAATCAGCCTAGCGTTAGGGAAGGTCCCAAGGAAAAAGGGGTGGAGACAGCCATGTTGTGGCAGTTTTGCGCTCTCTTTGGGATGCCTTTTGCAGCTGCAGTGTGCCTGGAGCTCAGGGCTTCCTGGTTTAAGAAATCCTTGGCGTAGGCTCAACCCTAACCCTAACCCTAGGCAGGTAAATCAGCCTAATGTAAGGGAAGGTCCCAAGGAAAAAGGGGTGGATACAGCCATGTTGTGGCAGTTTTGCGCTCTCTTTGGGATGCCTTTTGCAGCTGCAGTGTGCCTGGAGCTCAGGGCTTCCTGGTTTACACAACCCTAACCCTAGGCTCAACCCTAACCCTAACCCTAGGCAGGTAAATCAGCCTAGGGTTAGGGAAGGTCCCAAGGAAAAAGGGGTGGAGACAGCCATCGTGTGGCAGTTTTGCGCTCTCTTTGGGATGCCTTTTGCAGCTGCAGTGTGTCTGGAGCTCAGGGCTTCCTGGTTTAAGAAACCCTAACCCTAGGCTCTGTAATGACCTTTTCCATAGGCAGGTCAATCAGGCTAGGGTTAGGGAAGGTCCCAAGGATAAAGGGGTGGAGACAGCAATATTGCAGCAGTTTTGCGCTCTCTTTGGGATGCCTTTTGCAGCTGCAGTGTGCCTGGAGCTCAGGGCTTCCTGGTTTAAGAAACCCTAACCCTAGGCTCAACCCTAACCCTAACCCTAGGCAGGTAAATCAGGCTAGGTTTAGGGAAGGTCCCAAGGGAGAAGGGGAGGAGTGAGCCATGTTGTGGCAGTTTTGCGCTCTCTTTGGGATGCCTTTTGCAGCTGCAGTGTGCCTGGAGCTCAGGGCTTCCTGGTTTAAGAAACCCTAACCCTAGTCTCAACTCTAACCCTAACCTTAGGCAGGTAAATCAGCCTAGGGTTAGGGAAGGTCCCAAGGGAGAAGGGGAGGAGTCAGCCATGTTGTGGCATTTTTGCGCTCTCTTTGGGATGCCTTTTGCAGCTGCAGTGTGCCTAGAGCTCAGGGCTTCCTGGTTTAAAAAACCCTAACCCTAGGCTCAACCCTAACCCTAACCCTAGGCAGGTAAATCAGCCTAGCATTAGGGAAGGTCCCAAGGAAGAAGCAGTGGAGACAGACATGTTGTGGCAGTTTTGCGCTCTCTTTGGGATGCCTTTTGCAGCTGCAGTGTGCCTGGAGATCAGGGCTTCCTCGTTTAAGAAACCCTGACCCTAGGGTCTGTAATGACCTATTCCTTAGGGAGGTAAATCAGCCTAGGGTTAGGGAAGGTCCCAAGGAAAAAGGGGTGGAGACAGCCATGTTGTGGCAGTTTTGCGCTCTCTTTGGGATGCCTTTTGCAGCTGCAGTGTGCCTGGAGCTCAGGGCTTCCTGGTTTAAGAAACTCTAACCCTAGGCTCAACCCTAACCCTAACCCTAGGCAGGTAAATCAGCCTAGGGTTAGGGAAGGTCCCAAGGAAAAAGGGGTGGAGACAGCCATGTTGTGGCAGTTTTGCGCTCTCTTTGGGATGCCTTTTGCAGCTGCAGTGTGCCTGGAGCTCAGGGCTTCCTCGTTTAAGAAACCCTAACTCTAGGCTCCGTAATAACCTTTTCCATAGCCAAGTAAATCACCTAGGGTTAAGTAACCTCCCAAGGAAAAAGCAGTTTAGACAGCCATGTTGTGGCAGTATTTCACTCTCTTTGGGATGCCTTTTGCAGCTGCAGTGTGCCTGGAGCTCAGGGCTTCCTGGTTTAAGAAACCCTAACCCTAGGCTCAACCCTAACCCTAACCCTAGGCAGGTAAATCAGTCTAGGGTTAGGGAAGGTCCCAAGGAAAAAGGGGTGGAGACAGCAATCTTGTGGCAGTTCTTCACTTTTCTTGGGGTGCCTTTTGCAGCTGCAGTGTGCCTGGAGCTCAGGGCTTCCTGGTTTGAGAAACCCTAACCCTAGGCTCAACCCTAACCCTAACCCTAGGCAGGTAAATCAGCCTAGGGTTAGGGAAGGTCCCAAGGAAGAAGGGATGGAGATAGCCATGTTGTGGCAGTTTTGCGCTCTCTTTGGGATGCCTTTTGCAGCTGCAGTGTGCCTGGAGCTCAGGGCTTCCTGGTTTGAGAAACCCTAATCCTAGGCTCACCACTAACCCTAACCCTAGGCAGGTAATCAGGCTAGCGTTAGGGAAGGTCCCAAGGAAAAAGGGGTGGAGACAGCCATGTTGTGGCAGTTTTGCGCTCTCTTTGGGATGCCTTTTGCAGCTGCAGTGTGCCTGGAGCTCAGGGCTTCCTGGTTTAAGAAATCCTTGGCGTAGGCTCAACCCTAACCCTAACCCTAGG
This sequence comes from Calcarius lapponicus, assembly GCA_039654755.1. NCBI lineage: Eukaryota > Metazoa > Chordata > Aves > Passeriformes > Fringillidae > Calcarius > Calcarius lapponicus. The sequence goes on from CM077470.1 coordinate 26,962,960, forward strand.
CAGGTAAATCAGCCTAATGTAAGGGAAGGTCCCAAGGAAAAAGGGGTGGATACAGCCATGTTGTGGCAGTTTTGCGCTCTCTTTGGGATGCCTTTTGCAGCTGCAGTGTGCCTGGAGCTCAGGGCTTCCTGGTTTACACAACCCTAACCCTAGGCTCAACCCTAACCCTAACCCTAGGCAGGTAAATCAGCCTAGGGTTAGGGAAGGTCCCAAGGAAAAAGGGCTGGAGACAGCCATGTTGTGGCAGTTTTGCGCTCTCTTTGGGATGCCTTTTGCAGCTGCAGTGTGCCTGGAGCTCAGGGCTTCCTGGTTTAAGAAACCCTAACCCTAGGCTCAACCCTAACCCTAACCCTAGGCAGGTAAATCAGCCTAGGGTTAGGGAAGGTCCCAAGGAAAAAGGGCTGGAGACAGCCATGTTGTGGCAGTTTTGCTCTCTCTTTGGGATGCCTTTTGCAGCTGCAGTGTGCCTGGAGCTCAGGGCTTCCTGGTTTGAGAAACCCTAACCCTAGGCTCAACCCTAACCCTAACCCTAGGCAGGTAAATCAGCCTAGGGTTACGGAAGGTCCCAAGGAAGAAGGGGTGGAGACAGCCATGCTGTGGCAGTTTTGCGCTCTCTTTGGGATGCCTTTTGCAGCTGCAGTGTGCCTGGAGCTCAGGGCTTCCTGGTTTAAAAAACCCTAACCCTAGGCTCAACCCTAACCCTAACCCTAGGCAGGTAAATCAGCCTAGGGTTAGGGAAGGTCCCAAGGAAAAAGGGGTGGAGACAGCCATGTTGTGGCAGTTTTGCACTCTCTTTGGGATGCCTTTTGCAGCTGCAGTGTGCCTGGAGCTCAGGGCTTCCTGGTTTAAGAAACCCTAACCCTAGGCTCAACCCTAACCCTAACCCTAGGCAGGTAAATCAGCCTAGGGTTAGGGAAGGTCCCAAGGAAAAAGGGGTGGAGACAGCCATGTTGTTGCAGTTTTGCGCTCTCTTTGGGATGCCTTTTGCAGCTGCAGTGTGCCTGGAGCTCAGTGCTTCCTGGTTTACAAAACCCTAACCCTAGGCTCAACCCTAACCCTAACCCTAGACACGTAATCAGGCTAGCATTAGGGAAGGTCCCAAGGAAAAAGGGGTGGAGACAGCCATGTTGTGGCAGTTTTGCGCTCTCTTTGGGATGCCTTTTGCAGCTGCAGTGTGCCTGGAGCTCAGGGCTTCCTGGTTTAAGAAACCCTAACCCTAGTCTCAACCCTAACCCTAACCCTAGGCAGGTAAATCAGCCTAGGGTTAGGGAAGGTCCCAAGGAAAAAGGGCTGGAGACAGCCATGTTGTGGCAGTTTTGCGCTCTCTTTGGGATGCCTTTTGCAGCTGCAGTGTGCCTGGAGCTCAGGGCTTCCTCGTTTAAGAAACCCTAACTCTAGGCTCCGTAATAACCTTTTCCATAGCCAAGTAAATCACCTAGGGTTAAGTAACCTCCCAAGGAAAAAGCAGTTTAGACAGCCATGTTGTGGCAGTATTTCACTCTCTTTGGGATGCCTTTTGCAGCTGCAGTGTGCCTGGAGCTCAGGGCTTCCTGGTTTAAGAAACCCTAACCCTAGGCTCAACCCTAACCCTAACCCTAGGCAGGTAAATCAGTCTAGGGTTAGGGAAGGTCCCAAGGAAAAAGGGGTGGAGACAGCAATCTTGTGGCAGTTCTTCACTTTTCTTGGGGTGCCTTTTGCAGCTGCAGTGTGCCTGGAGCTCAGGGCTTCCTGGTTTGAGAAACCCTAACCCTAGGCTCAACCCTAACCCTAACCCTAGGCAGGTAAATCAGCCTAGGGTTAGGGAAGGTCCCAAGGAAGAAGGGATGGAGATAGCCATGTTGTGGCAGTTTTGCGCTCTCTTTGGGATGCCTTTTGCAGCTGCAGTGTGCCTGGAGCTCAGGGCTTCCTGGTTTGAGAAACCCTAATCCTAGGCTCACCACTAACCCTAACCCTAGGCAGGTAATCAGGCTAGCGTTAGGGAAGGTCCCAAGGAAAAAGGGGTGGAGACAGCCATGTTGTGGCAGTTTTGCGCTCTCTTTGGGATGCCTTTTGCAGCTGCAGTGTGCCTGGAGCTCAGGGCTTCCTGGTTTAAGAAATCCTTGGCGTAGGCTCAACCCTAACCCTAACCCTAGGCAGGTAAATCAGCCTAATGTAAGGGAAGGTCCCAAGGAAAAAGGGGTGGATACAGCCATGTTGTGGCAGTTTTGCGCTCTCTTTGGGATGCCTTTTGCAGCTGCAGTGTGCCTGGAGCTCAGGGCTTCCTGGTTTACACAACCCTAACCCTAGGCTCAACCCTAACCCTAACCCTAGGCAGGTAAATCAGCCTAGGGTTAGGGAAGGTCCCAAGGAAAAAGGGCTGGAGACAGCCATGTTGTGGCAGTTTTGCGCTCTCTTTGGGATGCCTTTTGCAGCTGCAGTGTGCCTGGAGCTCAGGGCTTCCTGGTTTAAGAAACCCTAACCCTAGGCTCAACCCTAACCCTAACCCTAGGCAGGTAAATCAGCCTAGGGTTAGGGAAGGTCCCAAGGAAAAAGGGCTGGAGACAGCCATGTTGTGGCAGTTTTGCTCTCTCTTTGGGATGCCTTTTGCAGCTGCAGTGTGCCTGGAGCTCAGGGCTTCCTGGTTTGAGAAACCCTAACCCTAGGCTCAACCCTAACCCTAACCCTAGGCAGGTAAATCAGCCTAGGGTTACGGAAGGTCCCAAGGAAGAAGGGGTGGAGACAGCCATGCTGTGGCAGTTTTGCGCTCTCTTTGGGATGCCTTTTGCAGCTGCAGTGTGCCTGGAGCTCAGGGCTTCCTGGTTTAAAAAACCCTAACCCTAGGCTCAACCCTAACCCTAACCCTAGGCAGGTAAATCAGCCTAGGGTTAGGGAAGGTCCCAAGGAAAAAGGGGTGGAGACAGCCATGTTGTGGCAGTTTTGCACTCTCTTTGGGATGCCTTTTGCAGCTGCAGTGTGCCTGGAGCTCAGGGCTTCCTGGTTTAAGAAACCCTAACCCTAGGCTCAACCCTAACCCTAACCCTAGGCAGGTAAATCAGCCTAGGGTTAGGGAAGGTCCCAAGGAAAAAGGGGTGGAGACAGCCATGTTGTTGCAGTTTTGCGCTCTCTTTGGGATGCCTTTTGCAGCTGCAGTGTGCCTGGAGCTCAGTGCTTCCTGGTTTACAAAACCCTAACCCTAGGCTCAACCCTAACCCTAACCCTAGACACGTAATCAGGCTAGCATTAGGGAAGGTCCCAAGGAAAAAGGGGTGGAGACAGCCATGTTGTGGCAGTTTTGCGCTCTCTTTGGGATGCCTTTTGCAGCTGCAGTGTGCCTGGAGCTCAGGGCTTCCTGGTTTAAGAAACCCTAACCCTAGTCTCAACCCTAACCCTAACCCTAGGCAGGTAAATCAGCCTAGGGTTAGGGAAGGTCCCAAGGAAAAAGGGCTGGAGACAGCCATGTTGTGGCAGTTTTGCGCTCTCTTTGGGATGCCTTTTGCAGCTGCAGTGTGCCTGGAGCTCAGTGCTTCCTGGTTTACAAAACCCTAACCCTAGGCTCAACCCTAACCCTAACCCTAGGCAGGTAATCAGGCTAGCATTAGGGAAGGTCCCAAGGAAAAAGGGGTGGAGACAGCCATGTTGTGGCAGTTTTGCGCTCTCTTTGGGATGCCTTTTGCAGCTGCAGTGTGCCTGGAGCTCAGGGCTTCCTGGTTTAAGAAACCCTAACCCTAGTCTCAACTCTAACCCTAACCTTAGGCAGGTAAATCAGCCTAGGGTTAGGGAAGGTCCCAAGGGAGAAGGGGAGGAGTCAGCCATGTTGTGGCATTTTTGCGCTCTCTTTGGGATGCCTTTTGCAGCTGCAGTGTGCCTAGAGCTCAGGGCTTCCTGGTTTAAAAAACCCTAACCCTAGGCTCAACCCTAACCCTAACCCTAGGCAGGTAAATCAGCCTAGGGTTAGGGAAGGTCCCAAGGAAGAAGCAGTGGAGACAGACATGTTGTGGCAGTTTTGCGCTCTCTTTGGGATGCCTTTTGCAGCTGCAGTGTGCCTGGAGATCAGGGCTTCCTCGTTTAAGAAACCCTGACCCTAGGGTCTGTAATGACCTTTTCCTTAGGGAGGTAAATCAGCCTAGGGTTAGGGAAGGTCCCAAGGAAAAAGGGGTGGAGACAGCCATGTTGTGGCAGTTTTGCGCTCTCTTTGGGATGCCTTTTGCAGCTGCAGTGTGCCTGGAGCTCAGGGCTTCCTGGTTTAAGAAACTCTAACCCTAGGCTCAACCCTAACCCTAACCCTAGGCAGGTAAATCAGCCTAGGGTTAGGGAAGGTCGCAAGGAAAAAGGGGTGGAGACAGCCATGTTGTGGCAGTTTTGCGCTCTCTTTGGGATGCCTTTTGCAGCTGCAGTGTGCCTGGAGCTCAGGGCTTCCTCGTTTAAGAAACCCTAACTCTAGGCTCCGTAATAACCTTTTCCATAGCCAAGTAAATCACCTAGGGTTAAGTAACCTCCCAAGGAAAAAGCAGTTTAGACAGCCATGTTGTGGCAGTATTTCACTCTCTTTGGGATGCCTTTTGCAGCTTCAGTGTGCGTGGAGCTCAGGGCTTCCTGGTTTAAGAAACCCTAACCCTAGGCTCAACCCTAACCCTAACCCTAGGCAGGTAAATCAGTCTAGGGTTAGGGAAGGTCCCAAGGAAAAAGGGGTGGAGACAGCAATCTTGTGGCAGTTCTTCACTTTTCTTGGGGTGCCTTTTGCAGCTGCAGTGTGCCTGGAGCTCAGGGCTTCCTGGTTTACACAACCCTAACCCTAGGCTCAACCCTAACCCTAACCCTAGGCAGGTAAATCAGCCTAGGGTTAGGGAAGGTCCCAAGGAAGAAGGGATGGAGATAGCCATGTTGTGGCAGTTTTGCGCTCTCTTTGGGATGCCTTTTGCAGCTGCAGTGTGCCTGGAGCTCAGGGCTTCCTGGTTTGAGAAACCCTAATCCTAGGCTCACCACTAACCCTAACCCTAGGCAGGTAATCAGGCTAGCGTTAGGGAAGGTCCCAAGGAAAAAGGGGTGGAGACAGCCATGTTGTGGCAGTTTTGCGCTCTCTTTGGGATGCCTTTTGCAGCTGCAGTGTGCCTGGAGCTCAGGGCTTCCTGGTTTAAGAAATCCTTGGCGTAGGCTCAACCCTAACCCTAACCCTAGGCAGGTAAATCAGCCTAATGTAAGGGAAGGTCCCAAGGAAAAAGGGGTGGATACAGCCATGTTGTGGCAGTTTTGCGCTCTCTTTGGGATGCCTTTTGCAGCTGCAGTGTGCCTGGAGCTCAGGGCTTCCTGGTTTACACAACCCTAACCCTAGGCTCAACCCTAACCCTAACCCTAGGCAGGTAAATCAGCCTAGGGTTAGGGAAGGTCCCAAGGAAAAAGGGCTGGAGACAGCCATGTTGTGGCAGTTTTGCGCTCTCTTTGGGATGCCTTTTGCAGCTGCAGTGTGCCTGGAGCTCAGGGCTTCCTGGTTTAAGAAACCCTAACCCTAGGCTCAACCCTAACCCTAACCCTAGGCAGGTAAATCAGCCTAGGGTTAGGGAAGGTCCCAAGGAAAAAGGGCTGGAGACAGCCATGTTGTGGCAGTTTTGCTCTCTCTTTGGGATGCCTTTTGCAGCTGCAGTGTGCCTGGAGCTCAGGGCTTCCTGGTTTGAGAAACCCTAACCCTAGGCTCAACCCTAACCCTAACCCTAGGCAGGTAAATCAGCCTAGGGTTACGGAAGGTCCCAAGGAAGAAGGGGTGGAGACAGCCATGCTGTGGCAGTTTTGCGCTCTCTTTGGGATGCCTTTTGCAGCTGCAGTGTGCCTGGAGCTCAGGGCTTCCTGGTTTAAAAAACCCTAACCCTAGGCTCAACCCTAACCCTAACCCTAGGCAGGTAAATCAGCCTAGGGTTAGGGAAGGTCCCAAGGAAAAAGGGGTGGAGACAGCCATGTTGTGGCAGTTTTGCACTCTCTTTGGGATGCCTTTTGCAGCTGCAGTGTGCCTGGAGATCAGGGCTTCCTGGTTTAAGAAACCCTAACCCTAGGCTCAACCCTAACCCTAACCCTAGGCAGGTAAATCAGCCTAGGGTTAGGGAAGGTCCCAAGGAAAAAGGGGTGGAGACAGCCATGTTGTTGCAGTTTTGCGCTCTCTTTGGGATGCCTTTTGCAGCTGCAGTGTGCCTGGAGCTCAGTGCTTCCTGGTTTACAAAACCCTAACCCTAGGCTCAACCCTAACCCTAACCCTAGACACGTAATCAGGCTAGCATTAGGGAAGGTCCCAAGGAAAAAGGGGTGGAGACAGCCATGTTGTGGCAGTTTTGCGCTCTCTTTGGGATGCCTTTTGCAGCTGCAGTGTGCCTGGAGCTCAGGGCTTCCTGGTTTAAGAAACCCTAACCCTAGTCTCAACCCTAACCCTAACCCTAGGCAGGTAAATCAGCCTAGGGTTAGGGAAGGTCCCAAGGAAAAAGGGCTGGAGACAGCCATGTTGTGGCAGTTTTGCGCTCTCTTTGGGATGCCTTTTGCAGCTGCAGTGTGCCTGGAGCTCAGTGCTTCCTGGTTTACAAAACCCTAACCCTAGGCTCAACCCTAACCCTAACCCTAGGCAGGTAATCAGGCTAGCATTAGGGAAGGTCCCAAGGAAAAAGGGGTGGAGACAGCCATGTTGTGGCAGTTTTGCGCTCTCTTTGGGATGCCTTTTGCAGCTGCAGTGTGCCTGGAGCTCAGGGCTTCCTGGTTTAAGAAACCCTAACCCTAGTCTCAACTCTAACCCTAACCTTAGGCAGGTAAATCAGCCTAGGGTTAGGGAAGGTCCCAAGGGAGAAGGGGAGGAGTCAGCCATGTTGTGGCATTTTTGCGCTCTCTTTGGGATGCCTTTTGCAGCTGCAGTGTGCCTAGAGCTCAGGGCTTCCTGGTTTAAAAAACCCTAACCCTAGGCTCAACCCTAACCCTAACCCTAGGCAGGTAAATCAGCCTAGGGTTAGGGAAGGTCCCAAGGAAGAAGCAGTGGAGACAGACATGTTGTGGCAGTTTTGCGCTCTCTTTGGGATGCCTTTTGCAGCTGCAGTGTGCCTGGAGATCAGGGCTTCCTCGTTTAAGAAACCCTGACCCTAGGGTCTGTAATGACCTTTTCCTTAGGGAGGTAAATCAGCCTAGGGTTAGGGAAGGTCCCAAGGAAAAAGGGGTGGAGACAGCCATGTTGTGGCAGTTTTGCGCTCTCTTTGGGATGCCTTTTGCAGCTGCAGTGTGCCTGGAGCTCAGGGCTTCCTGGTTTAAGAAACTCTAACCCTAGGCTCAACCCTAACCCTAACCCTAGGCAGGTAAATCAGCCTAGGGTTAGGGAAGGTCGCAAGGAAAAAGGGGTGGAGACAGCCATGTTGTGGCAGTTTTGCGCTCTCTTTGGGATGCCTTTTGCAGCTGCAGTGTGCCTGGAGCTCAGGGCTTCCTCGTTTAAGAAACCCTAACTCTAGGCTCCGTAATAACCTTTTCCATAGCCAAGTAAATCACCTAGGGTTAAGTAACCTCCCAAGGAAAAAGCAGTTTAGACAGCCATGTTGTGGCAGTATTTCACTCTCTTTGGGATGCCTTTTGCAGCTTCAGTGTGCGTGGAGCTCAGGGCTTCCTGGTTTAAGAAACCCTAACCCTAGGCTCAACCCTAACCCTAACCCTAGGCAGGTAAATCAGTCTAGGGTTAGGGAAGGTCCCAAGGAAAAAGGGGTGGAGACAGCAATCTTGTGGCAGTTCTTCACTTTTCTTGGGGTGCCTTTTGCAGCTGCAGTGTGCCTGGAGCTCAGGGCTTCCTGGTTTGAGAAACCCTAACCCTAGGCTCAACCCTAACCCTAACCCTAGGCAGGTAAATCAGCCTAGGGTTAGGGAAGGTCCCAAGGAAGAAGGGATGGAGATAGCCATGTTGTGGCAGTTTTGCGCTCTCTTTGGGATGCCTTTTGCAGCTGCAGTGTGCCTGGAGCTCAGGGCTTCCTGGTTTGAGAAACCCTAATCCTAGGCTCACCACTAACCCTAACCCTAGGCAGGTAATCAGGCTAGCGTTAGGGAAGGTCCCAAGGAAAAAGGGGTGGAGACAGCCATGTTGTGCCAGTTTTGCGCTCTCTTTGGGATGCCTTTTGCAGCTGCAGTGTGCCTGGAGCTCAGGGCTTCCTGGTTTAAGAAATCCTTGGCGTAGGCTCAACCCTATCGCTAACCCTAGGCAGGTAAATCAGCCTAATGTAAGGGAAGGTCCCAAGGAAAAAGGGGTGGATACAGCCATGTTGTGGCAGTTTTGCGCTCTCTTTGGGATGCCTTTTGCAGCTGCAGTGTGCCTGGAGCTCAGGGCTTCCTGGTTTACACAACCCTAACCCTAGGCTCAACCCTAACCCTAACCCTAGGCAGGTAAATCAGCCTAGGGTTAGGGAAGGTCCCAAGGAAAAAGGGCTGGAGACAGCCATGTTGTGGCAGTTTTGCGCTCTCTTTGGGATGCCTTTTGCAGCTGCAGTGTGCCTGGAGCTCAGGGCTTCCTGGTTTAAGAAACCCTAACCCTAGGCTCTGTAATGACCTTTTCCATAGGCAGGTCAATCAGGCTAGGGTTAGGGAAGGTCCCAAGGAAAAAGGGGTGGAGACAGCAATATTGCGGCAGTTTTGCGCTCTCTTTGGGATGCCTTTTGCAGCTGCAGTGTGCCTGGAGCTCAGGGCTTCCTGGTTTAAGAAACCCTAACCCTAGGCTCAACCCTAACCCTAACCCTAGGCAGGTAAATCAGCCTAGGGTTAGGGAAGGTCCCAAGGAAAAAGGGCTGGAGACAGCCATGTTGTGGCAGTTTTGCTCTCTCTTTGGGATGCCTTTTCCAGCTGCAGTGTGCCTGGAGCTCAGGGCTTCCTGGTTTGAGAAACCCTAACCCCAGGCTCAACCCTAACCCTAACCCTAGGCAGGTAAATCAGCCTAGGGTTAGGGAAGGTCCCAAGGAAAAAGGGGTGGAGACAGCCATGTGGTGGCAGTTTTGCGCTCTCTTTGGGATGCCTTTTGCAGCTGCAGTGTGCCTGGAGCTCAGGGCTTCCTGGTTTAAGAAACCCTAACCGTAGTCTCAACTCTAACCCTAACCTTAGGCAGGTAAATCAGCCTAGGGTTAGGGAAGGTCCCAAGGGAGAAGGGGAGGAGTCAGCCATGTTGTGGCATTTTTGCGCTCTCTTTGGGATGCCTTTTGCAGCTGCAGTGTGCCTAGAGCTCAGGGCTTCCTGGTTTAAAAAACCCTAACCCTAGGCTCAACCCTAACCCTAACCCTAGGCAGGTAAATCAGCCTAGGGTTAGGGAAGGTCCCAAGGAAGAAGCAGTGGAGACAGACATGTTGTGGCAGTTTTGCGCTCTCTTTGGGATGCCTTTTGCAGCTGCAGTGTGCCTGGAGATCAGGGCTTCCTCGTTTAAGAAACCCTGACCCTAGGGTCTGTAATGACCTTTTCCTTAGGGAGGTAAATCAGCCTAGGGTTAGGGAAGGTCCCAAGGAAAAAGGGGTGGAGACAGCCATGTTGTGGCAGTTTTGCGCTCTCTTTGGGATGCCTTTTGCAGCTGCAGTGTGCCTGGAGCTCAGGGCTTCCTGGTTTAAGAAACTCTAACCCTAGGCTCAACCCTAACCCTAACCCTAGGCAGGTAAATCAGCCTAGGGTTAGGGAAGGTCGCAAGGAAAAAGGGGTGGAGACAGCCATGTTGTGGCAGTTTTGCGCTCTCTTTGGGATGCCTTTTGCAGCTGCAGTGTGCCTGGAGCTCAGGGCTTCCTCGTTTAAGAAACCCTAACTCTAGGCTCCGTAATAACCTTTTCCATAGCCAAGTAAATCACCTAGGGTTAAGTAACCTCCCAAGGAAAAAGCAGTTTAGACAGCCATGTTGTGGCAGTATTTCACTCTCTTTGGGATGCCTTTTGCAGCTTCAGTGTGCGTGGAGCTCAGGGCTTCCTGGTTTAAGAAACCCTAACCCTAGGCTCAACCCTAACCCTAACCCTAGGCAGGTAAATCAGTCTAGGGTTAGGGAAGGTCCCAAGGAAAAAGGGGTGGAGACAGCAATCTTGTGGCAGTTCTTCACTTTTCTTGGGGTGCCTTTTGCAGCTGCAGTGTGCCTGGAGCTCAGGGCTTCCTGGTTTACACAACCCTAACCCTAGGCTCAACCCTAACCCTAACCCTAGGCAGGTAAATCAGCCTAGGGTTAGGGAAGGTCCCAAGGAAGAAGGGATGGAGATAGCCATGTTGTGGCAGTTTTGCGCTCTCTTTGGGATGCCTTTTGCAGCTGCAGTGTGCCTGGAGCTCAGGGCTTCCTGGTTTGAGAAACCCTAATCCTAGGCTCACCACTAACCCTAACCCTAGGCAGGTAATCAGGCTAGCGTTAGGGAAGGTCCCAAGGAAAAAGGGGTGGAGACAGCCATGTTGTGGCAGTTTTGCGCTCTCTTTGGGATGCCTTTTGCAGCTGCAGTGTGCCTGGAGCTCAGGGCTTCCTGGTTTAAGAAATCCTTGGCGTAGGCTCAACCCTAACCCTAACCCTAGGCAGGTAAATCAGCCTAATGTAAGGGAAGGTCCCAAGGAAAAAGGGGTGGATACAGCCATGTTGTGGCAGTTTTGCGCCCTCTTTGGGATGCCTTTTGCAGCTGCAGTGTGCCTGGAGCTCAGGGCTTCCTGGTTTACACAACCCTAACCCTAGGCTCAACCCTAACCCTAACCCTAGGCAGGTAAATCAGCCTAGGGTTAGGGAAGGTCCCAAGGAAAAAGGGCTGGATACAGCCATGTTGTGGCAGTTTTGCGCTCTCTTTGGGATGCCTTTTGCAGCTGCAGTGTGCCTGGAGCTCAGGGCTTCCTGGTTTACACAACCCTAACCCTAGGCTCAACCCTAACCCTAACCCTAGGCAGGTAAATCAGCCTAGGGTTAGGGAAGGTCCCAAGGAAAAAGGGCTGGAGACAGCCATGTTGTGGCAGTTTTGCGCTCTCTTTGGGATGCCTTTTGCAGCTGCAGTGTGCCTGGAGCTCAGGGCTTCCTGGTTTAAGAAACCCTAACCCTAGGCTCTGTAATGACCTTTTCCATATGCAGGTCAATCAGGCTAGGGTTAGGGAAGGTCCCAAGGAAAAAGGGGTGGAGACAGCAATATTGCGGCAGTTTTGCGCTCTCTTTGGGATGCCTTTTGCAGCTGCAGTGTGCCTGGAGCTCAGGGCTTCCTGGTTTAAGAAACCCTAAACCTAGGCTCAACCCTAACCCTAACCCTAGGCAGGTAAATCAGCCTAGGGTTAGGGAAGGTCCCAAGGAAAAAGGGCTGGAGACAGCCATGTTGTGGCAGTTTTGCGCTCTCTTTGGGATGCCTTTTGCAGCTGCAGTGTGCCTGGAGCTCAGGGCTTCCTGGTTTAAGAAACCCTAACCCTAGGCTCAACCCTAACCCTAACCCTAGGCAGGTAAATCAGCCTAGGGTTAGGGAAGGTCCCAAGGAAAAAGGGCTGGAGACAGCCATGTTGTGGCAGTTTTGCTCTCTCTTTGGGATGCCTTTTGCAGCTGCAGTGTGCCTGGAGCTCAGGGCTTCCTGGTTTGAGAAACCCTAACCCTAGGCTCAACCCTAACCCTAACCCTAGGCAGGTAAATCAGCCTAGGGTTACGGAAGGTCCCAAGGAAGAAGGGGTGGAGACAGCCATGCTGTGGCAGTTTTGCGCTCTCTTTGGGATGCCTTTTGCAGCTGCAGTGTGCCTGGAGCTCAGGGCTTCCTGGTTTAAAAAACCCTAACCCTAGGCTCAACCCTAACCCTAACCCTAGGCAGGTAAATCAGCCTAGGGTTAGGGAAGGTCCCAAGGAAAAAGGGGTGGAGACAGCCATGTTGTGGCAGTTTTGCACTCTCTTTGGGATGCCTTTTGCAGCTGCAGTGTGCCTGGAGCTCAGGGCTTCCTGGTTTAAGAAACCCTAACCCTAGGCTCAACCCTAACCCTAACCCTAGGCAGGTAAATCAGCCTAGGGTTAGGGAAGGTCCCAAGGAAAAAGGGGTGGAGACAGCCATGTTGTTGCAGTTTTGCGCTCTCTTTGGGATGCCTTTTGCAGCTGCAGTGTGCCTGGAGCTCAGTGCTTCCTGGTTTACAAAACCCTAACCCTAGGCTCAACCCTAACCCTAACCCTAGACACGTAATCAGGCTAGCATTAGGGAAGGTCCCAAGGAAAAAGGGGTGGAGACAGCCATGTTGTGGCAGTTTTGCGCTCTCTTTGGGATGCCTTTTGCAGCTGCAGTGTGCCTGGAGCTCAGGGCTTCCTGGTTTAAGAAACCCTAACCCTAGTCTCAACCCTAACCCTAACCCTAGGCAGGTAAATCAGCCTAGGGTTAGGGAAGGTCCCAAGGAAAAAGGGCTGGAGACAGCCATGTTGTGGCAGTTTTGCGCTCTCTTTGGGATGCCTTTTGCAGCTGCAGTGTGCCTGGAGCTCAGTGCTTCCTGGTTTACAAAACCCTAACCCTAGGCTCAACCCTAACCCTAACCCTAGGCAGGTAATCAGGCTAGCATTAGGGAAGGTCCCAAGGAAAAAGGGGTGGAGACAGCCATGTTGTGGCAGTTTTGCGCTCTCTTTGGGATGCCTTTTGCAGCTGCAGTGTGCCTGGAGCTCAGGGCTTCCTGGTTTAAGAAACCCTAACCCTAGTCTCAACTCTAACCCTAACCTTAGGCAGGTAAATCAGCCTAGGGTTAGGGAAGGTCCCAAGGGAGAAGGGGAGGAGTCAGCCATGTTGTGGCATTTTTGCGCTCTCTTTGGGATGCCTTTTGCAGCTGCAGTGTGCCTAGAGCTCAGGGCTTCCTGGTTTAAAAAACCCTAACCCTAGGCTCAACCCTAACCCTAACCCTAGGCAGGTAAATCAGCCTAGGGTTAGGGAAGGTCCCAAGGAAGAAGCAGTGGAGACAGACATGTTGTGGCAGTTTTGCGCTCTCTTTGGGATGCCTTTTGCAGCTGCAGTGTGCCTGGAGATCAGGGCTTCCTCGTTTAAGAAACCCTGACCCTAGGGTCTGTAATGACCTTTTCCTTAGGGAGGTAAATCAGCCTAGGGTTAGGGAAGGTCCCAAGGAAAAAGGGGTGGAGACAGCCATGTTGTGGCAGTTTTGCGCTCTCTTTGGGATGCCTTTTGCAGCTGCAGTGTGCCTGGAGCTCAGGGCTTCCTGGTTTAAGAAACTCTAACCCTAGGCTCAACCCTAACCCTAACCCTAGGCAGGTAAATCAGCCTAGGGTTAGGGAAGGTCGCAAGGAAAAAGGGGTGGAGACAGCCATGTTGTGGCAGTTTTGCGCTCTCTTTGGGATGCCTTTTGCAGCTGCAGTGTGCCTGGAGCTCAGGGCTTCCTCGTTTAAGAAACCCTAACTCTAGGCTCCGTAATAACCTTTTCCATAGCCAAGTAAATCACCTAGGGTTAAGTAACCTCCCAAGGAAAAAGCAGTTTAGACAGCCATGTTGTGGCAGTATTTCACTCTCTTTGGGATGCCTTTTGCAGCTTCAGTGTGCGTGGAGCTCAGGGCTTCCTGGTTTAAGAAACCCTAACCCTAGGCTCAACCCTAACCCTAACCCTAGGCAGGTAAATCAGTCTAGGGTTAGGGAAGGTCCCAAGGAAAAAGGGGTGGAGACAGCAATCTTGTGGCAGTTCTTCACTTTTCTTGGGGTGCCTTTTGCAGCTGCAGTGTGCCTGGAGCTCAGGGCTTCCTGGTTTACACAACCCTAACCCTAGGCTCAACCCTAACCCTAACCCTAGGCAGGTAAATCAGCCTAGGGTTAGGGAAGGTCCCAAGGAAGAAGGGATGGAGATAGCCATGTTGTGGCAGTTTTGCGCTCTCTTTGGGATGCCTTTTGCAGCTGCAGTGTGCCTGGAGCTCAGGGCTTCCTGGTTTGAGAAACCCTAATCCTAGGCTCACCACTAACCCTAACCCTAGGCAGGTAATCAGGCTAGCGTTAGGGAAGGTCCCAAGGAAAAAGGGGTGGAGACAGCCATGTTGTGGCAGTTTTGCGCTCTCTTTGGGATGCCTTTTGCAGCTGCAGTGTGCCTGGAGCTCAGGGCTTCCTGGTTTAAGAAATCCTTGGCGTAGGCTCAACCCTATCGCTAACCCTAGGCAGGTAAATCAGCCTAATGTAAGGGAAGGTCCCAAGGAAGAAGGGGTGGATACAGCCATGTTGTGGCAGTTTTGCGCTCTCTTTGGGATGCCTTTTGCAGCTGCAGTGTGCCTGGAGCTCAGGGCTTCCTGGTTTACACAACCCTAACCCTAGGCTCAACCCTAACCCTAACCCTAGGCAGGTAAATCAGCCTAGGGTTAGGGAAGGTCCCAAGGAAAAAGGGCTGGAGACAGCCATGTTGTGGCAGTTTTGCTCTCTCTTTGGGATGCCTTTTGCAGCTGCAGTGTGCCTGGAGCTCAGGGCTTCCTGGTTTGAGAAACCCTAACCCTAGGCTCAACCCTAACCCTAACCCTAGGCAGGTAAATCAGCCTAGGGTTACGGAAGGTCCCAAGGAAGAAGGGGTGGAGACAGCCATGCTGTGGCAGTTTTGCGCTCTCTTTGGGATGCCTTTTGCAGCTGCAGTGTGCCTGGAGCTCAGGGCTTCCTGGTTTACAAAACCCTAACCCTAGGCTCAACCCTAACCCTAACCCTAGACACGTAATCAGGCTAGCATTAGGGAAGGTCCCAAGGAAAAAGGGGTGGAGACAGCCATGTTGTGGCAGTTTTGCGCTCTCTTTGGGATGCCTTTTGCAGCTGCAGTGTGCCTGGAGCTCAGGGCTTCCTGGTTTAAGAAACCCTAACCCTAGTCTCAACCCTAACCCTAACCCTAGGCAGGTAAATCAGCCTAGGGTTAGGGAAGGTCCCAAGGAAAAAGGGCTGGAGACAGCCATGTTGTGGCAGTTTTGCGCTCTCTTTGGGATGCCTTTTGCAGCTGCAGTGTGCCTGGAGCTCAGTGCTTCCTGGTTTACAAAACCCTAACCCTAGGCTCAACCCTAACCCTAACCCTAGGCAGGTAATCAGGCTAGCATTAGGGAAGGTCCCAAGGAAAAAGGGGTGGAGACAGCCATGTTGTGGCAGTTTTGCGCTCTCTTTGGGATGCCTTTTGCAGCTGCAGTGTGCCTGGAGCTCAGGGCTTCCTGGTTTAAGAAACCCTAACCCTAGTCTCAACTCTAACCCTAACCTTAGGCAGGTAAATCAGCCTAGGGTTAGGGAAGGTCCCAAGGGAGAAGGGGAGGAGTCAGCCATGTTGTGGCATTTTTGCGCTCTCTTTGGGATGCCTTTTGCAGCTGCAGTGTGCCTAGAGCTCAGGGCTTCCTGGTTTAAAAAACCCTAACCCTAGGCTCAACCCTAACCCTAACCCTAGGCAGGTAAATCAGCCTAGGGTTAGGGAAGGTCCCAAGGAAGAAGCAGTGGAGACAGACATGTTGTGGCAGTTTTGCGCTCTCTTTGGGATGCCTTTTGCAGCTGCAGTGTGCCTGGAGATCAGGGCTTCCTCGTTTAAGAAACCCTGACCCTAGGGTCTGTAATGACCTTTTCCTTAGGGAGGTAAATTAGCCTAGGGTTAGGGAAGGTCCCAAGGAAAAAGGGGTGGAGACAGCCATGTTGTGGCAGTTTTGCGCTCTCTTTGGGATGCCTTTTGCAGCTGCAGTGTGCCTGGAGCTCAGGGCTTCCTGGTTTAAGAAACTCTAACCCTAGGCTCAACCCTAACCCTAACCCTAGGCAGGTAAATCAGCCTAGGGTTAGGGAAGGTCGCAAGGAAAAAGGGGTGGAGACAGCCATGTTGTGGCAGTTTTGCGCTCTCTTTGGGATGCCTTTTGCAGCTGCAGTGTGCCTGGAGCTCAGGGCTTCCTCGTTTAAGAAACCCTAACTCTAGGCTCCGTAATAACCTTTTCCATAGCCAAGTAAATCACCTAGGGTTAAGTAACCTCCCAAGGAAAAAGCAGTTTAGACAGCCATGTTGTGGCAGTATTTCACTCTCTTTGGGATGCCTTTTGCAGCTTCAGTGTGCGTGGAGCTCAGGGCTTCCTGGTTTAAGAAACCCTAACCCTAGGCTCAACCCTAACCCTAACCCTAGGCAGGTAAATCAGTCTAGGGTTAGGGAAGGTCCCAAGGAAAAAGGGGTGGAGACAGCAATCTTGTGGCAGTTCTTCACTTTTCTTGGGGTGCCTTTTGCAGCTGCAGTGTGCCTGGAGCTCAGGGCTTCCTGGTTTGAGAAACCCTAACCCTAGGCTCAACCCTAACCCTAACCCTAGGCAGGTAAATCAGCCTAGGGTTAGGGAAGGTCCCAAGGAAGAAGGGATGGAGATAGCCATGTTGTGGCAGTTTTGCGCTCTCTTTGGGATGCCTTTTGCAGCTGCAGTGTGCCTGGAGCTCAGGGCTTCCTGGTTTGAGAAACCCTAATCCTAGGCTCACCACTAACCCTAACCCTAGGCAGGTAATCAGGCTAGCGTTAGGGAAGGTCCCAAGGAAAAAGGGGTGGAGACAGCCATGTTGTGCCAGTTTTGCGCTCTCTTTGGGATGCCTTTTGCAGCTGCAGTGTGCCTGGAGCTCAGGGCTTCCTGGTTTAAGAAATCCTTGGCGTAGGCTCAACCCTATCGCTAACCCTAGGCAGGTAAATCAGCCTAATGTAAGGGAAGGTCCCAAGGAAAAAGGGGTGGATACAGCCATGTTGTGGCAGTTTTGCGCTCTCTTTGGGATGCCTTTTGCAGCTGCAGTGTGCCTGGAGCTCAGGGCTTCCTGGTTTACACAACCCTAACCCTAGGCTCAACCCTAACCCTAACCCTAGGCAGGTAAATCAGCCAAGGGTTAGGGAAGGTCCCAAGGAAAAAGGGCTGGAGACAGCCATGTTGTGGCAGTTTTGCGCTCTCTTTGGGATGCCTTTTGCAGCTGCAGTGTGCCTGGAGCTCAGGGCTTCCTGGTTTAAGAAACCCTAACCCTAGGCTCTGTAATGACCTTTTCCATAGGCAGGTCAATCAGGCTAGGGTTAGGGAAGGTCCCAAGGAAAAAGGGGTGGAGACAGCAATATTGCGGCAGTTTTGCGCTCTCTTTGGGATGCCTTTTGCAGCTGCAGTGTGCCTGGAGCTCAGGGCTTCCTGGTTTAAGAAACCCTAACCCTAGGCTCAACCCTAACCCTAACCCTAGGCAGGTAAATCAGCCTAGGGTTAGGGAAGGTCCCAAGGAAAAAGGGCTGGAGACAGCCATGTTGTGGCAGTTTTGCTCTCTCTTTGGGATGCCTTTTCCAGCTGCAGTGTGCCTGGAGCTCAGGGCTTCCTGGTTTGAGAAACCCTAACCCCAGGCTCAACCCTAACCCTAACCCTAGGCAGGTAAATCAGCCTAGGGTTAGGGAAGGTCCCAAGGAAAAAGGGGTGGAGACAGCCATGTGGTGGCAGTTTTGCGCTCTCTTTGGGATGCCTTTTGCAGCTGCAGTGTGCCTGGAGCTCAGGGCTTCCTGGTTTAAGAAACCCTAACCGTAGTCTCAACTCTAACCCTAACCTTAGGCAGGTAAATCAGCCTAGGGTTAGGGAAGGTCCCAAGGGAGAAGGGGAGGAGTCAGCCATGTTGTGGCATTTTTGCGCTCTCTTTGGGATGCCTTTTGCAGCTGCAGTGTGCCTAGAGCTCAGGGCTTCCTGGTTTAAAAAACCCTAACCCTAGGCTCAACCCTAACCCTAACCCTAGGCAGGTAAATCAGCCTAGGGTTAGGGAAGGTCCCAAGGAAGAAGCAGTGGAGACAGACATGTTGTGGCAGTTTTGCGCTCTCTTTGGGATGCCTTTTGCAGCTGCAGTGTGCCTGGAGATCAGGGCTTCCTCGTTTAAGAAACCCTGACCCTAGGGTCTGTAATGACCTTTTCCTTAGGGAGGTAAATCAGCCTAGGGTTAGGGAAGGTCCCAAGGAAAAAGGGGTGGAGACAGCCATGTTGTGGCAGTTTTGCGCTCTCTTTGGGATGCCTTTTGCAGCTGCAGTGTGCCTGGAGCTCAGGGCTTCCTGGTTTAAGAAACTCTAACCCTAGGCTCAACCCTAACCCTAACCCTAGGCAGGTAAATCAGCCTAGGGTTAGGGAAGGTCGCAAGGAAAAAGGGGTGGAGACAGCCATGTTGTGGCAGTTTTGCGCTCTCTTTGGGATGCCTTTTGCAGCTGCAGTGTGCCTGGAGCTCAGGGCTTCCTCGTTTAAGAAACCCTAACTCTAGGCTCCGTAATAACCTTTTCCATAGCCAAGTAAATCACCTAGGGTTAAGTAACCTCCCAAGGAAAAAGCAGTTTAGACAGCCATGTTGTGGCAGTATTTCACTCTCTTTGGGATGCCTTTTGCAGCTTCAGTGTGCGTGGAGCTCAGGGCTTCCTGGTTTAAGAAACCCTAACCCTAGGCTCAACCCTAACCCTAACCCTAGGCAGGTAAATCAGTCTAGGGTTAGGGAAGGTCCCAAGGAAAAAGGGGTGGAGACAGCAATCTTGTGGCAGTTCTTCACTTTTCTTGGGGTGCCTTTTGCAGCTGCAGTGTGCCTGGAGCTCAGGGCTTCCTGGTTTGAGAAACCCTAACCCTAGGCTCAACCCTAACCCTAACCCTAGGCAGGTAAATCAGCCTAGGGTTAGGGAAGGTCCCAAGGAAGAAGGGATGGAGATAGCCATGTTGTGGCAGTTTTGCGCTCTCTTTGGGATGCCTTTTGCAGCTGCAGTGTGCCTGGAGCTCAGGGCTTCCTGGTTTGAGAAACCCTAATCCTAGGCTCACCACTAACCCTAACCCTAGGCAGGTAATCAGGCTAGCGTTAGGGAAGGTCCCAAGGAAAAAGGGGTGGAGACAGCCATGTTGTGCCAGTTTTGCGCTCTCTTTGGGATGCCTTTTGCAGCTGCAGTGTGCCTGGAGCTCAGGGCTTCCTGGTTTAAGAAATCCTTGGCGTAGGCTCAACCCTATCGCTAACCCTAGGCAGGTAAATCAGCCTAATGTAAGGGAAGGTCCCAAGGAAAAAGGGGGGGATACAGCCATGTTGTGGCAGTTTTGCGCTCTCTTTGGGATGCCTTTTGCAGCTGCAGTGTGCCTGGAGCTCAGGGCTTCCTGGTTTACACAACCCTAACCCTAGGCTCAACCCTAACCCTAACCCTAGGCAGGTAAATCAGCCAAGGGTTAGGGAAGGTCCCAAGGAAAAAGGGCTGGAGACAGCCATGTTGTGGCAGTTTTGCGCTCTCTTTGGGATGCCTTTTGCAGCTGCAGTGTGCCTGGAGCTCAGGGCTTCCTGGTTTAAGAAACCCTAACCCTAGGCTCTGTAATGACCTTTTCCATAGGCAGGTCAATCAGGCTAGGGTTAGGGAAGGTCCCAAGGAAAAAGGGGTGGAGACAGCAATATTGCGGCAGTTTTGCGCTCTCTTTGGGATGCCTTTTGCAGCTGCAGTGTGCCTGGAGCTCAGGGCTTCCTGGTTTAAGAAACCCTAACCCTAGGCTCAACCCTAACCCTAACCCTAGGCAGGTAAATCAGCCTAGGGTTAGGGAAGGTCCCAAGGAAAAAGGGCTGGAGACAGCCATGTTGTGGCAGTTTTGCTCTCTCTTTGGGATGCCTTTTCCAGCTGCAGTGTGCCTGGAGCTCAGGGCTTCCTGGTTTGAGAAACCCTAACCCCAGGCTCAACCCTAACCCTAACCCTAGGCAGGTAAATCAGCCTAGGGTTAGGGAAGGTCCCAAGGAAAAAGGGGTGGAGACAGCCATGTGGTGGCAGTTTTGCGCTCTCTTTGGGATGCCTTTTGCAGCTGCAGTGTGCCTGGAGCTCAGGGCTTCCTGGTTTAAGAAACCCTAACCGTAGTCTCAACTCTAACCCTAACCTTAGGCAGGTAAATCAGCCTAGGGTTAGGGAAGGTCCCAAGGGAGAAGGGGAGGAGTCAGCCATGTTGTGGCATTTTTGCGCTCTCTTTGGGATGCCTTTTGCAGCTGCAGTGTGCCTAGAGCTCAGGGCTTCCTGGTTTAAAAAACCCTAACCCTAGGCTCAACCCTAACCCTAACCCTAGGCAGGTAAATCAGCCTAGGGTTAGGGAAGGTCCCAAGGAAGAAGCAGTGGAGACAGACATGTTGTGGCAGTTTTGCGCTCTCTTTGGGATGCCTTTTGCAGCTGCAGTGTGCCTGGAGATCAGGGCTTCCTCGTTTAAGAAACCCTGACCCTAGGGTCTGTAATGACCTTTTCCTTAGGGAGGTAAATCAGCCTAGGGTTAGGGAAGGTCCCAAGGAAAAAGGGGTGGAGACAGCCATGTTGTGGCAGTTTTGCGCTCTCTTTGGGATGCCTTTTGCAGCTGCAGTGTGCCTGGAGCTCAGGGCTTCCTGGTTTAAGAAACTCTAACCCTAGGCTCAACCCTAACCCTAACCCTAGGCAGGTAAATCAGCCTAGGGTTAGGGAAGGTCGCAAGGAAAAAGGGGTGGAGACAGCCATGTTGTGGCAGTTTTGCGCTCTCTTTGGGATGCCTTTTGCAGCTGCAGTGTGCCTGGAGCTCAGGGCTTCCTCGTTTAAGAAACCCTAACTCTAGGCTCCGTAATAACCTTTTCCATAGCCAAGTAAATCACCTAGGGTTAAGTAACCTCCCAAGGAAAAAGCAGTTTAGACAGCCATGTTGTGGCAGTATTTCACTCTCTTTGGGATGCCTTTTGCAGCTTCAGTGTGCGTGGAGCTCAGGGCTTCCTGGTTTAAGAAACCCTAACCCTAGGCTCAACCCTAACCCTAACCCTAGGCAGGTAAATCAGTCTAGGGTTAGGGAAGGTCCCAAGGAAAAAGGGGTGGAGACAGCAATCTTGTGGCAGTTCTTCACTTTTCTTGGGGTGCCTTTTGCAGCTGCAGTGTGCCTGGAGCTCAGGGCTTCCTGGTTTACACAACCCTAACCCTAGGCTCAACCCTAACCCTAACCCTAGGCAGGTAAATCAGCCTAGGGTTAGGGAAGGTCCCAAGGAAGAAGGGATGGAGATAGCCATGTTGTGGCAGTTTTGCGCTCTCTTTGGGATGCCTTTTGCAGCTGCAGTGTGCCTGGAGCTCAGGGCTTCCTGGTTTGAGAAACCCTAATCCTAGGCTCACCACTAACCCTAACCCTAGGCAGGTAATCAGGCTAGCGTTAGGGAAGGTCCCAAGGAAAAAGGGGTGGAGACAGCCATGTTGTGGCAGTTTTGCGCTCTCTTTGGGATGCCTTTTGCAGCTGCAGTGTGCCTGGAGCTCAGGGCTTCCTGGTTTAAGAAATCCTTGGCGTAGGCTCAACCCTAACCCTAACCCTAGGCAGGTAAATCAGCCTAATGTAAGGGAAGGTCCCAAGGAAAAAGGGGTGGATACAGCCATGTTGTGGCAGTTTTGCGCCCTCTTTGGGATGCCTTTTGCAGCTGCAGTGTGCCTGGAGCTCAGGGCTTCCTGGTTTAGGAAACCCTAACCCTAGGCTCAACCCTAACCCTAACCCTAGGCAGGTAAATCAGCCTAGGGTTAGGGAAGGTCCCAAGGAAAAAGGGCTGGATACAGCCATGTTGTGGCAGTTTTGCGCTCTCTTTGGGATGCCTTTTGCAGCTGCAGTGTGCCTGGAGCTCAGGGCTTCCTGGTTTACACAACCCTAACCCTAGGCTCAACCCTAACCCTAACCCTAGGCATGTAAATCAGCCTAGGGTTAGGGAAGGTCCCAAGGAAAAAGGGCTGGAGACAGCCATGTTGTGGCAGTTTTGCGCTCTCTTTGGGATGCCTTTTGCAGCTGCAGTGTGCCTGGAGCTCAGGGCTTCCTGGTTTAAGAAACCCTAACCCTAGGCTCTGTAATGACCTTTTCCATAGGCAGGTCAATCAGGCTAGGGTTAGGGAAGGTCCCAAGGAAAAAGGGGTGGAGACAGCAATATTGCGGCAGTTTTGCGCTCTCTTTGGGATGCCTTTTGCAGCTGCAGTGTGCCTGGAGCTCAGGGCTTCCTGGTTTAAGAAACCCTAAACCTAGGCTCAACCCTAACCCTAACCCTAGGCAGGTAAATCAGCCTAGGGTTAGGGAAGGTCCCAAGGAAAAAGGGCTGGAGACAGCCATGTTGTGGCAGTTTTGCTCTCTCTTTGGGATGCCTTTTGCAGCTGCAGTGTGCCTGGAGCTCAGGGCTTCCTGGTTTGAGAAACCCTAACCCTAGGCTCAACCCTAACCCTAACCCTAGGCAGGTAAATCAGCCTAGGGTTAGGGAAGGTCCCAAGGAAGAAGGGGTGGAGACAGCCATGCTGTGGCAGTTTTGCGCTCTCTTTGGGATGCCTTTTGCAGCTGCAGTGTGCCTGGAGCTCAGGGCTTCCTGGTTTAAAAAACCCTAACCCTAGGCTCAACCCTAACCCTAACCCTAGGCAGGTAAATCAGCCTAGGGTTAGGGAAGGTCCCAAGGAAAAAGGGGTGGAGACAGCCATGTTGTGGCAGTTTTGCGCTCTCTTTGGGATGCCTTTTGCAGCTGCAGTGTGCCTGGAGCTCAGGGCTTCCTGGTTTAAAAAACCCTAACCCTAGGCTCAACCCTAACCCTAACCCTAGGCAGGTAAATCAGCCTAGGTTTAGGGAAGGTCCCAAGGAAAAAGGGGTGGAGACAGCCATCTTGTGGCAGTTTTGCGCTCTCTTTGGGATGCCTTTTGCAGCTGCAGTGTGCCTGGAGCTCAGGGCTTCCTGGTTTAAAAAACCCTAACCCTAGGCTCAACCCTAACCCTAACCCTAGGCAGGTAAATCAGCCTAGGGTTAGGGAAGGTCCCAAGGAAAAAGGGGTGGAGACAGCCATCTTGTGGCAGTTTTGCGCTCTCTTTGAGATGCCTTTTGCAGCTGCAGTGTGCCTGGAGCTCAGGGCTTCCTGGTTTAAGAAACCCTAACCCTAGTCTCAACCCTAACCCTAACCCTAGGCAGGTAATCAGGCTAGCATAAGGGAAGGTCCCAAGGAAAAAGCAGTTGAGACAGCCATGTTGTGGCAGTTTTGCGCTCTCTTTGGGATGCCTTTTGCAGCTGCAGTGTGCCTGGAGCTCAGGGCTTCCTGGTTTAAGAAACCCTAACCCTAGTCTCAACTCTAACCCTAACCTTAGGCAGGTAAATCAGCCTAGGGTTAGGGAAGGTCCCAAGGGAGAAGGGGAGGAGTCAGCCATGTTGTGGCATTTTTGCGCTCTCTTTGGGATGCCTTTTGCAGCTGCAGTGTGCCTAGAGCTCAGGGCTTCCTGGTTTAAAAAACCCTAACCCTAGGCTCAACCCTAACCCTAACCCTAGGCAGGTAAATCAGCCTAGGGTTAGGGAAGGTCCCAAGGAAGAAGCAGTGGAGACAGACATGTTGTGGCAGTTTTGCGCTCTCTTTGGGATGCCTTTTGCAGCTGCAGTGTGCCTGGAGATCAGGGCTTCCTCGTTTAAGAAACCCTGACCCTAGGGTCTGTAATGACCTATTCCTTAGGGAGGTAAATCAGCCTAGGGTTAGGGAAGGTCCCAAGGAAAAAGGGGTGGAGACAGCCATGTTGTGGCAGTTTTGCGCTCTCTTTGGGATGCCTTTTGCAGCTGCAGTGTGCCTGGAGCTCAGGGCTTCCTCGTTTAAGAAACCCTAACTCTACGCTCCGTAATAACCTTTTCCATAGCCAAGTAAATCACCTAGGGTTAAGTAACCTCCCAAGGAAAAAGCAGTTTAGACAGCCATGTTGTGGCAGTATTTCACTCTCTTTGGGATGCCTTTTGCAGCTTCAGTGTGCGTGGAGCTCAGGGCTTCCTGGTTTAAGAAACCCTAACCCTAGGCTCAACCCTAACCCTAACCCTAGGCAGGTAAATCAGTCTAGGGTTAGGGAAGGTCCCAAGGAAAAAGGGGTGGAGACAGCAATCTTGTGGCAGTTCTTCACTTTTCTTGGGGTGCCTTTTGCAGCTGCAGTGTGCCTGGAGCTCAGGGCTTCCTGGTTTACACAACCCTAACCCTAGGCTCAACCCTAACCCTAACCCTAGGCAGGTAAATCAGCCTAGGGTTAGGGAAGGTCCCAAGGAAGAAGGGATGGAGATAGCCATGTTGTGGCAGTTTTGCGCTCTCTTTGGGATGCCTTTTGCAGCTGCAGTGTGCCTGGAGCTCAGGGCTTCCTGGTTTGAGAAACCCTAATCCTAGGCTCACCACTAACCCTAACCCTAGGCAGGTAATCAGGCTAGCGTTAGGGAAGGTCCCAAGGAAAAAGGGGTGGAGACAGCCATGTTGTGGCAGTTTTGCGCTCTCTTTGGGATGCCTTTTGCAGCTGCAGTGTGCCTGGAGCTCAGGGCTTCCTGGTTTAAGAAATCCTTGGCGTAGGCTCAACCCTAACCCTAACCCTAGGCAGGTAAATCAGCCTAATGTAAGGGAAGGTCCCAAGGAAAAAGGGGTGGATACAGCCATGTTATGGCAGTTTTGCGCTCTCTTTGGGATGCCTTTTGCAGCTGCAGTGTGCCTGGAGCTCAGGGCTTCCTGGTTTACACAACCCTAAACCTAGGCTCAACCCTAACCCTAACCCTAGGCAGGTAAATCAGCCTAGGGTTAGGGAAGGTCCCAAGGAAAAAGGGCTGGATACAGCCATGTTGTGGCAGTTTTGCGCTCTCTTTGGGATGCCTTTTGCAGCTGCAGTGTGCCTGGAGCTCAGGGCTTCCTGGTTTACACAACCCTAACCCTAGGCTCAACCCTAACCCTAACCCTAGGCAGGTAAATCAGCCTAGGGTTAGGGAAGGTCCCAAGGAAAAAGGGCTGGAGACAACCATGTTGTGGCAGTTTTGCGCTCTCTTTGGGATGCCTTTTGCAGCTGCAGTGTGCCTGGAGCTCAGGGCTTCCTGGTTTAAGAAACCCTAACCCTAGGCTCAACCCTAACCCTAACCCTAGGCAGGTAAATCAGCCTAGGGTTAGGGAAGGTCCCAAGGAAAAAGGGCTGGAGACAGCCATGTTGTGGCAGTTTTGCTCTCTCTTTGGGATGCCTTTTGCAGCTGCAGTGTGCCTGGAGCTCAGGGCTTCCTGGTTTGAGAAACCCTAACCCTAGGCTCAACCCTAACCCTAACCCTAGGCAGGTAAATCAGCCTAGGGTTACGGAAGGTCCCAAGGAAGAAGGGGTGGAGACAGCCATGCTGTGGCAGTTTTGCGCTCTCTTTGGGATGCCTTTTGCAGCTGCAGTGTGCCTGGAGCTCAGGGCTTCCTGGTTTAAAAAACCGTAACCCTAGGCTCAACCCTAACCCTAACCCTAGGCAGGTAAATCAGCCTAGGGTTAGGGAAGGTCCCAAGGAAAAAGGGGTGGAGACAGCCATGTTGTGGCAGTTTTGCACTCCCTTTGGGATGCCTTTTGCAGCTGCAGTGTGCCTGGAGCTCAGGGCTTCCTGGTTTAAGAAACCCTAACCCTAGTCTCAAAGCTAACCCTAACCTTAGGCAGGTAAATCAGCCTAGGGTTAGGGAAGGTCCCAAGGGAGAAGGGGAGGAGTCAGCCATGTTGTGGCATTTTTGTGCTCTCTTTGGGATGCCTTTTGCAGCTGCAGTGTGCCTGGAGCTCAGGGCTTCCTGGTTTAAAAAACCCTAACCCTAGGCTCAACCCTAACCCTAACCCTAGGCATGTAAATCAGCCTAGGGTTAGGGAAGGTCCCAAGGAAGAAGCAGTGGAGACAGACATGTTGTGGCAGTTTTGCGCTCTCTTTGGGATGCCTTTTGCAGCTGCAGTGTGCCTGGAGCTCAGGGCTTCCTGGTTTAAAAAACCCTAACCCTAGGCTCAACCCTAACCCTAACCCTAGGCAGGTAAATCAGCCTAGGTTTAGGGAAGGTCCCAAGGAAAAAGGGGTGGAGACAGCCATCTTGTGGCAGTTTTGCGCTCTCTTTGGGATGCCTTTTGCAGCTGCAGTGTGCCTGGAGCTCAGGGCTTCCTGGTTTAAAAAACCCTAACCCTAGGCTCAACCCTAACCCTAACCCTAGGCAGGTAAATCAGCCTAGGGTTAGGGAAGGTCCCAAGGAAAAAGGGGTGGAGACAGCCATCTTGTGGCAGTTTTGCGCTCTCTTTGGGATGCCTTTTGCAGCTGCAGTGTGCCTGGAGATCAGGGCTTCCTGGTTTAAGAAACCCTAACCCTAGTCTCAACCCTAACCCTAACCCTAGGCAGGTAATCAGGCTAGCATTAGGGAAGGTCCCAAGGAAAAAGGGGTGGAGACAGCCATGTTGTGGCAGTTTTGCGCTCTCTTTGGGATGCCTTTTGCAGCTGCAGTGTGCCTGGAGCTCAGGGCTTCCTCGTTTAAGAAACCCTAACTCTAGGCTCCGTAATAACCTTTTCCATAGCCAAGTAAATCACCTAGGGTTAAGTAACCTCCCAAGGAAAAAGCAGTTTAGACAGCCATGTTGTGGCAGTATTTCACTCTCTTTGGGATGCCTTTTGCAGCTTCAGTGTGCGTGGAGCTCAGGGCTTCCTGGTTTAAGAAACCCTAACCCTAGGCTCAACCCTAACCCTAACCCTAGGCAGGTAAATCAGTCTAGGGTTAGGGAAGGTCCCAAGGAAAAAGGGGTGGAGACAGCAATCTTGTGGCAGTTCTTCACTTTTCTTGGGGTGCCTTTTGCAGCTGCAGTGTGCCTGGAGCTCAGGGCTTCCTGGTTTACACAACCCTAACCCTAGGCTCAACCCTAACCCTAACCCTAGGCAGGTAAATCAGCCTAGGGTTAGGGAAGGTCCCAAGGAAGAAGGGATGGAGATAGCCATGTTGTGGCAGTTTTGCGCTCTCTTTGGGATGCCTTTTGCAGCTGCAGTGTGCCTGGAGCTCAGGGCTTCCTGGTTTGAGAAACCCTAATCCTAGGCTCACCACTAACCCTAACCCTAGGCAGGTAATCAGGCTAGCGTCAGGGAAGGTCCCAAGGAAAAAGGGGTGGAGACAGCCATGTTGTGGCAGTTTTGCGCTCTCTTTGGGATGCCTTTTGCAGCTGCAGTGTGCCTGGAGCTCAGGGCTTCCTGGTTTAAGAAATCCTTGGCGTAGGCTCAACCCTAACCCTAACCCTAGGCAGGTAAATCAGCCTAATGTAAGGGAAGGTCCCAAGGAAAAAGGGGTGGATACAGCCATGTTGTGGCAGTTTTGCGCTCTCTTTGGGATGCCTTTTGCAGCTGCAGTGTGCCTGGAGCTCAGGGCTTCCTGGTTTACACAACCCTAACCCTAGGCTCAACCCTAACCCTAACCCTAGGCAGGTAAATCAGCCTAGGGTTAGGGAAGGTCCCAAGGAAAAAGGGCTGGATACAGCCATGTTGTGGCAGTTTTGCGCTCTCTTTGGGATGCCTTTTGCAGCTGCAGTGTGCCTGGAGCTCAGGGCTTCCTGGTTTACACAACCCTAACCCTAGGCTCAACCCTAACCCTAACCCTAGGCAGGTAAATCAGCCTAGGG
Organism: Calcarius lapponicus; assembly: GCA_039654755.1. NCBI lineage: Eukaryota > Metazoa > Chordata > Aves > Passeriformes > Fringillidae > Calcarius > Calcarius lapponicus. The sequence goes on from CM077470.1 coordinate 26,990,182, forward strand.
TTAGGGAAGGTCCCAAGGAAAAAGGGCTGGAGACAACCATGTTGTGGCAGTTTTGCGCTCTCTTTGGGATGCCTTTTGCAGCTGCAGTGTGCCTGGAGCTCAGGGCTTCCTGGTTTAAGAAACCCTAACCCTAGGCTCTGTAATGACCTTTTCCATAGGCAGGTCAATCAGGCTAGGGTTAGGGAAGGTCCCAAGGAAAAAGGGGTGGAGACAGCAATATTGCGGCAGTTTTGCGCTCTCTTTGGGATGCCTTTTGCAGCTGCAGTGTGCCTGGAGCTCAGGGCTTCCTGGTTTAAGAAACCCTAACCCTAGGCTCAACCCTAACCCTAACCCTAGGCAGGTAAATCAGCCTAGGGTTACGGAAGGTCCCAAGGAAAAAGGGCTGGAGACAGCCATGTTGTGGCAGTTTTGCGCTCTCTCTTTGGGATGCCTTTTGCAGCTGCAGTGTGCCTGGAGCTCAGGGCTTCCTGGTTTGAGAAACCGTAACCCTAGGCTCAACCCTAACCCTAACCCTAGGCAGGTAAATCAGCCTAGGGTTAGGGAAGGTCCCAAGGAAAAAGGGGTGGAGACAGCCATGTTGTGGCAGTTTTGCACTCCCTTTGGGATGCCTTTTGCAGCTGCAGTGTGCCTGGAGCTCAGGGCTTCCTGGTTTAAGAAACCCTAACCCTAGTCTCAAAGCTAACCCTAACCTTAGGCAGGTAAATCAGCCTAGGGTTAGGGAAGGTCCCAAGGGAGAAGGGGAGGAGTCAGCCATGTTGTGGCATTTTTGTGCTCTCTTTGGGATGCCTTTTGCAGCTGCAGTGTGCCTGGAGCTCAGGGCTTCCTGGTTTAAAAAACCCTAACCCTAGGCTCAACCCTAACCCTAACCCTAGGCATGTAAATCAGCCTAGGGTTAGGGAAGGTCCCAAGGAAGAAGCAGTGGAGACAGACATGTTGTGGCAGTTTTGCGCTCTCTTTGGGATGCCTTTTGCAGCTGCAGTGTGCCTGGAGATCAGGGCTTCCTCGTTTAAGAAACCCTGACCCTAGGGTCTGTAATGACTTTTTCCTTAGGGAGGTAAATCAGCCTAGGGTTAGGGAAGGTCCCAAGGAAAAAGGGGTGGAGACAGCCATGTTGTGGCAGTTTTGCGCTCTCTTTGGGATGCCTTTTGCAGCTGCAGTGTGCCTGGAGCTCAGGGCTTCCTGGTTTAAGAAACTCTAACCCTAGGCTCAACCCTAACCCTAACCCTAGGCAGGTAAATCAGGCTAGGGTTAGGGAAGGTCCCAAGGAAAAAGGGGTGGAGACAGCCATGTTGTTGCAGTTTTGCGCTCTCTTTGGGATGCCTTTTGCAGCTGCAGTGTGCCTGGAGCTCAGTGCTTCCTGGTTTACAAAACCCTAACCCTAGGCTCAACACTAACCCTAACCGGAGGCAGGTAATCAGGCTAGCATTAGGGAAGGTCCCAAGGAAAAAGGGGTGGAGACAGCCATCTTGTGGCAGTTTTGCGCTCTCTTTGGGATGCCTTTTGCAGCTGCAGTGTGCCTGGAGCTCAGGGCTTCCTGGTTTAAAAAACCCTAACCCTAGGCTCAACCCTAACCCTAACCCTAGGCAGGTAAATCAGCCTAGGTTTAGGGAAGGTCCCAAGGAAAAAGGGGTGGAGACAGCCATGTTGTGGCAGTTTTGCGCTCTCTTTGGGATGCCTTTTGCAGCTGCAGTGTGCCTGGAGCTCAGGGCTTCCTGGTTTAAAAAACCCTAACCCTAGGCTCAACCCTAACCCTAACCCTAGGCAGGTAAATCAGCCTAGGGTTAGGGAAGGTCCCAAGGAAAAAGGGGTGGAGACAGCCTTCTTGTGGCAGTTTTGCGCTCTCTTTGGGATGCCTTTTGCAGCTGCAGTGTGCCTGGAGCTCAGGGCTTCCTGGTTTAAGAAACCCTAACCCTAGTCTCAACTCTAACCCTAACCTTGGGCAGGTAAATCAGCCTAGGGTTAGGGAAGGTCCCAAGGGAGAAGGGGTGGAGTCAGCCATGTTGTGGCATTTTTGCGCTCTCTTTGGGATGCCTTTTGCAGCTGCAGTGTGCCTAGAGCTCAGGGCTTCCTGGTTTAAAAAACCCTAACCCTAGGCTCAACCCTAACCCTAACCCTAGGCAGGTAAATCAGCCTAGGGTTAGGGAAGGTCCCAAGGAAGAAGCAGTGGAGACAGACATGTTGTGGCAGTTTTGCGCTCTCTTTGGGATGCCTTTTGCAGCTGCAGTGTGCCTGGAGATCAGGGCTTCCTCGTTTAAGAAACCCTGACCCTAGGGTCTGAAATGACCTTTTCCTTAGGGAGGTAAATCAGCCTAGGGTTAGGGAAGGTCCCAAGGAAAAAGGGGTGGAGACAGCCATGCTGTGGCAGTTTTGCGCTCTCTTTGGGATGCCTTTTGCAGCTGCAGTGTGCCTGGAGCTCAGGGCTTCCTGGTTTAAAAAACCCTAACCCTAGGCTCAACCCTAACCCTAACCCTAGGCAGGTAAATCAGCCTAGGGTTAGGGAAGGTCCCAAGGAAAAAGGGGTGGAGACAGCCATGTTGTGGCAGTTTTGCACTCTCTTTGGGATGCCTTTTGCAGCTGCAGTGTGCCTGGAGCTCAGTGCTTCCTGGTTTACAAAACCCTAACCCTAGGCTCAACCCTAACCCTAACCGTAGGCAGGTAATCAGGCTAGCATTAGGGAAGGTCCCAAGGAAAAAGGGGTGGAGACAGCCATGTTGTGGCAGTTTTGCGCTCTCTTTGGGATGCCTTTTGCAGCTGCAGTGTGCCTGGAGCTCAGGGCTTCCTGGTTTAAGAAACCCTAACCCTAGTCTCAACCCTAACCCTAACCCTAGGTAGGTAAATCAGCCTAGGGTTAGGGAAGGTCCCAAGGGAGAAGGGGAGGAGTCAGCCATGTTGTGGCAGTTTTGCGCTCTCTTTGGGATGCCTTTTGCACCTGCAGTGTGCCTGGAGCTCAGGGCTTCCTGGTTTAAAAAACCCTAACCCTAGGCTCAACCCTAACCCTAACCCTAGGCATGTAAATCAGCCTAGGGTTAGGGAAGGTCCCAAGGAAGAAGCAGTGGAGACAGACATGTTGTGGCAGTTTTGCGCTCTCTTTGGGATGCCTTTTGCAGCTGCAGTGTGCCTGGAGATCAGGGCTTCCTCGTTTAAGAAACCCTGACCCTAGGGTCTGTAATGACCTTTTCCTTAGGGAGGTAAATCAGCCTAGGGTTAGGGAAGGTCCCAAGGAAAAAGGGGTGGAGACAGCCATGTTGTGGCAGTTTTGCGCTCTCTTTGGGATGCCTTTTGCAGCTGCAGTGTGCCTGGAGCTCAGGGCTTCCTGGTTTAAGAAACTCTAACCCTAGGCTCAACCCTAACCCTAACCCTAGGCAGGTAAATCAGGCTAGGGTTAGGGAAGGTCACAAGGAAAAAGGGGTGGAGACAGCCATGTTGTGGCAGTTTTGCGCTCTCTTTGGGATGCCTTTTGCAGCTGCAGTGTGCCTGGAGCTCAGGGCTTCCTCGTTTAAGAAACCCTAACTCTAGGCTCCGTAATAACCTTTTCCATAGCCAAGTAAATCACCTAGGGTTAAGTAACCTCCCAAGGAAAAAGCAGTTTAGAGAGCCATGTTGTGGCAGTATTTCACTCTCTTTGGGATGCCTTTTGCAGCTTCAGTGTGCGTGGAGCTCAGGGCTTCCTGGTTTAAGAAACCCTAACCCTAGGCTCAACCCTAACCCTAACCCTAGGCAGGTAAATCAGTCTAGGGTTAGGGAAGGTCCCAAGGAAGAAGGGATGGAGATAGCCATGTTGTGGCAGTTTTGCGCTCTCTTTGGGATGCCTTTTGCAGCTGCAGTGTGCCTGGAGCTCAGGGCTTCCTGTTTTGAGAAACCCTAATCCTAGGCTCACCACTAACCCTAACCCTAGGCAGGTAATCAGGCTAGCGTTAGGGAAGGTCCCAAGGAAAAAGGGGTGGAGACAGCCATGTTGTGGCAGTTTTGCGCTCTCTTTGGGATGCCTTTTGCAGCTGCAGTGTGCCTGGAGCTCAGGGCTTCCTGGTTTAAGAAATCCTTGGCGTAGGCTCAACCCTAACCCTAACCCTAGGCAGGTAAATCAGCCTAATGTAAGGGAAGGTCCCAAGGAAAAAGGGGTGGATACAGCCATGTTGTGGCAGTTTTGCGCTCTCTTTGGGATGCCTTTTGCAGCTGCAGTGTGCCTGGAGCTCAGGGCTTCCTGGTTTAAGAAACCCTAACCCTAGGCTCAACCCTAACCCTAACCCTAGGCAGGTAAATCAGCCTAGGGTTAGGGAAGGTCCCAAGGAAAAAGGGCTGGAGACAGCCATGTTGTGGCAGTTTTGCGCTCTCTTTGGGATGCCTTTTGCAGCTGCAGTGTGCCTGGAGCTCAGGGCTTCCTGGTTTAAGAAACCCTAACCCTAGGCTCTGTAATGACCTTTTCCATAGGCAGGTCAATCAGGCTAGGTTTAGGGAAGGTCCCAAGGAAAAAGGGGTGGAGACAGCAATATTGCAGCAGTTTTGCGCTCTCTTTCGGATGCCTTTTGCAGCTGCAGTGTGCCTGGAGCTCAGGGCTTCCTGGTTTAAGAAACCCTAACCCTAGGCTCAACCCTAACCCTAACCCTAGGCAGGTAAATCAGCCTAGGGTTAGGGAAGGTCCCAAGGAAAAAGGGCTGGAGACAGCCATGTTGTGGCAGTTTTGCGCTCTCTTTGGGATGCCTTTTGCAGCTGCAGTGTGCCTGGAGCTCAGGGCTTCCTGGTTTGAGAAACCCTAACCCTAGGCTCAACCCTAACCCTAACCCTAGGCAGGTGAATCAGCCTAGGGTTAGGGAAGGTCCCAAGGAAAAAGGGGTGGAGACAGCCATGTTGTGGCAGTTTTGCGCTCTCTTTGGGATGCCTTTTGCAGCTGCAGTGTGCCTGGAGCTCAGGGCTTCCTGGTTTAAGAAACCCTAACCCTAGTCTCAACCCTAACCCTAACCCTAGGTAGGTAAATCAGCCTAGGGTTAGGGAAGGTCCCAAGGAAAAAGGGGTGGAGACAGCCATGTTGTTGCAGTTTTGCGCTCTCTTTGGGATGCCTTTTGCAGCTGCAGTGTGCCTGGAGCTCAGTGCTTCCTGGTTTACAAAACCCTAACCCTAGGCTCAACCCTAACCCTAACCCTAGGCAGGTAATCAGGCTAGCATTAGGGAAGGTCCCAAGGAAAAAGGGGTGGAGACAGCCATGTTGTGGCAGTTTTGCGCTCTCTTTGGGATGCCTTTTGCAGCTGCAGTGTGCCTGGAGCTCAGGGCTTCCTCGTTTAAGAAACCCTAACTCTAGGCTCCGTAATAACCTTTTCCATAGCCAAGTAAATCACCTAGGGTTAAGTAACCTCCCAAGGAAAAAGCAGTTTAGACAGCCATGTTGTGGCAGTATTTCACTCTCTTTGGGATGCCTTTTGCAGCTTCAGTGTGCGTGGAGCTCAGGGCTTCCTGGTTTAAGAAACCCTAACCCTAGGCTCAACCCTAACCCTAACCCTAGGCAGGTAAATCAGTCTAGGGTTAGGGAATGTCCCAAGGAAAAAGGGGTGGAGACAGCAATCTTGTGGCAGTTCTTCACTTTTCTTGGGGTGCCTTTTGCAGCTGCAGTGTGCCTGGAGCTCAGGGCTTCCTGGTTTACACAACCCTAACCCTAGGCTCAACCCTAACCCTAACCCTAGGCAGGTAAATCAGCCTAGGGTTAGGGAAGGTCCCAAGGAAGAAGGGATGGAGATAGCCATCTTGTGGCAGTTTTGCGCTCTCTTTGGGATGCCTTTTGCAGCTGCAGTGTGCCTGGAGCTCAGGGCTTCCTGGTTTAAAAAACCCTAACCCTAGGCTCAACCCTAACCCTAACCCTAGGCAGGTAAATCAGCCTAGGGTTAGGGAAGGTCCCAAGGAAAAAGGGGTGGAGACAGCCTTCTTGTGGCAGTTTTGCGCTCTCTTTGGGATGCCTTTTGCAGCTGCAGTGTGCCTGGAGCTCAGGGCTTCCTGGTTTAAGAAACCCTAACCCTAGGCTCAACCCTAACCCTAACCCTAGGCAGGTAATCAGGCTAGCATTAGGGAAGGTCCCAAGGAAAAAGGGGTGGAGACAGCCATGTTGTGGCAGTTTTGCGCTCTCTTTGGGATGCCTTTTGCAGCTGCAGTGTGCCTGGAGCTCAGGGCTTCCTGGTTTAAGAAACCCTAACCCTAGTCTCAACTCTAACCCTAACCTTAGGCAGGTAAATCAGCCTAGGGTTAGGGAAGGTCCCAAGGGAGAAGGGGAGGAGTCAGCCATGTTGTGGCATTTTTGCGCTCTCTTTGGGATGCCTTTTGCAGCTGCAGTGTGCCTAGAGCTCAGGGCTTCCTGGTTTAAAAAACCCTAACCCTAGGCTCAACCCTAACCCTAACCCTAGGCAGGTAAATCAGCCTAGGGTTAGGGAAGGTCCCAAGGAAGAAGCAGTGGAGACAGACATGTTGTGGCAGTTTTGCGCTCTCTTTGGGATGCCTTTTGCAGCTGCAGTGTGCCTGGAGATCAGGGCTTCCTCGTTTAAGAAACCCTGACTCTAGGGTCTGTAATGACCTTTTCCTTAGGGAGGTAAATCAGCCTAGGGTTAGGGAAGGTCCCAAGGAAAAAGGGGTGGAGACAGCCATGTTGTGGCAGTTTTGCGCTCTCTTTGGGATGCCTTTTGCAGCTGCAGTGTGCCTGGAGCTCAGGGCTTCCTGGTTTAAGAAACTCTAACCCTAGGCTCAACCCTAACCCTAACCCGAGGCAGGTAAATCAGGCTAGGGTTAGGGAAGGTCACAAGGAAAAAGGGGTGGAGACAGCCATGTTGTTGCAGTTTTGCACTCTCTTTGGGATGCCTTTTGCAGCTGCAGTGTGCCTGGAGCTCAGGGCTTCCTCGTTTAAGAAACCCTAACTCTAGGCTCCGTAATAACCTTTTCCATAGCCAAGTAAATCACCTAGGGTTAAGTAACCTCCCAAGGAAAAAGCAGTTTAGAGAGCCATGTTGTGGCAGTATTTCACTCTCTTTGGGATGCCTTTTGCAGCTTCAGTGTGCGTGGAGCTCAGGGCTTCCTGGTTTAAGAAACCCTAACCCTAGGCTCAACCCTAACCCTAACCCTAGGCAGGTAAATCAGTCTAGGGTTAGGGAAGGTCCCAAGGAAAAAGGGGTGGAGACAGCAATCTTGTGGCAGTTCTTCACTTTTCTTGGGGTGCCTTTTGCAGCTGCAGTGTGCCTGGAGCTCAGGGCTTCCTGGTTTACACAACCCTAACCCTAGGCTCAACCCTAACCCTAACCCTAGGCAGGTAAATCAGCCTAGGGTTAGGGAAGGTCCCAAGGAAGAAGGGATGGAGATAGCCATGTTGTGGCAGTTTTGCGCTCTCTTTGGGATGCCTTTTGCAGCTGCAGTGTGCCTGGAGCTCAGGGCTTCCTGCTTTGAGAAACCCTAATCCTAGGCTCACCACTAACCCTAACCCTAGGCAGGTAATCAGGCTAGCGTTAGGGAAGGTCCCAAGGAAAAAGGGGTGGAGACAGCCATGTTGTGGCAGTTTTGCGCTCTCTTTGGGATGCCTTTTGCAGCTGCAGTGTGCCTGGAGCTCAGGGCTTCCTGGTTTAAGAAATCCTTGGCGTAGGCTCAACCCTAACCCTAACCCTAGGCAGGTAAATCAGCCTAATGTAAGGGAAGGTCCCAAGGAAAAAGGGGTGGATACAGCCATGTTGTGGCAGTTTTGCGCTCTCTTTGGGATGCCTTTTGCAGCTGCAGTGTGCCTGGAGCTCAGGGCTTCCTGGTTTAAGAAACCCTAACCCTAGGCTCAACCCTAACCCTAACCCTAGGCAGGTAAATCAGCCTAGGGTTAGGGAAGGTCCCAAGGAAAAAGGGCTTGAGACAGCCATGTTGTGGCAGTTTTGCGCTCTCTTTGGGATGCCTTTTGCAGCTGCAGTGTGCCTGGAGCTCAGGGCTTCCTGGTTTAAGAAACCCTAACCCTAGGCTCTGTAATGACCTTTTCCATAGGCAGGTCAGTCAGGCTAGGTTTAGGGAAGGTCCCAAGGAAAAAGGGGTGGAGACAGCAATATTGCAGCAGTTTTGCGCTCTCTTTGGGATGCCTTTTGCAGCTGCAGTGTGCCTGGAGCTCAGGGCTTCCTGGTTTGAGAAACCCTAACCCTAGGCTCAACCCTAACCCTAACCCTAGGCAGGTGAATCAGCCTAGGGTTAGGGAAGGTCCCAAGGAAAAAGGGGTGGAGACAGCCATGTTGTGGCAGTTTTGCGCTCTCTTTGGGATGCCTTTTGCAGCTGCAGTGTGCCTGGAGCTCAGGGCTTCCTGGTTTAAGAAACCCTAACCCTAGTCTCAACCCTAACCCTAACCCTAGGTAGGTAAATCAGCCTAGGGTTAGGGAAGGTCCCAAGGGAGAAGGGGAGGAGTCAGCCATGTTGTGGCAGTTTTGCGCTCTCTTTGGGATGCCTTTTGCACCTGCAGTGTGCCTGGAGCTCAGGGCTTCCTGGTTTAAAAAACCCTAACCCTAGGCTCAACCCTAACCCTAACCCTAGGCAGGTAAATCAGCCTAGGGTTAGGGAAGGTCCCAAGGAAAAAGGGGTGGAGACAGCCATCTTGTGGCAGTTTTGCGCTCTCTTTGGGATGCCTTTTGCAGCTGCAGTGTGCCTGGAGCTCAGGGCTTCCTGGTTTAAGAAACCCTAACCCTTGTCTCAACCCTAACCCTAACCCTAGGCAGGTAAATCAGCCTAGGGTTAGGGAAGGTCCCAAGGAAAAAGGGGTGGAGACAGCCATGTTGTTGCAGTTTTGCGCTCTCTTTGGGATGCCTTTTGCAGCTGCAGTGTGCCTGGAGCTCAGTGCTTCCTGGTTTACAAAACCCTAACCCTAGGCTCAACCCTAACCCTAACCCTAGGCAGGTAATCAGGCTAGCATTAGGGAAGGTCCCAAGGAAAAAGGGGTGGAGACAGCCATGTTGTGGCAGTTTTGCGCTCTCTTTGGGATGCCTTTTGCAGCTGCAGTGTGCCTGGAGCTCAGGGCTTCCTCGTTTAAGAAACCCTAACTCTAGGCTCCGTAATAACCTTTTCCATAGCCAAGTAAATCACCTAGGGTTAAGTAACCTCCCAAGGAAAAAGCAGTTTAGACAGCCATGTTGTGGCAGTATTTCACTCTCTTTGGGATGCCTTTTGCAGCTTCAGTGTGCGTGGAGCTCAGGGCTTCCTGGTTTAAGAAACCCTAACCCTAGGCTCAACCCTAACCCTAACCCTAGGCAGGTAAATCAGCCTAGGGTTAGGGAATGTCCCAAGGAAAAAGGGGTGGAGACAGCAATCTTGTGGCAGTTCTTCACTTTTCTTGGGGTGCCTTTTGCAGCTGCAGTGTGCCTGGAGCTCAGGGCTTCCTGGTTTACACAACCCTAACCCTAGGCTCAACCCTAACCCTAACCCTAGGCAGGTAAATCAGCCTAGGGTTAGGGAAGGTCCCAAGGAAGAAGGGATGGAGATAGCCATGTTGTGGCAGTTTTGCGCTCTCTTTGGGATGCCTTTTGCAGCTGCAGTGTGCCTGGAGCTCAGGGCTTCCTGGTTTGAGAAACCCTAATCCTAGGCTCACCACTAACCCTAACCCTAGGCAGGTAATCAGGCTAGCGTTAGGGAAGGTCCCAAGGAAAAAGGGGTGGAGACAGCCATGTTGTGGCAGTTTTGCGCTCTCTTTGGGATGCCTTTTGCAGCTGCAGGGTGCCTGGAGCTCAGGGCTTCCTGGTTTAAGAAATCCTTGGCGTAGGCTCAACCCTAACCCTAACCCTAGGCAGGTAAATCAGCCTAATGTAAGGGAAGGTCCCAAGGAAAAAGGGGTGGATACAGCCATGTTGTGGCAGTTTTGCGCTCTCTTTGGGATGCCTTTTGCAGCTGCAGTGTGCCTGGAGCTCAGGGCTTCCTGGTTTAAGAAACCCTAACCCTAGGCTCTGTAATGACCTTTTCCATAGGCAGGTCAATCAGGCTAGGGTTAGGGAAGGTCCCAAGGAAAAAGGGGTGGAGACAGCAATATTGCAGCAGTTTTGCGCTCTCTTTGGGATGCCTTTTGCAGCTGCAGTGTGCCTGGAGCTCAGGGCTTCCTGGTTTAAGAAACCCTAACCCTAGTCTCAACCCTAACCCTAACCCTAGGCAGGTAAATCAGCCTAGGGTTAGGGAAGGTCCCAAGGGAGAAGGGGAGGAGTCAGCCATGTTGTGGCAGTTTTGCGCTCTCTTTGGGATGCCTTTTGCAGCTGCAGTGTGCCTGGAGCTCAGGGCTTCCTGGTTTGAGAAACCCTAACCCTAGGCTCAACCCTAACCCTAACCCTAGGCAGGTGAATCAGCCTAGGGTTAGGGAAGGTCCCAAGGAAAAAGGGGTGGAGACAGCCATGTTGTGGCAGTTTTGCGCTCTCTTTGGGATGCCTTTTGCAGCTGCAGTATGCCTGGAGCTCAGGGCTTCCTGGTTTGAGAAACCCTAATCCTAGGCTCAACCCTAACCCCAACCTTAGGCAGGTAAATCAGCCTAGGGTTAGGGAAGGTCCCAAGGAAAAAGGGGTGGAGACAGCCATCTTGTGGCAGTTTTGTGCTCTCTTTGGGATGCCTTTTGCAGCTGCAGTGTGCCTGGAGCTCAGGGCTTCCTGGTTTAAGAAACCCTAACCCTAGTCTCAACCCTAACCCTAACCCTAGGCAGGTAAATCAGCCTAGGGTTAGGGAAGGTCCCAAGGGAGAAGGGGAGGAGTCAGCCATGTTGTGGCAGTTTTGCGCTCTCTTTGGGATGCCTTTTGCAGCTGCAGTTTGCCTGGCGCTCAGGGCTTCCTGGTTTAAAAATCCCTAACCCTAGGCTCAACCCTAACCCTAACCCTAGGCAGGTAAATCAGCCTAGGGTTAGGGAAGGTCCCAAGGAAAAAGGGCTGGAGACAGCCATGTTGTGGCAGTTTTGCTCTCTCTTTGGGATGCCTTTTGCAGCTGCAGTGTGCCTGGAGCTCAGGGCTTCCTGGTTTGAGAAACCCTAACCCTAGGCTCAACCCTAACCCTAACTCTAGGCAGGTGAATCAGCCTAGGGTTAGGGAAGGTCCCAAGGAAAAAGGGGTGGAGACAGCCATGTTGTGGCAGTTTTGCGCTCTCTTTGGGATGCCTTTTGCAGCTGCAGTATGCCTGGAGCTCAGGGCTTCCTGGTTTGAGAAACCCTAATCCTAGGCTAAACCCCAACCCCAACCTTAGGCAGGTAAATCAGCCTAGGGTTAGGGAAGGTCCCAAGGAAAAAGGGGTGGAGACAGCCATCTTGTGGCAGTTTTGCGCTCTCTTTGGGATGCCTTTTGCAGCTGCAGTGTGCCTGGAGCTCAGGGCTTCCTGGTTTAAGAAACCCTAACCCTAGTCTCAACTCTAACCCTAACATTAGGCAGGTAAATCAGCCTAGGGTTAGGGAAGGTCCCAAGGGAGAAGGGGAGGAGTCAGCCATGTTGTGGCATTTTTGCGCTCTCTTTGGGATGCCTTTTGCAGCTGCAGTGTGCCTAGAGCTCAGGGCTTCCTGGTTTAAAAAACCCTAACCCTAGGCTCAACCCTAACCCTAACCCTAGGCAGGTAAATCAGCCTAGGGTTAGGGAAGGTCCCAAGGAAGAAGCAGTGGAGACAGACATGTTGTGGCAGTTTTGCGCTCTCTTTGGGATGCCTTTTGCAGCTGCAGTGTGCCTGGAGATCAGGGCTTCCTCGTTTAAGAAACCCTGACCCTAGGGTCTGTAATGACCTTTTCCTTAGGGAGGTAAATCAGCCTAGGGTTAGGGAAGGTCCCAAGGAAAAAGGGGTGGAGACAGCCATGTTGTGCCACTTTTGCGCTCTCTTTGGGATGCCTTTTGCAGCTGCAGTGTGCCTGGAGCTCAGGGCTTCCTGGTTTTAAAAACTCTAACCCTAGGCTCAACCCTAACCCTAACCCTAGGCAGGTAAATCAGGCTAGGGTTAGGGAAGGTCCCAAGGAAAAAGGGGTGGAGACAGCCATGTTGTGGCAGTTTTGCGCTCTCTTTGGGATGCCTTTTGCAGCTGCAGTGTGCCTGGAGCTCAGGGCTTCCTCGTTTAAGAAACCCTAACTCTAGGCTCCGTAATGACCTTTTCCATAGCCAAGTAAATCACCTAGGGTTAAGTAACCTCCCAAAGAAAAAGCAGTTTAGACAGCCATGTTGTGGCAGTATTTCACTCTCTTTGGGATGCCTTTTTCAGCTTCAGTGTGCGTGGAGCTCAGGGCTTCCTGGTTTAAGAAACCCTAACCCTAGGCTCAACCCTAACCCTAACCCTAGGCAGGTAAATCAGTCTAGGGTTAGGGAAGGTCCCAAGGAAAAAGGGGTGGAGACAGCAATCTTGTGGCAGTTCTTCACATTTCTTGGGGTGCCTTTTGCAGCTGCAGTGTGCCTGGAGCTCAGGGCTTCCTGGTTTAAGAAACCCTAACCCTAGGGTCAACCCTAACCCTAACCCTAGGCAGGTAAATCAGCCTAGGGTTAGGGAAGGTCCCAAGGAAGAAGGGGTGGAGACAGCCATGCTGTGGCAGTTTTGCGCTCTCTTTGGGATGCCTTTTGCAGCTGCAGTGTGCCCTGAGCTCAAGGCTTCCTGGTTTAAGAAATCCTTAGCGTCGGCTCAACCCTAACCCTAACCCTAGGCAGGTAAATCAGCCTAGGGTTAGGGAAGGTCCCAAGGAAAAAGGGGTGGAGACAGCCATGTTGGGGCAGTTTTGCGCTCTCTTTGGGATGCCTTTTGCAGCTGCAGTGTGCCTGGAGCTCAGGGCTTCCTGGTTTGAGAAACCCTAATCCTAGGCTCAACCCTAACCCCAACCCTAGGCAGGTAAATCAGCCTAGCGTTAGGGAAGGTCCCAAGGAAAAAGGGGTGGAGACAGCCATCTTGTGGCAGTTTTGCGCTCTCTTTGGGATGCCTTTTGCAGCTGCAGTGTGCCTGGAGCTCCCGGCTTCCTGGTTTAAGAAACCCTAACCCTAGGCTCAACCCTAACCCTAACCCTAGGCAGGTAAATCAGCCAAGGGTTAGGGATGGTCCCAAGGGAGAAGGGGTGGAGTCAGCCATGTTGTGGCAGTTTTGCGCTCACTTTGGGATGCCTTTTGCAGCTGCAGTGTGCCTGGAGCTCAGGGCTTCCTGGTTTAAAAAACCCTAACCCTAGGCTCAACCCTAACCCTAACCCGAGGCAGGTAAATCAGCCTAGGGTTAGGGATGGTCCAAAAAGAAAAAGGGGTGGAGACAGCCATGTTGTGCAAGTTTTGCGCTCTCTTTGGGATGCCTTTTGCAGCTGCAGTGTGCCAGGAGCTCTCGGCTTCCTGGTTTAAGAAACCCTAACAATAGGCTCAACCCTAACCCTAACCCTAGGCAGGTAAATCAGCCTAGGGTTAGGGAAGGTCCCAAGGAAGAAGCAGTGGAGACAGACATGTTGTGGCAGTTTTGCGCTCTCTTTGGGATGCCTTTTGCAGCTGCAGTGTGCCTGGAGATCAGGGCTTCCTCGTTTAAGAAACCCTGACCCTAGGGTCTGTAATGACCTTTTCCTTAGGGAGGTAAATCAGCCTAGGGTTAGGGAAGGTCCCAAGGAAAAAGGGGTGGAGACAGCCATGTTGTGCCACTTTTGCGCTCTCTTTGGGATGCCTTTTGCAGCTGCAGTGTGCCTGGAGCTCAGGGCTTCCTGGTTTAAAAAACTCTAACCCTAGGCTCAACCCTAACCCTAACCCTAGGCAGGTAAATCAGGCTAGGGTTAGGGAAGGTCCCAAGGAAAAAGGGGTGGAGACAGCCATGTTGTGGCAGTTTTGCGCTCTCTTTGGGATGCCTTTTGCAGCTGCAGTGTGCCTGGAGCTCAGGGCTTCCTCGTTTAAGAAACCCTAACTCTAGGCTCCGTAATGACCTTTTCCATAGCCAAGTAAATCACCTAGGGTTAAGTAACCTCCCAAGGAAAAAGCAGTTTATACAGCCATGTTGTGGCAGTATTTCACTCTCTTTGGGATGCCTTTTGCAGCTTCAGTGTGCCTGGAGCTCAGGGCTTCCTGGTTTAAGAAACCCTAACCCTAGGCTCAACCCTAACCCTAACCCTAGGCAGGTAAATCAGTCTAGGGTTAGGGAAGGTCCCAAGGAAAAAGGGGTGGAGACAGCAATCTTGTGGCAGTTCTTCACTTTTCTTGGGGTGCCTTTTGCAGCTGCAGTGTGCCTAGAGCTCAGGGCTTCCTGGTTTAAGAAACCCTAACCCTAGGCTCAACCCTAACCCTAACCCTAGGCAGGTAAATCAGCCTAGGTTTAGGGAAGGTCCCAAGGAAGAAGGGGTGGAGACAGCCATGCTGTGGCAGTTTTGCGCTCTCTTTGGGATGCCTTTTGCAGCTGCAGTGTGCCCTGAGCTCAAGGCTTCCTGGTTTAAGAAATCCTTAGCGTCGGCTCAACCCTAACCCTAACCCTAGGCAGGTAAATCAGCCTAGGGTTAGGGAAGGTCCCAAGGAAAAAGGGGTGGAGACAGCCATGTTGGGGCAGTTTTGCGCTCTCTTTGGGATGCCTTTTGCAGCTGCAGTGTGCCTGGAGCTCAGGGCTTCCTGGTTTGAGAAACCCTAATCCTAGGCTCAACCCTAACCCCAACCCTAGGCAGGTAAATCAGCCTAGCGTTAGGGAAGGTCCCAAGGAAAAAGGGGTGGAGACAGCCATCTTGTGGCAGTTTTGCGCTCTCTTTGGGATGCCTTTTGCAGCTGCAGTGTGCCTGGAGCTCCCGGCTTCCTGGTTTAAGAAACCCTAACCCTAGGCTCAACCCTAACCCTAACCCTAGGCAGGTAAATCAGCCAAGGGTTAGGGATGGTCCCAAGGGAGAAGGGGTGGAGTCAGCCATGTTGTGGCAGTTTTGCGCTCACTTTGGGATGCCTTTTGCAGCTGCAGTGTGCCTGGAGCTCAGGGCTTCCTGGTTTAAAATCCCTAACCCTAGGCTCAACCCTAACCCTAACCCGAGGCAGGTAAATCAGCCTAGGGTTAGGGATGGTCCCAAAGAAAAAGGGGTGGAGACAGCCATGTTGTGCAAGTTTTGCGCTCTCTTTGGGATGCCTTTTGCAGCTGCAGTGTGCCAGGAGCTCCCGGCTTCCTGGTTTAAGAAACCCTAACAATATGCTCAACCCTAACCCTAACCCTAGGCAGGTAAATCAGCCTAGGGTTAGGGAAGGTCCCAAGGAAGAAGCAGTGGAGACAGACATGTTGTGCCCCTTTTGCGCTCTCTTTGGGATGCCTTTTGCAGCTGCAGTGTGCCTGGAGCTCAGGGCTTCCTGGTTTAAGAAACTCTAACCCTAGGCTCAACCCTAACCCTAACCCTAGGCAGGTAAATCAGGCTACGGTTAGGGAAGGTCCCAAGGAAAAAGGGGTGGAGACAGCCATGTTGTGGCAGTTTTGCGCTCTCTTTGGGATGCCTTTTGCAGCTGCAGTGTGCCTGGAGCTCAGGGCTTCCTCGTTTAAGAAACCCTAACTCTAGGCTCCGTAATAACCTTTTCCATAGCCAAGTAAATCACCTAGGGTTAAGTAACCTCCCAAGGAAAAAGCAGTTTAGACAGCCATGTTGTGGCAGTATTTCACTCTCTTTGGGATGCCTTTTGCAGCTTCAGTGTGCCTGGAGTTCAGGGCTTCCTGGTTTAAGAAACCCTAACCCTAGGCTCAACCCTAACCCTAACCCTAGGCAGGTAAATCAGTCTAGGGTTAGGGAAGGTCCCAAGGAAAAAGGGGTGGAGACAGCAATCTTGTGGCAGTTCTTCACTTTTTTTGGGGTGCCTTTTGCAGCTGCAGTGTGCCTGGAGCTCAGGGCTTCCTGGTTTAAGAAACCCTAACCCTAGGCTCAACCCTAACCCTAACCCTAGGCAGGTAAATCAGCCTAGGGTTAGGGAAGGTCCCAAGGGAGAAGGGGTGGAGACAGCTATCTTGGGGCAGTTATGCGCATTTGTTGGGGTGCCTTTTGCAGCTGCAGTGTGCCTGGATCTCAGGGCTTCCTGGTTTAAGAAAGCCTAACACTAAGCTCAACCCAATTCCTAACCCTAGGCAGGTAAATCAGCCTAGGGTTAGGGAAGGTCCCAAGGAAAAAGGGGTGGAGACAGCAATATTGCGGCAGTTTTGCGCTCTCTTTGGGATGCCTTTTGCAGCTGCAGTGTGCCTGGAGCTCAGGGCTTCCTGGTTTGAGAAACCCTGACCCTAGGCTCAACCCTAACCCTAACCCTAGGCAGGTAAATCAGCCCAGGGTTAGGGAAGGTCCCAAGGAAAAAGGGGTGGAGACAGCCATGTTGTGGCAGTTTTGCGCTCTCTTTGGGATGCCTTTTGCAGCTGCAGTGTGCCTGGAGCTCAGGGCTTCCTGGTTTGAGAAACCCTAACCCTAGGCTCAACCCTAACCCTAACCCTCGGCAGGTAAATCAGTTTAGGGTTAGGGATGGTCCCAAGGAAGAAGGGGTGGAGACAGCCATGTTGTGCCAATTTTGCGCTCTCTATGGGATGCCTTTTGCAGCTGCAGTGTGCCTGGAGCTCAGGGCTTCCTGGTTTGAGAAACCCTAATCCTAGGCGCAACCCTAACCCTAACCCTAGGCAGGTAAATCAGCCTAGGGTTAGGGAAGGTCCCAAGGAAAAAGGGGTGGAGACAGCCATGTTGTGGCAGTTTTGCGCTCTCTTTGGGATGCCTTTTGCCGCTGCAGTGTGCCTGGAGCTCAGGGCTTCCTGGTTTGAGAAACCCTAACCCTAGGCTCTACCCTAAACCTAACCCTAGGCAGGTAAATCAGCCTAGGGTTAGGGAAGGTCCCAAGGAAAAAGGGGTGGAGACAGCCATGTTGTGGCAGTTTTGCGCTCTCTTTGGGATGCCTTTTGCAGCTGCAGTGTGCCTGGAGCTCGGGGCTTCCTGGTTTACAAAACCCTAACCCTAGGCTCAACCCTAACCCTAACCCTAGGCAGGTAATCAGGCTAGGGTTAGGGAAGGTCCCAAGGAAGAAGGGGTGGAGACAGCCATGTTGTGGCAGTTTTGCGCTCTCTTTGGGATGCCTTTTGCAGCTGCAGTGTGCCTGGAGATCAGGGCTTCCTCGTTTAAGAAACCCTGACCCTGGGGTCTGTAATGACCTTTTCCTTAGGGAGGTAAATCACCCTAGGGTTAGGGAAGGTCCCAAGGAAAAAGGGGTGGAGACAGCAATATTGCGGCAGTTTTGCGCTCTCTTTGGGATGCCTTTTGCAGCTGCAGTGTGCCTGGAGCTCAGGGCTTCCTGGTTTGAGAAACCCTGACCCTAGGCTCAACCCTAACCCTAACCCTAGGCAGGTAAATCAGCCTAGGGTTAGGGAAGGTCCCAAGGAAAAAGGGGTGGAGACAGCCATGTTGTGGCAGTTTTGCGCTCTCTTTGGGATGCCTTTTGCAGCTGCAGTGTGCCTGGAGCTCAGGGCTTCCTGGTTTGAGAAACCCTAACCCTAGGCTCAACCCTAACCCTAACCCTCGGCAGGTAAATCAGTTTAGGGTTAGGGATGGTCCCAAGGAAGAAGGGGTGGAGACAGCCATGTTGTGCCAGTTTTGCGCTCTCTATGGGATGCCTTTTGCAGCTGCAGTGTGCCTGGAGCTCAGGGCTTCCTGGTTTGAGAAACCCTAATCCTAGGCGCAACCCTAACCCTAACCCTAGGCAGGTAAATCAGCCTAGGGTTAGGGAAGGTCCCAAGGAAAAAGGGGTGGAGACAGCAATGTTGTGGCAGTTTTGCGCTCTCTTTGGGATGCCTTTTGCAGCTGCAGTGTGCCTAGAGCTCAGGGCTTCCTGGTTTGAGAAACCCTAACCCTAGGCTCTACCCTAAACCTAACCCTAGGCAGGTAAATCAGCCTAGGGTTAGGGAAGGTCCCAAGGAAAAAGGGGTGGAGACAGCCATGTTGTGGCAGTTTTGCGCTCTCTTTGGGATGCCTTTTGCAGCTGCAGTGTGCCTGGAGCTCGGGGCTTCCTGGTTTACAAAACCCTAACCCTAGGCTCAACCCTAACCCTAACCCTAGGCAGGTAATCAGGCTAGGGTTAGGGAAGGTCCCAAGGAAGAAGGGGTGGAGACAGCCATGTTGTGCCAGTTTTGCGCTCTCTATGGGATGCCTTTTGCAGCTGCAGTGTGCCTGGAGCTCAGGGCTTCCTGGTTTGAGAAACCCTAATCCTAGGCGCAACCCTAACCCTAACCCTAGGCAGGTAAATCAGCCTAGGGTTAGGGAAGGTCCCAAGGAAAAAGGGGTGGAGACAGCCATGTTGTGGCAGTTTTGCGCTCTCTTTGGGATGCCTTTTGCAGCTGCAGTGTGCCTAGAGCTCAGGGCTTCCTGGTTTGAGAAACCCTAACCCTAGGCTCTACCCTAAACCTAACCCTAGGCAGGTAAATCAGCCTAGGGTTAGGGAAGGTCCAAAGGAAAAAGGGGTGGAGACAGCCATGTTGTGGCAGTTTTGCGCTCTCTTTGGGATGCCTTTTGCAGCTGCAGTGTGCCTGGAGCTCGGGGCTTCCTGGTTTACAAAACCCTAACCCTAGGCTCAACCCTAACCCTAACCCTAGGCAGGTAATCAGGCTAGGGTTAGGGAAGGTCCCAAGGAAGAAGGGGTGGAGACAGCCATGTTGTGGCAGTTTTGCGCTCTCTTTGGGATGCCTTTTGCAGCTGCAGTGTGCCTGGAGCTCCCGGCTTCCTGGTTTAAGAAACCCTAACCCTAGGCTCAACCCTAACCCTAACCCTAGGCAGGTAAATCAGCCAAGGGTTAGGGGATGGTCCCAAGGGAGAAGGGGTGGAGTCAGCCATGTTGTGGCAGTTTTGCGCTCACTTTGGGATGCCTTTTGCAGCTGCAGTGTGCCTGGAGCTCAGGGCTTCCTGGTTTAAAAAACCCTAACCCTAGGCTCAACCCTAACCCTAACCCGAGGCAGGTAAATCAGCCTAGGGTTAGGGATGGTCCCAAAGAAAAAGGGGTGGAGACAGCCATGTTGTGCAAGTTTTGCGCTCTCTTTGGGATGCCTTTTGCAGCTGCAGTGTGCCAGGAGCTCCCGTCTTCCTGGTTTAAGAAACCCTAACAATATGCTCAACCCTAACCCTAACCCTAGGCAGGTAAATCAGCCTAGGGTTAGGGAAGGTCCCAAGGAAGAAGCAGTGGAGACAGACATGTTGTGGCAGTTTTGCGCTCTCTTTGGGATGCCTTTTGCAGCTGCAGTGTGCCTGGAGATCAGGGCTTCCTCGTTTAAGAAACCCTGACCCTAGGGTCTGTAATGACCTTTTCCTTAGGGAGGTAAATCAGCCTAGGGTTAGGGAAGGTCCCAAGGAAAAAGGGGTGGAGACAGCCATGTTGTGCCCCTTTTGCGCTCTCTTTGGGATGCCTTTTGCAGCTGCAGTGTGCCTGGAGCTCAGGGCTTCCTCGTTTAAGAAACCCTAACTCTAGGCTCCGTAATAACCTTTTCCATAGCCAAGTAAATCACCTAGGGTTAAGTAACCTCCCAAGGAAAAAGCAGTTTAGACAGCCATGTTGTGGCAGTATTTCACTCTCTTTGGGATGCCTTTTGCAGCTTCAGTGTGCCTGGAGTTCAGGGCTTCCTGGTTTAAGAAACCCTAACCCTAGGCTCAACCCTAACCCTAACCCTAGGCAGGTAAATCAGTCTAGGGTTAGGGAAGGTCCCAAGGAAAAAGGGGTGGAGACAGCAATCTTGTGGCAGTTCTTCACTTTTTTTGGGGTGCCTTTTGCAGCTGCAGTGTGCCTGGAGCTCAGGGCTTCCTGGTTTAAGAAACCCTAACCCTAGGCTCAACCCTAACCCTAACCCTAGGCAGGTAAATCAGCCTAGGGTTAGGGAAGGTCCCAAGGGAGAAGGGGTGGAGACAGCTATCTTGGGGCAGTTATGCGCATTTGTTGGGGTGCCTTTTGCAGCTGCAGTGTGCCTGGATCTCAGGGCTTCCTGGTTTAAGAAAGCCTAACACTAAGCTCAACCCAATTCCTAACCCTAGGCAGGTAAATCAGCCTAGGGTTAGGGAAGGTCCCAAGGAAAAAGGGGTGGAGACAGCAATATTGCGGCAGTTTTGCGCTCTCTTTGGGATGCCTTTTGCAGCTGCAGTGTGCCTGGAGCTCAGGGCTTCCTGGTTTAAGAAACCCTAACCCTAGGCTCAACCCTAACCCTAACCCTAGGCAGGTAAATCAGCCTAGGGTTAGGGAAGGTCCCAAGGAAGAAGGGGTGGAGACAGCCATGCTGTGGCAGTTTTGCGCTCTCTTTGGGATGCCTTTTGCAGCTGCAGTGTGCCTGGAGCTCGAGGCTTCCTGGTTTAAGAAATCCTTAGCGTCGGCTCAACCCAATTCCTAACCCTAGGCAGGTAAATCAGCCTAGGGTTAGGGAAGGTCCCAAGGAAAAAGGGGTGGAGACAGCAATATTGCGGCAGTTTTGCGCTCTCTTTGGGATGCCTTTTGCAGCTGCAGTGTGCCTGGAGCTCAGGGCTTCCTGGTTTAAGAAACCCTAACCCTAGGCTCAACCCTAACCCTAACCCTAGGCAGGTAAATCAGCCTAGGGTTAGGGAAGGTCCCAAGGAAAAAGGGCTGGAGACAGCCATGTTGTGGCAGTTTTGCACTCTCTTTGGGATGCCTTTTGCAGCTGCAGTGTGCCTGGAGCTCAGGGCTTCCTGGTTTGAGAAACGCCAACCCTAGGCTCAACCCTAACCCTAACCCTAGGCAGGTAAATCAGCCTAGGGTTAGGGAAGGTCCCAAGGAAAAAGGGGTGGAGACAGCCATGTTGTGGCAGTTTTGCGCTCTCTTTGGGATGCCTTTTGCAGCTGCAGTGTTCCTGGAGCTCAGGGCTTCCTGGTTTGAGAAACCCTAATCCTAGGCTCAACCCTAACACCAACACTAGGCAGGTAAATCAGCCTAGCGTTAGGGAAGGTCCCAAAGAAAAAGGGGTGGAGACAGCCATGTTGTGGCAGTTTTGCGCTCTCTTTGGGATGCCTTTTGCAGCTGCAGTGTGCCTGGAGCTCCCGGCTTCCTGGTTTAAGAAACCCTAACAATAGGCTCAACCCTAACCCTAACCCTAGGCAGGTAAATCAGCCTAGGGTTAGGGAAGGTCCCAAGGGAGAAGGGGAGGAGTCAGCCATGTTGTGGCAGTTTTGCGCTCACTTTGGGATGCCTTTTGCAGCTGCAGTGTGCCTGGAGCTCAGGGCTTCCTGGTTTAAGAAACCCTAACAATAGGCTCAACCCTAACCCTAACCCTAGGCAGGTAAATCAGCCTAAGGTTAGGGAAGGTCCCAAGGAAAAAGGGGTGGAGACAGCAATATTGCAGCAGTTTTGCGCTCTCTTTGGGTTGCCTTTTGCAGCTGCAGTGTGCCTGGAGCTCAGGGCTTCCTGGTTTGAGAAACCCTAATCCTAGGCTCAACCCTAACCCTAACCCTAGGCAGGTAATCAGGCTAGCGTTAGGGAAGGTCCCAAGGAAAAAGGGGTGGAGACAGCCATGTTGTGGCAGTTTTGCGCTCTCTTTGGGATGCCTTTTGCAGCTGCAGTGTGCCTGGAGCTCAGGGCTTCCTGGTTTAAAAAACCCTAACCCAAGGCTCAACCCGAACCCTAACCCTAGGCAGGTAAATCAGCCTAGGGTTAGGGAAGGTCCCAAGGGAGAAGGGGAGGAGTCAGTCAGGTTGTGGCAGTTTTGCGCTCTCTTTGGGATGCCTTTTGCAGCTGCAGTTTGCCTGGAGCCCAGGGCTTCCTGGTTTAAGAAACCCTAACCCTAGGCTCAACCCTAACCCTAACCCTAGGCAGGTAAATCAGCCTAGGGTTAGGGAAGCTCCCAAGGAAAAAGGGGTGGAGACAGCCATGTTGTGGCAGTTTTGCGCTCTCTTTGGGATGCCTTTTGCAGCTGCAGTGTGCCTGGAGCTCGGGGCTTCCTGGTTTACAAAACCCTAACCCTAGGCTCAACCCTAACCCTAACCCTAGGCTCAACCCTAACCCTAACCCTAGGCAGGAAATCAGCCTAGGGTTAGGGAAGGTCCCAAGGAAAAAGGGGTGGAGACAGCCATGTTGTGGCAGTTTTGCGCTCTCTTTGGGATGCCTTTTGCAGCTGCAGTGTGCCTGGAGCTCAGGGCTTCCTGGTTTAAGAAACCCTAACCCTAGGCTCAACCCGAACCCTAACCCTAGGCAGGTAAATCAGCCTACGGTTAGGGAAGGTCCCAAGGGAGAAGGGGAGGAGTCAGTCAGGTTGTGGCAGTTTTGCGCTCTCTTTGGGATGCCTTTTGCAGCTGCAGTTTGCCTGGAGCTCAGGGCTTCCTGGTTTAAGAAACCCTAACCCTAGGCTCAACCCTAACCCTAACCCTAGGCAGGTAAATCAGCCTAGGGTTAGGGAAGGTCCCAAGGAAAAAGGGGTGGAGACAGCCATGTTGTGGCAGTTTTGCGCTCTGTTTGGGATGCCTTTTGCAGCTGCAGTGTGCCTGGAGCTCGGGGCTTCCTGGTTTACAAAACCCTAACCCTAGGCTCTACCCGAACCCTAACCCTAGGCAGGTAATCAGCCTAGGGTTAGGGAAGGTCCCAAGGAAAAAGGGGTGGAGACAGCCATCTTGTGGCAGTTTTGCGCTCTCTTTGGGATGCCTTTTGCAGCTGCAGTGTGCCTGGAGCTCAGGGCTTCCTGGTTTAAGAAACTCTAACCCTAGGCTCAACCCTAACCCTAACCCTAGGCAGGTAAATCAGGCTAGGGTTAGGGAAGGTCCCAAGGAAAAAGGGCTGGAGACAGCCATCTTGTGGCAGTTTTGCGCTCTCTTTGGGATGCCTTTTGCAGCTGCAGTGTGCCTGGAGCTCAGGGCTTCCTCGTTTAAGAAACCCTAACTCTAGGCTCCGTAATAACCTTTTCCATAGCCAAGTAAATCACCTATGGTTAAGTAACCTCCCAAGGAAAAAGCAGTTTAGACAGCCATGTTGTGGCAGTATTTCACTCTCTTTGGGATGCCTTTTGCAGCTTCAGTGTGCCTGGAGCTCAGGGCTTCCTGGTTTAAGAAACCCTAACCCTAGGCTCAACCCTAACCCTAACCCTAGGCAGGTAAATCAGTCTAGGGTTAGGGAAGGTCCCAAGGAAAAAGGGGTGGAGACAGCAATCTTGTGGCAGTTCTTCACTTTTCTTGGGGTTCCTTTTGCAGCTGCAGTGTGCTCTGAGCTCAAGGCTTCCTGGTTTGAGAAATCCTTAGCGTCGGCTCAACCCTAACCCTAACCCTAGGCAGGTAAATCAGCCTAGGGTTAGGGAAGGTCCCAAGGAAAAAGGGGTGGAGACAGCAATGTTGTGGCAGTTTTGCGCTCTCTTTGGGATGCCTTTTGCAGCTGCAGTGTGCCTGGAGCTCAGGGCTTCCTGGTTTGAGAAACCCTAATCCTAGGCTCAACCCTAACCCCAACCCTAGGCAGGTAAATCAGCCTAGCGTTAGGGAAGGTCCCAAGGAAAAAGGGGTGGAGACAGCCATCTTGTGGCAGTTTTGCGCTCTCTTTGGGATGCCTTTTGCAGCTGCAGTGTGCCTGGAGCTCCCGGCTTCCTGGTTTAAGAAACCCTAACCCTAGGCTCAACCCTAACCCTAACCCTAGGCAGGTAAATCAGCCTAGGGTTAGGGATGGTCCCAAGGGAGAAGGGGTGGAGTCAGCCATGTTGTGGCAGTTTTGCGCTCTCTTTGGGATGCCTTTTGCAGCTGCAGTGTGCCTGGAGCTCAGGGCTTCCTGGTTTAAAAAACCCTAACCCTAGGCTCAACCCTAACCCTAACCCGAGGCAGGTAAATCAGCCTAGGGTTAGGGATGGTCCCAAAGAAAAAGGGGTGGAGACAGCCATGTTGTGCAAGTTTTGCGCTCTCTTTGGGATGCCTTTTGCAGCTGCAGTGTGCCTGGAGCTCCCGGCTTCCTGGTTTAAGAAACCCTAACAATAGGCTCAACCCTAACCCTAACCCTAGGCAGGTAAATCAGCCTAGGGTTAGGGAAGGTCCCAAGGAAGAAGCAGTGGAGACAGACATGTTGTGGCAGTTTTGCGCTCTCTTTGGGATGCCTTTTGCAGCTGCAGTGTGCCTGGAGATCAGGGCTTCCTCGTTTAAGAAACCCTGACCCTAGGGTCTGTAATGACCTTTTCCTTAGGGAGGTAAATCAGCCTAGGTTTAGGGAAGGTCCCAAGGAAAAAGGGGTGGAGACAGCCATGTTGTGCCACTTTTGCGCTCTCTTTGGGATGCCTTTTGCAGCTGCAGTGTGCCTGGAGCTCAGGGCTTCCTGGTTTAAGAAACTCTAACCCTAGGCTCAACCCTAACCCTAACCCTAGGCAGGTAAATCAGGCTACGGTTAGGGAAGGTCCCAAGGGAAAAGGGGTGGAGACAGCCATGTTGTGGCAGTTTTGCGCTCTCTTTGGGATGCCTTTTGGAGCTGCAGTGTGCCTGGAGCTCAGGGCTTCCTCGTTTAAGAAACCCTAACTCTAGGCTCCGTAATAACCTTTTCCATAGCCAAGTAAATCACCTAGGGTTAAGTAACCTCCCAAGGAAAAAGCAGTTTAGACAGCCATGTTGTGGCAGTATTTCACTCTCTTTGGGATGCCTTTTGCAGCTTCAGTGTGCGTGGAGCTCAGGGCTTCCTGGTTTAAGAAACCCTAACCCTAGGCTCAACCCTAACCCTAACCCTAGGCAGGTAAATCAGTCTAGGGTTAGGGAAGGTCCCAAGGAAAAAGGGGTGGAGACAGCAATCTTGTGGCAGTTCTTCACTTTTCTTGGGGTGCCTTTTGCAGCTGCAGTGTGCCTGGAGCTCAGGGCTTCCTGGTTTAAGAAACCCTAACCCTAGGCTCAACCCTAACCCTAACCCTAGGCAGGTAAATCAGCTTTGGTTAGGGAAGGTCCCAAGGGAGAAGGGGTGGAGACAGCCATCTTGGGGCAGTTATGCGCATTTGTTGGGGTGCCTTTTGCAGCTGCAGTGTGCCTGGATCTCAGGGCTTCCTGGTTTAAGAAAGCCTAACACTAAGCTCAACCCAATTCCTAACCCTAGGCAGGTAAATCAGCCTAGGGTTAGGGAAGGTCCCAAGGAAAAAGGGGTGGAGACAGCCATGTTGTGGCAGTTTTGCGCTCTCTTTGGGATGCCTTTTGCAGCTGCAGTGTGCCTGGAGCTGAGGGCTTCCTGGTTTGAGAAACCCTAACCCTAGGCTCAACCCTAACCCTAACCTTCGGCAGGTAAATCAGTTTAGGGTTAGGGATGGTCCCAAGGAAGAAGGGGTGGAGACAGCCATGTTGTGCCAGTTTTGCGCTCTCTATGGGATGCCTTTTGCAGCTGCAGTGTGCCTGGAGCTCAGGGCTTCCTGGATTGAGAAACCCTAATCCTTGGCGCAACCCTAACCCTAACCCTAGGCAGGTAAATCAGCCTAGGGTTAGGGAAGGTCCCAAGGAAAAAGGGGTGGAGACAGCAATGTTGTGGCAGTTTTGCGCTCTCTTTGGGATGCCTTTTGCAGCTGCAGTGTGCCTGGAGCTCAGGGCTTCCTGGTTTGAGAAACCCTAATCCTAGGCTCAACCCTAACCCCAACCCTAGGCAGGTAAATCAGCCTAGCGTTAGGGAAGGTCCCAAGGAAAAAGGGGTGGAGACAGCCATCTTGTGGCAGTTTTGCGCTCTCTTTGGGATGCCTTTTGCAGCTGCAGTGTGCCTGGAGCTCCCGGCTTCCTGGTTTAAGAAACCCTAACCCTAGGCTCAACCCTAACCCTAACCCTAGGCAGGTAAATCAGCCTAGGGTTAGGGATGGTCCCAAGGGAGAAGGGGTGGAGTCAGCCATGTTGTGCAAGTTTTGCGCTCTCTTTGGGATGCCTTTTGCAGCTGCAGTGTGCCTGGAGCTCAGGGCTTCCTGGTTTAAAAAACCCTAACCCTAGGCTCAACCCTAACCCTAACCCTAGGCAGGTAAATCAGTCTAGGGTTAGGGAAGGTCCCAAGGAAAAAGGGGTGGAGACAGCAATCTTCTGGCAGTTCTTCACTTTTCTTGGGGTGCCTTTTGCAGCTGCAGTGTGCCTGGAGCTCAGGGCTTCCTGGTTTAAGAAACCCTAACCCTAGGCTCAACCCTAACCCTAACCCTAGGCAGGTAAATCAGCTTTGGTTAGGGAAGGTCCCAAGGGAGAAGGGGTGGAGACAGCCATCTTGGGGCAGTTATGCGCATTTGTTGGGGTGCCTTTTGCAGCTGCAGTGTGCCTGGATCTCAGGGCTTCCTGGTTTAAGAAAGCCTAACACTAAGCTCAACCCAATTCCTAACCCTAGGCAGGTAAATCAGCCTAGGGTTAGGGAAGGTCCCAAGGAAAAAGGGGTGGAGACAGCAATATTGCGGCAGTTTTGCGCTCTCTTTGGGATGCCTTTTGCAGCTGCAGTGTGCCTGGAGCTCAGGGCTTCCTGGTTTGAGAAACCCTGACCCTAGGCTCAACCCTAACCCTAACCCTAGGCAGGTAAATCAGCCTAGGGTTAGGGAAGGTCCCAAGGAAAAAGGGGTGGAGACAGCCATGTTGTGGCAGTTTTGCGCTCTCTTTGGGATGCCTTTTGCAGCTGCAGTGTGCCTGGAGCTCAGGGCTTCCTGGTTTGAGAAACCCTAACCCTAGGCTCAACCCTAACCCTAACCCTCGGCAGGTAAATCAGTTTAGGGTTAGGGATGGTCCCAAGGAAGAAGGGGTGGAGACAGCCATGTTGTGCCAGTTTTGCGCTCTCTATGGGATGCCTTTTGCAGCTGCAGTGTGCCTGGAGCTCAGGGCTTCCTGGATTGAGAAACCCTAATCCTAGGCGCAACCCTAACCCTAACCCTAGGCAGGTAAATCAGCCTAGGGTTAGGGAAGGTCCCAAGGAAAAAGGGGTGGAGACAGCCATGTTGTGGCAGTTTTGCGCTCTCTTTGGGATGCCTTTTGCAGCTGCAGTGTGCCTGGAGCTCAGGGCTTCCTGGTTTGAGAAACCCTAACCCTAGGCTCTACCCTAACCCTAACCCTAGGCAGGTAAATCAGCCTAGGGTTAGGGAAGGTCCCAAGGAAAAAGGGGTGGAGACAGCCATGTTGTGGCAGTTTTGCGCTCTCTTTGGGATGCCTTTTGCAGCTGCAGTGTGCCTGGAGCTCGGGGCTTCCTGGTTTACAAAACCCTAACCCTAGGCTCAACCCTAACCCTAACCCTAGGCAGGTAATCAGGCTAGGGTTAGGGAAGGTCCCAAGGAAGAAGGGGTGGAGACAGCCATGTTGTGGCAGTTTTGCGCTCTCTTTGGGATGCCTTTTGCAGCTGCAGTGTGCCTGGAGATCAGGGCTTCCTCGTTTAAGAAACCCTGACCCTGGGGTCTGTAATGACCTTTTCCTTAGTGAGGTAAATAAGCCAAGGGTTAGAGAAGGTCCCAAGGAAAAAGGGGTGGAGACAGCCATGTTGTGGCAGTTTTGCGCTCTCTTTGGGATGCCTTTTGCAGCTGCAGTGTGCCTGGAGCTCAGGGCTTCCTCGTTTAAGAAACCCTAACTCTAGGCTCCGTAATAACCTTTTCCATAGCCAAGTAAATCACCTAGGGTTAAGTAACCTCCCAAGGAAAAAGCAGTTTAGACAGCCATGTTGTGGCAGTATTTCACTCTCTTTGGGATGCCTTTTGCAGCTTCAGAGTGCGTGGAGCTCAGGGCTTCCTGGTTTAAGAAACCCTAACCCTAGGCTCAACCCTAACCCTAACCCTAGGCAGGTAAATCAGTCTAGGGTTAGGGAAGGTCCCAAGGAAAAAGGGGTGGAGACAGCAATCTTGTGGCAGTTCTTCACTTTTCTTGGGGTGCCTTTTGCAGCTGCAGTGTGCCTGGAGCTCAGGGCTTCCTGGTTTAAGAAACCCTAACCCTAGGCTCAACCCTAACCCTAACCCTAGGCAGGTAAATCAGCCTAGGGTTAGGGAAGGTCCCAAGGAAGAAGGGGTGGAGACAGCCATGCTCTGGCAGTTTTGCGCTCTCTTTGGGATGCCTTTTGCAGCTGCAGTGTGCCTGGAGCTCAAGGCTTCCTGGTTTAAGAAATCCTTAGCGTCGGCTCAACCCTAACCCTAACCCTAGGCAGGTAAATCAGCCTAGGGTTAGGGAAGGTCCCAAGGAAAAAGGGGTGGAGACAGCAATATTGCGGCAGTTTTGCGCTCTCTTTGGGATGCCTTTTGCAGCTGCAGTGTGCCTGGATCTCAGGGCTTCCTGGTTTAAGAAAGCCTAACCCTATGCTCAACCCAAACCCTAACCCTAGGCAGGTAAATCAGCCTAGGGTTAGGGAAGGTCCCAAGGAAAAAGGGCTGGAGACAGCCATGTTGTGGCAGTTTTGCACTCTCTTTGGGATGCCTTTTGCAGCTGCAGTGTGCCTGGAGCTCAGGGCTTCCTGGTTTGAGAAACGCTAACCCTAGGCTCAACCCTAACCCTAACCCTAGGCAGGTAAATCAGCCTAGGGTTAGGGAAGGTCCCAAGGAAAAAGGGGTGGATACTGCCATGTTGTGGCAGTTTTGCGCTCTCTTTGGGATGCCTTTTGCAGCTGCAGTGTGCCTGGAGCTCAGGGCTTCCTGGTTTGAGAAACCCTAATCCTAGGCTCAACCCTAACCCCAACCCTAGGCAGGTAAATCAGCCTAGGGTTAGGGAAGGTCCCAAGGAAAAAGGGGAGGAGTCAGCCATGGTGTGGCAGTTTTGCGCTCACTTTGGGATGCCTTTTGCAGCTGCAGTGTGCCTGGAGCTCAGGGCTTCCTGGTTTAAGAAACCCTAACAATAGGCTCAACCCTAACCCTAACCCTAGGCAGGTAAATCAGCCTAAGGTTAGGGAAGGTCCCAAGGAAAAAGGGGTGGAGACAGCCATGTTGTGGCAGTTTTGCGCTCTCTTTGGGTTGCCTTTTGCAGCTGCAGTGTGCCTGGAGCTCAGGGCTTCCTGGTTTGAGAAACCCTAATCCTAGGCTCAACCCTAACCCTAACCCTGGGCAGGTAATCAGGCTAGCGTTAGGGAAGGTCCCAAGGAAAAAGGGGTGGAGACAGCCATGTTGTGGCAGTTTTGCGCTCTCTTTGGGATGCCTTTTGCAGCTGCAGTGTGCCTGGAGCTCAGGGCTTCCTGGTTTAAGAAACCCTAACCCTAGGCTCAACCCGAACCCTAACCCTAGGCAGGTAAATCAGGCTAGCGTTAGGGAAGGTCCCAAGGGAGAAGGGGAGGAGTCAGTCAGGTTGTGGCAGTTTTGCGCTCTCTTTGGGATGCCTTTTGCAGCTGCAGTTTGCCTGGAGCCCAGGGCTTCCTGGTTTAAGAAACCCTAACCCTAGGCTCAACCCTAACCCTAACCCTAGGCAGGTAAATCAGCCTAGGGTTAGGGAAGGTCCCAAGGAAAAAGGGGTGGAGACAGCCATGTTGTGCCACTTTTGCGCTCTCTTTGGGATGCCTTTTGCAGCTGCAGTGTGCCTGGAGCTCGGGGCTTCCTGGTTTACAAAACCCTAACCCTAGGCTCAACCCTAACCCTAACCCTAGGCAGGTAATCAGCCTAGGGTTAGGGAAGGTCCCAAGGAAAAAGGGGTGGAGACAGCCATCTTGTGGCAGTTTTGCGCTCTCTTTGGGATGCCTTTTGCAGCTGCAGTGTGCCTGGAGCTCAGGGCTTCCTGGTTTAAGAAACTCTAACCCTAGGTTCAACCCTAACCCTAACCCTAGGCCGGTAAATCAGGCTACGGTTAGGGAAGGTCCCAAGAAAAAAGGGGTGGAGACAGCCATGTTGTGGCAGTTTTGCGCTCTCTTTAGGATGCCTTTTGCAGCTGCAGTGTGCCTGGAGCTCAGGGCTTCCTGGTTTGAGAAACCCTAAGTCTAGGCTCCGTAATAACCTTTTCCATAGCCAAGTAAATCACCTAGGGTGAAGTAACGTCCCAAGGAAAAAGCAGTTTAGACAGCCATGTTGTGGCAGTATTTCACTCTCTTTGGGATGCCTTTTTCAGCTTCAGTGTGCGTGGAGCTCAGGGCTTCCTGGTTTAAGAAACCCTAACCCTAGGCTCAACCCTAACCCAAACCCTAGGCAGGTAAATCAGCCTAGGGTTAGGGAAGGTCCCAAGGAAAAAGGGGAGGAGTCAGCCATGTTGTGGCAGTTTTGCGCTCACTTTGGGATGCCTTTTGCAGCTGCAGTGTGCCTGGAGCTCAGGGCTTCCTGGTTTAAGAAACCCTAACAATAGGCTCAACCCTAACCCTAACCCTAGGCAGGTAAATCAGCCTAAGGTTAGGGAAGGTCCCAAGGAAAAAGGGGTGGAGACAGCCATGTTGTGGCAGTTTTGCGCTCTCTTTGGGTTGCCTTTTGCAGCTGCAGTGTGCCTGGAGCTCAGGGCTTCCTGGTTTGAGAAACCCTAATCCTAGGCTCAACCCTAACCCTAACCCTGGGCAGGTAATCAGGCTAGCGTTAGGGAAGGTCCCAAGGAAAAAGGGGTGGAGACAGCCATGTTGTGGCAGTTTTGCGCTCTCTTTGGGATGCCTTTTGCAGCTGCAGTGTGCCTGGAGCTCAGGGCTTCCTGGTTTAAGAAACCCTAACCCTAGGCTCAACCCGAACCCTAACCCTAGGCAGGTAAATCAGCCTAGGGTTAGGGAAGGTCCCAAGGGAGAAGGGGAGGAGTCAGTCAGGTTGTGGCAGTTTTGCGCTCTCTTTGGGATGCCTTTTGCAGCTGCAGTTTGCCTGGAGCCCAGGGCTTCCTAGTTTAAGAAACCCTAACCCTAGGCTCAACCCTAACCCTAACCCTAGGCAGGTAAATCAGCCTAGGGTTAGGGAAGGTCCCAAGGAAAAAGGGGTGGAGACAGCCATGTTGTGGCAGTTTTGCGCTCTCTTTGGGATGCCTTTTGCAGCTGCAGTGTGCCTGGAGCTCGGGGCTTCCTGGTTTACAAAACCCTAACCCTAGGCTCAACCCTAACCCTAACCCTAGGCAGGTAATCAGCCTAGGGTTAGGGAAGGTCCCAAGGAAAAAGGGGTGGAGACAGCCATCTTGTGGCAGTTTTGCGCTCTCTTTGGGATGCCTTTTGCAGCTGCAGTGTGCCTGGAGCTCAGGGCTTCCTGGTTTAAGAAACTCTAACCCTAGGTTCAACCCTAACCCTAACCCTAGGCCGGTAAATCAGGCTACGGTTAGGGAAGGTCCCAAGGAAAAAGGGGTGGAGACAGCCATGTTGTGGCAGTTTTGCGCTCTCTTTAGGATGCCTTTTGCAGCTGCAGTGTGCCTGGAGCTCAGGGCTTCCTGGTTTGAGAAACCCTAAGTCTAGGCTCCGTAATAACCTTTTCCATAGCCAAGTAAATCACCTAGGGTGAAGTAACGTCCCAAGGAAAAAGCAGTTTAGACAGCCATGTTGTGGCAGTATTTCACTCTCTTTGGGATGCCTTTTTCAGCTTCAGTGTGCGTGGAGCTCAGGGCTTCCTGGTTTAAGAAACCCTAACCCTAGGCTCAACCCTAACCCTAACCCTAGGCAGGTAAATCAGTCTAGGGTTAGGGAAGGTCCCAAGGAAAAAGGGGTGGAGACAGCCATCTTGTGGCAGTTCTTCACTTTTCTTGGGGTGCCTTTTGCAGCTGCAGTGTGCCTGGAGCTCAGGGCTTCCTGGTTTAAGAAACCCTTACCCTAGGCTCAACCCTAACCCTAACCCTAGGCAGGTAAATCAGCCTAGGGTTAGGGAAGGTCCCAAGGAAGAAGGGGTGGAGTCAGCCATGCTGTGGCAGTTTTGCGCTCTCTTTGGGATGCCTTTTGCAGCTGCAGTGTGCCTGGAGCTCAAGGCTTCCTGGTTTAAGAAATCCTTAGCGTCGGCTCAACCCTAACTATAACCCTAGGCAGGTAAATCAGCCTAGGGTTAGGGAAGGTCCCAAGGAAAAAGGGCTGGAGACAGCCATGTTGTGGCAGTTTTGCGCTCTCTTTGGGATGCCTTTTGCAGCTGCAGTGTGCCTGGAGCTCAGGGCTTCCTGGTTTAAGAAACCCTAACCCTAGGCTCTTTAATGACCTTTTCCATAGGCAGGTCAATCAGGCTAGGGTTAGGGAAGGTCCCAAGGAAAAAGGGGTGGAGACAGCAATATTGCGGCAGTTTTGCGCTCTCTTTGGGATGCCTTTTGCAGCTGCAGTGTGCCTGGAGCTCAGGGCCTCCTGGTTTAAGAAACCCTAACCCTAGGCTCAACCCTAACCCTAACCATAGGCAGGTAAATCAGCCTAGGGTTAGGGAAGGTCCCAAGGAAAAAGGGGTGGAGACAGCCATGTTGTGGCAGTTTTGCACTCTCTTTGGGATGCCTTTTGCAGCTGCAGTGTGCCTGGAGCTCAGGGCTTCCTGGTTTGAGAAACCCTAACCCTAGGCTCAACCCTAACCCTAACCCTAGGCAGGTGAATCAGCCTAGGGTTAGGGAAGGTCCCAAGGAAAAAGGGGTGGAGACAGCCATGTTGTGGCAGTTTTGCGCTCTCTTTGGGATGCCTTTTGCAGCTGCAGTGTGCCTGGAGCTCAGGGCTTCCTGGTTTGAGAAACCCTAACCCTAGGCTCAACCCTAACCCCAACCCTTGGCAGGTAAATCAGCCTAGCGTTAGGGAAGGTCCCAAGGAAAAAGGGGTGGAGACAGCCATGTTGTGCCAGTTTTGCCCTCTCTTTGGGATGCCTTTTGCAGCTGCAGTGTGCCTGGAGCTCCCAGCTTCCTGGTTTAAGAAACCCTAATCCTAGGCTCAACCCTAACCCTAACCCTAGGCAGGTAAATCAGCCTAGGGTTAGGGAAGGTCCCAAGGGAGAAGGGGAGGAGTCAGCCATGTTGTGGCAGTTTTGCGCTCTCTTTGGGATGCCTTTTGCAGCTGCAGTGTGCCTGGAGCTCAGGGCTTCCTGGTTTAAAAAACCCTAACCCTAGGCTCAACCCTAACCCTAACCCGAGGCAGGTAAATCAGCCTAGGGTTAGGGAAGGTCCCAAAGGAAAAGGGGTGGAGACAGCCATGTTGTGCAAGTTTTGCGCTCTCTTTGGGATGCCTTTTGCAGCTGCAGTGTGCCTGGAGCTGAGGGCTTCCTGGTTTGAGAAACCCTAACCCTAGGCTCAACCCTAACCCTAACCCTAGGCAGGTAAATCAGCCTAGGGTGAGGGAATGTTCAAAGGAAAAAGTAGTGGAGACAGCCATGTTGTGGCAGTTTTGCGCTCTCTTTGGGATGCCTTTTGCAGCTGCAGTGTGCCTGGAGCTCAGGGCTTCCTGGTTTGAGAAACCCTAACCCTAGGCTCAACCCTAACCCTAACGCTAGGCAGGTAAATCTGCCTAGGGTTAGGGAAGGTCCCAAGGAAAAAGGGCTGGAGACAGCCATCTTGTGGCAGTTCTGCACATTTGTTGGGGTGTCTTTTGCAGCTGCAGTGTGCCTGGAGCTCAGGGCTTCCTGGTTTGAGAAACCCTAATCGTAGGCGAAACCCTAACCCTAACCCTAGGCAGGTAAATCAGCCTAGGGTTAGGGAAGGTCCCAAGGAAAAAGGGGTGGAGACAGCCATGTTGTGGCAGTTTTGCGCTCTCTTTGGGATGCCTTGTGCAGCTGCAGTGTGCCTGGAGCTCAGGGCTTCCTGGTTTGAGAAACCCTAACCCTAGGCTCTACCCTAACCCTAACCCTAGGCAGGTAAATCAGCCTAGGGTTAGGGAAGGTCCCAAGGAAAAAGGGATGGAGACAGCCATGTTGTGCCAGTTTTGCGCTCTCTTTGGGATGCCTTTTGCAGCTGCAGTGTGCCTGGAGCTCGGGGCTTCCTGGTTTACAAAACCCTAACCCTAGGCTCAACCCTAACCATAACCCTAGGCAGGTAATCAGGCTAGCGTTAGGGAAGGTCCCAAGGATGAAGGGGTGGAGACAGCCACGTTGTGGCAGTTTTGCGCTCTCTTTGGGATGCCTTTTGCAGCTGCAGTGTGCCTGGAGCTCAGGGCTTCCTGGTTTGAGAAACCCTAAGTCTAGGCTCCGTAATAACCTTTTCCATAGCCAAGTAAATCACCTAGGGTGAAGTAACGTCCCAAGGAAAAAGCAGTTTAGACAGCCATGTTGTGGCAGTATTTCACTCTCTTTGGGATGCCTTTTTCAGCTTCAGTGTGCGTGGAGCTCAGGGCTTCCTGGTTTAAGAAACCCTAACCCTAGGCTCAACCCTAACCCTAACCCTAGGCAGGTAAATCAGTCTAGGGTTAGGGAAGGTCCCAAGGAAAAAGGGGTGGAGACAGCCATCTTGTGGCAGTTCTTCACTTTTCTTGGGGTGCCTTTTGCAGCTGCAGTGTGCCTGGAGCTCAGGGCTTCCTGGTTTAAGAAACCCTAACCCTAGGCTCAACCCTAACCCTAACCCTAGGCAGGTAAATCAGCCTAGGGTTAGGGAAGGTCCCAAGGAAGAAGGGGTGGAGTCAGCCATGCTGTGGCAGTTTTGCGCTCTCTTTGGGATGCCTTTTGCAGCTGCAGTGTGCCTGGAGCTCAAGGCTTCCTGGTTTAAGAAATCCTTAGCGTCGGCTCAACCCTAACTATAACCCTAGGCAGGTAAATCAGCCTAGGGTTAGGGAAGGTCCCAAGGAAAAAGGGCTGGAGACAGCCATGTTGTGGCAGTTTTGCGCTCTCTTTGGGATGCCTTTTGCAGCTGCAGTGTGCCTGGAGCTCAGGGCTTCCTGGTTTAAGAAACCCTAACCCTAGGCTCTTTAATGACCTTTTCCATAGGCAGGTCAATCAGGCTAGGGTTAGGGAAGGTCCCAAGGAAAAAGGGGTGGAGACAGCAATATTGCGGCAGTTTTGCGCTCTCTTTGGGATGCCTTTTGCAGCTGCAGTGTGCCTGGAGCTCAGGGCCTCCTGGTTTAAGAAACCCTAACCCTAGGCTCAACCCTAACCCTAACCATAGGCAGGTCAATCAGGCTAGGGTTAGGGAAGGTCCCAAGGAAAAAGGGCTGGAGACAGCCATGTTGTGGCAGTTTTGCACTCTCTTTGGGATGCCTTTTGCAGCTGCAGTGTGCCTGGAGCTCAGGGCTTCCTGGTTTGAGAAACCCTAACCCTAGGCTCAACCCTAACCCTAACCCTAGGCAGGTGAATCAGCCTAGGGTTAGGGAAGGTCCCAAGGAAAAAGGGGTGGAGACAGCCATGTTGTGGCAGTTTTGCGCTCTCTTTGGGATGCCTTTTGCAGCTGCAGTGTGCCTGGAGCTCAGGGCTTCCTGGTTTGAGAAACCCTAACCCTAGGCTCAACCCTAACCCCAACCCTAGGCAGGTAAATCAGCCTAGCGTTAGGGAAGGTCCCAAGGAAAAAGGGGTGGAGACAGCCATGTTGTGCCAGTTTTGCCCTCTCTTTGGGATGCCTTTTGCAGCTGCAGTGTGCCTGGAGCTCCCAGCTTCCTGGTTTAAGAAACCCTAATCCTAGGCTCAACCCTAACCCTAACCCTAGGCAGGTAAATCAGCCTAGGGTTAGGGAAGGTCCCAAGGGAGAAGGGGAGGAGTCAGCCATGTTGTGGCAGTTTTGCGCTCTCTTTGGGATGCCTTTTGCAGCTGCAGTGTGCCTGGAGCTCAGGGCTTCCTGGTTTAAAAAACCCTAACCCTAGGCTCAACCCTAACCCTAACCCGAGGCAGGTAAATCAGCCTAGGGTTAGGGAAGGTCCCAAAGGAAAAGGGGTGGAGACAGCCATGTTGTGCAAGTTTTGCGCTCTCTTTGGGATGCCTTTTGCAGCTGCAGTGTGCCTGGAGCTCAGGGCTTCCTGGTTTGAGAAACCCTAACCCTAGGCTCAACCCTAACCCTAACCCTAGGCAGGTAAATCAGCCTATGGTGAGGGAATGTTCAAAGGAAAAAGTAGTGGAGACAGCCATGTTGTGGCAGTTTTGCGCTCTCTTTGGGATGCCTTTTGCAGCTGCAGTGTGCCTGGAGCTCAGGGCTTCCTGGTTTGAGAAACCCTAACCCTAGGCTCAACCCTAACCCTAACACTAGGCAGGTAAATCTGCCTAGGGTTAGGGAAGGTCCCAAGGAAAAAGGGCTGGAGACAGCCATCTTGTGGCAGTTCTGCACATTTGTTGGGGTGTCTTTTGCAGCTGCAGTGTGCCTGGATCTCAGGGCTTCCTGGTTTAAGAAAGCCTAACCCTATGCTCAACCCAAACCCTAACCCTAGGCAGGTAAATCAGCCTAGGGTTAGGGAAGGTCCCAAGGAAGAAGGGGTGGAGACAGCCATGTTGTGGCAGTTTTGCGCTCTCTATGGGATGCCTTTTGCAGCTGCAGTGTGCCTGGAGCTCAGGGCTTCCTGGTTTGAGAAACCCTAATCGTAGGCGAAACCCTAACCCTAACCCTAGGCAGGTAAATCAGCCTAGGGTTAGGGAAGGTCCCAAGGAAAAAGGGGTGGAGACAGCCATGTTGTGGCAGTTTTGCGCTCTCTTTGGGATGCCTTGTGCAGCTGCAGTGTGCCTGGAGCTCAGGGCTTCCTGGTTTGAGAAACCCTAACCCTAGGCTCTACCCTAACCCTAACCCTAGGCAGGTAAATCAGCCTAGGGTTAGGGAAGGTCCCAAGGAAAAAGGGGTGGAGACAGCCATGTTGTGCCAGTTTTGCGCTCTCTTTGGGATGCCTTTTGCAGCTGCAGTGTGCCTGGAGCTCGGGGCTTCCTGGTTTACAAAACCCTAACCCTAGGCTCAACCCTAACCATAACCCTAGGCAGGTAATCAGGCTAGCGTTAGGGAAGGTCCCAAGGATGAAGGGGTGGAGACAGCCACGTTGTGGCAGTTTTGCGCTCTCTTTGGGATGCCTTTTGCAGCTGCAGTGTGCCTGGAGCTCAGGGCTTCCTCGTTTAAGAAACCCTAACTCTAGGCTCCGTAATAACCTTTTCCATAGCCAAGTAAATCACCTAGGGTTAAGTAACGTCCCAAGGAAATAGCAGTTGAGACGGCCATGTTGTGGTAGTATTTCACTCTCTTTGGGATGACTTTTGCAGCTTCAGTGTGCCTGGAGGTCAGGGCTTCCTGGTTTAAGAAACCCTAACCCTAGGCTCAACCCTAACCCTAACCCTAGGCAGGTAAATCAGCCTACGGTTAGGGAAGGTCCCAAGAAAAAATGGGTGGAGACAGCCACTTTGTGGCAGTTCTTCACTTTTCTTGGGGTGCCTTTTGCAGCTGCAATGTGCCTGGAACTCAGGGCTTCCTGGTTTAAGAAACCCTAACCCTAGGCTCAACCCTAACCCTAACCCTAGGCAGGTAAATCAGCCTAGGGTTAGGGAAGGTCCCAAGGAAGAAGGGCTGGAGACAGCCATGTTGTGCCAGTTTTGCACTCTCTTTGGGATGCCTTTTGCAGCTGCAGTGTGCCTGGAGCTCAGGGCTTCCTCGTTTAAGAAACCCTAACTCTAGGCTCAACCCTAACCATAACCCTAGGCAGGTAATCAGGCTAGCGTTAGGGAAGGTCCCAAGGATCAAGGGGTGGAGACAGCCACGTTGTGGCAGTTTTGCGCTCTCTTTGGGATGCCTTTTGCAACTGCAGTGTGCCTGGAGCTCAGGGCTTCCTCGTTTAAGAAACCCTAACTCTAGGCTCCGTAATAACCTTTTCCATAGCCAAGTAAATCACCTAGGGTTAAGTAACGTCCCAAGGAAATAGCAGTTGAGACGGCCATGTTGTGGTAGTATTTCACTCTCTTTGGGATGACTTTTGCAGCTTCAGTGTGCCTGGAGCTCAGGGCTTCCTGGTTTAAGAAACCCTAACCCTAGGCTCAACCCTAACCCTAACCCTAGGCAGGTAAATCAGCCTACGGTTAGGGAAGGTCCCAAGAAAAAATGGGTGGAGACAGCCACCTTGTGGCAGTTCTTCACTTTTCTTGGGGTGCCTTTTGCAGCTGCAATGTGCCTGGAACTCAGGGCTTCCTGGTTTAAGAAACCCTAACCCTAGGCTCAACCCTAACCCTAACCCTAGGCAGGTAAATCAGCCTAGGGTTAGGGAAGGTCCCAAGGAAGAAGGGCTGGAGACAGCCATGTTGTGCCAGTTTTGCACTCTCTTTGGGATGCCTTTTGCAGCTGCAGTGTGCCTGGAGCTCAGGGCTTCCTGGTTTGAGAAACCCTAATCCTAGGCTCAACCCTTACCCTAACCCTAGGCAGGTAATCAGGCTAGCGTTAGGGAAGGTCCCAAGGAAAAAGGGGTGGAGACAGCCATGTTGTTGAGGTTTTGCGCTCTCTTTGGGATGCCTTTTGCAGCTGCAGTGTGCCTGGAGCTCAGGGCTTCCTGGTTTACACAACCTTAACCCTAGGCTCAACCCTAACCCTAACCCTAGGCAGGTAATCAGGCTAGGGTTAGGGAAGGTCCCAAGGAAAAAGGGGTGGAGACAGCCATCTTGTGGCAGTTTTGCGCTCTCTTTGGGATGCCTTTTGCAGCTGCCGTGTGCCTGGAGCTCAGGGCTTCCTGGTTTAAGAAACCCTAACCCTATGCTCAACCCTAACCCTAACCCTAGGCAGGTAAATCAGGCTACGGTTAGGGAAGGTCCCAAGGGAAAAGGGGTGGAGACAGCCATGTTGTGGCAGTTTTGCGCTCTCTTTGGGATGCCTTTTGCAGCTGCAGTGTGCCTGGAGCTCAGGGCTTCCTCGTTTAAGAAACCCTAACTCTAGGCTCCGTAATAACCTTTTCCATAGCCAAGACAATCACCTAGGGTTAAGTAACGTCCCAAGGAAAAAGCAGTTTAGACAGCCATGTTGTGGCAGTATTTCACTCTCTTTGGGATGCCTTTTGCAGCTTCAGTGTGCGTGGAGCTCAGGGCTTCCTGGTTTAAGAAACCCTAACCCTAGGCTCAACCCTAACCCTAACCCTAGGCAGGTAAATCAGTCTAGGGTTAGGGAAGGTCCCAAGGAAAAAGGGGTGGAGACAGCCATCTTGTGGCAGTTCTGCACTTTTCTTGGGGAGCCTTTTGCAGCTGCAGTGTGCCTGGAGCTCAGGGCTTCCTGGTTTAAGAAACCCTAACTCTAGGCTCAACCCTAACCCTAACCCTAGGCAGGTAAATCAGCCTAGGGTTAGGGAAGGTCCCAAGGAAGAAGGGGTGGAGTCAGCCATGCTGTGGCAGTTTTGCGCTCTCTTTGGGATGCCTTTTGCAGCTGCAATGTGCCTGGAGCTCAAGGCTTCCTGGTTTAAGAAATCCTTAGAGTCGGCTCAACCCTAACTACAACCCTAGGCAGGTAAATCAGCCTAGGGTTAGGGAAGGTCCCAAGGAAAAAGGGGTGGAGACAGCCATGTTGTGGCAGTTTTGCGCTCTCTTTGGGATGCCTTTTGCAGCTGCAGTGTGCCTGGAGCTCAGGGCTTCCTGGTTTAAGAAACCCTAACCCTAGGCTCTGTAGTGACCTTTTCCATAGGCAGGTCAATCAGGCTAGGGTTAGGGAAGGTCCCAAGGAAAAAGGGGTGGAGACAGCAATATTGCGGCAGTTTTGCGCTCTCTTTGGGATGCCTTTTGCAGCTGCAGTGTGCCTGGAGCTCAGGGCTTCCTGGTTTAAGAAACCCTAACCCTAGGCTCAACCCTAACCCTAACCCTAGGCAGGTAAATCAGCCTAGGGTTAGGGAAGGTCCCAAGGAAAAAGGGCTGGAGACAGCCATGTTGTGGCAGTTTTGCACTCTCTTTGGGATGCCTTTTGCAGCTGCAGTGTGCCTGGAGCTCAGGGCTTCCTGGTTTAAAAAACCCTAACCCTAGGCTCAACCCTAACCCTAACCCTAGGCAGGTGAATCAGCCTAGGGTTAGGGAAGGTCCCAAGGAAAAAGGGGTGGAGACAGCCATGTTGTGGCAGTTTTGCGCTCTCTTTGGGATGCCTTTTGCAGCTGCAGTGTGCCTGGAGCTCAGGGCTTCCTGGTTTGAGAAACCCTAACCCTAGGCTCAACCCTAACCCCAACCCTAGGCAGGTAAATCAGCCTAGCGTTAGGGAAGGTCCCAAGGAAAAAGGGGTGGAGACAGCCATGTTGTGGCAGTTTTGCCCTCTCTTTGGGATGCCTTTTGCAGCTGCAGTGTGCCTGGAGCTCCCGGCTTCCTGGTTTAAGAAACCCTAACCCTAGGCTCAACCCTAACCCTAACCCTAGGCAGGTAAATCAGCCTAGGGTTAGGGAAGGTCCCAAGGGAGAAGGGGAGGAGTCAGCCATGTTGTGGCAGTTTTGCGCTCTCTTTGGGATGCCTTTTGCAGCTGCAGTGTGCCTGGAGCTCAGGGCTTCCTGGTTTAAAAAACCCTAATCCTAGGCTCAACCCTAACCCTAACCCGAGGCAGGTAAATCAGCCTAGGTTTAGGGAAGGTCCCAAAGGAAAAGGGGTGGAGACAGCCATGTTGTGCAAGTTTTGCGCTCTCTTTGGGATGCCTTTTGCAGCTGCAGTGTGCCTGGAGCTGAGGGCTTCCTGGTTTGAGAAACCCTAACCCTAGGCTCAACCCTAACCCTAACCCTAGGCAGGTAAATCAGCCTAGGGTGAGGGAATGTTCAAAGGAAAAAGTAGTGGAGACAGCCATGTTGTGGCAGTTTTGCGCTCTCTTTGGGATGCCTTTTGCAGCTGCAGTGTGCCTGGAGCTCAGGGCTTCCTGGTTTGAGAAACCCTAACCCTAGGCTCAACCCTAACCCTAACGCTAGGCAGGTAAATCAGCCTACGGTTAGGGAAGGTCCCAAGGAAAAAGGGCTGGAGACAGCCATCTTGTGGCAGTTCTGCACATTTGTTGGGGTGTCTTTTGCAGCTGCAGTGTGCCTGGATCTCAGGGCTTCCTGGTTTAAGAAAGCCTAACCCTATGCTCAACCCAAACCCTAACCCTAGGCAGGTAAATCAGCCTAGGGTTAGGGAAGGTCCCGAGGAAGAAGGGGTGGAGACTGCCATGTTGTGGCAGTTTTGCGCTCTCTTTGGGATGCCTTTTGCAGCTGCAGTGTGCCTGGAGCTCAAGGTTTCCTGGTTTGAGAAACCCTAACCCTAGGCTCAACCCTAAACCTAACCCTAGGCAGGTAAATCAGCATAGGGTTAGGGAAGGTCCCAAGGAAAAAGGGGTGGAGACAGCCATGTTGTGCCAGTTTTGCGCTCTCTTTGGGATGCCTTTTGCAGCTGCAGTGTGCCTGGAGCTCAGGGCTTCCTGGTTTGAGAAACCCTGACCCTAGGCTCAACGCTAACCCTAACCCTAGGCAGGTAAATCAGCCTAGGGTTAGGGAAGGTCCCAAGGAAAAAGGGGTGGAGACAGCCATGTTGTGCCAGTTTTGCGCTCTCTTTGGGATGCCTTTTGCAGCTGCAGTGTGCCTGGAGCTCAGGGCTTCCTGGTTTGAGAAACCATAACCCTAGGCTCAACCCTAACCCTAACCCTCGGCAGGTAAATCAGTTTAGGGTTAGGGATGGTCCCAAGGAAGAAGGGGTGGAGACAGCCATGTTGTGCCAGTTTTGCACTCTCTATGGGATGCCTTTTGCACCTGCAGTGTGCCTGGAGCTCAGGGCTTCCTGGTTTGAGAAACCCTAATCCTAGGCGCAACCCTAACCCTAACCCTAGGCAGGTAAATCAGCCTAGGGTTAGGGAAGGTCCCAAAGGAAAAGGGGTGGAGACAGCCATGTTGTGCAAGTTTTGCGCTCTCTTTGGGATGCCTTTTGCAGCTGCAGTGTGCCTGGAGCTCAGGGCTTCCTGGTTTGAGAAACCCTAATCCTAGGCTCAACCCTTACCCTAACCCTAGGCAGGTAATCAGGCTAGCGTTAGGGAAGGTCCCAAGGAAAAAGGGGTGGAGACAGCCATGTTGTTGAGGTTTTGCGCTCTCTTTGGGATGCCTTTTGCAGCTGCAGTGTGCCTGGAGCTCAGGGCTTCCTGGTTTACACAACCTTAACCCTAGGCTCAACCCTAACCCTAACCCTAGGCAGGTAATCAGGCTAGGGTTAGGGAAGGTCCCAAGGAAAAAGGGGTGGAGACAGCCATGTTGTGGCAGTTTTGCGCTCTCTTTGGGATGCCTTTTGCAGCTGCCGTGTGCCTGGAGCTCAGGGCTTCCTGGTTTAAGAAACCCTAACCCTATGCTCAACCCTAACCCTAACCCTAGGCAGGTAAATCAGGCTACGGTTAGGGAAGGTCCCAAGGGAAAAGGGGTGGAGACAGCCATGTTGTGGCAGTTTTGCGCTCTCTTTGGGATGCCTTTTGCAGCTGCAGTGTGCCTGGAGCTCAGGGCTTCCTCGTTTAAGAAACCCTAACTCTAGGCTCCGTAATAACCTTTTCCATAGCCAAGACAATCACCTAGGGTTAAGTAACGTCCCAAGGAAAAAGCAGTTTAGACAGCCATGTTGTGGCAGTATTTCACTCTCTTTGGGATGCCTTTTGCAGCTTCAGTGTGCGTGGAGCTCAGGGCTTCCTGGTTTAAGAAACCCTAACCCTAGGCTCAACCCTAACCCTAACCCTAGGCAGGTAAATCAGTCTAGGGTTAGGGAAGGTCCCAAGGAAAAAGGGGTGGAGACAGCCATCTTGTGGCAGTTCTTCACTTTTCTTGGGGTGCCTTTTGCAGCTGCAGTGTGCCTGGAGCTCAGGGCTTCCTGGTTTAAGAAACCCTAACTCTAGGCTCAACCCTAACCCTAACCCTAGGCAGGTAAATCAGCCTAGGGTTAGGGAAGGTCCCAAGGAAGAAGGGGTGGAGTCAGCCATGCTGTGGCAGTTTTGCGCTCTCTTTGGGATGCCTTTTGCAGCTGCAATGTGCCTGGAGCTCAAGGCTTCCTGGTTTAAGAAATCCTTAGAGTCGGCTCAACCCTAACTACAACCCTAGGCAGGTAAATCAGCCTAGGGTTAGGGAAGGTCCCAAGGAAAAAGGGGTGGAGACAGCCATGTTGTGGCAGTTTTGCGCTCTCTTTGGGATGCCTTTTGCAGCTGCAGTGTGCCTGGAGCTCAGGGCTTCCTGGTTTAAGAAACCCTAACCCTAGGCTCTGTAGTGACCTTTTCCATAGGCAGGTCAATCAGGCTAGGGTTAGGGAAGGTCCCAAGGAAAAAGGGGTGGAGACAGCAATATTGCGGCAGTTTTGCGCTCTCTTTGGGATGCCTTTTGCAGCTGCAGTGTGCCTGGAGCTCAGGGCTTCCTGGTTTAAGAAACCCTAACCCTAGGCTCAACCCTAACCCTAACCCTAGGCAGGTAAATCAGCCTAGGGTTAGGGAAGGTCCCAAGGAAAAAGGGCTGGAGACAGCCATGTTGTGGCAGTTTTGCACTCTCTTTGGGATGCCTTTTGCAGCTGCAGTGTGCCTGGAGCTCAGGGCTTCCTGGTTTAAAAAACCCTAACCCTAGGCTCAACCCTAACCCTAACCCTAGGCAGGTGAATCAGCCTAGGGTTAGGGAAGGTCCCAAGGAAAAAGGGGTGGAGACAGCCATGTTGTGGCAGTTTTGCGCTCTCTTTGGGATGCCTTTTGCAGCTGCAGTGTGCCTGGAGCTCAGGGCTTCCTGGTTTGAGAAACCCTAACCCTAGGCTCAACCCTAACCCCAACCCTAGGCAGGTAAATCAGCCTAGCGTTAGGGAAGGTCCCAAGGAAAAAGGGGTGGAGACAGCCATGTTGTGGCAGTTTTGCCCTCTCTTTGGGATGCCTTTTGCAGCTGCAGTGTGCCTGGAGCTCCCGGCTTCCTGGTTTAAGAAACCCTAACCCTAGGCTCAACCCTAACCCTAACCCTAGGCAGGTAAATCAGCCTAGGGTTAGGGAAGGTCCCAAGGGAGAAGGGGAGGAGTCAGCCATGTTGTGGCAGTTTTGCGCTCTCTTTGGGATGCCTTTTGCAGCTGCAGTGTGCCTGGAGCTCAGGGCTTCCTGGTTTAAAAAACCCTAATCCTAGGCTCAACCCTAACCCTAACCCGAGGCAGGTAAATCAGCCTAGGTTTAGGGAAGGTCCCAAAGGAAAAGGGGTGGAGACAGCCATGTTGTGCAAGTTTTACGCTCTCTTTGGGATGCCTTTTGCAGCTGCAGTGTGCCTGGAGCTGAGGGCTTCCTGGTTTGAGAAACCCTAACCCTAGGCTCAACCCTAACCCTAACCCTAGGCAGGTAAATCAGCCTAGGGTGAGGGAATGTTCAAAGGAAAAAGTAGTGGAGACAGCCATGTTGTGGCAGTTTTGCGCTCTCTTTGGGATGCCTTTTGCAGCTGCAGTGTGCCTGGAGCTCAGGGCTTCCTGGTTTGAGAAACCCTAACCCTAGGCTCAACCCTAACCCTAACGCTAGGCAGGTAAATCAGCCTACGGTTAGGGAAGGTCCCAAGGAAAAAGGGCTGGAGACAGCCATCTTGTGGCAGTTCTGCACATTTGTTGGGGTGTCTTTTGCAGCTGCAGTGT
This sequence comes from Calcarius lapponicus, assembly GCA_039654755.1. Taxonomy (NCBI): domain Eukaryota; kingdom Metazoa; phylum Chordata; class Aves; order Passeriformes; family Fringillidae; genus Calcarius; species Calcarius lapponicus. The sequence goes on from CM077470.1 coordinate 27,034,219, forward strand.
GCCTGGATCTCAGGGCTTCCTGGTTTAAGAAAGCCTAACCCTATGCTCAACCCAAACCCTAACCCTAGGCAGGTAAATCAGCCTAGGGTTAGGGAAGGTCCCGAGGAAGAAGGGGTGGAGACTGCCATGTTGTGGCAGTTTTGCGCTCTCTTTGGGATGCCTTTTGCAGCTGCAGTGTGCCTGGAGCTCAAGGTTTCCTGGTTTGAGAAACCCTAACCCTAGGCTCAACCCTAAACCTAACCCTAGGCAGGTAAATCAGCATAGGGTTAGGGAAGGTCCCAAGGAAAAAGGGGTGGAGACAGCCATGTTGTGCCAGTTTTGCGCTCTCTTTGGGATGCCTTTTGCAGCTGCAGTGTGCCTGGAGCTCAGGGCTTCCCGGTTTCAGAAACCCTGACCCTAGGCTCAACGCTAACCCTAACCCTAGGCAGGTAAATCAGGCTAGGGTTAGGGAAGGTCCCAAGGAAAAAGGGGTGGAGACAGCCATGTTGTGCCAGTTTTGCGCTCTCTTTGGGATGCCTTTTGCAGCTGCAGTGTGCCTGGAGCTCAGGGCTTCCTGGTTTGAGAAACCATAACCCTAGGCTCAACCCTAACCCTAACCCTCGGCAGGTAAATCAGTTTAGGGTTAGGGATGGTCCCAAGGAAGAAGGGGTGGAGACAGCCATGTTGTGCCAGTTTTGCACTCTCTATGGGATGCCTTTTGCACCTGCAGTGTGCCTGGAGCTCAGGGCTTCCTGGTTTGAGAAACCCTAATCCTAGGCGCAACCCTAACCCTAACCCTAGGCAGGTAAATCAGCCTAGGGTTAGGGAAGGTCCCAAGGAAAAAGGGGTGGAGACAGCCATGTTGTGGCAGTTTTGCGCTCTCTTTGGGATGCCTTGTGCAGCTGCAGTGTGCCTGGAGCTCAGCCTTCCTGGTTTGAGAAACCCTAACCCTAGGCTCTACCCTAACCCTAACCCTAGGCAGGTAAATCAGCCTAGGGTTAGGGAAGGTCCCAAGGAAAAAGGGGTGGAGACAGCCATGTTGTTGCAGTTTTGCGCTCTCTTTGGGATGCCTTTTGCAGCTGCAGTGTGCCTGGAGCTCGGGGCTTCCTGGTTTACAAAACCCTAACCCTAGGCTCAACCCTAACCATAACCCTAGGCAGGTAATCAGGCTAGCGTTAGGGAAGGTCCCAAGGATGAAGGGGTGGAGACAGCCACGTTGTGGCAGTTTTGCGCTCTCTTTGGGATGCCTTTTGCAGCTGCAGTGTGCCTGGAGCTCAGGGCTTCCTCGTTTAAGAAACCCTAACTCTAGGCTCCGTAATAACCTTTTCCATAGCCAAGTAAATCACCTAGGGTTAAGTAACGTCCCAAGGAAATAGCAGTTGAGACGGCCATGTTGTGGTAGTATTTCACTCTCTTTGGGATGATTTTTGTAGCTTCAGTGTGCCTGGAGCTCAGGGCTTCCTGGTTTAAGAAACCCTAACCCTAGGCTCAACCCTAACCCTAACCCTAGGCAGGTAAATCAGTCTAGGGTTAGGGAAGGTCCCAATGAAAAAATGGGTGGAGACAGCCACCTTGTGGCAGTTCTTCACTTTTCTTGGGGTGCCTTTTGCAGCTGCAATGTGCCTGGAACTCAGGGCTTCCTGGTTTAAGAACCCCTAACCCTAGGCTCAAACCTAACCCTAACCCTAGGCAGGTAAATCAGCCTAGGGTTAGGGAAGGTCCCAAGGAAGAAGGGATGGAGACAGCCATGTTGTGCCAGTTTTGCACTCTCTTTGGGATGCCTTTTGCAGCTGCAGTGTGCCTGGAGCTCAGGGCTTCCTGGTTTGAGAAACCCTAACCCTAGGCTCAACCCTTACCCTAACCCTAGGCAGGTAATCAGGCTAGCGTTAGGGAAGGTCCCAAGGAAAAAGGGGTGGAGACAGCCATGTTGTTGAGGTTTTGCGCTCTCTTTGGGATGCCTTTTGCAGCTGCAGTGTGCCTGTTGCTCAGTGCTTCCTGGTTTACAAAACCCTGACCCTAGGCTCAAGCCTAACCCTAACCCTAGGCAGGTATTAAGGCTAGCATTAGGGAAGGTCCCAAGGAAAAAGGGGTGGAGACAGCCATGTTGTGGCAGTTTTGCGCTCTCTTTGGGATGCCTTTTGCAGCTGCAGTGTGCCTGGACCTCAGGGCTTCCTGGTTTAAGAAACCCTAACCCTAGGCTCAACCCTAACCCTAACCCTAGGCAAGTAAACCAGCCTAGGATTAGGGAAGGTCCCAAGGAAAAAGGGCTGGAGACAGCCATGTTGTGCCAGTTTTGCGGTCTCTTTGGGATGCCTTTTGCAGCTGCAGTGTGCCTGGAGCTCAGGGCTTCCTGGTTTGAGAAACCCTAACCCTAGGCTCAACCCTAACCCTAACCCTAGGCAGGTAAATCAGCCTAGGGTTAGGGAAGGTCCCAAGGAAAAAGGGGTGGAGACAGCCATCTTGTGGCAGTTCTGCACTTTTCTTGGGGTGCCTTTTGCAGCTGCAGTGTGCCTGGAGCTCAGGGCTTCCTGGTTTAAGAAACCCTAACCCTAGGCTCAACCCTAACCCGAACCCTAGGCAGGTAAATCAGCCTAGGGTTAGGGAAGGTCCCAAGGAATAAGGGGTGGAGACAGCCATGTTGTGGCAGTTTTGCGCTCTCTTTGGGATGCCTTTTGCAGCTGCAGTGTGCCTGGAGCTCAGGGCTTCCTGGTTTACACAACCTTAACCCTAGGCTCAACCCTAACCCTAACCCTAGGCAGGTAAATCAGCCTAGGGTTAGGGAAGGTCCCAAGGAAAAAGGGGTGGAGACAGCCATGTTGTGGCAGTTTTGCACTCTCTTGGGGTGCGTTTTGCAGCTGCAGTGTGCCTGGAGCTCAGGGCTTCCTGGTTTGAGAAGCCCTAACCCTAGACTCAACCCTAACCCTATCAATAGGCAGGTAAATCAGCCTAGGGTTAGGGAAGGCCCCAAGGAAGAAGGGGTGGAGACAGCCATGTTGTGGCAGTTTTGCGCTCTCTTTGGGATGCCTTTTGCAGCTGCAGTGTGCCTGGAGCTCAAGGCTTCCTGGTTTCAGAAATCCTTAGCGTCGGCTCAACCCTAACTACCACCCTAGGCAGGTAAATCAGCCTAGGGTTAGGGAAGGTCCCAAGGAAAAAGGGGTGGAGACAGCCATGTTGTGGCAGTTTTGCGCTCTCTTTGGGATGCCTTTTGCAGCTGCAGTGTGCCTGGAGCTCAGGGCTTCCTGGTTTAAGAAACCCTAACCCTAGGCTCTGTAATGACCTTTTCCATAGGCAGGTCAATCAGGCTAGGGTTAGGGAAGGTCCCAAGGAAAAAGGGGTGGAGACAGCAATATTGCGGCAGTTTTGCGCTCTCTTTGGGATGCCTTTTGCAGCTGCAGTGTGCCTGGAGCTCAGGGCTTCCTGGTTTAAGAAACCCTAACCCTAGGCTCAACCCTAACCCTAACCCTAGGCAGGTAAATCAGCCTAGGGTTAGGGAAGGTCCCAAGGAAAAAGGGCTGGAGACAGCCATGTTGTGGCAGTTTTGCACTCTCTTTGGGATGCCTTTTGCAGCTGCAGTGTGCCTGGAGTTTAGGGCTTCCTGGTTTGAGAAACCCTAACCCTAGGCTCAACCCTAACCCTAACCCTAGGCAGGTGAATCAGCCTAGGGTTAGGGAAGGTCCCAAGGAAAAAGGGGTGGAGACAGCCATGTTGTGGCAATTTTGCGCTCTCTTTGGGATGCCTTTTGCAGCTGCAGTGTGCCTGGAGCTCAGGGCTTCCTGGTTTGAGAAACCCTAATCCTAGGCTCAACCCTAACCCCAACCCTAGGCAGGTAAATCAGCCTAGCGTTAGGGAAGGTCCCAAGGAAAAAGGGGTGGAGACAGCCATGTAGTGGCAGTTTTGCCCTCTGTTTGGGATGCCTTTTGCAGCTGCAGTGTGCCTGGAGCTCCCGGCTTCCTGGTTTAAGAAACCCTAACCCTAGGCTCAACCCTAACCCTAACCCTAGGCAGGTAAATCAGCCTAGGGTTAGGGAAGGTCCCAAGGGAGAAGGGGAGGAGTCAGCCACGTTGTGGCAGTTTTGCGCTCTCTTTGGGATGCCTTTTGCAGCTGCAGTGTGCCTGGAGCTCAGGGCTTCCTGGTTTAAGAAAGCCTAACCCTATGCTCAACCCAAACCCTAACCCTAGGCAGGTAAATCAGCCTAGGGTTAGGGAAGGTCCCAAGGAAGAAGGGGTGGAGACAGCCATGTTGTGGCAGTTTTGCGCTCTCTTTGGGATGCCTTTTGCAGCTGCAGTGTGCCTGGAGCTCAAGGTTTCCTGGTTTGAGAAACCCTAACCCTAGGCTCAACCCTAAACCTAACCCTAGGCAGGTAAATCAGCATAGGGTTAGGGAAGGTCCCAAGGAAAAAGGGGTGGAGACAGCCATGTTGTGCCAGTTTTGCGCTCTCTTTGGGATGCCTTTTGCAGCTGCAGTGTGCCTGGAGCACAGGGCTTCCTGGTTTGAGAAACCCTGACCCTAGGCTCAACGCTAACCCTAACCCTAGGCAGGTAAATCAGCCTAGGGTTAGGGAAGGTCCCAAGGAAAAAGGGGTGGAGACAGCCATGTTGTGCCAGTTTTGCGCTCTCTTTGGGATGCCTTTTGCAGCTGCAGTGTGCCTGGAGCTCAGGGCTTCCTGGTTTGAGAAACCCTAACCCTAGGCTCAACCCTAACCCTAACCCTCGGCAGGTAAATCAGTTTAGGGTTAGGGATGGTCCCAAGGAAGAAGGGGTGGAGACAGCCATGTTGTGCCAGTTTTGCGCTCTCTATGGGATGCCTTTTGCAGCTGCAGTGTGCCTGGAGCTCAGGGCTTCCTGGTTTGAGAGACCCTAATCCTAGGCTCAACCCTAACCCTAACCCTAGGCAGGTAAATCAGCCTATGGTTAGGGAAGGTCCCAAGGATAAAGGGTGGAGACAGCCATCTTGTGGCAGTTCTGCACTTTTCTTGGGGTGCCTTTTGCAGCTGCAGTGTGCCTGGAGCTCAGGGCTTCCTGGTTTAAGAAACCCTAACCCTATGCTCAACTCTAACCCTAACCCTAGGCAGGTAAATCAGCCTAGGGTTAGGGAAGGTCCCAAGGAATAAGGGGTGGAGACAGCCATGTTGTGGCAGTTTTGCGCTCTCTTTGGGATGCCTTTTGCAGCTGCAGTGTGCCTGGAGCTCAGGGCTTCCTGGTTTACACAACCTTAACCCTAGGCTCAACCCTAACCCTAACCCTAGGCAGGTAATCAGGCTAGGGTTAGGGAAGGTCCCAAGGAAAAAGGGGTGGAGACAGCCATGTTGTGGCAGTTTTGCACTCTCTTGGGGTGCGTTTTGCAGCTGCAGTGTGCCTGGAGCTCAGGGCTTCCTGGTTTGAGAAGCCCTAACCCTAGACTCAACCCTAACCCTATCAATAGGCAGGTAAATCAGCCTAGGGTTAGGGAAGGCCCCAAGGAAAAAGGGGTGGAGACAGCCATGCTGTGGCAGTTTTGCGCTCTCTTTGGGATGCCTTTTGCAGCTGCAGTGTGCCTGGAGCTCGGGGCTTCCTGGTTTACAAAACCCTAACCCTAGGCTCAACCCTAACCCTAACCCTAGGCAGTTAATCAGCCTAGGGTTAGGGAAGGTCCCAAGGAAAAAGGGGTGGAGACAGCCATGTTGTGGCAGTTTTGCGCTCTCTTTGGGATGCCTTTTGCAGCTGCAGTGTGCCTGGAGCTCAGGGCTTCCTCGTTTAAGAAACCCTAACTCTAGGCTCCGTAATAACCTTTTCCATAGCCAAGACAATCACCTAGGGTTAAGTAACGTCCCAAGGAAAAAGCAGTTTAGACAGCCATGTTGTGGCAGTATTTCACTCTCTTTGGGATGCCTTTTGCAGCTTCAGTGTGCGTGGAGCTCAGGGCTTCCTGGTTTAAGAAACCCTAACCCTAGGCTCAACCCTAACCCTAACCCTAGGCAGGTAAATCAGTCTAGGGTTAGGGAAGGTCCCAAGGAAGAAGGGGTGGAGTCAGCCATGTTGTGGCAGTTTTGCGCTCTCTTTGGGATGCCTTTTGCAGCTGCAGTGTGCCTGGAGCTCAAGGCTTCCTGGTTTCAGAAATCCTTAGCGTCGGCTCAACCCCAACTACAACCCTAGGCAGGTAAATCAGCCTAGGGTTAGGGAAGGTCCCAAGGAAAAAGGGGTGGAGACAGCCATGTTGTGGCAGTTTTGCGCTCTCTTTGGGATGCCTTTTGCAGCTGCAGTGTGCCTGGAGCTCAGGGCTTCCTGGTTTAAGAAACCCTAACCCTAGGCTATGTAATGACCTTTTCCATAGGCAGGTCAATCAGGCTAGGGTTAGGGAAGGTCCCAAGGAAAAAGGGGTGGAGACAGCAATATTGCGGCAGTTTTGCGCTCTCTTTGGGATGCCTTTTGCAGCTGCAGTGTGCCTGGAGCTCAGGGCTTCCTGGTTTAAGAAACCCTAACCCTAGGCTCAACCCTAACCCTAACCCTAGGCAGGTGAATCAGCCTAGGGTTAGGGAAGGTCCCAAGGAAAAAGGGGTGGAGACAGCCATGTTGTGGCAATTTTGCGCTCTCTTTGGGATGCCTTTTGCAGCTGCAGTGTGCCTGGAGCTCAGGGCTTCCTGGTTTGAGAAACCCTAACCCTAGGCTCAACCCTAACCCCAACCCTAGGCAGGTAAATCAGCCTAGCGTTAGGGAAGGTCCCAAGGAAAAAGGGGTGGAGACAGCCATGTTGTGGCAGTTTTGCCCTCTGTTTGGGATGCCTTTTGCAGCTGCAGTGTGCCTGGAGCTCAGGGCTTCCTGGTTTAAGAAACCCTAACCCTAGGCTCAACCCTAACCCTAACCCTAGGCAGGTAAATCAGCCTAGGGTTAGGGAAGGTCCCAAGGAAAAAGGGGTGGAGACAGCCATGTTGTGGCAGTTTTGCGCTCTCTTTGGGATGCCTTTTGCAGCTGCAGTGTGCCTGGAGCTCAGGGCTTCCTGGTTTACACAACCTTAACCCTAGGCTCAACCCTAACCCTAACCCTAGGCAGGTAAATCAGCCTAGGGTTAGGGAAGGTCCCAAGGAAAAAGGGGTGGAGACAGCCATGTTGTGGCAGTTTTGCACTCTCTTGGGGTGCGTTTTGCAGCTGCAGTGTGCCTGGACCTCAGGGCTTCCTGGTTTAAGAAGCCCTAACCCTAGACTCAACCCTAACCCTATCCCTAGGCAGGTAAATCAGCCTAGGGTTAGGGAAGGCCCCAAGGAAGAAGGGGTGGAGACAGCCATGTTGTGGCAGTTTTGCGCTCTCTTTGGGATGCCTTTTGCAGCTGCAGTGTGCCTGGAGATCAGGGCTTCCTGGTTTAAGAAACCCTGACCTTGGGGTCTGTAATGACCTTTTCCTTAGGGAGGTAAATCAGCCTAGGGTTAGGGAAGGTCCCAAGGAAAAAGGGGTGGAGACAGCCATGTTGTGGCAGTTTTGCGCTCTCTTTGGGATGCCTTTTGCAGCTGCAGTGTGCCTGGAGCTCGGGGCTTCCTGGTTTACAAAACCCTAACCCTAGGCTCAACCCTAACCCTAACCCTAGGCAGGTAATCAGCCTAGGGTTAGGGAAGGTCCCAAGGAAAAAGGGGTGGAGACAGCCATCTTGTGGCACTTTTGCGCTCTCTTTGGGATGCCTTTTGCAGCTGCAGTGTGCCTGGAGCTCAGGGCTTCCTGGTTTAAGAAACTCTAACCCTGGGCTCAACCTTAACCCTAACCCTAGGCCGGTAAATCAGGCTACGGTTAGGGAAGGTCCCAAGGAAAAAGGGGTGAGACAGCCATGTTGTGGCAGTTTTGCGCTCTCTTTGGGATGCCTTTTGCAGCTGCAGTGTGCCTGGAGCTCAGGGCTTCCTCGTTTAACAAACCCTAACTCTAGGCTCCGTAATAACCTTTTCCATAGCCAAGACAATCACTTAGGGTTAAGTAACGTCCCAAGGAAAAAGCAGTTTAGACAGCCATGTTGTGGCAGTATTTCACTCTCTTTGGGATGCCTTTTGCAGCTTCAGTGTGCGTGGAGCTCAGGGCTTCCTGGTTTAAGAAACCCTAACCCTAGGCTCAACCCTAACCCTAACCCTAGGCAGGTAAATCAGTCTAGGGTTAGGGAAGGTCCCAAGGAAAAAGGGGTGGAGACAGCCATCTTGTGGCAGTTCTTCACTTTTCTTGGGGTGCCTTTTGCAGCTGCAGTGTGCCTGGAGCTCAGGGCTTCCTGGTTTAAGAAACCCTAACTCTAGGCTCAACCCTAACCCTAACCCTAGGCAGGTAAATCAGCCTAGGGTTAGGGAAGGTCCCAAGGAAGAAGGGGTGGAGTCAGCCATGCTGTGGCACTTTTGCGCTCTCTTTGGGATGCCTTTTGCAGCTGCAGTGTGCCTGGAGCTCAAGGCTTCCTGGTTTAAGAAATCCTTAGCGTCGGCTCAACCCTAACTACAACCCTAGGCAGGTAAATCAGCCTAGGGTTAGGGAAGGTCCCAAGGAAAAAGGGGTGGAGACAGCCATGTTGTGGCAGTTTTGCGCTCTCTTTGGGATGCCTTTTGCAGCTGCAGTGTGCCTGGAGCTCAGGGCTTCCTGGTTTAAGAAACCCTAACCCTAGGCTCTGTAATGACCTTTTCCATAGGCAGGTCAATCAGGCTAGGGTTAGGGAAGGTCCCAAGGAAAAAGGGGTGGAGACAGCAATATTGCGGCAGTTTTGCGCTCTCTTTGGGATGCCTTTTGCAGCTGCAGTGTGCCTGGAGCTCAGGGCTTCCTGGTTTAAGAAACCCTAACCCTAGGCTCAACCCTAACCCTAACCCTAGGCAGGTAAATCAGCCTAGGGTTAGGGAAGGTCCCAAGGAAAAAGGGCTGGAGACAGCCATGTTGTGGCAGTTTTGCACTCTCTTTGGGATGCCTTATGCAGCTGCAGTGTGCCTGGAGCTCAGGGCTTCCTGGTTTGAGAAACCCTAACCCTAGGCTCAACCCTAACCCTAACCCTAGGCAGGTGAATCAGCCTAGGGTTAGGGAAGGTCCCAAGGAATAAGGGGTGGAGACAGCCATGTTGTGGCAGTTTTGCGCTCTCTTTGGGATGCCTTTTGCAGCTGCAGTGTGCCTGGAGCTCAGGGCTTCCTGGTTTACACAACCCTAACCCTAGGCTCAACCCTAACCCCAACCCTAGGCAGGTAAATCAGCCTAGCGTTAGGGAAGGTCCCAAGGAAAAAGGGGTGGAGACAGCCATGTTGTGCCAGTTTTGCCCTCTGTTTGGGATGCCTTTTGCAGCTGCAGTGTGCCTGGAGCTCCCGGGCTCCTGGTTTAAGAAACCCTAACCCTAGGCTCAACCCTAACCCTAACCCTAGGCAGGTAAATCAGCCTAGGGTTAGGGAAGGTCCCAAGGGAGAAGGGGAGGAGTCAGCCATGTTGTGGCAGTTTTGCGCTCTCTTTGGGATGCCTTTTGCAGCTGCAGTGTGCCTGGAGCTCAGGGCTTCCTGGTTTAAAAAACCCTAACCCTAGGCTCAACCCTAACCCTAACCCGAGGCAGGTAAATCAGCCTAGGGTTAGGGAAGGTCCCAAAGGAAAAGGGGTGGAGACAGCCATGTTGTGCAAGTTTTGCGCTCTCTTTGGGATGCCTTTTGCAGCTGCAGTGTGCCTGGAGCTGAGGGCTTCCTGGTTTGAGAAACCCTAACCCTAGGCTCAACCCTAACCCTAACCCTAGGCAGGTAAATCAGCCTAGGGTGAGGGAATGTTCAAAGGAAAAAGTAGTGGAGACAGCCATGTTGTGGCAGTTTTGCGCTCTCTTTGGGATGCCTTTTGCAGCTGCAGTGTGCCTGGAGCTCAGGGCTTCCTGGTTTGAGAAACCCTAACCCTAGGCTCAACCCTAACCCTAACGCTAGGCAGGTAAATCAGCCTACGGTTAGGGAAGGTCCCAAGGAAAAAGGGCTGGAGACAGCCATCTTGTGGCAGTTCTGCACATTTGTTGGGGTGTCTTTTGCAGCTGCAGTGTGCCTGGATCTCAGGGCTTCCTGGTTTAAGAAAGCCTAACCCTATGCTCAACCCAAACCCTAACCCTAGGCAGGTAAATCAGCCTAGGGTTAGGGAAGGTCCCAAGGAAGAAGGGGTGGAGACAGCCATGTTGTGGCAGTTTTGCGCTCTCTTTGGGATGCCTTTTGCAGCTGCAGTGTGCCTGGAGCTCAAGGTTTCCTGGTTTGAGAAACCCTAACCCTAGGCTCAACCCTAAACCTAACCCTAGGCATGTAAATCAGCATAGGGTTAGGGAAGGTCCCAAGGAAAAAGGGGTGGAGACAGCCATGTTGTGCCAGTTTTGCGCTCTCTTTGGGATGCCTTTTGCAGCTGCAGTGTGCCTGGAGCTCAGGGCTTCCTGGTTTGAGAAACCCTGACCCTAGGCTCAACGCTAACCCTAACCCTAGGCAGGTAAATCAGCCTAGGGTTAGGGAAGGTCCCAAGGAAAAAGGGGTGGAGACAGCCATGTTGTGCCAGTTTTGCGCTCTCTTTGGGATGCCTTTTGCAGCTGCAGTGTGCCTGGAGCTCAGGGCTTCCTGGTTTGAGAAACCCTAACCCTAGGCTCAACCCTAACCCTAACCCTCGGCAGGTAAATCAGTTTAGGGTTAGGGATGGTCCCAAGGAAGAAGGGGTGGAGACAGCCATGTTGTGCCAGTTTTGCGCTCTCTATGGGATGCCTTTTGAAGCTGCAGTGTGCCTGGAGCTCAGGGCTTCCTGGTTTAAGAAACCCTAATCCTAGGCGCAACCCTAAACCTAACCCTAGGCAGGTAAATCAGCCTAGGGTTAGGGAAGGTCCCAAGGAAAAAGGGGTGGAGACAGCCATGTTGTGGCAGTTTTGCGCTCTCTTTGGGATGCCTTGTGCAGCTGCAGTGTGCCTGGAGCTCAGGGCTTCCTGGTTTGAGAAACCCTAACCCTAGGCTCTACCCTAACCCTAACCCTAGGCAGGTAAATCAGCCTAGGGTTAGGGAAGGTCCCAAGGAAAAAGGGGTGGAGACAGCCATGTTGTGCCAGTTTTGCACTCTCTTTGGGATGCCTTTTGCAGCTGCAGTGTGCCTGGAGCTCGGGGCTTCCTGGTTTACAAAACCCTAACCCTAGGCTCAACCCTAACCATAACCCTAGGCAGGTAATCAGGCTAGCGTTAGGGAAGGTCCCAAGGATGAAGGGGTGGAGACAGCCACGTTGTGGCAGTTTTGCGTTCTCTTTGGGATGCCTTTTGCAGCTGCAGTGTGCCTGGAGCTCAGGGCTTCCTCGTTTAAGAAACCCTAACTCTAGGCTCCGTAATAACCTTTTCCATAGCCAAGTAAATCACCTAGGGTTAAGTAACGTCCCAAGGAAATAGCAGTTGAGACGGCCATGTTGTGGTAGTATTTCACTCTCTTTGGGATGACTTTTGCAGCTTCAGTGTGCCTGGAGCTCAGGGCTTCCTGGTTTAAGAAACCCTAACCCTAGGCTCAACCCTAACCCTAACCCTAGGCAGGCAAATCAGCCTACGGTTAGGGAAGGACCCAAGAAAAAATGGGTGGAGACAGCCACCTTGTGGCAGTTCTTCACTTTTCTTGGGGTGCCTTTTGCAGCTGCAATGTGCCTGGAACTCAGGGCTTCCTGGTTTAAGAAACCCTAACCCCAGGCTCAACCCTAACCCTAACCCTAGGCAGGTAAATCAGCCTAGGGTTAGGGAAGGTCCCAAGGAAGAAGGGCTGGAGACAGCCATGTTGTGCCAGTTTTGCACTCTCTTTGGGATGCCTTTTGCAGCTGCAGTGTGCCTGGAGCTCAGGGCTTCCTGGTTTAAGAAACCCTAACCCTAGGCTCAACCCTAACCCTAACCCTAGGCAAGTAAATCAGCCTAGGATTAGGGAAGGTCCCAAGGAAAAAGGGCTGGAGACAGCCATGTTGTGCCAGTTTTGCGGTCTCTTTGGGATGCCTTTTGCAGCTGCAGTGTGCCTGGAGCTCAGGGCTTCCTGGTTTAAAAAACCCTAACCCTAGGCTCAACCCTAACCCTAACCCGAGGCAGGTAAATCAGCCTAGGGTTAGGGAAGGTCCCAAAGGAAAAGGGGTGGAGACAGCCATGTTGTGCAAGTTTTGCGCTCTCTTTGGGATGCCTTTTGCAGCTGCAGTGTGCCTGGAGCTGAGGGCTTCCTGGTTTGAGAAACCCTAACCCTAGCCTCAACCCTAACCCTAACCCTAGGCAGGTAAATCAGCCTAGGGTGAGGGAATGTTCAAAGGAAAAAGTAGTGGAGACAGCCATGTTGTGGCAGTTTTGCGCTCTCTTTGGGATGCCTTTTGCAGCTGCAGTGTGCCTGGAGCTCAGGGCTTCCTGGTTTGAGAAACCCTAACCCTAGGCTCAACCCTAACACTAACGCTAGGCAGGTAAATCAGCCTTGGGTTAGGGAAGGTCCCAAGGAAAAAGGGCTGGAGACAGCCATCTTGTGGCAGTTCTGCACATTTGTTGGGGTGTCTTTTGCAGCTGCAGTGTGCCTGGATCTCAGGGCTTCCTGGTTTAAGAAAGCCTAACCCTATGCTCAACCCAAACCCTAACCCTAGGCAGGTAAATCAGCCTAGGGTTAGGGAAGGTCCCAAGGAAGAAGGGGTGGAGACAGCCATGTTGTGGCAGTTTTGCGCTCTCTTTGGGATGCCTTTTGCAGCTGCAGTGTGCCTGGAGCTCAAGGTTTCCTGGTTTGAGAAACCGTAACCCTAGGCTCAACCCTAAACCTAACCCTAGGCAGGTAAATCAGCATAGGGTTAGGGAAGGTCCCAAGGAAAAAGGGGTGGAGACAGCCATGTTGTGGCAGTTTTGCGCTCTCTTTGGGATGCCTTTTGCAGCTGCAGTGTGCCTGGAGCTCAGGGCTTCCTGGTTTGAGAAACCCTGACCCTAGGCTCAACGCTAACCCTAACCCTAGGCAGGTAAATCAGCCTACAGTTAGGGAAGGTCCCAAGGAAAAAGGGGTGGAGACAGCCATGTTGTGGCAGTTTTGCACTCTCTTGGGGTGCGTTTTGCAGCTGCAGTGTGCCTGGAGCTCAGGGCTTCCTGGTTTGAGAAGCCCTAACCCTAGACTCAACCCTAACCCTATCAATAGGCAGGTAAATCAGCCTAGGGTTAGGGAAGGCCCCAAGGAAGAAGGGGTGGAGACAGCCATGTTGTGGCAGTTTTGCGCTCTCTTTGGGATGCCTTTTGCAGCTGCAGTGTGCCTGGAGCTTGGGGCTTCCTGGTTTACAAAACCCTAACCCTAGGCTCAACCCTAACCCTAACCCTAGGCAGGTAATCAGCCTAGGGTTAGGGAAGGTCCCAAGGAAAAAGGGGTGGAGACAGCCATGTTGTGGCAGTTTTGCACTCTCTTTGGGATGCCTTTTGCAGCTGCAGTGTGCCTGGAGCTCAGGGCTTCCTGGTTTGAGAAACCCTAACCCTAGGCTCAACCCTAACCCTAACCCTAGGCAGGTGAATCAGCCTAGGGTTAGGGAAGGTCCCAAGGAAAAAGGGGTGGAGACAGCCATGTTGTGGCAGTTTTGCGCTCTCTTTGGGATGCCTTTTGCAGCTGCAGTGTGCCTGGAGCTCAGGGCTTCCTGGTTTACACAACCCTAACCCTAGGCTCAACCCTAACCCCAACCCTAGGCAGGTAAATCAGCCTAGCGCTAGGGAAGGTCCCAAGGAAAAAGGGGTGGAGACAGCCATGTTGTGCCAGTTTTGCCCTCTGTTTGGGATGCCTTTTGCAGCTGCAGTGTGCCTGGAGCTCCCGGGCTCCTGGTTTAAGAAACCCTAACCCTAGGCTCAACCCTAACCCTAACCCTAGGCAGGTAAATCAGCCTAGGGTTAGGGAAGGTCCCAAGGGAGAAGGGGAGGAGTCAGCCATGTTGTGGCAGTTTTGCGCTCTCTTTGGGATGCCTTTTGCAGCTGCAGTGTGCCTGGAGCTCAGGGCTTCCTGGTTTAAAAAACCCTAACCCTAGGCTCAACCCTAACCCTAACCCGAGGCAGGTAAATCAGCCTAGGGTTAGGGAAGGTCCCAAAGGAAAAGGGGTGGAGACAGCCATGTTGTGCAAGTTTTGCGCTCTCTTTGGGATGCCTTTTGCAGCTGCAGTGTGCCTGGAGCTGAGGGCTTCCTGGTTTGAGAAACCCTAACCCTAGGCTCAACCCTTACCCTAACCCTAGGCAGGTAAATCAGCCTAGGGTGAGGGAATGTTCAAAGGAAAAAGTAGTGGAGACAGCCATGTTGTGGCAGTTTTGCGCTCTCTTTGGGATGCCTTTTGCAGCTGCAGTGTGCCTGGAGCTCAGGGCTTCCTGGTTTGAGAAACCCTAACCCTAGGCTCAACCCTAACCCTAACGCTAGGCAGGTAAATCAGCCTACGGTTAGGGAAGGTCCCAAGGAAAAAGGGCTGGAGACAGCCATCTTGTGGCAGTTCTGCACATTTGTTGGGGTGTCTTTTGCAGATGCAGTGTGCCTGGGTCTCAGGGCTTCCTGGTTTAAGAAAGCCTAACCCTATGCTCAACCCAAACCCTAACCCTAGGCAGGTAAATCAGCCTAGGGTTAGGGAAGGTCCCAAGGAAGAAGGGGTGGAGACAGCCATGTTGTGGCAGTTTTGCGCTCTCTTTGGGATGCCTTTTGCAGCTGCAGTGTGCCTGGAGCTCAAGGTTTCCTGGTTTGAGAAACCCTAACCCTAGGCTCAACCCTAAACCTAACCCTAGGCATGTAAATCAGCATAGGGTTAGGGAAGGTCCCAAGGAAAAAGGGGTGGAGACAGCCATGTTGTGCCAGTTTTGCGCTCTCTTTGGGATGCCTTTTGCAGCTGCAGTGTGCCTGGAGCTCAGGGCTTCCTGGTTTGAGAAACCCTGACCCTAGGCTCAACGCTAACCCTAACCCTAGGCAGGTAAATCAGCCTAGGGTTAGGGAAGGTCCCAAGGAAAAAGGGGTGGAGACAGCCATGTTGTGCCAGTTTTGCGCTCTCTTTGGGATGCCTTTTGCAGCTGCAATGTGCCTGGAGCTCAGGGCTTCCTGGTTTGAGAAACCCTAACCCTAGGCTCAACCCTAACCCTAACCCTCGGCAGGTAAATCAGTTTAGGGTTAGGGATGGTCCCAAGGAAGAAGGGGTGGAGACAGCCATGTTGTGCCAGTTTTGCGCTCTCTATGGGATGCCTTTTGCAGCTGCAGTGTGCCTGGAGCTCAGGGCTTCCTGGTTTAAGAAACCCTAATCCTAGGCGCAACCCTAACCCTAACCCTAGGCAGGTAAATCAGCCTAGGGTTAGGGAAGGTCCCAAGGAAAAAGGGGTGGAGACAGCCATGTTGTGGCAGTTTTGCGCTCTCTTTGGGATGCCTTGTGCAGCTGCAGTGTGCCTGGAGCTCAGGGCTTCCTGGTTTGAGAAACCCTAACCCTAGGCTCTACCCTAACCCTAACCCTAGGCAGGTAAATCAGCCTAGGGTTAGGGAAGGTCCCAAGGAAAAAGGGGTGGAGACAGCCATGTTGTTGCAGTTTTGCGCTCTCTTTGGGATGCCTTTTGCAGCTGCAGTGTGCCTGGAGCTCGGGGCTTCCTGGTTTACAAAACCCTAACCCTAGGCTCAACCCTAACCATAACCCTAGGCAGGTAATCAGGCTAGCGTTAGGGAAGGTCCCAAGGATGAAGGGGTGGAGACAGCCACGTTGTGGCAGTTTTGCGCTCTCTTTGGGATGCCTTTTGCAGCTGCAGTGTGCCTGGAGCTCAGGGCTTCCTCGTTTAAGAAACCCTAACTCTAGGCTCCGTAATAACCTTTTCCATAGCCAAGTAAATCACCTAGGGTTAAGTAACGTCCCAAGGAAATAGCAGTTGAGACGGCCATGTTGTGGTAGTATTTCACTCTCTTTGGGATGACTTTTGCAGCTTCAGTGTGCCTGGAGCTCAGGGCTTCCTGGTTTAAGAAACCCTAACCCTAGGCTCAACCCTAACCCTAAACCTAGGCAGGTAAATCAGCCTACGGTTAGGGAGGGTCCCAAGAAAAAATGGGTGGAGACAGCCACCTTGTGGCAGTTCTTCACTTTTCTTGGGGTGCCTTTTGCAGCTGCAATGTGCCTGGAACTCAGGGCTTCCTGGTTTAAGAAACCCTAACCCCAGGCTCAACCCTAACCCTAACCCTAGGCAGGTAAATCAGCCTAGGGTTAGGGAAGGTCCCAAGGAAGAATGGCTGGAGACAGCCATGTTGTGCCAGTTTTGCACTCTCTTTGGGATGCCTTTTGCAGCTGCAGTGTGCCTGGAGCTCAGGGCTTCCTGGTTTAAGAAACCCTAACCCTAGGCTCAACCCTAACCCTAACCCTAGGCAAGTAAATCAGCCTAGGATTAGGGAAGGTCCCAAGGAAAAAGGGCTGGAGACAGCCATGTTGTGCCAGTTTTGCGGTCTCTTTGGGATGCCTTTTGCAGCTGCAGTGTGCCTGGAGCTCAGGGCTTCCTGGTTTGAGAAACCCTAACCCTAGGCTCAACCCTAACCCTAACCCTAGGCAGGTCAATCAGGCTATGTTTAGGGAAGGTCCCAAGGAAAAAGGGGTGGAGACAGCCATCTTGTGGCAGTTCTGCACTTTTCTTGGGGTGCCTTTTGCAGCTGCAGTGTGCCTGGAGCTCAGGGCTTCCTGGTTTAAGAAACCCTAACCCTAGGCTCAACCCTAACCCTAACCCTAGGCAGGTAAATCAGCCTAGGGTTAGGGAAGGTCCCAAGGGAGAAGGGGAGGAGTCAGCCATGTTGTGGCAGTTTTGCGCTCTCTTTGGGATGCCTTTTGCAGCTGCAGTGTGCCTGGAGCTCAGGGCTTCCTGGTTTAAAAAACCCTAACCCTAGGCTCAACCCTAACCCTAACCCGAGGCAGGTAAATCAGCCTAGGGTTAGGGAAGGTCCCAAAGGAAAAGGGGTGGAGACAGCCATGTTGTGCAAGTTTTGCGCTCTCTTTGGGATGCCTTTTGCAGCTGCAGTGTGCCTGGAGCTGAGGGCTTCCTGGTTTGAGAAACCCTAACCCTAGCCTCAACCCTAACCCTAACCCTAGGCAGGTAAATCAGCCTAGGGTGAGGGAATGTTCAAAGGAAAAAGTAGTGGAGACAGCCATGTTGTGGCAGTTTTGCGCTCTCTTTGGGATGCCTTTTGCAGCTGCAGTGTGCCTGGAGCTCAGGGCTTCCTGGTTTGAGAAACCCTAACCCTAGGCTCAACCCTAACACTAACGCTAGGCAGGTAAATCAGCCTTGGGTTAGGGAAGGTCCCAAGGAAAAAGGGCTGGAGACAGCCATCTTGTGGCAGTTCTGCACATTTGTTGGGGTGTCTTTTGCAGCTGCAGTGTGCCTGGATCTCAGGGCTTCCTGGTTTAAGAAAGCCTAACCCTATGCTCAACCCTAACCCTAACCCTAGGCAGGTAAATCAGCCTAGGGTTAGGGAAGGTCCCAAGGAAGAAGGGGTGGAGACAGCCATGTTGTGGCAGTTTTGCGCTCTCTTTGGGATGCCTTTTGCAGCTGCAGTGTGCCTGGAGCTCAAGGTTTCCTGGTTTGAGAAACCCTAACCCTAGGCTCAACCCTAAACCTAACCCTAGGCAGGGAAATCAGCATAGGGTTAGGGAAGGTCCCAAGGAAAAAGGGGTGGAGACAGCCATGTTGTGCCAGTTTTGCGCTCTCTTTGGGATGCCTTTTGCAGCTGCAGTGTGCCTGGAGCTCAGGGCTTCCTGGTTTGAGAAACCCTGACCCTAGGCTCAACGCTAACCCTAACCCTAGGCAGGTAAATCAGCCTAGGGTTAGGGAAGGTCCCAAGGAAAAAGGGGTGGAGACAGCCATGTTGTGCCAGTTTTGCGCTCTCTTTGGGATGCCTTTTGCAGCTGCAGTGTGCCTGGAGCTCAGGGCTTCCTGGTTTGAGAAACCCTAACCCTAGGCTCAACCCTAACCCTAACCCTCGGCAGGTAAATCAGTTTAGGGTTAGGGATGGTCCCAAGGAAGAAGGGGTGGAGACAGCCATGTTGTGCCAGTTTTGCACTCTCTATGGGATGCCTTTTGCAGCTGCAGTGTGCCTGGAGCTCAGGGCTTCCTGGTTTGAGAGACCCTAACCCTAGGCTCAACCCTAACCCTAACCCTAGGCAGGTAAATCAGCCTATGGTTAGGGAAGGTCCCAAGGAAAAAGGGGTGGAGACAGCCATCTTGTGGCAGTTCTGCACCTTTCTTGGGGTGCCTTTTGCAGCTGCAGTGTGCCTGGAGCTCAGGGCTTCCTGGTTTAAGAAACCCTAACCCTAGGCTCAACCCTAACCCTAACCCTAGGCAGGTAAATCAGCCTAGGGTTAGGGAAGGTCCCAAGGAATAAGGGGTGGAGACAGCCATGTTGTGGCAGTTTTGCGCTCTCTTTGGGATGCCTTTTGCAGCTGCAGTGTGCCTGGAGCTCAGGGCTTCCTGGTTTACACAACCTTAACCCTAGGCTCAACCCTAACCCTAACCCTAGGCAGGTAATCAGGCTAGGGTTAGGGAAGGTCCCAAGGAAAAAGGGGTGGAGACAGCCATGTTGTGGCAGTTTTGCACTCTCTTGGGGTGCGTTTTGCAGCTGCAGTGTGCCTGGACCTCAGGGCTTCCTGGTTTAAGAAGCCCTAACCCTAGACTCAACCCTAACCCTATCCCTAGGCAGGTAAATCAGCCTAGGGTTAGGGAAGGCCCCAAGGAAGAAGGGGTGGAGACAGCCATGTTGTGGCAGTTTTGCGCTCTCTTTGGGATGCCTTTTGCAGCTGCAGTGTGCCTGGAGATCAGGGCTTCCTGGTTTAAGAAACCCTGACCCTGGGGTCTGTAATGACCTTTTCCTTAGGGAGGTAAATCAGCCTAGGGTTAGGGAAGGTCCCAAGGAAAAAGGGGTGGAGACAGCCATGTTGTGGCAGTTTTGCGCTCTCTTTGGGATGCCTTTTGCAGCTGCAGTGTGCCTGGAGCTCGTGGCTTCCTGGTTTACAAAACCCTAACCCTAGGCTCAACCCTAACCCTAACCCTAGGCAGGTAATCAGCCTAGGGTTAGGGAAGGTCCCAAGGAAAAAGGGGTGGAGACAGCCATCTTGTGGCAGTTTTGCGCTCTCTTTGGGATGCCTTTTGCAGCTGCAGTGTGCCTGGAGCTCAGGGCTTCCTGGTTTAAGAAACTCTAACCCTAGGCTCAACCCTAACCCTAACCCTAGGCCGGTAAATCAGGCTACGGTTAGGGAAGGTCCCAAGGAAAAAGGGGTGAGACAGCCATGTTGTGGCAGTTTTGCGCTCTCTTTGGGATGCCTTTTGCAGCTGCAATGTGCCTGGAGCTCAGGGCTTCCTCGTTTAAGAAACCCTAACTCTAGGCTCCGTAATAACCTTTTCCATAGCCAAGTAAATCACCTAGGGTTAAGTAACGTCCCAAGGAAATAGCAGTTGAGACGGCCATGTTGTGGTAGTATTTCACTCTCTTTGGGATGACTTTTGCAGCTTCAGTGTGCCTGGAGCTCAGGGCTTCCTGGTTTAAGAAACCCTAACCCTAGGCTCAACCCTAACCCTAACCCTAGGCAGGTAAATCAGCCTACGGTTAGGGAAGGTCCCAAGAAAAAATGGGTGGAGACAGCCACCTTGTGGCAGTTCTTCACTTTTCTTGGGGTGCCTTTTGCAGCTGCAATGTGCCTGGAACTCAGGGCTTCCTGGTTTTAGAAACCCTAACCCCTGGCTTAACCCTAACCCTAACCCTAGGCAGGTAAATCAGCCTAGGGTTAGGGAAGGTCCCAAGGAAGAAGGGCTGGAGACAGCCATGTTGTGCCAGTTTTGCACTCTCTTTGGGATGCCTTTTGCAGCTGCAGTGTGCCTGGAGCTCAGGGCTTCCTGGTTTGAGAAACCGTAACCCTAGGCTCAACCCTTACCCTAACCCTAGGCAGGTAATCAGGCTAGGGTTAGGGAAGTTCCCAAGGAAAAAGGGGTGGAGACAGCCATGTTGTGGCAGTTTTGCACTCTCTTCGGGTGCCTTTTGCAGCTGCAGTGTGCCTGGACCTCAGGGCTTCCTGGTTTGAGAAGCCCTAACCCTAGGCTCAACCTTAATCCTATCCCTAGGCAGGTAAATCAGCCTAGGGTTAGGGAAGGCCCCAAGGAGGAAGGGGTGGAGACAGCCATGTTGTGGCAGTTTTGCGCTCTCTTTGGGATGCCTTTTGCAGCTGCAGTGTGCCTGGAACTCAGGGCTTCCTGGTTTAAGAAACCCTGACCCTAGGGTCTGTAATGACCTTTCCTTAGGCAGGTAAATCAGCCTAGGGTTAGGCAAGGTCCCAAGGAAGAAGGGGTGGAGACAGCCATGTTGTGGCAGTTTTGCGCTCTCTTTGGGATGCCTTTTGCAGCTGCAGTGTGCCTGGAGCTCAGGGCTTCCTGGTTTAAGAAACCCTAACCCAAGGCTCAACCCTAACCCTAACCCTAGGCGGGTAAATCAGGCTAGGGTTAGGGAAGTTCCCAAGGAAAAAGGGGTGGAGACAGCCATGTTGTGGCAGTTTTGCACTCTCTTTGGAATGCCTTTTGCAGCTGCAGTGTGCCTGGAGCTCAGGGCTTCCTGGTTTAAGAAACCCTAACGCTAGGCTCAACCCTAACCCTAACAATAGACAGGTAAATCAGCATAGGGTTGGGGAAGGTCCCAAGGAAAAAGGGGTGGAGACAGCCATGTTGTGGCAGTTTTGCGCTCTCTTTGGGATGCCTTTTGCAGCTGCAGTGTGCCTGGAGCTCAGCGCTTCCTGGTTTACAAAACCCTAACCCTAGGCTCAACCCTAACCCTAACCCTATGCATGTAATCAGGCTAGGGTTAGGGAAGGTCCCAAGGAAAAAGGGGTGGAGACAGCCATGTTGTGGCAGTTTTGCGCTCTCCTTAGGATGCCTTTTGCAGCTGCAGTGTGCCTGGAGCTCAGGGCTTCCTGGTTTGAGAAACGTTAACCCTAGGCTCAACCCTAACCCTAACCCTAGGCAGGTAAATCAGCCTAGGGTTAGGTAAGGTCCCAAGGAAAAAGGGGTGGAGACAGCCATGTTGTTGAGGTTTTGCGCTCTCTTTGGGATGCCTTTTGCAGCTGCAGTGTGCCTGGAGCTCAGGGCTTCCTGGTTTAAGAAACCCTAACCCTAGGCTCAACCCTAACCCTAACCTTAGGCAGGTAAATCAGCCTAGGGTTAGGGAAGGTCCCAAGGAAGAAGCAGTGGAGACAGACATGTTGTGGCAGTTTTGCGCTCTCTTTGGGATGCCTTTTGCAGCTGCAGTGTGCCTGGAGCTCAGGGCTTCCTGGTTTGAGAAACCCTAACCCTAGGCTCAACCCTAACCCTAACCCTAGGCAAGTAAATCAGCCTAGGATTAGGGAAGGTCCCAAGGAAAAAGGGGTGGAGACAGCCATCTTGTGGCAGTTCTGCACTTTTCTTGGGGTGCCTTTTGCAGCTGCAATGTGCCTGGAACTCAGGGCTTCCTGGTTTTAGAAACCCTAACCCTAGGCTCAACCCTAACCCTAACCCTAGGCAGGTAAATCAGCCTAGGGTTAGGGAAGGTCCCAAGGAAGAAGGGCTGGAGACAGCCATGTTGTGCCAGTTTTGCACTCTCTTTGGGATGCCTTTTGCAGCTGCAGTGTGCCTGGAGCTCAGGGCTTCCTGGTTTGAGAAACCCTAATCCTAGGCTCAACCCTTACCCTAACCCTAGGCAGGTAATCAGGCTAGGGTTAGGGAAGTTCCCAAGGAAAAAGGGGTGGAGACAGCCATGTTGTGGCAGTTTTGCGCTCTCTTTGGGATGACTTTTGCAGCTGCAGTGTGCCTGGAGCTCAGGGCTTCCTGGTTTCAGAAAGCCGAACCCTAGGCTCAACCCTAACCCTAACCCTAGGCAGGTAAATCAGCCTAGGGTTAGGGAAGGTCCCAAGGAAAAAGGGGTGGAGACAGCCATGTTGTGCCAGTTTTGCGCACTCTTTGGGATGCCTTTTGCAGCTGCAGTGTGCCTGGAGCTCAGGGCTTCCTGGTTTAAGAAACCCTAACCCTAGGCTCAACCCTAACCCTAACCCTAGGCAACTAAATCAGCCTAGGGTTAGGGAAGGTCCCAAGGAAAAAGGGCTGGAGACAGCCATGTTGTGGCAGTTTTGCGCTCTCTTTGGGATGCCTTTTGCAGCTGCAGTGTGCCTGGACCTCAGGGCTTCCTGGTTTGAGAAGCCCTAACCCTAGGCTCAACCCTAACCCTAACAATAGACAGGTAAATCAGCCTAGGGTTAGGGAAGGTCCCAAGGAAGAAGGGGTGGACAAAGCCATGTTGTGGCAGTTTTGCGCTCTCTTTGGGATGCCTTTTGCAGCTGCAGTGTGCCTGGAACTCAGGGCTTCCTGGTTTAAGAAACCCTGACCCTAGGGTCTGTAATGACCTTTCCTTAGGCAGGTAAATCAGCCTAGGGTTAGGGAAGGTCCCAAGGAAGAAGGGGTGGAGACAGCCATGTTGTGGCAGTTTTGCGCTCTCCTTAGGATGCCTTTTGTAGCTGCAGTGTGCCTGGAGCTCAGGGCTTCCTGGTTTGAGAAACGTTAACCCTAGGCTCAACCCTAACCCTAACCCTAGGCAGGTAATCAGGCTAGGGTTAGGGAAGGTCCCAAGGAAAAAGGGGTGGAGACAGCCATCTTGTGGCAGTTCTGCACTTTTCTTGGGGTGCCTTTTGCAGCTGCAGTGTGCCTGGAGCTCAGGGCTTCCTGGTTTAAGAAACCCTAACCCTAGGCTCAACCCTAACCCTAACCCTATGCATGTAATCAGGCTAGGGTTAGGGAAGGTCCCAAGGAAGAAGGGGTGGAGACAGCCATGTTGTGGCAGTTTTGCACTCTCTTCGGGTGCCTTTTGCAGCTGCAGTGTGCCTGGACCTCAGGGCTTCCTGGTTTGAGAAGCCCTAACCCTAGGCTCAACCTTAATCCTATCCCTAGGCAGGTAAATCAGCCTAGGGTTAGGGAAGGTCCCAAGGAAGAAGGGGTGGACAAAGCCATGTTGTGGCAGTTTTGCGCTCTCTTTGGGATGCCTTTTGCAGCTGCAGTGTGCCTGGAACTCAGGGCTTCCTGGTTTAAGAAACCCTGACCCTAGGGTCTGTAATGACCTTTCCTTAGGCAGGTAAATCAGCCTAGGGTTAGGGAAGGTCCCAAGGAAGAAGGGCTGGAGACAGCCATGTTGTGGCAGTTTTGCGCTCTCCTTAGGATGCCTTTTGTAGCTGCAGTGTGCCTGGAGCTCAGGGCTTCCTGGTTTGAGAAACGTTAACCCTAGGCTCAACCCTAACCCTAACCCTAGGCAGGTAATCAGGCTAGGGTTAGGGAAGGTCCCAAGGAAAAAGGGGTGGAGACAGCCATCTTGTGGCAGTTCTGCACTTTTCTTGGGGTGCCTTTTGCAGCTGCAGTGTGCCTGGAGCTCAGGGCTTCCTGGTTTAAGAAACGTTAACCGTAGGCTCAACCCTAACCCTAACCCTAGGCAGGTACATCAGCCTAGGGTTAGGGAAGGTCCCAAGGAAAAAGGGGTGGAGACAGCCATGTTGTTGAGGTTTTGCGCTCTCTTTGGGATGCCTTTTGCAGCTGCAATGTGCCTGGAGCTCTGTGCTTCCTGGTTTACAAAACCCTAACCCTAGGCTCAAGCCTAACCCTAACCCTAGGCAGGTATTAAGGCTAGCATTAGGGAAGGTCCCAAGGAAAAAGGGGTGGAGACAGCCATGTTGTGGCAGTTTTGCGCTCTCTTTGGGATGCCTTTTGCAGCTGCAGTGTGCCTGGAGCTCAGGGCTTCCTGGTTTAAGAAACCCTAACCCTAGGCTCAACCCTAACCCTAACCCTAGGCAAGTAAATCAGCCTAGGATTAGGGAAGGTCCCAAGGAAAAAGGGCTGGAGACAGCCATGTTGTGCCAGTTTTGCGCTCTCTTTGGGATGCCTTTTGCAGCTGCAGTGTGCCTGGAGCTCAGGGCTTCCTGGTTTGAGAAACCCTAACCCTAGGCTCAACCCTAACCCTAACCCTAGGCAGGTAAATCAGCCTATGGTTAGGGAAGGTCCCAAGGAAAAAGGGGTGGAGACAGCCATCTTGTGGCAGTTCTGCACTTTTCTTGGGGTGCCTTTTGCAGCTGCAGTGTGCCTGGAGCTCAGGGCTTCCTGGTTTAAGAAACCCTAACCCTAGGCTCAACCCTAACCCTAAACCTAGGCAGGTAAATCAGCCTAGGGTTAGGGAAGGTCCCAAGGAATAAGGGGTGGAGACAGCCATGTTGTGGCAGTTTTGCGCTCTCTTTGGGATGCCTTTTGCAGCTGCAGTGTGCCTGGAGCTCAGGGCTTCCTGGTTTACATAACCCTAACCCTAGGCTCAACCCTAACCCTAACCCTAGGCAGGTAATCAGGCTAGGGTTAGGGAAGGTCCCAAGGAAAAAGAGGTGGAGACAGCCATGTTGTGGCAGTTTTGCACTCTGTTGGGTTGCGTTTTGCAGCTGCAGTGTGCCTGGACCTCAGGGCTTCCTGGTTTAAGAAGCCCTAACCCTAGGCTCAACCCTAACCCTATCCCTAGGCAGGTAAATCAGCCTAGGGTTAGGGAAGGCCCCAAGGAAGAAGGGGTGGATAAAGCCATGTTGTGGCAGTTTTGCGATCTCTTTGGGATGCCTTTTGCAGCTGCAGTGTGCCTGGAGATCAGGGCTTCCTGGTTTAAGAAACCTTGACCCTAGGGTCTGTAATGACCTTTCCTTAGGCAGGTAAATCAGGCTAGGGTTAGGCATGGTCCCAAGGAAGAAGGGCTGGAGACAGCCATGTTGTGGCTGTTTTGCGCTCTCTTTGGGATGCCTTTTGTAACTGCAGTGTGCCTGGAGCTCAGGGCTTCCTGGTTTGAGAAACCCTAACCCTAGGCTCAACCCTAACCCTAACCCTAGGCAGGTAAATCAGCAGAGGGTTAGGGAAGGTCCCAAGGAAGAAGGGGTGGAGACAGCCATGTTGTGGCAGTTTTGCGCTCTCTTTGGGATGCCTTTTGCAGCTGCAGTGTGCCTGGAGCTCAGGGCTTCCTGGTTTAAGAAACCCTAACTCTAGGCTCCGTAATAACCTTTTACATAGGCAAGTAAATCACCTAGGGTTAAGTAACGTCCCAAGGAAAAAGCAGTTGAGACAGCCATGTTGTGGCAGTTTTGCGCTCTCCTTGGGATGCCTTTTGCAGCTGCAGTGTGCCTGGAGCTCAGGGCTTCCTGGTTTGAGAAACGTTAACCCTAGGCTCAACCCTAACCCTAACCCTAGGCAGGTAAATCAGCCTAGGGTTAGGGAAGGTCCCAAGGAAAAAGGGGTGGAGACAGCCATGTTGTTGAGGTTTTGCGCTCTCTTTGGGATGCCTTTTGCAGCTGCAGTGTGCCTGGAGCTCAGTGCTTCCTGGTTTACAAAACCCTAACCCTAGGCTCAAGCCTAACCCTAACCCTAGGCAGGTATTAAGGCTAGCATTAGGGAAGGTCCCAAGGAAAAAGGGGTGGAGACAGCCATCTTGTGGCAGTTTTGCGCTCTCTTTGGGATGCCTTTTGCAGCTGCAGTGTGCCTGGAGCTCAGGGCTTCCTGGTTTGAGAAACGTGAACCCTAGGCTCAACCCTAACCCTAACCCTAGGCAGGTAAATCAGCCTAGGGTTAGGGAAGGTCCCAAGGAAGAAGGGGTGGAGACAGCCATGTTGTGGCAGTTTTGCGCTCTCTTTGGGATGCCTTTTGCAGCTGCAGTGTGCCTGGAGCTCAGGGCTTCCTGGTTTAAGAAACCCTAACCCTAGGCTCAACCCTAACCCTAACCCTAGGCAAGTAAATCAGCCTAGGATTAGGGAAGGTCCCAAGGAAAAAGGGCTGGAGACAGCCATGTTGTGCCAGTTTTGCGCTCTCTTTGGGATGCCTTTTGCAGCTGCAGTGTGCCTGGAGCTCAGGGCTTCCTGGTTTGAGAAACCCTAACCCTAGGCTCAACCCTAACCCTTACCCTAGGCAGGTAAATCAGCCTATGGTTAGGGAAGGTCCCAAGGAAAAAGGGGTGGAGACAGCCATCTTGTGGCAGTTCTGCACTTTTCTTGGGGTGCCTTTTGCAGCTGCAGTGTGCCTGGAGCTCAGGGCTTCCTGGTTTAAGAAACCCTAACCCTAGGCTCAACCCTAACCCTAACCCTAGGCAGGTAAATCAGCCTAGGGTTAGGGAAGGTCCCAAGGAATAAGGGGTGGAGACAGCCATCTTGTGGCAGTTTTGCGCTCTCTTTGGGATGCCTTTTGCAGCTGCAGTGTGCCTGGAGCTCGGGGCTTCCTGGTTTACAAAACCCTAACCCTAGGCTCAACCCTAACCCTAACCCTAGGCAGGTAATCAGCCTAGGGTTAGGGAAGGTCCCAAGGAAAAAGGGGTGGAGACAGCCATGTTGTGGCAGTTTTGCACTCTCTTTGGGATGCCTTTTGCAGCTGCAGTGTGCCTGGAGCTCAGGGCTTCCTGGTTTAAGAAACTCTAACCCTAGGCTCAACCCTAACCATAACCCTAGGCAGGTAAATCAGCCTAGGGTTAGGGAAGGTCCCAAGGAAAAAGGGGTGGAGACAGCCATGTTGTGGCAGTTTTGCGCTCTCTTTGGGATGCCTTTTGCAGCTGCAGTGTGCCTGGAGCTCAGGGCTTCCTGGTTTGAGAAACCCTAACCCTAGGCTCAACCCTAACCCTAACCCTATGCATGTAATCAGGCTAGAGTTAGGGAAGGTCCCAAGGAAGAAGGGCTGGAGACAGCCATGTTGTGGCAGTTTTGCGCTCTCTTTGGGATGCCTTTTGCAGCTGCAGTGTCCCTGGAGCTCAGGGCTTCCTCGTTTAAGAAACCCTAACTCTAGGCTCCGTAATAACTTTTCCATAGCCAAGTAAATCACCTAGGGTTAAGTAACGTCCCAAGGAAATAGCAGTTGAGACAGCCATGTTGTGGCAGTATTTCACTCTCTTTGGGATGCCTTTTGCAGCTGCAGTGTGCCTGGAGCTCAGGGCTTCCTGGTTTAAGAAACCCTAACCCTAGGCTCAACCCTAACCCTAACACTAGGCAGGTAAATCAGCCTAGGGTTAGGGAAGGTCCCAAGGAAAAAGGGGTGGAGACAGCCATGTTGTGGCAGTTTTGCGCTCTCTTTGGGATGCCTTTTGCAGCTGCAGTGTCCCTGGAGCTCAGAGCTTCCTGGTTTGAGAAACCCTAACCCTAGGCTCAACCCTAACCCTAACCCTAGGCAGGTAAATCAGCCTAGGGTTAGGGAAGGTCCCAAGGAAAAAGGGGTGGAGACAGCCATCTTGTGGCAGTTCTGCACTTTTCTTGGGGTGCCTTTTGCAGCTGCAGTGTGCCTGGAGCTCAGGGCTTCCTGGTTTAAGAAACCCTAACCCTAGGCTCAACCCTAACCCTAACGCTAGGCAGGTAAATCAGCCTAGGGTTAGGGAAGGTCCCAAGGAATAAGGGGTGGAGACAGCCATGTTGTGGCAGTTTTGCGCTCTCTTTGGGATGCCTTTTGCAGCTGCAGTGTGCCTGGACCTCAGGGCTTCCTGGTTTACACAACCCTAACCCCAGGCTCAACCCTAACCCTAACCCTAGGCAGGTAATCAGGCTAGGGTTAGGGAAGGTCCCAAGGAAAAAGGAATGGAGACAGCCATGTTGTGGCAGTTTTGCGCTCTCTTTGGGATGCCTTTTGCAGCTGCAGTGTGCCTGGAGCTCAGGGCTTCCTGGTTTAAAAAACCCTAACCCTAGACTCAACCCTAACCCTAACCCTATGCTTGTAATCAGGCTAGGGTTAGGGAAGTTCCCAAGGAAGAAGGGGTGGAAACAGCCATGTTGTGGCAGTTTTGCACTCTCTTGGGTTGCCTTTTGCAGCTGCAGTGTGCCTGGACCTCAGGGCTTCCTGGTTTGAGAAACCCTAACCCTAGGCTCAACCCTAACCCTATCCCTAGGCAGGTAAATCAGCCTAGGGTTAGGGAAGGTCCCAAGGAAGAAGGGGTGGAGATAGCCATGTTGTGGCAGTTTTGCGCTCTCTTTGGGATGTATTTTGCAGCTGCAGTGTGCCTGGAGCTCAGGGCTTCCTGGTTTAAGAAACCCTAACCCAAGGCTCAACCCTAACACTAACCCTAGGCGGGTAAATCAGGCTAGGGTTAGGGAAGTTCCCAAGGAAAAAGGGCTGGAGACAGCCATGTTGTGGCAGTTTTGCACTCTCTTGGGGTGCCTTTTGCAGCTGCAGTGTGCCTGGAGCTCAGGGCTTCCTGGTTTAAAAAACCCTAACTCTAGGCTCCGTAATAACCTTTTCTATAGCCAAGTAAATCACATAGGGTTAAGTAACGTCCCAAGGAAAAAGCAGTTGAGACAGCCATGTTGTGGCAGTTTTGCGCTCTCTTTGGGATGCCTTTTGCAGCTGCAGTGTGCCTGGAGCTCAGGGCTTCCTGGTTTAAGAAACCCTAACCCTAGGCTCAACCCTAACCCTAACCCTAGGCAGGTAAATCAGCCTAGGGTTAGGGAAGGTCCCAAGGGAGAAGGGGAGGAGTCAGCCATGTTGTGGCATTTTTGCGCTCTCTTTGGGATGCTTTTTGCAGCTGCAGTGTGCCTAGAGCTCAGGGCTTCCTGGTGCAAAAAACCCTGACCCTAGTCTCAACCCTAACCCTAACCCTAGGCAGGTAAATCAGCCTAGGGTTAGGGAAGGTCCCAAGGAAGAAGCAGTGGAGACAGCCATGTTGTGGCAGTTTTGCGCTCTCTTTGGGATGCCTTTTGCAGCTGCAGTGTGCCTGGAGATCAGGGCTTCCTCGTTTAAGAAACCCTGACCCTAGTGTCTGTAATGACCTTTTCCTTAGGGAGGTAAATCAGCCTAGGGTTAGGGAAGGTCCCAAGGAAAAAGGGGTGGAGACAGCCATCTTGTGGCAGTTTTGCGCTCTCTTTGGGATGCCTTTTGCAGCTGCAGTGTGCCTGGAGCTAAGGGCTTCCTGGTTTACAAAACCCTAACCCTAGGCTCAACCCTAACCCTAACCCTAGGCAGGTAATCAGCCTAGGGTTAGGGAAGGTCCCAAGGAAAAAGGGGTGGAGACAGCCATGTTGTGGCTGTTTTGCGCTCTCTTTGGGATGCCTTTTGCAGCTGCAGTGTGCCTGGAGCTCAGGGCTTCCTGGTTTAAGAAACTCTAACCCTAGGCTCAACCCTAACCCTAACCCTAGGCAGGTAAATCAGGCTACGGTTAGGGAAGGTCCCAAGGAAAAAGGGGTGGAGACAGCCATGTTGTGGCAGTTTTGCGCTCTCTTTGGGATGCCTTTTGCAGCTGCAGTGTGCCTGGAGCTCCGGGCTTCCTGGTTTGAGAAACCCTATCCCTAGGCGCAACCCTATCCTTAACCCTAGGCAGGTAAATCGGCATAGGGTTACGGAAGGTCCCAAGGAAAAAGAGGTGGAGACAGCCATGTTGTGGCAGTTTTGCGCTCTCTATGGGATGCCTTTTGCAGCTGCAGTGTGCCTGGAGCTCAGGGCTTCCTGGTTTAAGAAACCCTAACCCTAGGCTCAACCCTAACCCTATCCCTAGTCAGGCAATCAGGCTAGCATTAGGGAAGGTCCCAAGGAAAAAGGGGTGGAGACAGCCATGTTGTGGCAGTTTTACGCTCTCTTTGTAATGCCTTTTGCAGCTGCAGTGTGCCTGGAGCTCAGGGCTTCCTGGTTTAAGAAACCCTAACCCTAGGCTCAACCCAAACCCTAACCCTAGGCAGGTAAATCAGCCTAGGGTTAGGGAAGTTCCCAAGGAAGAAGGGGTGGAGACAGCCATGTTGTGGAAGTTTTGCGCTCTCTTTGGGATGCCTTTTGCAGCTGCAGTGTGCCTGGAGCTCAGGGCTTCCTGGTTTGAGAAACCCTAACCCTAGGCCCAACCCTAACCCTAACCCTCGGCAGGTAAATCAGCCTAGGGTTAGGGATGGTCCCAAGGAAGAAGGGGTGGAGACAGCCATGTTGTGCCAGTTTTGCGCTCTCTATGGGATGCCTTTTGCAGCTGCAGTGTGCCTGGAGCTCAGGGCTTCCTGGTTTAAGAAACCCTCACCCTAGGCTCTGAAATGACCTTTTCCATATGCAGGTAAATCAGGCAAGGGTTAGGGAAGGTCCCAAGGAAGAAGGGCTGGAGACAGCCATGTTGTGCCAGTTTTGCGCTCTCTTTGGGATGCCTTTTCCAGCTGCAGTGTGCCTGGAGCTCAGGGCTTCCTGGTTTGAGAAACCCTAACCCTAGGCTCAACCCTAACCCTAACCCTAGGCAGGTAAATCAGCCTAGGGTTAGGGAAGTTCCCAAGGAAGAAGGGGTGGAGACAGCCATGTTGTGGAAGTTTTGCGATCTCTTTGGGATGCCTTTTGCAGCTGCAGTGTGCCTGGAGCTCAAGGCTTCCTGGTTTGAGAAACCCTAACCCTAGGCTCAACCCTAACCCTAACCCTAGGCAGGTAAATCAGCCTAGGGTTAGGGAAGGTCCCAAGGAAGAAGGGCTGGAGACAGCCATGTTGTGCCAGTTTTGCGCTCTCTTTGGGATGCCTTTTCCAGCTGCAGTGTGCCTGGAGCTCAGGGCTTCCTGGTTTGAGAAACCCTAACCCTAGGCTCAACCCTAACCCTAACGGTAGGCAGGTAAATCAGCCTAGGGTTAGGGAAGTTCCCAAGGAAGAAGGGGTGGAGACAGCCATGTTGTGGAAGTTTTGCGCTCTCTTTGGGATGCCTTTTGCAGCTGCAGTGTGCCTGGAGCTCAGGGCTTCCTGGTTTGAGAAACCCTAACCCTAGGCTCAACCCTAACCCTAACCCTAGGCAGGTAAATCAGCCTAGGGTTAGGGAAGGTCCCAAGGAAAAAGGGGTGGAGACAGCCATCTTGTGGCAGTTCTGCACTTTTCTTGGGGTGCCTTTTGCAGCTGCAGTGTGCCTGCAGCTCAGGGCTTCCTGGTTTCAGAAACCCGAACCCTAGGCTCAACCCTAACCCTAACCCTAGGCAGGTAAATCAGCCTAGGGTTAGGAAAGGTCCCAAGGAAAAAGGGGTGGAGACAGCCATCTTGTGGCAGTTTTGCGCTCTCTTTGGGATGCCTTTTGCAGCTGCAGTGTGCCTGGAGCTCCGGGCTTCCTGGTTTGAGAAACCCTATCCCTAGGCGCAACCCTAACCTTAACCCTAGGCAGGTAAATCAGCCTAGGGTTACGGAAGGTCCCAAGGAAAAAGAGGTGGAGACAGCCATGTTGTGGCAGTTTTGCGCTCTCTATGGGATGCCTTTTGCAGCTGCAGTGTGCCTGGAGCTCAGGGCTTCCTGGTTTAAGAAACCCTAACCCTAGGCTCTGTAATAAACTTTTCCTTAGGCAACTAAATCACCTAGGGTTAAGTAAGGTCCCAAGGAAAAACCAGTGGAGACAGTCGTGTTGTGGCAGTTTTGCGCTCTCTTTGGGATGCCTTTTGCAGCTGCAGTGTGCCTGGAGCTCAGGGCTTCCTGGTTTAAGAAACCCTGACCCTAGGCTCTGTAATGACCTTTTCCATAGGCAGGTCAATCAGGCTATGTTTAGGGAAGGTCCCAAGGAAAAAGGGGTGGAGACAGCCATGTTGTGGCAGTTTTGCGCTCTCTTTGGGATGCCTTTTGCAGCTGCAGTGTGCCTGGAGCTCAGGGCTTCCTGGTTTGAGAAACCCTAACCCTAGGCTCAACCCTAACCCTAACCCTAGGCAGGTAAATCAGCCTAGGGTTAGGGAAGGTCCCAAGGAAAAAGGGGTGGAGACAGCCATGTTGTGGCAGTTTTGCGCTCTCGTTGGGATGCCTTTTGCAGCTGCAGTGTGCCTGGACCTCAGGGCTTCCTGGTTTGAGAAACCCTAACCCTAGGCATAACTCTAACCCTAACCCTAGGCAGGTAAATCAGCCTAGGGTTAGGGAAGGTCCCAAGGAAGAAGGGATGGAGATAGCCATGTTGTGCCAGTTTTGCGCTCTCTTTGGGATGCCTTTTGCAACTGCAGTGTGCCTGGAGCTCAGGGCTTCCTGGTTTGAGAGACCCTAACCCTAGGCTCAACCCTAACCCTAACCCTAGGCAGGTTGTCAGGCTAGCGTTAGGGAAGGTCCCAAGGAAAAAGGGGTGGAGACAGCCATCTTGTGGCAGTTTTGCGCTCTCTTTGGGATGCCTTTTGCAGCTGCAGTGTGCCTGGATCTCAGGGCTTCCTGGTTTAAGAAAGCCTAACCCTAAGCTCAACCCAAACCCTAAGCCTAGGCAGGTAAATCAGCCTAGGGTTAGGGAAGGTCCCAAGGAAGAAGGGCTGGAGACAGCCATGTTGTGCCAGTTTTGCGCTCTCTTTGGGATGCCTTTTGCAGCTGCAGTGTGCCTGGAGCTCAGGGCTTCCTGGTTTGAGAAACCCTAACCCTAGGCTCAACCCTAACCCTAACCCTAGGCAGGTAAATCAGCCTAGGGTTAGGGAAGTTCCCAAGGAAGAAGGAGTGGAGACAGCCATGTTGTGGAAGTTTTGCGCTCTCTTTGGGATGCCTTTTGCAGCTGCAGTGTGCCTGGAGCTCAAGGCTCCCTGGTTTGAGAAACCCTAACCCTAGGCTCAACCCTAACCCTAACCCTAGGCAGGTAAATCAGCCTAGGGTTAGGGAAGGTCCCAAGGAAAAAGGGGTGGAGACAGCCATCTTGTGGCAGTTCTGCACATTTGTTGGGATGCCTTTTGCAGCTGCAGTGTGCCTGGATCTCAGGGCTTCCTGGTTTAAGAAAGCCTAACCCTATGCTCAACCCAAAACCTAACCCTAGGCAGGTAAATCAGCCTAGGCTTAGGGAAGTTCCCAAGGAAGAAGGGGTGGAGACAGCCATGTTGTGGAAGTTTTGCGCTCTCTTTGGGATGCCTTTTGCAGCTGCAGTGTGCCTGGAGCTCAGGGCTTCCTGGTTTGAGAAACCCTAACCCTAGGCTCAACCCTAACCCTAACCCTCGGCAGGTAAATCAGCCTAGGGTTAGGGATGGTCCCAAGGAAGAAGGGGTGGAGACAGCCATGTTGTGCCAGTTTTGCGCTCTCTATGGGATGCCTTTTGCAGCTGCAGTGTGCCTGGAGCTCAGGGCTTCCTGGTTTAAGAAACCCTCACCCTAGGCTCTGTAATGACCTTTTCCATATGCAGGTAAATCAGGCAAGGGTTAGGGAAGGTCCCAAGGAAGAAGGGATGGAGACAGCCATGTTGTGCCAGTTTTGCGCTCTCTTTGGGATGCCTTTTCCAGCTGCAGTGTGCCTGGAGCTCAGGGCTTCCTGGTTTGAGAAACCCTAACCCTAGGCTCAACCCTAACCCTAACCCTAGGCAGGTAAATCAGCCTAGGGTTAGGGAAGTTCCCAAGGAAGAAGGGGTGGAGACAGCCATGTTGTGGAAGTTTTGCGCTCTCTTTGGGATGCCTTTTGCAGCTGCAGTGTGCCTGGAGCTCAAGGCTTCCTGGTTTGAGAAACCCTAACCCTAGGCTCAACCCTAACCCTAACCCTAGGCAGGTAAATCAGCCTAGGGTTAGGGAAGTTCCCAAGGAAGAAGGGGTGGAGACAGCCATGTTGTGGAAGTTTTGCGCTCTCTTTGGGATGCCTTTTGCAGCTGCAGTGTGCCTGGAGCTCAAGGCTTCCTGGTTTGAGAAACCCTAACCCTAGGCTCAACCCTAACCCTAACCCTAGGCAGGTAAATCAGCCTAGGGTTAGGGAAGGTCCCAAGGAAGAAGGGCTGGAGACAGCCATGTTGTGGCAGTTTTGCGCTCTCTTTGGGATGCCTTTTCCAGCTGCAGTGTGCCTGGAGCTCAGGGCTTCCTGGTTTGAGAAACCCTAACCCTAGGCTCAACCCTAACCCTAACGCTAGGCAGGTAAATCAGCCTAGGGTTAGGGAAGTTCCCAAGGAAGAAGGGGTGGAGACAGCCATGTTGTGGAAGTTTTGCGCTCTCTTTGGGATGCCTTTTGCAGCTGCAGTGTGCCTGGAGCTCAGGGCTTCCTGGTTTGAGAAACCCTAACCCTAGGCTCAACCCTAACCCTAACCCTAGGCAGGTAAATCAGCCTAGGGTTAGGGAAGGTCCCAAGGAAAAAGGGGTGGAGACAGCCATCTTGTGGCAGTTCTGCACTTTTCTTGGGGTGCCTTTTGCAGCTGCAGTGTGCCTGCAGCTCAGGGCTTCCTGGTTTCAGAAACCCGAACCCTAGGCTCAACCCTAACCCTAACCCTAGGCAGGTAAATCAGCCTAGGGTTAGGAAAGGTCCCAAGGAAAAAGGGGTGGAGACAGCCATCTTGTGGCAGTTTTGCGCTCTCTTTGGGATGCCTTTTGCAGCTGCAGTGTGCCTGGAGCTCCGGGCTTCCTGGTTTGAGAAACCCTATCCCTAGGCGCAACCCTAACCTTAACCCTAGGCAGGTAAATCAGCATAGGGTTACGGAAGGTCCCAAGGAAAAAGAGGTGGAGACAGCCATGTTGTGGCAGTTTTGCGCTCTCTATGGGATGCCTTTTGCAGCTGCAGTGTGCCTGGAGCTCAGGGCTTCCTGGTTTAAGAAACCCTAACCCTAGGCTCTGTAATAAACTTTTCCTTAGGCAAGTAAATCACCTAGGGTTAAGTAAGGTCCCAAGGAAAAACCAGTGGAGACAGTCGTGTTGTGGCAGTTTTGCGCTCTCTTTGGGATGCCTTTTGCAGCTGCAGTGTGCCTGGAGCTCAGGGCTTCCTGGTTTAAGAAACCCTGACCCTAGGCTCTGTAATGACCTTTTCCATAGGCAGGTCAATCAGGCTATGTTTAGGGAAGGTCCCAAGGAAAAAGGGGTGGAGACAGCCATGTTGTGGCAGTTTTGCGCTCTCTTTGGGATGCCTTTTGCAGCTGCAGTGTGCCTGGAGCTCAGGGCTTCCTGGTTTCAGAAACCCTAACCCTAGGCTCAACCCTAACCCTAACCCTAGGCAGGTAAATCAGCCTAGGGTTAGGGAAGGTCCCAAGGAAAAAGGGGTGGAGACAGCCATGTTGTGCCAGTTTTGCACTCTCGTTGGGATGCCTTTTGCAGCTGCAGTGTGCCTGGAGCTCAGGGCTTCCTGGTTTGAGAAACCCTAACCCTAGGCATAACTCTAACCCTAACCCTAGGCAGGTAAATCAGCCTAGGGTTAGGGAAGGTCCCAAGGAAGAAGGGATGGAGATAGCCATGTTGTGCCAGTTTTGCGCTCTCTTTGGGATGCCTTTTGCAACTGCAGTGTGCCTGGAGCTCAGGGCTTCCTGGTTTGAGAGACCCTAACCCTAGGCTCAACCCTAACCCTAACCCTAGGCAGGTTATCAGGCTAGCGTTAGGGAAGGTCCCAAGGAAAAAGGGGTGGAGACAGCCATCTTGTGGCAGTTTTGCGCTCTCTTTGGGATGCCTTTTGCAGCTGCAGTGTGCCTGGATCTCAGGGCTTCCTGGTTTAAGAAAGCCTAACCCTAAGCTCAACCCAAACCATAAGCCTAGGCAGGTAAATCAGCCTAGGGTTAGGGAAGGTCCCAAGGAAGAAGGGCTGGAGACAGCCATGTTGTGCCAGTTTTGCGCTCTCTTTGGGATGCCTTTTGCAGCTGCAGTGTGCCTGGAGCTCAGGGCTTCCTGGTTTGAGAAACCCTAACCCTAGGCTCAACCCTAACCCTAACCCTAGGCAGGTAAATCAGCCTAGGGTTAGGGAAGGTCCCAAGGAAGAAGGAGTGGAGACAGCCATGTTGTGGAAGTTTTGCGCTCTCTTTGGGATGCCTTTTGCAGCTGCAGTGTGCCTGGAGCTCAAGGCTCCCTGGTTTGAGAAACCCTAACCCTAGGCTCAACCCTAACCCTAACCCTAGGCAGGTAAATCAGCCTAGGGTTAGGGAAGGTCCCAAGGAAAAAGGGGTGGAGACAGCCATCTTGTGGCAGTTCTGCACATTTGTTGGGATGCCTTTTGCAGCTGCAGTGTGCCTGGATCTCAGGGCTTCCTGGTTTAAGAAAGCCTAACCCTATGCTCAACCCAAAACCTAACCCTAGGCAGGTAAATCAGCCTAGGCTTAGGGAAGTTCCCAAGGAAGAAGGGGTGGAGACAGCCATGTTGTGGAAGTTTTGCGCTCTCTTTGGGATGCCTTTTGCAGCTGCAGTGTGCCTGGAGCTCAGGGCTTCCTGGTTTGAGAAACCCTAACCCTAGGCTCAACCCTAACCCTAACCCTCGGCAGGTAAATCAGCCTAGGGTTAGGGATGGTCCCAAGGAAGAAGGGGTGGAGACAGCCATGTTGTGCCAGTTTTGCGCTCTCTATGGGATGCCTTTTGCAGCTGCAGTGTGCCTGGAGCTCAGGGCTTCCTGGTTTAAGAAACCCTCACCCTAGGCTCTGTAATGACCTTTTCCATATGCAGGTAAATCAGGCAAGGGTTAGGGAAGGTCCCAAGGAAGAAGGGCTGGAGACAGCCATGTTGTGCCAGTTTTGCGCTCTCTTTGGGATGCCTTTTCCAGCTGCAGTGTGCCTGGAGCTCAGGGCTTCCTGGTTTGAGAAACCCTAACCCTAGGCTCAACCCTAACCCTAACCCTAGGCAGGTAAATCAGCCTAGGGTTAGGGAAGGTCCCAAGGAAAAAGGGGTGGAGACAGCCATCTTGTGGCAGTTCTGCACATTTGTTGGGATGCCTTTTGCAGCTGCAGTGTGCCTGGATCTCAGGGCTTCCTGGTTTAAGAAAGCCTAACCCTATGCTCAACCCAAACCCTAACCCTAGGCAGGTAAATCAGCCTAGGGTTAGGGAAGTTCCCAAGGAAGAAGGGGTGGAGACAGCCATGTTGTGGAAGTTTTGCGCTCTCTTTGGGATGCCTTTTGCAGCTGCAGTGTGCCTGGAGCTCAAGGCTTCCTGGTTTGAGAAACCTTAAACCTAGGCTCAACCCTAACCCTAACCCTAGGCAGGTAAATCAGCCTAGGGTTAGGGAAGGTCCCAAGGAAAAAGGAGTGGAGACAGCCATGTTGTGGCAGTTTTGCGCTCTCGTTGGGATGCCTTTTGCAGCTGCAGTGTGCCTGGAGCTCAGGGCTTCCTGGTTTGAGAAACCCTAACCCTAGGCTCAACCCTAACCCTAACCCTCGGCAGGTAAATCAGCCTAGGGTTAGGGATGGTCCCAAGCAAGAAGGGGTGGAGACAGCCATGTTGTGCCAGTTTTGCGCTCTCTATGGGATGCCTTTTGCAGCTGCAGTGTGCCTGGAGCTCAGGGCTTCCTGGTTTAAGAAACCCTCACCCTAGGCTCTGTAATGACCTTTTCCATATGCAGGTAAATCAGGCAAGGGTTAGGGAAGGTCCCAAGGAAGAAGGGCTGGAGACAGCCATGTTGTGGCAGTTTTGCGCTCTCTTTGGGATGCCTTTTGCAGCTGCAGTGTGCCTGGAGCTCAGGGCTTCCTGGTTTGAGAAACCCTAACCCTAGGCTCAACCCTAACCCTAACCCTAGGCAGGTAAATCAGCCTAGGGTTAGGGAAGTTCCCAAGGAAGAAGGGGTGGAGACAGCCATGTTGTGGAAGTTTTGCGCTCTCTTTGGGATGCCTTTTGCAGCTGCAGTGTGCCTGGAACTCAAGGCTTCCTGGTTTGAGAAACCCTAACCCTAGGCTCAACGCTAACCCTAACCCTAGGCAGGTAAATCAGCCTAGGGTTAGGGAAGGTCCCAAGGAAAAAGGCGTGGAGACAGCCATCTTGTGGCAGTTCTGCACTTTTCTTGGGGTGCCTTTTGCAGCTGCAGTGTGCCTGCAGCTCAGGGCTTCCTGGTTTCAGAAACCCGAACCCTAGGCTCAACCCTAACCCTAACCCTAGGCAGGTAAATCAGCCTAGGGTTAGGAAAGGTCCCAAGGAAAAAGGGGTGGAGACAGCCATGTTGTGGCAGTTTTACGCTCTCTTTGGGATGCCTTTTGCAGCTGCAGTGTGCCTGGAGCTCCGGGCTTCCTGGTTTGAGAAACCCTATCCCTAGGCGCAACCCTAACCTTAACCCTAGGCAGGTAAATCAGCATAGGGTTACGGAAGGTCCCAAGGAAAAAGAGGTGGAGACAGCCATGTTGTGGCAGTTTTGCGCTCTCTATGGGATGCCTTTTGCAGCTGCAGTGTGCCTGGAGCTCAGGGCTTCCTGGTTTAAGAAACCCTAACCCTAGGCTCTGTAATAAACTTTTCCTTAGGCAAGTAAATCACCTAGGGTTAAGTAAGGTCCCAAGGAAAAACCAGTGGAGACAGTCGTGTTGTGGCAGTTTTGCGCTCTCTTTGGGATGCCTTTTGCAGCTGCAGTGTGCCTGGAGCTCAGGGCTTCCTGGTTTAAGAAACCCTCACCCTAGGCTCTGTAATGACCTTTTCCATAGGCAGGTAAATCAGCCTATGGTTAGGGAAGCTCCCAAGGAAAAAGGGGTGGAGACAGCCATGTTGTGGCAGTTTTGCGCTCTCTTTGGGATGCCTTTTGCAGCTGCAGTGTGCCTGGAGCTCCGGGCTTCCTGGTTTGAGAAACCCTAACCCTAGGCTCAACCCTAACCCTAACCCTAGGCAGGTAAATCAGCCTAGGGTTAGGGAAGGTCCCAAGGAAAAAGGGGTGGAGACAGCCATGTTGTGCCAGTTTTGCGCTCTCGTTGGGATGCCTTTTGCAGCTGCAGTGTGCCTGGATCTCACGGCTTCCTGGTTTGAGAAACCCTAACCCTAGGCATAACTCTAACCCTAACCCTAGGCAGGTAAATCAGCCTAGGGTTAGGGAAGGTCCCAAGGAAGAAGGGATGGAGATAGCCATGTTGTGCCAGTTTTGCGCTCTCTTTGGGATGCCTTTTGCAACTGCAGTGTGCCTGGAGCTCAGGGCTTCCTGGTTTGAGAGACCCTAACCCTAGGCTCAACCCTAACCCTAACCCTAGGCAGGTTATCAGGCTAGCGTTAGGGAAGGTCCCAAGGTAAAAGGGGTGGAGACAGCCATCTTGTGGCAGTTTTGTGCTCTCTTTGGGATGCCTTTTGCAGCTGCAGTGTGCCTGGAGCTCAGGGCTTCCGGGTTTGAGAAACCCTAACCCTAGGCTCAACCCTAACCCTAACCCTAGGCAGGTCAATCAGGCTATGTTTAGGGAAGGTTCCAAGGAAAAAGGGGTGGAGACAGCCATGTTGTGGCAGTTTTGCGCTCTCTTTGGGATGCCTTTTGCAGCTGCAGTGTGCCTGGAGCTCAGGGCTTCTTGCTTTAAGAAATACTTGGCGTAGGCTCAACCCTATCCCTAACCCTAGGCAGGTCAATCAGGCTATGTTTAAAGAAGGTCCCAAGGAAAAAGGGGTGGAGACAGCCATATTGTGGCAGTTCTGCACATCTCTTTGGGATGCCTTTTGCGGCTGCAGTGTGCCTGGAGCTCAGGGCTTCCTGGTTTAAGAAACCCTAACCCTAGGCTTAACCCTAACCCTAATCCTAAGCAGGTAATCAGGCTAGGGTTAGGGAAGGTCCCAAGGAAGAAGGGGTGGAGACAGCCATGTTGTGGCAGTTTTGCGCTCTCTTTGGGATGCCTTTTGCAGCTGCAGTGTGCCTGGAGCTCAGGGCTTCCTCGTTTAAGAAACCCTAACCCTAGTGTCTGTAAAGACCTTTTCCTTAGGCAGGTAAATCAGCCTAGGGTTAGGGAAGGTCCCAAGGAAAAAGGGGTGGAGACAGCCATGTTGTGGCAGTTTTGCGCTCTCGTTGGGATGCCTTTTGCAGCTGCAGTGTGCCTGGAGCTCAGGGCTTCCTGGTTTGAGAAACCCTAACCCTAGGCATAACTCTAACCCTAACCCTAGGCAGGTAAATCAGCCTAGGGTTAGGGATGGTCCCAAAGAAGAAGGGATGGAGATAGCCATGTTGAGCCAGTTTTGCGCTCTCTTTGGGATGCCTTTTGCAACTGCAGTGTGCCTGGAGCTCAGGGCTTCCTGGTTTGAGAAACCCTAACCCTAGGCTCAACCCTAACCCTAACCCTAGGCAGGTAAATCAGCCTAGGGTTAGGGAAGGTCCCAAGAAAAAAGGGGTGGAGACAGCCATGTTGTGGCAGTTTTGCACTCTCTTTGGGATGCCTTTTGCAGCTGCAGTGTGCCTGGAGCTCAGGGCTTCCTGGTTTGAGAGACCCTAACCCTAGGCTCAACCCTAACCCTAACCCTAGGCAGGTAAGTCAGCCTAGGGTTAGGGAAGGTCCCAAGGAAAAAGGGGTGGAGACAGCCATGTTGTGGCAGTTTCGCGCTCTCTTTGGGATGCCTT
Source organism: Calcarius lapponicus (assembly GCA_039654755.1). NCBI lineage: Eukaryota > Metazoa > Chordata > Aves > Passeriformes > Fringillidae > Calcarius > Calcarius lapponicus. The sequence goes on from CM077470.1 coordinate 27,074,195, forward strand.
TTGCAGCTGCAGTGTGCCTGGAGCTCAGGGCTTCCTGGTTTGAGAAACCCTAACCCTAGGCTCAACCCTAACCCTAACCCTCGGCAGGTAAATCAGCCTAGGGTTAGGGATGGTCCCAAGGAAGAAGGGGTGGAGACAGCCATGTTGTGCCAGTTTTGCACTCTCTTTGGGATGCCTTTTGCAGCTGCAGTGTGCCTGGAGCTCAGGGCTTCCTGGTTTGAGAAACCCTAACCCTAGGCTCAACCCTAACCCTAACCCTAGGAAGGTAAATCAGCCTAGGGTTAGGGAAGTTCCCAAGGAAGAAGGGGTGGAGACAGCCATGTTGTGGAAGTTTTGCGCTCTCTTTGGGATGCCTTTTGCAGCTGCAGTGTGCCTGGAGCTCAAGGCTTCCTGGTTTGAGAAACCCTAACCCTAGGCTCAACCCTAACCCTAACCCTAGGCAGGTCAATCAGGCTATGTTTAGGGAAGGTTCCAAGGAAAAAGGGGTGGAGACAGCCATGTTGTGGCAGTTTTCCGCTCTCTTTGGGATGCCTTTTGCAGCTGCAGTGTGCCTGGAGCTCAGTGCTTCCTGGTTTGAGAAACCCTAACCCTAGGCTCAACCCTAACCCTAACCCTAGGCAGGTAAATCAGCCTAGGGTTAGGGAAGGTCCCAAGGAAAAAGGGGTGGAGACAGCCATGTTGTGGCAGTTTTGCGCTCTCGTTGGGATGCCTTTTGCAGCTGCAGTGTGCCTGGAGCTCAAGGCTTCCTGGTTTGAGAAACCCTAACCCTAGGCTCAACTCTAACCCTAACCCTAGGCAGGTAAATCAGCCTAGGGTTAGGGAAGGTCCCAAGGAAGAAGGGCTGGAGACAGCCATGTTGTGCCAGTTTTGTGCTCTCTTTGGGATGCCTTTTGCAGCTGCAGTGTGCCTGGAGCTCAGGGCTTCCTGGTTTGAGAAACCCTAACCCTAGGCTCAACCCTAACCCTAACCCTAGGCAGGTAAATCAGCCTAGGGTTAGGGAAGTTCCCAAGGAAGAAGGGGTGGAGACAGCCATGTTGTGGAAGTTTTGCGCTCTCTTTGGGATGCCTTTTGCAGCTGCAGTGTGCCTGGAGCTCAGGGCTTCTTGCTTTAAGAAATCCTTGGCGTAGCCTCAACCCTAACCCTAACCCTAGGCAGGTCAATCAGGCTATGTTTAGGCAAGGTCCCAAGGAAAAAGGGGTGGAGACAGCCATGTTGTGGCAGTTTTGCGTTCTCTTTGGGATGCCTTTTGCAGCTGCAGTGTGCCTGGAGCTCAGGGCTTCCTGGTTTAAGAAACCCTAACCCTAGGCTCAACCCTAACCCTAACCCTAGGCAGGTAAATCAGCCTAGGGTTAGGGAAGGTCCCAAGGTAAAAGGGGTGGAGACAGCCATGTTGTGGCAGTTCTGCACATCTCTTTGGGATGCCTTTTGCAGCTGCAGTGTGCCTGGAGCTCAGGGCTTCCTGGTTTAAAAAACCCTAACCCTAGGCTCAACCCTAACCCTAATCCTAAGCAAGTAATCAGGCTAGGGTTGGGGAAGGTCCCAAGGAAAAAGGGGTGGAGACAGCCATGTTGTGGAAGTTTTGCGCTCTCTTTGGGATGCCTTTTGCAGCTGCAGTGTGCCTGGAGCTCAGGGCTTCCTCGTTTAAGAAACCCTAACCCTAGTGTCTGTAATGACCTTTTCCTTAGGCAGGTAAATCAGCCTAGGGTTAGGGAAGGTCCCAAGGAAGAAGGGGTGGAGACAGCCATGTTGTGGCAGTTTTGCGCTCTCTTTGGGATGCCTTTTGCAGCTGCAGTGTGCCTGGACCTCAGGGCTTCCTGGTTTGAGAAACCCTAACCCTAGGCTCAACCCTAACCCTAACCCTAGGCAGGTAAATCAGCCTAGGGTTAGGGAAGGTCCCAAGGAAGAAGGGATGGAGATAGCCATGTTGTGCCAGTTTTGCGCTCTCTTTGGGATGCCTTTTGCAACTGCAGTGTGCCTGGAGCTCAGGGCTTCCTGGTTTGAGTGACCCTAACCATAGGCTCAACCCTAACCCTAAACCTAGGCAGGTTTTCAGGCTAGCGTTAGGGAAGGTCCCAAGGAAAAAGGGGTGGAGACAGCCATCTTGTGGCAGTTTTGCGCTCTCTTTGGGATGCCTTTTGCAGCTGCAGTGTGTCTGGAGCTCAGGGCTTCCTGGTTTGAGAAACCCTAACCCTAGGCTCAACCCAAACCCTAACCCTAGGCAGGTAAATCAGCCTAGGGTTACGGAAGGTCCCAAGGAAAAAGGGCAGGAGACAGCCATGTTGTGGCAGTTTTGCGCTCTCTTTGGGATGCCTTTTGCAGCTGCAGTGTGCCTGGAGTTCAGGGCTTCCTGGTTTAAGAAACCCTAACCCTAGGCTCAATCCTAACCCTAACCCTAGGCAGGTAAATCCGGCTAGGGTTAGGGAAGGTCCCCAATAAAAAGGGGTGGAGACAGCCATGTTGTGGCAGTTTTGCGCTCTCTTTGGGATGCCTTTTGCAGCTGCAGTGTGCCTGGAGCTCAGGGCTTCCTGGTTTCAGAAACCCTAACCCTAGGCTCAACCCTAACCCTAACCCTAGGCAGGTAAATCAGCCTAGGGTTACGGAAGGTCCCAAGGAAAAAGGGGTGGAGACAGCCATCTTGTGGCAGTTCTGCCCTTTTCTTGGGGTGCCTTTTGCAGCTGCAGTGTGCCTGGAGCTCAGGGCTTCCTGGTTTCAGAAACCCGAACCCTAGGCTCAACCCTAACCCTAAACCTAGGCAGGTAAATCAGCCTAGGGTTAGGGAAGTTCCCAAGGAAGAAGGGGTGGAGACAGCCATGTTGTGGCAGTTTTGCGCTCTCTTTGGGATGCCTTTTGCAGCTGCAGTGTGCCTGGAGCTCAAGGCTTCCTGGTTTGAGAAACCCTAACCCTAGGCTCAACCCTAACCCTAACCCTAGGCAGGTAAATCAGCCTAGGGTTAGGGAAGGTCCCAAGGAAAAAGGGGTGGAGACAGCCATGTTGTGGCAGTTTTGCACTCTCTTTGGGATGCCTTTTGCAGCTGCAGTGTGCCTGGAGCTCAGGGCTTCCTGGTTTGAGAAACCCTAACCCTAGGCTCAACCCTAACCCTAACCCTAGGCAGGTAAATCAGCCTAGGGTTAGGGATGGTCCCAAGGAAGAAGGGGTGGAGACAGCCATGTTGTGCCAGTTTTGCGCTCTCTATGGGATGCCTTTTGCAGCTGCAGTGTGCCTGGAGCTCAGGGCTTCCTGGTTTAAGAAACCCTGACCCTATGCTCTGTAATGACCTTTTCCATATGCAGGTAAATCAGGCTAGGGTTAGGGAAGGTCCCAAGGAAGAAGGGCTTGAGACAGCCATGTTGTGCCAGTTTTGCGCTCTCTTTGGGATGCCTTTTGATGCTGCAGTGTGCCTGGAGATCAGGGCTTCCTCGTTTAAGTAACCCTAACTCTAGGCTCCGTAATAACCTTTTCCATAGGCAAGTAAATCACCTAGGGTTAAGTAACGTCCCAAGGAAAAAGCAGGAGAGACAGCCATGTTGTGGCATTTTTGCGCTCTCTTTGGGATGCCTTTTGAAGCTGCAGTGTGCCTGGAGCTCAGGGCTTCCTGGTTTGAGAAACCCTAACCCTAGGCTCAACCCTAACCCTAACCCTAGGCAGGTAAATCCGGCTAGGGTTAGGGAAGGTCGAAAGGAAAAAGGGCTGGATACTGCCATGTTGTGCCACTTTTACGCTCTCTTTGGGATGCCTTTTGCAGCTGCAGTGTGCCTGGAGCTCAGGGCTTCCTGGTTTGAGAAACCCTAACCCTAGGCTCAACCCTAACCCTAACCCTAGGCAGGTAAATCAGCCTAGGGTTAGGGAAGGTCCCAAGGAAAAAGGGGTGGAGACAGCCATGTTGTGGCAGTTTTGCGCTCTCTTTGGGATGCCTTTTGCAGCTGCAGTGTGCCTGGACCTCAGGGCTTCCTGGTTTGAGAAACCCTAACCCTAGGCTCAACCCTAACCCTAACCCTAGGCAGGTAAATCAGCCTAGGGTTACGGAAGGTCCCAAGCAAAAAGGGCAGGAGACAGCCATGTTGTGGCAGTTTTGCGCTCTCTTTGGGATGCCTTTTCCAGCTGCAGTGTGCCTGGAGTTCAGGGCTTCCTGGTTTAAAAAACCCTAACCCTAAGCTCAACGCTAACCCTAACCCTAGGCAGGTAAATCAGGCTAGGGTTAGGGAAGGTCCCAAGGAAAAAGGGCTGGATACAGCCATGTTGTGGCAGTTTTGCGCTCTCTTTGGGATGCCTTTTGCAGCTGCAGTGTGCCTGGAGTTCAGGGCTTCCTGGTTTAAAAAACCCTAACCCTAAGCTCAACGCTAACCCTAACCCTAGGCAGGTAAATCAGGCTAGGGTTAGGGAAGGTCCCAAGGAAAAAGGGCTGGATACAGCCATGTTGTGGCAGTTTTGCGCTCTCTTTGGGATGCCTTTTGCAGCTGCAGTGTGCCTGGAGTTCAGGGCTTCCTGGTTTAAAAAACCCTAACCCTAAGCTCAACGCTAACCCTAACCCTAGGCAGGTAAATCAGCCTAGGGTTAGGGAAGGTCCCAAGGACGAAGGGATGGAGATAGCCATGTTGTGCCAGTTTTGCGCTCTCTTTGGGATGCCTTTTGCAGCTGCAGTGTGCCTGGAGCTCAGGGCTTCCTCGTTTAAGAAACCCTAACCCTAGTGTCTGTAATGACCTTTTCCTTTGGCAGGTAAATCAGCCTAGGGTTAGGGAAGGTCCCAAGGAAAAAGGGGTGGAGACAGCCATGTTGTGGCAGTTTTGCGCTCTCTTTGGGATGCCTTTTGCAGCTGCAGTGTGCCTGGACCTCAGGGCTTCCTGGTTTGAGAAACCCTAACCCTAGGCTCAACCCTAACCCTAACCCTAGGCAGGTAAATCAGCCTAGGGTTAGGGAAGGTCCCAAGGAAAAAGGGGTGGAGACAGCCATGTTGTGGCAGTTTTGCGCTCTCGTTGGGATGCCTTTTGCAGCTGCAGTGTGCCTGGACCTCAGGGCTTCCTGGTTTGAGAAACCCTAACCCTAGGCTCAACCCTAACCCTAACCCTAGGCAGGTAAATCAGCCTAGGGTTAGGGAAGTTCCCAAGGAAGAAGGGGTGGAGACAGCCATGTTGTGGAAGTTTTGCGCTCTCTTTGGGATGCCTTTTGCAGCTGCAGTGTGCCTGGAGCTCAAGGCTTCCTGGTTTGAGAAACCCTAACCCTAGGCTCAACCCTAACCCTAACCCTAGGCAGGTAAATCAGCCTAGGGTTAGGGAAGTTCCCAAGGAAGAAGGGGTGGAGACAGCCATGTTGTGCCAGTTTTGCGCTCTCTATGGGATGCCTTTTGCAGCTGCAGTGTGCCTGGAGCTCAGGGCTTCCTGGTTTAAGAAACCCTGACCCTAGGCTCTGTAATGACCTTTTCCATATGCAGGTAAATCAGGCTAGGGTTAGGGAAGGTCCCAAGGAAAAAGGGGTGGAGACAGCCATGTTGTGCCAGTTTTGCGCTCTCTTTGGGATGCCTTTTGCAGCTGCAGTGTGCCTGGAGCTCAGTGCTTCCTGGTTTGAGAAACCCTAACCCTAGGCTCAACCCTAACCCTAACCCTAGGCAGGTAAATCAGCCTAGGGTTAGGGAAGGTCCCAAGGAAAAAGGGGTGGAGACAGCCATGTTGTGGCAGTTTTGCGCTCTCGTTGGAATGCCTTTTGCAGCTGCAGTGTGCCTGGAGCTGAGGGCTTCCTGGTTTCAGAAACCCTAACCCTAGGCTCAACTCTAACCCTAACCCTAGGCAGGTAAATCAGGCTAGGGTTAGGGAAGGTCCCAAGGAAAAAGGGATGGAGATAGCAATGTTGTGCCAGTTTTGCGCTCTCTTTGGGATGCCTTTTGCAACTGCAGTGTGCCTGGAGCTCAGGGCTTCCTGGTTTGAGAGACCCTAACCATAGGCTCAACCCTAACCCTAACCCTAGGCAGGTAAATCAGCCTAGGCTTAGGGAAGGTCCCAAGGAAAAAGGGGTGGAGACAGCCATCTTGTGGCAGTTTTGCGCTCTCTTTGGGATGCCTTTTGCAGCTGCAGTGTGCCTGGAGCTCAGGGCTTCCTGGTTTGAGAAACCCTAACCCTAGGCTCAACTCTAACCCTAACCCTAGGCAGGTAAATCAGGCTAGGGTTAGGGAAGGTCCCAAGGAAAAAGGGATGGAGATAGCAATGTTGTGGCACTTTTGAGCTCTCTTTGGGATGCCTTTTGCAGCTGCAGTGTGCCTGGAGCTCAGGGCTTCCTGGTTTGAGAAACCCGAACCCTAGGCTCAACCCTAACCCTAACCCCAGGCAGGTAAATCAGCCTAGGGTTAGGGAAGGTCCCAAGGAAGAAGCAGTGGAGACAGACATGTTGTGGCAGTTTTGCGCTCTCGTTGGGATGCCTTTTGCAGCTGCAGTGTGCCTGGAGCTCAGGGCTTCCTGGTTTAGGAAACCCTAACCCTAGGCTCAACTCTAACCCTAACCCTAGGCAGGTAAATCAGCCTAGGGTTAGGGAAGGTCCCAAGGAAAAAGGGGTGGAGACAGCCATCTTGTAGCAGTTCTGCACATTTGTTGGGGTGCCTTTAGCATCTGCAGTGTGCCTGGAGCTCAGGGCTTCCTGGTTTGAGAAACCCTAACCCTAGGCTCAACCCTAACCCTAACCCTAGGCAGGTAAATCAGCCTAGGGTTACGGAAGGTCCCAAGCAAAAAGGGCAGGAGACAGCCATGTTGTGGCAGTTTTGCGCTCTCTTTGGGATGCCTTTTGCAGCTGCAGTGTGCCTGGAGTTCAGGGCTTCCTGGTTTAAAAAACCCTAACCCTAAGCTCAACGCTAACCCTAACCCTAGGCAGGTAAATCAGGCTAGGGTTAGGGAAGGTCCCAAGGAAAAAGGGCTGGATACAGCCATGTTGTGCCACTTTTGCGCTCTCTTTGGGATGCCTTTTGCAGCTGCAGTGTGCCTGGAGCTCAGGGCTTCCTGGTTTCAGAAACCCTAACCCTAGGCTCAACCCTAACCCTAACCCTAGGCAGGTAAATCAGCCTAGGGTTAGGGAAGGTCCCAAGGAAGAAGGGATGGAGATAGCCATGTTGTGGCAGTTTTGCGCTCTCTTTGGGATGCCTTTTGCAGCTGCAGTGTGCCTGGAGCTCAGGGCTTCCTCGTTTAAGAAACCCTAACCCTAGTGTCTGTAATGACCTTTTCCTTTGGCAGGTAAATCAGCCTAGGGTTAGGGAAGGTCCCAAGGAAAAAGGGGTGGAGACAGCCATGTTGTGGCAGTTTTGCGCTCTCGCTGGGATGCCTTTTGCAGCTGCAGTGTGCCTGGACCTCAGGGCTTCCTGGTTTGAGAAACCCTAACCCTAGGCTCAACTCTAACCCTAACCCTAGGCAGGTAAATCAGCCTAGGGTTAGGGAAGTTCCCAAGGAAGAAGGGATGGAGATAGCCATGTTGTGCCAGTTTTGCGCTCTCTTTGGGATGCCTTTTGCAACTGCTGTGTGCCTGGAGCTCAGGGCTTCCTGGTTTGAGAGACCCTAACCCTAGGCTCAACCCTAACCCTAGGCATGTAATCAGGCTAGGGTTAGGGAAGTTCCCAAGGAAGAAGGGGTGGAGACAGCCATGTTGTGGCAGTTTTGCGCCCTCTTTGGGATGCCTTTTGCAGCTGCAGTGTGCCTGGAGCTCAGGGCTTCCTGGTTTAAAAAACCCTAACCCTAGGCTCAACCCTAACCCTAACCCTAGGCAGGTAAATCAGCCTAGGGTTAGGGAAGGTCCCAAGGAAAAAGGGCTGGAGACAGCCATGTTGTGGCAGTTTTGCGCTCTCTTTGGGATGCCTTTTGCAGCTGCAGTGTGCCTGGAGCTCAGGGCTTCCTGGTTTGAGAGACCCTAACCCTAGGCTCAACCCTAACGTAACCCTAGGCAGGTAAATCAGCATAGGGATAGGGAAGGTCCCAAGGAAAAAGGGATGGAGACAGCCATCTTGTGGCAGTTTTGCGCTCTCTTTGGGATGCCTTTTGATGCTGCAGTGTGCCTGGAGATCAGGGCTTCCTCGTTTAAGAAACCCTAACTCTAGGCTCCGTAATAACCTTTTCCATAGGCAAGTAAATCACCTAGGGTTAAGTAAGGTCCCAAGGAAAAACCAGTGGAGACAGTCATGTTGTGGCATTTTTGCGCTCTCTTTGGGATGCCTTTTGCAGCTGCAGTGTGCCTGGAGCTCAGGGCTTCCTGGTTTAAGAAACCCTGACCCTAGGCTCTGTAATGACCTTTTCCATAGGCAGGTCAATCAGGCTATGTTTAGGGAAGGTCCCAAGGAAAAAGGGGTGGAGACAGCCATGTTGTGGCAGTTTTGCGCTCTCGTTGGGATGCCTTTTGCAGCTGCAGTGTGCCTGGAGCTCAGGGCTTCCTGGTTTGAGAAACCCTAACCCTAGGCATAACTCTAACCCTAACCCTAGGCAGGTAAATCAGCCTAGGGTTAGGGATGGTCCCAAAGAAGAAGGGATGGAGATAGCCATGTTGAGCCAGTTTTGCGCTCTCTTTGGGATGCCTTTTGCAACTGCAGTGTGCCTGGAGCTCAGGGCTTCCTGGTTTGAGAAACCCTAACCCTAGGCTCAACCCTAACCCTAACCCTCGGCAGGTAAATCAGCCTAGGGTTAGGGAAGGTCCCAAGGAAAAAGGGGTGGAGACAGCCATGTTGTGGCAGTTTTGCACTCTCTTTGGGATGCCTTTTGCAGCTGCAGTGTGCCTGGAGCTCAGGGCTTCCTGGTTTGAGAGACCCTAACCCTAGGCTCAACCCTAACCCTAACCCTAGGCAGGTAAGTCAGCCTAGGGTTAGGGAAGGTCCCAAGGAAAAAGGGGTGGAGACAGCCATGTTGAGGCAGTTTCGCGCTCTCTTTGGGATGCCTTTTGCAGCTGCAGTGTGCCTGGAGCTCAGGGCTTCCTGGTTTGAGAAACCCTAACCCTAGGCTCAACCCTAACCCTAACCCTCGGCAGGTAAATCAGCCTAGGGTTAGGGATGGTCCCAAGGAAGAAGGGGTGGAGACAGCCATGTTGTGCCAGTTTTGCACTCTCTTTGGGATGCCTTTTGCAGCTGCAGTGTGCCTGGAGCTCAGGGCTTCCTGGTTTGAGAAACCCTAACCCTAGGCTCAACCCTAACCCTAACCCTAGGCAGGTAAATCAGCCTAGGGTTAGGGAAGTTCCCAAGGAAGAAGGGGTGGAGACAGCCATGTTGTGGAAGTTTTGCGCTCTCTTTGGGATGCCTTTTGCAGCTGCAGTGTGCCTGGAGCTCAAGGCTTCCTGGTTTGAGAAACCCTAACCCTAGGCTCAACCCTAACCCTAACCCTAGGCAGGTCAATCAGGCTATGTTTAGGGAAGGTTCCAAGGAAAAAGGGGTGGAGACAGCCATGTTGTGGCAGTTTTCCGCTCTCTTTGGGATGCCTTTTGCAGCTGCAGTGTGCCTGGAGCTCAGTGCTTCCTGGTTTGAGAAACCCTAACCCTAGGCTCAACCCTAACCCTAACCCTAGGCAGGTAAATCAGCCTAGGGTTAGGGAAGGTCCCAAGGAAAAAGGGGTGGAGACAGCCATGTTGTGCCAGTTTTGTGCTCTCTTTGGGATGCCTTTTGCAGCTGCAGTGTGCCTGGAGCTCAGGGCTTCCTGGTTTGAGAAACCCTAACCCTAGGCTCAACCTTAACCCTAACCCTAGGCAGGTAAATCAGCCTAGGGTTAGGGAAGTTCCCAAGGAAGAAGGGGTGGAGACAGCCATGTTGTGGCAGTTTTGCGCTCTCTTTGGGATGCCTTTTGCAGCTGCAGTGTGCCTGGAGCTCAGGGCTTCTTGCTTTAAGAAATCCTTGGCGTAGCCTCAACCCTAACCCTAACCCTAGGCAGGTCAATCAGGCTATGTTTAGGCAAGGTCCCAAGGAAAAAGGGGTGGAGACAGCCATGTTGTGGCAGTTTTGCGTTCTCTTTGGGATGCCTTTTGCAGCTGCAGTGTGCCTGGAGCTCAGGGCTTCCTGGTTTAAGAAACCCTAACCCTAGGCTCAACCCTAACCCTAACCCTAGGCAGGTAAATCAGCCTAGGGTTAGGGAAGGTCCCAAGGTAAAAGGGGTGGAGACAGCCATGTTGTGGCAGTTCTGCACATCTCTTTGGGATGCCTTTTGCAGCTGCAGTGTGCCTGGAGCTCAGGGCTTCCTGGTTTAAAAAACCCTAACCCTAGGCTCAACCCTAACCCTAATCCTAAGCAAGTAATCAGGCTAGGGTTGGGGAAGGTCCCAAGGAAAAAGGGGTGGAGACAGCCATGTTGTGGCAGTTTTGCGCTCTCTTTGGGATGCCTTTTGCAGCTGCAGTGTGCCTGGAGCTCAGGGCTTCCTCGTTTAAGAAACCCTAACCCTAGTGTCTGTAATGACCTTTTCCTTAGGCAGGTAAATCAGCCTAGGGTTAGGGAAGGTCCCAAGGAAGAAGGGGTGGAGACAGCCATGTTGTGGCAGTTTTGCGCTCTCTTTGGGATGCCTTTTGCAGCTGCAGTGTGCCTGGACCTCAGGGCTTCCTGGTTTGAGAAACCCTAACCCTAGGCTCAACCCTAACCCTAACCCTAGGCAGGTAAATCAGCCTAGGGTTAGGGAAGGTCCCAAGGAAGAAGGGATGGAGATAGCCATGTTGTGCCAGTTTTGCGCTCTCTTTGGGATGCCTTTTGCAACTGCAGTGTGCCTGGAGCTCAGGGCTTCCTGGTTTGAGTGACCCTAACCATAGGCTCAACCCTAACCCTAAACCTAGGCAGGTTTTCAGGCTAGCGTTAGGGAAGGTCCCAAGGAAAAAGGGGTGGAGACAGCCATCTTGTGGCAGTTTTGCGCTCTCTTTGGGATGCCTTTTGCAGCTGCAGTGTGTCTGGAGCTCAGGGCTTCCTGGTTTGAGAAACCCTAACCCTAGGCTCAACCCTAACCCTAACCCTAGGCAGGTAAATCAGCCTAGGGTTAGGGAAGGTCCCAAGGAAAAAGGGGTGGAGACAGCCATCTTGTGGCAGTTCTGCACATTTGTTGGGGTGCCTTTAGCAGCTGCAGTGTGCCTGGAGCTCAGGGCTTCCTGGTTTGAGAAACCCTAACCCTAGTCTCAACCCTAACCCTAACCCTAGGCAGGTAAATCAGCCTAGGGTTACGGAAGGTCCCAAGGAAAAAGGGCAGGAGACAGCCATGTTGTGGCAGTTTTGCGCTCTCTTTGGGATGCCTTTTGCAGCTGCAGTGTGCCTGGAGTTCAGGGCTTCCTGGTTTAAGAAACCCTTACCCTAGGCTCAATCCTAACCCTAACCCTAGGCAGGTAAATCCGGCTAGGGTTAGGGAAGGTCCCAAGGAAAAAGGGGTGGAGACAGCCATGTTGTGGCAGTTTTGCGCTCTCTTTGGGATGCCTTTTGCAGCTGCAGTGTGCCTGGAGCTCAGGGCTTCCTGGTTTCAGAAACCCTAACCCTAGGCTCAACCCTAACCCTAACCCTAGGCAGGTAAATCAGCCTAGGGTTACGGAAGGTCCCAAGGAAAAAGGGGTGGAGACAGCCATCTTGTGGCAGTTCTGCCCTTTTCTTGGGGTGCCTTTTGCAGCTGCAGTGTGCCTGGAGCTCAGGGCTTCCTGGTTTCAGAAACCCGAACCCTAGGCTCAACCCTAACCCTAAACCTAGGCAGGTAAATCAGCCTAGGGTTAGGGAAGTTCCCAAGGAAGAAGGGGTGGAGACAGCCATGTTGTGGCAGTTTTGCGCTCTCTTTGGGATGCCTTTTGCAGCTGCAGTGTGCCTGGAGCTCAAGGCTTCCTGGTTTGAGAAACCCTAACCCTAGGCTCAACCCTAACCCTAACCCTAGGCAGGTAAATCAGCCTAGGGTTAGGGAAGGTCCCAAGGAAAAAGGGGTGGAGACAGCCATGTTGTGGCAGTTTTGCACTCTCTTTGGGATGCCTTTTGCAGCTGCAGTGTGCCTGGAGCTCAGGGCTTCCTGGTTTGAGAAACCCTAACCCTAGGCTCAACCCTAACCCTAACCCTAGGCAGGTAAATCAGCCTAGGGTTAGGGATGGTCCCAAGGAAGAAGGGGTGGAGACAGCCATGTTGTGCCAGTTTTGCGCTCTCTATGGGATGCCTTTTGCAGCTGCAGTGTGCCTGGAGCTCAGGGCTTCCTGGTTTAAGAAACCCTGACCCTATGCTCTGTAATGACCTTTTCCATATGCAGGTAAATCAGGCTAGGGTTAGGGAAGGTCCCAAGGAAGAAGGGCTTGAGACAGCCATGTTGTGCCAGTTTTGCGCTCTCTTTGGGATGCCTTTTGATGCTGCAGTGTGCCTGGAGATCAGGGCTTCCTCGTTTAAGTAACCCTAACTCTAGGCTCCGTAATAACCTTTTCCATAGGCAAGTAAATCACCTAGGGTTAAGTAACGTCCCAAGGAAAAAGCAGGAGAGACAGCCATGTTGTGGCATTTTTGCGCTCTCTTTGGGATGCCTTTTGCAGCTGCAGTGTGCCTGGAGCTCAGGGCTTCCTGGTTTGAGAAACACTAACCCTAGGCTCAACCCTAACCCTAACCCTAGGCAGGTAAATCCGGCTAGGGTTAGGGAAGGTCCCAAGGAAAAAGGGCTGGATACTGCCATGTTGTGCCACTTTTACGCTCTCTTTGTGATGCCTTTTGCAGCTGCAGTGTGCCTGGAGCTGAGGGCTTCCTGGTTTGAGAAACCCTAACCCTAGGCTCAACCCTAACCCTAACCCTAGGCAGGTAAATCAGCCTAGGGTTAGGGAAGGTCCCAAGGAAAAAGGGGTGGAGACAGCCATGTTGTGGCAGTTTTGCGCTCTCTTTGGGATGCCTTTTGCAGCTGCAGTGTGCCTGGACCTCAGGGCTTCCTGGTTTGAGAAACCCTAACCCTAGGCTCAACCCTAACCCTAACCCTAGGCAGGTAAATCAGCCTAGGGTTACGGAAGGTCCCAAGCAAAAAGGGCAGGAGACAGCCATGTTGTGGCAGTTTTGCGCTCTCTTTGGGATGCCTTTTGCAGCTGCAGTGTGCCTGGAGCTCAGGGCTTCCTGGTTTAAAAAACCCTAACCCTAAGCTCAACGCTAACCCTAACCCTAGGCAGGTAAATCAGGCTAGGGTTAGGGAAGGTCCCAAGGAAAAAGGGCTGGATACAGCCATGTTGTGGCAGTTTTGCGCTCTCTTTGGGATGCCTTTTGCAGCTGCAGTGTGCCTGGAGTTCAGGGCTTCCTGGTTTAAAAAACCCTAACCCTAAGCTCAACGCTAACCCTAACCCTAGGCAGGTAAATCAGGCTAGGGTTAGGGAAGGTCCCAAGGAAAAAGGGCTGGATACAGCCATGTTGTGGCAGTTTTGCGCTCTCTTTGGGATGCCTTTTGCAGCTGCAGTGTGCCTGGAGTTCAGGGCTTCCTGGTTTAAAAAACCCTAACCCTAAGCTCAACGCTAACCCTAACCCTAGGCAGGTAAATCAGCCTAGGGTTAGGGAAGGTCCCAAGGACGAAGGGATGGAGATAGCCATGTTGTGGCAGTTTTGCGCTCTCTTTGGGATGCCTTTTGCAGCTGCAGTGTGCCTGGAGCTCAGGGCTTCCTCGTTTAAGAAACCCTAACCCTAGTGTCTGTAATGACCTTTTCCTTTGGCAGGTAAATCAGCCTAGGGTTAGGCAAGGTCCCAAGGAAAAAGGGGTGGAGACAGCCATGTTGTGGCAGTTTTGCGCTCTCTTTGGGATGCCTTTTGCAGCTGCAGTGTGCCTGGACCTCAGGGCTTCCTGGTTTGAGAAACCCTAACCCTAGGCTCAACCCTAACCCTAACCCTAGGCAGGTAAATCAGCCTAGGGTTAGGGAAGGTCCCAAGGAAAAAGGGGTGGAGACAGCCATGTTGTGGCAGTTTTGCGCTCTCGTTGGGATGCCTTTTGCAGCTGCAGTGTGCCTGGAGCTCAGGGCTTCCTGGTTTGAGAAACCCTAACCCTAGGCTCAACTCTAACCCTAACCCTAGGCAGGTAAATCAGCCTAGGGTTATGGATGGTCCCAAGGAAAAAGGGCTGGAGACAGCCATGTTGTGCCACTTTTGCGCTCTCTTTGGGATGCCTTTTGCAGCTGCAGTGTGCCTGGAGCTCAGGGCTTCCTGGTTTGAGAAACCCTAACCGTAGGCTCAACCCAAACCCTAAGCCTAGGCAGGTAAATCAGCCTAGGGTTAGGGAAGTTCCCAAGGAAGAAGGGGTGGAGACAGCCATGTTGTGGAAGTTTTGCGCTCTCTTTGGGATGCCTTTTGCAGCTGCAGTGTGCCTGGAGCTCAAGGCTTCCTGGTTTGAGAAACCCTAACCCTAGGCTCAACCCTAACCCTAACCCTAGGCAGGTAAATCAGCCTAGGGTTAGGGAAGTTCCCAAGGAAGAAGGGGTGGAGACAGCCATGTTGTGCCAGTTTTGCGCTCTCTATGGGATGCCTTTTGCAGCTGCAGTGTGCCTGGAGCTCAGGGCTTCCTGGTTTAAGAAACCCTGACCCTAGGCTCTGTAATGACCTTTTCCATATGCAGGTAAATCAGGCTAGGGTTAGGGAAGGTCCCAAGGAAAAAGGGGTGGAGACAGCCATGTTGTGCCAGTTTTGCGCTCTCTTTGGGATGCCTTTTGCAGCTGCAGTGTGCCTGGAGCTCAGTGCTTCCTGGTTTGAGAAACCCTAACCCTAGGCTCAACCCTAACCCTAACCCTAGGCATGTAAATCAGCCTAGGGTTAGGGAAGGTCCCAAGGAAAAAGGGGTGGAGACAGCCATGTTGTGGCAGTTTTGCGCTCTCGTTGGAATGCCTTTTGCAGCTGCAGTGTGCCTGGAGCTGAGGGCTTCCTGGTTTCAGAAACCCTAACCCTAGGCTCAACTCTAACCCTAACCCTAGGCAGGTAAATCAGGCTAGGGTTAGGGAAGGTCCCAAGGAAAAAGGGATGGAGATAGCAATGTTGTGCCAGTTTTGCGCTCTCTTTGGGATGCCTTTTGCAACTGCAGTGTGCCTGGAGCTCAGGGCTTCCTGGTTTGAGAGACCCTAACCATAGGCTCAACCCTAACCCTAACCCTAGGCAGGTAAATCAGCCTAGGCTTAGGGAAGGTCCCAAGGAAAAAGGGGTGGAGACAGCCATCTTGTGGCAGTTTTGCGCTCTCTTTGGGATGCCTTTTGCAGCTGCAGTGTGCCTGGAGCTCAGGGCTTCCTGGTTTGAGAAACCCTAACCCTAGGCTCAACTCTAACCCTAACCCTAGGCAGGTAAATCAGGCTAGGGTTAGGGAAGGTCCCAAGGAAAAAGGGATGGAGATAGCAATGTTGTGGCACTTTTGCGCTCTCTTTGGGATGCCTTTTGCAGCTGCAGTGTGCCTGGAGCTCAGGGCTTCCTGGTTTGAGAAACCCGAACCCTAGGCTCAACCCTAACCCTAACCCCAGGCAGGTAAATCAGCCTAGGGTTAGGGAAGGTCCCAAGGAAGAAGGGCTGGAGACAGCCATGTTGTGGCAGTTTTGCGCTCTCTTTGGGATGCCTTTTGCAGCTGCAGTGTGCCTGGAGCTCAGGGCTTCCTGGTTTAGGAAACCCTAACCCTAGGCTCAACTCTAACCCTAACCCTAGGCAGGTAAATCAGCCTAGGGTTAGGGAAGGTCCCAAGGAAAAAGGGGTGGAGACAGCCATCTTGTAGCAGTTCTGCACATTTGTTGGGGTGCCTTTAGCATCTGCAGTGTGCCTGGAGCTCCGGGCTTCCTGGTTTGAGAAACCCTAACCCTAGGCTCAACCCTAACCCTAACCCTAGGCAGGTAAATCAGCCTAGGGTTACGGAAGGTCCCAAGCAAAAAGGGCAGGAGACAGCCATGTTGTGGCAGTTTTGCGCTCTCTTTGGGATGCCTTTTGCAGCTGCAGTGTGCCTGGAGTTCAGGGCTTCCTGGTTTAAAAAACCCTAACCCTAAGCTCAACGCTAACCCTAACCCTAGGCAGGTAAATCAGGCTAGGGTTAGGGAAGGTCCCAAGGAAAAAGGGCTGGATACAGCCATGTTGTGCCACTTTTGCGCTCTCTTTGGGATGCCTTTTGCAGCTGCAGTGTGCCTGGAGCTCAGGGCTTCCTGGTTTCAGAAACCCTAACCCTAGGCTCAACCCTAACCCTAACCCTAGGCAGGTAAATCAGCCTAGGGTTAGGGAAGGTCCCAAGGAAGAAGGGATGGAGATAGCCATGTTGTGGCAGTTTTGCGCTCTCTTTGGGATGCCTTTTGCAGCTGCAGTGTGCCTGGAGCTCAGGGCTTCCTCGTTTAAGAAACCCTAACCCTAGTGTCTGTAATGACCTTTTCCTTTGGCAGGTAAATCAGCCTAGGGTTAGGGAAGGTCCCAAGGAAAAAGGGGTGGAGACAGCCATGTTGTGGCAGTTTTGCGCTCTCGCTGGGATGCCTTTTGCAGCTGCAGTGTGCCTGGACCTCAGGGCTTCCTGGTTTGAGAAACCCTAACCCTAGGCTCAACTCTAACCCTAACCCTAGGCAGGTAAATCAGCCTAGGGTTAGGGAAGTTCCCAAGGAAGAAGGGATGGAGATAGCCATGTTGTGCCAGTTTTGCGCTCTCTTTGGGATGCCTTTTGCAACTGCAGTGTGCCTGGAGCTCAGGGCTTCCTGGTTTGAGAGACCCTAACCCTAGGCTCAACCCTAACCCTAGGCATGTAATCAGGCTAGGGTTAGGGAAGTTCCCAAGGAAGAAGGGGTGGAGACAGCCATGTTGTGGCAGTTTTGCGCCCTCTTTGGGATGCCTTTTGCAGCTGCAGTGTGCCTGGAGCTCAGGGCTTCCTGGTTTAAAAAACCCTAACCCTAGGCTCAACCCTAACCCTAACCCTAGGCAGGTAAATCA
The DNA here is from genome assembly GCA_039654755.1 of Calcarius lapponicus. Taxonomy (NCBI): domain Eukaryota; kingdom Metazoa; phylum Chordata; class Aves; order Passeriformes; family Fringillidae; genus Calcarius; species Calcarius lapponicus. The sequence goes on from CM077470.1 coordinate 27,091,002, forward strand.
GCCTAGGGTTAGGGAAGGTCCCAAGGAAAAAGGGCTGGAGACAGCCATGTTGTGGCAGTTTTGCGCTCTCTTTGGGATGCCTTTTGCAGCTGCAGTGTGCCTGGAGCTCAGGGCTTCCTGGTTTGAGAGACCCTAACCCTAGGCTCAACCCTAACGTAACCCTAGGCAGGTAAATCAGCATAGGGATAGGGAAGGTCCCAAGGAAAAAGGGATGGAGACAGCCATCTTGTGGCAGTTTTGCGCCCTGTTTGGGATGCCTTTTGATGCTGCAGTGTGCCTGGAGCTCAGGGCTTCCTCGTTTAAGAAACCCTAACTCTAGGCTCCGTAATAACCTTTTCCATAGGCAAGTAAATCACCTAGGGTTAAGTAAGGTCCCAAGGAAAAACCAGTGGAGACAGTCATGTTGTGGCAGTTTTGCGCTCTCTTTGGGATGCCTTTTGCAGCTGCAGTGTGCCTGGAGCTCAGGGCTTCCTGGTTTAAGAAACCCTGACCCTAGGCTCTGTAATGACCTTTTCCATAGGCAGGTCAATCAGGCTATGTTTAGGGAAGGTCCCAAGGAAAAAGGGGTGGAGACAGCCATGTTGGGGCAGTTTTCCGCTCTCTTTGGGATGCCTTTTGCAGCTGCAGTGTGCCTGGAGCTCAGGGCTTCCTGGTTTGAGAAGCCCTAATCCTAGGCTCAACCCTAAACCTAACCCTAGGCAGGTTAGCAGGCTAGCGTTAGGGAAGGTCCCAAGGAAAAAGGGGTGGAGACAGCCATGTTGTGCCAGTTTTGCGCTCTCTTTGGGATGCCTTTTGCAGCTGCAGTGTGCCTGGAGCTCAGGGCTTCCTGGTTTAAAAAACCCTAACCCTAGGCTCAACCCTAACCCTAACCCTCGGCAGGTAAATCAGCCTAGGGTTAGGGAAGGTCCCAAGGAAGAAGGGATGGAGATAGCCATGTTGTGGCAGTTTTGCACTCTCTTTGGGATGCCTTTTGCAACTGCAGTGTGCCTGGAGCTCAGGGCTTCCTGGTTTGAGAGACCCGAACCATAGGCTCAACCCTAACCCTAACCCTAGGCAGGTAATCAGGCTAGGGTTAGGGAAGTTCCCAAGGAAGATGCGGTGGAGACAGCCATGTTGTGGCAGTTTTGCGCTCTCTTTGGGATGCCTTTTGCAGCTGCAGTGTGCCTGGAGCTCAGGGCTTCCTGGTTTGAGAGACCCTAACCCTAGGCTCAACCCTAACCCTAACCCTAGGCAGGTAAATCAGCATAGGGTTAGGGAAGGTCCCAAGGAAGAAGGGATGGAGACAGCCATCTTGTGGCAGTTTTGCGCTCTCTTTGGGATGCCTTTTGATGCTGCAGTGTGCCTGGAGCTCAGGGCTTCCTCGTTTAAGAAACCCTAACTCTAGGCTCCGTAATAACCTTTTCCATAGGCAAGTAAATCACCTAGGGTTAAGTAACGTCCCAAGGAAAAAGCAGGAGAGACAGCCATGTTGTGGCATTTTTGCGCTCTCTTTGGGATGCCTTTTGAAGCTGCAGTGTGCCTGGAGCTCAGGGCTTCCTGGTTTGAGAAACCCTAACCCTAGGCTCAACCCTAACCCTAACCCTAGGCAGGTTATCAGGCTAGCGTTAGGGAAGGTCCCAAGGAAAAAGGGGTGCAGACAGCCATGTTGTGCCAGTTTTGCGCTCTCTTTGGGATGCCTTTTGCAGCTGCAGTGTGCCTGGACCTCAGGGCTTCCTGGTTTAAAAAACCCTAACCCTAGGCTCAACCCTAACCCTAACCCCAGGCACGTAAATCAGCCTAGGGTTAGGGATGGTCCCAAGGAAAAAGGGCTGGAGACAGCCATGTTGTGCCAGTTTTGCGCTCTCTTTGGGATGCCTTTTGCAGCTGCAGTGTGCCTGGAGCTCAGGGCTTCCTGGTTTGAGAAACCCTAACCCTAGGCTCAACTCTAACCCTAACCCTAGGCAGGTAAATCAGCCTAGGGTTAGGGAAGGTCCCAAGGAAGAAGGGATGGAGATAGCCATGTTGTGGCAGTTTTGCGCTCTCTTTGGGATGCCTTTTGCAACTGCAGTGTGCCTGGAGCTCAGGGCTTCCTGATTTGAGAGACCCGAACCATAGGCTCAACCCTAACCCTAACCCTAGGCAGGTAATCAGGCTAGGGTTAGGGAAGTTCCCAAGGAAGATGGGGTGGAGACAGCCATGTTGTGGCAGTTTTGCGCTCTCTTTGGGATGCCTTTTGCAGCTGCAGTGTGCCTGGAGCTCAGGGCTTCCTGGTTTGAGAGACCCGACCCCTAGGCTCAACCCTAACCCTAACCCTAGGCAGGTAAATCAGCCTAGGGTTAGGGAAGGTCCCAAGGAAAAAGGGGTGGAGACAGCCATGTTGTGCCAGTTTTGCGCTCTCGTTGGGATGCCTTTTGCAGCTGCAGTGTGCCTGGACCTCAGGGCTTCCTGGTTTGAGAAACCCTAACCCTAGGCTCAACTCTAACCCTAACCCTAGGCAGGTAAATCAGCCTAGGGTTAGGGAAGTTCCCAAGGAAGAAGGGATGGAGATAGCCATGTTGTGCCAGTTTTGCGCTCTCTTTGGGATGCCTTTTGCAACTGCAGTGTGCCTGGAGCTCAGGGCTTCCTGGTTTGAGAGACCCTAACCCTAGGCTCAACCCTAACCCTAGGCATGTAATCAGGCTAGGGTTAGGGAAGTTCCCAAGGAAGAAGGGGTGGAGACAGCCATGTTGTGGCAGTTTTGCGCCCTCTTTGGGATGCCTTTTGCAGCTGCAGTGTGCCTGGAGCTCAGGGCTTCCTGGTTTAAAAAACCCTAACCCAAGGCTCAACCCTAACCCTAACCCTAGGCAGGTAAATCAGCCTAGGGTTAGGGAAGGTCCCAAGGAAAAAGGGCTGGAGACAGCCATGTTGTGGCAGTTTTGCGCTCTCTATGGGATGCCTTTTGCAGCTGCAGTGTGCCTGGAGCTCAGGGCTTCCTGGTTTAAGAAACCCTTACCCTAGGCTCTGTAATAAACTTTTCCTTAGGCAAGTAAATCACCTAGGGTTAAGTAAGGTCCCAAGGAAAAACCAGTGGAGACAGTCATGTTGTGGCAGTTTTGCGCTCTCTTTGGGATGCCTTTTGCAGCTGCAGTGTGCCTGGAGCTCAGGGCTTCCTGGTTTAAGAAACCCTGACCCTAGGCTCTGTAATGACCTTTTCCATAGGCAGGTCAATCAGGCTATGTTTAGGGAAGGTCCCAAGGAAAAAGGGGTGGAGACAGCCATGTTGGGGCAGTTTTCCGCTCTCCTTGGGATGCCTTTTGCAGCTGCAGTGTGCCTGGAACTCAGGGCTTCCTGGTTTAAAAAACCCTAACCCTAGTCTCAACCCTAACCCTAACCCTAGGCAGGTAAATCAGCCTAGGGTTAGGGAAGGTCCCAAGGAAGAAGGGATGGAGATAGCCATGTTGTGGCAGTTTTGCGCTCTCTTTGGGATGCCTTTTGCAGCTGCAGTGTGCCTGGAGCTCAGGGCTTCCTGGTTTGAGAAGCCCTAATCCTAGGCTCAACCCTAACAATAACCCTAGGCAGGTTATCAGGCTAGCGTTAGGGAAGGTCCCAAGGAAAAAGGGGTGGAGACAGCCATGTTGTGCCAGTTTTGCGCTCTCTTTGGGATGCCTTTTGCAGCTGCAGTGTGCCTGGAGCTCAGGGCTTCCTGATTTAAAAAACCCTAACCCTAGGCTCAACCCTAACCCTAACCCTAGGCAGGTAAATCAGCCTAGGGTTAGGGATGGTCCCAAGGAAAAAGGGCTGGAGACAGCCATGTTGTGCCAGTTTTGCGCTCTCTTTGGGATGCCTTTTGCAGCTGCAGTGTGCCTGGAGCTCAGGGCTTCCTGGTTTGAGAAACCCTAACCCTAGGCTCAACCCTAACCCTAACCCTAGGCAGGTAAATCAGCCTAGGGTTAGGGAAGGTCCCAAGGGAAAAGGGGTGGAGACAGCCATCTTGTGGCAGTTCTGCACTTTTCTTGGGGTGCCTTTTGCAGCTGCAGTGTGCCTGGACCTCAGGGCTTCCTGGTTTAAAAAACCCTAACCCTAGGCTCAACCCTAACCCTAACCCTAGGCAGGTAAATCAGCCTAGGGTTAGGGAAGGTCCCAAGGAAAAAGGGGTGGAGACAGCCATGTTGTGGCAGTTTTGCGCTCTCTTTGGGATGCCTTTTGCAGCTGCAGTGTGCCTGGAGCTCAGGGCTTCCTGGTTTGAGAAACCCTAACCCTAGGCTCAACTCTAACCCTAACCCTAGGCAGGTAAATCAGCCTAGGGTTAAGGAAGGTCCCAAGGAAGAAGGGATGGAGATAGCCATGTTGTGGCAGTTTTGCGCTCTCTTTGGGATGCCTTTTGCAACTGCAGTGTGCCTGGAGCTCAGGGCTTCTTGCTTTAAGAAATCCTTGGCGTAGGCTCAACCCTAACCCTAACCCTAGGCAGGTCAATCAGGCTATGTTTAGGCAAGGTCCCAAGGAAAAAGGGGTGGAGACAGCCATGTTGTGGCAGTTTTGCGCTCTCTTTGGGATGCCTTTTGCAACTGCAGTGTGCCTGGAGCTCAGGGCTTCCTGGTTTGAGTGACCCTAACCATAGGCTCAACCCTAACCCTAACCCTAGGCAGGTTATCAGGCTAGCGTTAGGGAAGGTCCCAAGGAAAAAGGGGTGGAGACAGCCATCTTGTGGCAGTTTTGCGCTCTCTTTGGGATGCCTTTTGCAGCTGCAGTGTGCCTGGAGCTCAGGGCTTCCTGGTTTGAGAAACCCTAAACCTAGGCTCAACCCTAACCCTAACCCTAGGCAGGTAAATCAGCCTAGGGTTAGGGAAGGTCCCAAGGAAAAAGGGATGGAGACAGCCATCTTGTGGATGTTTTGCGCTCTCTTTGGGATGCCTTTTGATGCTGCAGCGAGCATGGAGATCAGGGCTTCCTCGTTTAAGAAACCCTAACTCTAGGCTCCGTAATAACCTTTTCCATAGGCAAGTAAATCACCTAGGTTTACGTAACGTCCCAAGGAAAAAGCAGGAGAGACAGCCATGTTGTGGCATTTTTGCGCTCTCTTTGGGATGCCTTTTGAAGCTGCAGTGTGCCTGGAGCTCAGGGCTTCCTGGTTTGAGAAACCCGAACCCTAGGCTCAACCCTAACCCTAACCCTAGGCAGGTAAATCAGCCTAGGGTTAGGGAAGGTCCCAAGGAAAAAGGGGTGGAGACAGCCATCTTGTGGCAGTTCTGCACATTTGTTGGGGTGCCTTTTGCAGCTGCAGTGTGCATGGAGCTCAGGGCTTCCTGGTTTGAGAAACCCTAACCCTAGTCTCAACCCTAACCCTAACCCTAGGCAGGTAAATCCGGCTAGGGTTAGGGAAGGTCCCAAGGAAAAAGGGGTGGAGACAGCCATGTTGTGCAAGTTTTGCGCTCTCTTTGGGATGCCTTTTGCAGCTGCAGTGTGCCTGGAGCTCAGGGCTTCCTGGTTTCAGAAACCCTAACCCTAGGCTCAACCCTAACCCTAACCCTAGGCAGGTAAATCAGCCTAGGGTTAGGGAAGGTCCCAAGGAAAAAGGGGTGGAGACAGCCATCTTGTGGCAGTTCTGCCCTTTTCTTGGGGTGCCTTTTGCAGCTGCAGTGTGCCTGGAGCTCAGGGCTTCCTGGTTTCAGAAACCCGAACCCTAGGCTCAACCCTAACCCTGAACCTAGGCAGGTAAATCAGCCTAGGGTTAGGGAATTTCCCAAGGAAGAAGGGGTGGAGACAGCCATGTTGTGGATGTTTTGCGCTCTCTTTGGGATGCCTTTTGCAGCTGCAGTGTGCCTGGAGCTCAAGGCTTCCTGGTTTGAGAAACCCTAACCCTAGGCTCAACCCTAACCCTAACCCTAGGCAGGTAAATCAGCCTAGGGTTACGGAAGGTCCCAAGGAAAAAGGGCTGGATACAGCCATGTTGTGCCACCTTTGCGCTCTCTTTGGGATGCCTTTTGCAGCTGCAGTGTGCCTGGAGCTCAGGGCTTCCTGGTTTCAGAAACCCTAACCCTAGGCTCAACCCTAACCCTAACCCTAGGCAGGTAAATCAGCCTAGGGTTAGGGATGGTCCCAAGGAAGAAGGAATGGAGACAGCCATGTTGTGCCAGTTTTGCGCTCTCTATGGGATGCCTTTTGCAGCTGCAGTGTGCCTGGAGCTCAGGGCTTCCTGGTTTAAGAAACCCTGACCCTATGCTCTGTAATGACCTTTTCCATATGCAGGTAAATCAGGCTAGGGTTAGGGAAGGTCCCAAGGAAGAAGGGCTGGAGACAGCCATGTTGTGCCAGTTTTGCGCTCTCTTTGGGATGCCTTTTGATGCTGCAGTGTGCCTGGAGATCAGGGCTTCCTCGTTTAAGTAACCCTAACTCTAGGCTCCGTAATAACCTTTTCCATAGGCAAGTAAATCACCTAGGGTTAAGTAACGTCCCAAGGAAAAAGCAGGAGAGACAGCCATGTTGTGGCATTTTTGCGCTCTCTTTGGGGTGCCTTTTGAAGCTGCAGTGTGCCTGGAGCTCAGGGCTTCCTGGTTTGAGAAACCCTAACCCTAGGCTCAACCCTAACCCTAACCCTAGGCAGGTAAATCAGCCTAGGGTTAGGGAAGGTCCCAAGGAAAAAGGGGTGGAGACAGCCATGTTGTGGCAGTTTTGCGCTCTCTTTGGGATGCCTTTTGCAGCTGCAGTGTGCCTGGACCTCAGGGCTTCCTGGTTTGAGAGACCCTAACCCTAGGCTCAACTCTAACCCTAACCCTAGGCAGGTAAATCAGCCTAGGGTTAGGGAAGGTCCCAAGGAAGAAGGGATGGAGATAGCCATGTTGTGGCAGTTTTGCGCTCTCTTTGGGATGCCTTTTGCAGCTGCAGTGTGCCTGGAGCTCAGGGCTTCCTGGTTTGAGAGACCCTAACCATAGGCTCAACCCTAACCCTAACCCTAGGCAGGTAATCAGGCTAGGGTTAGGGAAGTTCCCAAGGAAGAAGGGGTGGAGACAGCCATCTTGTGGCAGTTTTGCGCTCTCTTTGGGATGCCTTTTGATGCTGCAGTGTGCCTGGAGCTCAGGGCTTCCTCGTTTAAGAAACCCTAACTCTAGGCTCCGTAATAACTTTTCCATAGGCAAGTAAATCACCTAGGGTTAAGTAACGTCCCAAGGAAAAAGCAGGAGAGACAGCCATGTTGTGGCATTTTTGCGCACTCTTTGGGATGCCTTTTGCAGCTGCAGTGTGCCTGGAGCTCAGGGCTTCCTGGTTTAAAAAACCCTAACCCTAGGCTCAACCCTAACCCTAACCCTAGGCAGGTAAATCAGCCTAGGGTTACGGAAGGTCCCAAGGAAAAAGGGGTGGAGACAGCCATCTTGTGGCAGTTCTGCACATTTGTTGGGGTGCCTTTAGCATCTGCAGTGTGCCTGGAGCTCAGGGCTTCCTGGTTTGAGAAACCCTAACCCTAGGCTCAACCCTAACCCTAACCCTAGGCAGGTAAATCAGCCTAGGGTTACGGAAGGTCCCAAGCAAAAAGGGCAGGAGACAGCCATGTTGTGGCAGTTTTGCGCTCTCTTTGGGATGCCTTTTGCAGCTGCAGTGTGCCTGGAGTTCAGGGCTTCCTGGTTTAAAAAACCCTAACCCTAAGCTCAACGCTAACCCTAACCCTAGGCAGGTAAATCAGGCTAGGGTTAGGGAAGGTCCCAAGGAAAAAGGGCTGGATACTGCCATGTTGTGCCACTTTTGCGCTCTCTTTGGGATGCCTTTTGCAGCTGCAGTGTGCCTGGAGCTCAGGGCTTCCTGGTTTCAGAAACCCTAACCCTAGGCTCAACCCTAACCCTAACCCTAGGCAGGTAAATCAGCCTAGGGTTAGGGAAGGTCCCAAGGAAGAAGGGATGGAGATAGCCATGTTGTGGCACTTTTGCGCTCTCTTTGGGATGCCTTTTGCAGCTGCAGTGTGCCTGGAGCTCAGGGCTTCCTCGTTTAAGAAACCCTAACCCTAGTGTCTGTAATGACCTTTTTCTTAGGCAGGTAAATCAGCCTAGGGTTAGGGAAGGTCCCAAGGAAAAAGGGGTGGAGACAGCCATCTTGTGGCAGTTTTGCGCTCTCTTTGGGATGCCTTTTGCAGCTGCAGTGTGCCTGGAGCTCAGGGCTTCCTGGTTTCAGAAACCCTAACCGTAGGCTCAACCCTAACCCTAACCCTAGGCAGGTAAATCAGCCTAGGGTTAGGGAAGGTCCCAAGGAAAAAGGGGTGGAGACAGCCATCTTGTGGCAGTTCTGCACTTTTCTTGGGGTGCCTTTTGCAGCTGCAGTGTGCCTGGAGCTCAGGGCTTCCTGGTTTAAGAAACCCTGACCCTAGGCTCTGTAATGACCTTTTCCATATGCAGGTAAATCAGGCTAGGGTTAGGGAAGGTCCCAAGGAAAAAGGGGTGGAGACAGCCATGTTGTGCCAGTTTTGCGCTCTCTTTGGGATGCCTTTTGCAGCTGCAGTGTGCCTGGAGCTCAGTGCTTCCTGGTTTGAGAAACCCTAACCCTAGGCTCAACCCTAACCCTAACCCTAGGCAGGTAAATCAGCCTAGGGTTAGGGAAGGTCCCAAGGAAAAAGGGGTGGAGACAGCCATGTTGTGGCAGTTTTGCGCTCTCGTTGGGATGCCTTTTGCAGCTGCAGTGTGCCTGGAGCTCAGGGCTTCCTGGTTTCAGAAACCCTAACCCTAGGCTCAACTCTAACCCTAACCCTAGGCAGGTAAATCAGGCTAGGGTTAGGGAAGGTCCCAAGGAAGAAGGGATGGAGATAGCAATGTTGTGCCAGTTTTGCGCTCTCTTTGGGATGCCTTTTGCAACTGCAGTGTGCCTGGAGCTCAGGGCTTCCTGGTTTGAGAGACCCTAACCATAGGCTCAACCCTAACCCTAACCCTAGGCAGGTAAATCAGCCTAGGCTTAGGGAAGGTCCCAAGGAAAAAGGGGTGGAGACAGCCATCTTGTGGCAGTTTTGCGCTCTCTTTGGGATGCCTTTTGCAGCTGCAGTGTGCCTGGAGCTCAGGGCTTCCTGGTTTGAGAAACCCTAACCCTAGGCTCAACTCTAACCCTAACCCTAGGCAGGTAAATCAGGCTAGGGTTAGGGAAGGTCCCAAGGAAAAAGGGATGGAGACAGCCATCTTGTGGCACTTTTGCGCTCTCTTTGGGATGCCTTTTGATGCTGCAGTGTGCCTGGAGATCAGGGCTTCCTCGTTTAAGAAACCCTAACTCTAGGCTCCGTAATAACCTTTTCCATAGGCAAGTAAATCACCTAGGGTTAAGTAACGTCCCAAGGAAAAAGCAGGAGAGACAGCCATGTTGTGGCATTTTTGCGCTCTCTTTGGGATGCCTTTTGAAGCTGCAGTGTGCCTGGAGCTCAGGGCTTCCTGGTTTGAGAAACCCTAACCCTAGGCTCAACCCTAACCCTAACCCTAGGCAGGTAAATCAGCCTAGGGTTAGGGAAGGTCCCAAGGAAAAAGGGGTGGAGACAGCCATGTTGTGGCAGTTTTGCGCTCTCTTTGGGATGCCTTTTGCAGCTGCAGTGTGCCTGGACCTCAGGGCTTCCTGGTTTGAGAGACCCTAACCCTAGGCTCAACTCTAACCCTAACCCTAGGCAGGTAAATCAGCCTAGGGTTAGGGAAGGTCCCAAGGAAGAAGGGATGGAGATAGCCATGTTGTGGCAGTTTTGCGCTCTCTTTGGGATGCCTTTTGCAGCTGCAGTGTGCCTGGAGCTCAGGGCTTCCTCGTTTAAGAAACCCTAACCCTAGTGTCTGTAATGACCTTTTCCTTAGGCAGGTAAATCAGCCTAGGGTTAGGGAAGGTCCCAAGGAAAAAGGGGTGGAGACAGCCATCTTGTGGCAGTTTTGCGCTCTCTTTGGGATGCCTTTTGCAGCTGCAGTGTGCCTGGAGCTCAGGGCTTCCTGGTTTCAGAAACCCTAACCGTAGGCTCAACCCTAACCCTAACCCTAGGCAGGTAAATCAGGCTAGGGTTAGGGAAGGTCCCAAGGAAAAAGGGGTGGAGACAGCCATCTTGTGGCAGTTCTGCACTTTTCTTGGGGTGCCTTTTGCAGCTGCAGTGTGCCTGGAGCTCAGGGCTTCCTGGTTTAAGAAACCCTGACCCTAGGCTCTGTAATGACCTTTTCCATATGCAGGTAAATCAGGCTAGGGTTAGGGAAGGTCCCAAGGAAAAAGGGGTGGAGACAGCCATGTTGTGCCAGTTTTGCGCTCTCTTTGGGATGCCTTTTGCAGCTGCAGTGTGCCTGGAGCTCAGTGCTTCCTGGTTTGAGAAACCCTAACCCTAGGCTCAACCCTAACCCTAACCCTAGGCAGGTAAATCAGCCTAGGGTTAGGGAAGGTCCCAAGGAAAAAGGGGTGGAGACAGCCATGTTGTGGCAGTTTTGCGCTCTCGTTGGGATGCCTTTTGCAGCTGCAGTGTGCCTGGAGCTCAGGGCTTCCTGGTTTCAGAAACCCTAACCCTAGGCTCAACTCTAACCCTAACCCTAGGCAGGTAAATCAGGCTAGGGTTAGGGAAGGTCCCAAGGAAGAAGGGATGGAGATAGCAATGTTGTGCCAGTTTTGCGCTCTCTTTGGGATGCCTTTTGCAACTGCAGTGTGCCTGGAGCTCAGGGCTTCCTGGTTTGAGAGACCCTAACCATAGGCTCAACCCTAACCCTAACCCTAGGCAGGTAAATCAGCCTAGGCTTAGGGAAGGTCCCAAGGAAAAAGGGGTGGAGACAGCCATCTTGTGGCAGTTTTGCGCTCTCTTTGGGATGCCTTTTGCAGCTGCAGTGTGCCTGGAGCTCAGGGCTTCCTGGTTTGAGAAACCCTAACCCTAGGCTCAACTCTAACCCTAACCCTAGGCAGGTAAATCAGGCTAGGGTTAGGGAAGGTCCCAAGGAAAAAGGGATGGAGACAGCCATCTTGTGGCACTTTTGCGCTCTCTTTGGGATGCCTTTTGATGCTGCAGTGTGCCTGGAGATCAGGGCTTCCTCGTTTAAGAAACCCTAACTCTAGGCTCCGTAATAACCTTTTCCATAGGCAAGTAAATCACCTAGGGTTAAGTAACGTCCCAAGGAAAAAGCAGGAGAGACAGCCATGTTGTGGCATTTTTGCGCTCTCTTTGGGATGCCTTTTGCAGCTGCAGTGTGCCTGGAGCTCAGGGCTTCCTGGTTTGAGAAACCCTAACCCTAGGCTCAACTCTAACCCTAACCCTAGGCAGGTAAATCAGGCTAGGGTTAGGGAAGGTCCCAAGGAAAAAGGGATGGAGACAGCCATCTTGTGGCACTTTTGCGCTCTCTTTGGGATGCCTTTTGATGCTGCAGTGTGCCTGGAGATCAGGGCTTCCTCGTTTAAGAAACCCTAACTCTAGGCTCCGTAATAACCTTTTCCATAGGCAAGTAAATCACCTAGGGTTAAGTAACGTCCCAAGGAAAAAGCAGGAGAGACAGCCATGTTGTGGCATTTTTGCGCTCTCTTTGGGATGCCTTTTGAAGCTGCAGTGTGCCTGGAGCTCAGGGCTTCCTGGTTTGAGAAACCCTAACCCTAGGCTCAACCCTAACCCTAACCCTAGGCAGGTAAATCAGCCTAGGGTTAGGGAAGGTCCCAAGGAAAAAGGGGTGGAGACAGCCATGTTGTGGCAGTTTTGCGCTCTCTTTGGGATGCCTTTTGCAGCTGCAGTGTGCCTGGACCTCAGGGCTTCCTGGTTTGAGAGACCCTAACCCTAGGCTCAACTCTAACCCTAACCCTAGGCAGGTAAATCAGCCTAGGGTTAGGGAAGGTCCCAAGGAAGAAGGGATGGAGATAGCCATGTTGTGGCAGTTTTGCGCTCTCTTTGGGATGCCTTTTGCAGCTGCAGTGTGCCTGGAGCTCAGGGCTTCCTCGTTTAAGAAACCCTAACCCTAGTGTCTGTAATGACCTTTTCCTTAGGCAGGTAAATCAGCCTAGGGTTAGGGAAGGTCCCAAGGAAAAAGGGGTGGAGACAGCCATCTTGTGGCAGTTTTGCGCTCTCTTTGGGATGCCTTTTGCAGCTGCAGTGTGCCTGGAGCTCAGGGCTTCCTGGTTTCAGAAACCCTAACCGTAGGCTCAACCCTAACCCTAACCCTAGGCAGGTAAATCAGCCTAGGGTTAGGGAAGGTCCCAAGGAAAAAGGGGTGGAGACAGCCATCTTGTGGCAGTTCTGCACTTTTCTTGGGGTGCCTTTTGCAGCTGCAGTGTGCCTGGAGCTCAGGGCTTCCTGGTTTAAGAAACCCTGACCCTAGGCTCTGTAATGACCTTTTCCATATGCAGGTAAATCAGGCTAGGGTTAGGGAAGGTCCCAAGGAAAAAGGGGTGGAGACAGCCATGTTGTGCCAGTTTTGCGCTCTCTTTGGGATGCCTTTTGCAGCTGCAGTGTGCCTGGAGCTCAGTGCTTCCTGGTTTGAGAAACCCTAACCCTAGGCTCAACCCTAACCCTAACCCTAGGCAGGTAAATCAGCCTAGGGTTAGGGAAGGTCCCAAGGAAAAAGGGGTGGAGACAGCCATGTTGTGGCAGTTTTGCGCTCTCGTTGGGATGCCTTTTGCAGCTGCAGTGTGCCTGGAGCTCAGGGCTTCCTGGTTTCAGAAACCCTAACCCTAGGCTCAACTCTAACCCTAACCCTAGGCAGGTAAATCAGGCTAGGGTTAGGGAAGGTCCCAAGGAAGAAGGGATGGAGATAGCAATGTTGTGCCAGTTTTGCGCTCTCTTTGGGATGCCTTTTGCAACTGCAGTGTGCCTGGAGCTCAGGGCTTCCTGGTTTGAGAGACCCTAACCATAGGCTCAACCCTAACCCTAACCCTAGGCAGGTAAATCAGCCTAGGCTTAGGGAAGGTCCCAAGGAAAAAGGGGTGGAGACAGCCATCTTGTGGCAGTTTTGCGCTCTCTTTGGGATGCCTTTTGCAGCTGCAGTGTGCCTGGAGCTCAGGGCTTCCTGGTTTGAGAAACCCTAACCCTAGGCTCAACTCTAACCCTAACCCTAGGCAGGTAAATCAGGCTAGGGTTAGGGAAGGTCCCAAGGAAAAAGGGATGGAGACAGCCATCTTGTGGCACTTTTGCGCTCTCTTTGGGATGCCTTTTGATGCTGCAGTGTGCCTGGAGATCAGGGCTTCCTCGTTTAAGAAACCCTAACTCTAGGCTCCGTAATAACCTTTTCCATAGGCAAGTAAATCACCTAGGGTTAAGTAACGTCCCAAGGAAAAAGCAGGAGAGACAGCCATGTTGTGGCATTTTTGCGCTCTCTTTGGGATGCCTTTTGAAGCTGCAGTGTGCCTGGAGCTCAGGGCTTCCTGGTTTGAGAAACCCTAACCCTAGGCTCAACCCTAACCCCAACCCTAGGCAGGTAAATCAGCCTAGGGTTAGGGAAGGTCCCAAGGAAAAAGGGGTGGAGACAGCCATGTTGTGGCAGTTTTGCGCTCTCTTTGGGATGCCTTTTGCAGCTGCAGTGTGCCTGGACCTCAGGGCTTCCTGGTTTGAGAGACCCTAACCCTAGGCTCAACTCTAACCCTAACCCTAGGCAGGTAAATCAGCCTAGGGTTAGGGAAGGTCCCAAGGAAGAAGGGATGGAGATAGCTATGTTGTGGCAGTTTTGCGCTCTCTTTGGGATGCCTTTTGCAGCTGCAGTGTGCCTGGAGCTCAGGGCTTCCTGGTTTGAGAGACCCTAACCATAGGCTCAACCCTAACCCTAACCCTAGGCAGGTAATCAGGCTAGGGTTAGGGAAGTTCCCAAGGAAGAAGGGGTGGAGACAGCCATCTTGTGGCAGTTTTGCGCTCTCTTTGGGATGCCTTTTGATGCTGCAGTGTGCCTGGAGCTCAGGGCTTCCTCGTTTAAGAAACCCTAACTCTAGGCTCCGTAATAACTTTTCCATAGGCAAGTAAATCACCTAGGGTTAAGTAACGTCCCAAGGAAAAAGCAGGAGAGACAGCCATGTTGTGGCATTTTTGCGCACTCTTTGGGATGCCTTTTGCAGCTGCAGTGTGCCTGGAGCTCAGGGCTTCCTGGTTTAAAAAACCCTAACCCTAGGCTCAACCCTAACCCTAACCCTAGGCAGGTAAATCAGCCTAGGGTTACGGAAGGTCCCAAGGAAAAAGGGGTGGAGACAGCCATCTTATGGCAGTTCTGCACATTTGTTGGGGTGCCTTTATCATCTGCAGTGTGCCTGGAGCTCAGGGCTTCCTGGTTTGAGAAACCCTAACCCTAGGCTCAACCCTAACCCTAACCCTAGGCAGGTAAATCAGCCTAGGGTTACGGAAGGTCCCAAGCAAAAAGGGCAGGAGACAGCCATGTTGTGGCAGTTTTGCGCTCTCTTTGGGATGCCTTTTGCAGCTGCAGTGTGCCTGGAGTTCAGGGCTTCCTGGTTTAAAAAACCCTAACCCTAAGCTCAACGCTAACCCTAACCCTAGGCAGGTAAATCAGGCTAGGGTTAGGGAAGGTCCCAAGGAAAAAGGGCTGGATACTGCCATGTTGTGCCACTTTTGCGCTCTCTTTGGGATGCCTTTTGCAGCTGCAGTGTGCCTGGAGCTCAGGGCTTCCTGGTTTCAGAAACCCTAACCCTAGGCTCAACCCTAACCCTAACCCTAGGCAGGTAAATCAGCCTAGGGTTAGGGAAGGTCCCAAGGAAGAAGGGATGGAGATAGCCATGTTGTGGCACTTTTGCGCTCTCTTTGGGATGCCTTTTGCAGCTGCAGTGTGCCTGGAGCTCAGGGCTTCCTCGTTTAAGAAACCCTAACCCTAGTGTCTGTAATGACCTTTTCCTTAGGCAGGTAAATCAGCCTAGGGTTAGGGAAGGTCCCAAGGAAAAAGGGGTGGAGACAGCCATGTTGTGGCAGTTTTGCGCTCTCTTTGGGATGCCTTTTGCAGCTGCAGTGTGCCTGGAGCTCAGGGCTTCCTGGTTTCAGAAACCCTAACCGTAGGCTCAACCCTAACCCTAACCCTAGGCAGGTAAATCAGCCTAGGGTTAGGGAAGGTCCCAAGGAAAAAGGGGTGGAGACAGCCATCTTGTGGCAGTTCTGCACTTTTCTTGGGGTGCCTTTTGCAGCTGCAGTGTGCCTGGAGCTCAGGGCTTCCTGGTTTAAGAAACCCTGACCCTAGGCTCTGTAATGACCTTTTCCATATGCAGGTAAATCAGGCTAGGGTTAGGGAAGGTCCCAAGGAAAAAGGGGTGGAGACAGCCATGTTGTGCCAGTTTTGCGCTCTCTTTGGGATGCCTTTTGCAGCTGCAGTGTGCCTGGAGCTCAGTGCTTCCTGGTTTGAGAAACCCTAACCCTAGGCTCAACCCTAACCCTAACCCTAGGCAGGTAAATCAGGCTAGGGTTAGGGAAGGTCCCAAGGAAAAAGGGGTGGAGACAGCCATGTTGTGGCAGTTTTGCGCTCTCGTTGGGATGCCTTTTGCAGCTG
This sequence comes from Calcarius lapponicus, assembly GCA_039654755.1. Lineage (NCBI taxonomy): Eukaryota > Metazoa > Chordata > Aves > Passeriformes > Fringillidae > Calcarius > Calcarius lapponicus. Next base: position 27,106,373 of record CM077470.1, read on the forward strand.
CAGTGTGCCTGGAGCTCAGGGCTTCCTGGTTTCAGAAACCCTAACCCTAGGCTCAACTCTAACCCTAACCCTAGGCAGGTAAATCAGGCTAGGGTTAGGGAAGGTCCCAAGGAAGAAGGGATGGAGATAGCAATGTTGTGCCAGTTTTGCGCTCTCTTTGGGATGCCTTTTGCAACTGCAGTGTGCCTGGAGCTCAGGGCTTCCTGGTTTGAGAGACCCTAACCATAGGCTCAACCCTAACCCTAACCCTAGGCAGGTAAATCAGCCTAGGCTTAGGGAAGGTCCCAAGGAAAAAGGGGTGGAGACAGCCATCTTGTGGCAGTTTTGCGCTCTCTTTGGGATGCCTTTTGCAGCTGCAGTGTGCCTGGAGCTCAGGGCTTCCTGGTTTGAGAAACCCTAACCCTAGGCTCAACTCTAACCCTAACCCTAGGCAGGTAAATCAGGCTAGGGTTAGGGAAGGTCCCAAGGAAAAAGGGATGGAGACAGCCATCTTGTGGCACTTTTGCGCTCTCTTTGGGATGCCTTTTGATGCTGCAGTGTGCCTGGAGATCAGGGCTTCCTCGTTTAAGAAACCCTAACTCTAGGCTCCGTAATAACCTTTTCCATAGGCAAGTAAATCACCTAGGGTTAAGTAAGGTCCCAAGGAAAAACCAGTGGAGACAGTCATGTTGTGGCAGTTTTGCGCTCTCTTTGGGATGCCTTTTGCAGCTGCAGTGTGCCTGGAGCTCAGGGCTTCCTGGTTTAAGAAACCCTGACCCTAGGCTCTGTAATGACCTTTTCCTTAGGCAGGTCAATCAGGCTATGTTTAGGGAAGGTCCCAAGGAAAAAGGGGTGGAGACAGCCATGTTGTGCCAGTTTTGCGCTCTCTTTGGGATGCCTTTTGCAGCTGCAGTGTGCCTGGACCTCAGGGCTTCCTGGTTTAAAAAACCCTAACCCTAGCCTCAACCCTAACCCTAACCCTCGGCAGGTAAATCAGCCTAGGGTTAGGGAAGGTCCCAAGGAAGAAGGGATGGAGATAGCCATGTTGTGGCAGTTTTGCGCTCTCTTTGGGATGCCTTTTGCAACTGCAGTGTGCCTGGAGCTCAAGGCTTCCTGGTTTGAGAGACCCGAACCGTAGGCTCAACCCTAACCCTAACCCTAGGCAGGTAATCAGGCTAGGGTTAGGGAAGTTCCCAAGGAAGATGGGGTGGAGACAGCCATGTTGTGCCAGTTTTGCGCTCTCTTTGGGATGCCTTTTGCAGCTGCAGTGTGCCTGGAGCTCAGGGCTTCCTGGTTTGAGAGACCCTAACCCTAGGCTCAACCCTAACCCTAACCCTAGGCAGGTAAATCAGCATAGGGTTAGGGAAGGTCCCAAGGAAGAAGGGATGGAGACAGCCATCTTGTGGCAGTTTTGCGCTCTCTTTGGGATGCCTTTTGATGCTGCAGTGTGCCTGGAGATCAGGGCTTCCTCGTTTAAGAAACCCTAACTCTAGGCTCCGTAATACCCTTTTCCATAGGCAAGTAAATCACCTAGGGTTAAGTAACGTCCCAAGGAAAAAGCAGGAGAGACAGCCATGTTGTGGCATTTTTGCGCTCTCTTTGGGATGCCTTTTGAAGCTGCAGTGTGCCTGGAGCTCAGGGCTTCCTGGTTTGAGAAACCCTAACCCTAGGCTCAACCCTAACCCTAACCCTAGGCAGGTAAATCAGCCTAGGGTTAGGGAAGGTCCCAAGGAAAAAGGGGTGGAGACAGCCATCTTGTGGAAGTTCTGCACATTTCTTGGGGTGCCTTTAGCACCTGCAGTGTGCCTGGAGCTCAGGGCTTCCTGGTTTGAGAAACCCTAACCCTAGGCTCAACCCTAACCCTAACCCTAGGCAGGTAAATCAGCCTAGGGTTACGGAAGGTCCCAAAGAAAAAAGGGCAGGAGACAGCCATGTTGTGGCAGTTTTGCGCTCTCTTTGGGATGCCTTTTGCAGCTGCATTGTGCCTGGAGTTCAGGGCTTCCTGGTTTAAAAAACCCTAACCTTAGGCTCAACCCTAACCCTAACCCTAGGCAGGTAAATCAGGCTAGGGTTAGGAAAGGTCCCAAGGAAAAAGGGGTGGAGACAGCCATGTTGTGGCAGTTTTGCGCTCTCTTTGGTATGCCTTTTGCAGTTGCAGTGTGCCTGGAGCTCCGGGCTTCCTGGTTTGAGAAACCCTATCCCTAGGCGCAACCCTAACCTTAACCCTAGGCAGGTAAATCAGCATAGGGTTACGGAAGGTCCCAAGGAAAAAGGGGTGGAGACAGCCATGGTGTGGCAGGTTTGCGCTCTCTATGGGATGCCTTTTGCAGCTGCAGTGTGCCTGGAGCTCAGGGCTTCCTGGTTTAAGAAACCCTTACCCTAGGCTCTGTAATAAACTTTTCCTTATGCAAGTAAATCACCTAGGGTTAAGTAAGGTCCCAAGGAAAAACCAGTGGAGAAAGTCATGTTGTGGCAGTTTTGCGCTCTCTTTGGGATGCCTTTTGCAGCTGCAGTGTGCCTGGAGCTCAGGGCTTCCTGGTTTAAGAAACCCTGACCCTAGGCTCTGTAATGACCTTTTCCATAGGCAGGTCAATCAGGCTATGTTTAGGGAAGGTCCCAAGGAAAAAGGGGTGGAGACAGCCATGTTGGGGCAGTTTTCCGCTCTCTTTGGGATGCCTTTTGCAGCTGCAGTGTGCCTGGAACTCAGGGCTTCCTGGTTTAAAAAACCCTAACCCTAGGCTCAACCCTAACCCTAACCCTAGGCAGGTAAATCAGCCTAGGGTTAGGGAAGGTCCCAAGGAAGAAGGGATGGAGATAGCCATGTTGTGGCAGTTTTGCGCTCTCTTTGGGATGCCTTTTGCAGCTGCAGTGTGCCTGGAGCTCAGGGCTTCCTGGTTTGAGAAGCCCTAATCCTAGGCTCAACCCTAACCCTAAGCCTCGGCAGGTTATCAGGCTAGCTTTAGGGAAGGTCCCAAGGAAAAAGGGGTGGAGACAGCCATGTTGTGCCAGTTTTGCGCTCTCTTTGGGATGCCTTTTGCAGCTGCAGTGTGCCTGGACCTCAGGGCTTCCTGGTTTAAAAAACCCTAACCCTAGGCTCAACCCTAACCCTAACCCCAGGCAGGTAAATCAGCCTAGGGTTAGGGATGGTCCCAAGGAAAAAGGGCTGGAGACAGCCATGTTGTGCCAGTTTTGCACTCTCTTTGGGATGCCTTTTGCAACTGCAGTGTGCCTGGAGCTCAGGGCTTCCTGGTTTTAGAGACCCGAACCATAGGCTCAACCCTAACCCTAACCCTAGGCAGGTAATCAGGCTAGGGTTAGGGAAGTTCCCAAGGAAGATGGGGTGGAGACAGCCATCTTGTGGCAGTTTTGCGCTCTCTTTGGGATGCCTTTTGCAGCTGCAGTGTGCCTGGAGCTCAGGGCTTCCTGGTTTGAGAGACCCGACCCCTAGGCTCAACCCTAACCCTAACCCTAGGCAGGTAAATCAGCCTAGGGTTAGGGAAGGTCCCAAAGAAAAAGGGGTGGAGACAGCCATGTTGTGGCAGTTTTGCGCTCTCGTTGGGATGCCTTTTGCAGCTGCAGTGTGCCTGGAGCTCAGGGCTTCCTGGTTTGAGAAACCGTAACCCTAGGCTCAACTCTAACCCTAACCCTCGGCAGGTAAATCACCCTAGGGTTAAGGAAGGTCCCAAGGAAGAAGGGATGGAGATAGCCATGTTGTGGCAGTTTTGCGCTCTCTTTGGGATGCCTTTTGCAACTGCAGTGTGCCTGGAGCTCAGGGCTTCCTGGTTTGAGAGACCCGAACCATAGGCTCAACCCTAACCCTAACCCTAGGCAGGTAATCAGGCTAGGGTTAGGGAAGTTCCCAAGGAAGATGGGGTGGAGACAGCCATGTTGTGGCAGTTTTGCGCTCTCTTTGGGATGCCTTTTGCAGCTGCAGTGTGCCTGGAGCTCAGGGCTTCCTGGTTTGAGAGACCCTAACCCTAGGCTCAACCCTAACCCTAACCCTAGGCAGGTAAATCAGCATAGGGTTAGGGAAGGTCCCAAGGAAGAAGGGATGGAGACAGCCATCTTGTGGCAGTTTTGCGCTCTCTTTGGGATGCCTTTTGATGCTGCAGTGTGCCTGGAGATCAGATCTTCCTCGTTTAAGAAACCCTAACTCTAGGCTCCGTAATAACCTTTTCCATAGGCAAGTAAATCACCTAGGGTTAAGTAACGTCCCAAGGAAAAAGCAGGAGAGACAGCCATGTTGTGGCATTTTTGCGCTCTCTTTGGGATGCCTTTTGAAGCTGCAGTGTGCCTGGAGCTCAGGGCTTCCTGGTTTGAGAAACCCTAACCCTAGGCTCAACCCTAACCCTAACCCTAGGCAGGTAAATCAGCCTAGGGTTAGGGAAGGTCCCAAGGAAAAAGGGGTGGAGACAGCCATCTTGTGGCAGTTCTGCACATTTGTTGGGGTGCCTTTAGCACCTGCAGTGTGCCTGGAGCTCAGGGCTTCCTGGTTTGAGAAACCCTAACCCTAGGCTCAACCCTAACCCTAACCCTAGGCAGGTAAATCAGCCTAGGGTTACGGAAGGTCCCAAGGAAAAAGGGCAGGAGACAGCCATGTTGTGGCAGTTTTGCGCTCTCTTTGGGATGCCTTTTGCAGCTGCATTGTGCCTGGAGTTCAGGGCTTCCTGGTTTAAAAAAACCCTAACCTTAGGCTCAACCCTAACCCTAACCCTAGGCAGGTAAATCAGGCTAGGGTTAGGGAACGTCCCAAGGAAAAAGGGCTGGATACAGCCATGTTGTGCCACTTTTGCGCTCTCTTTGGGATGCCTTTTGCAGCTGCAGTGTGCCTGGAGCTCAGGGCTTCCTGGTTTCAGAAACCCGAACCCTAGGCTCAACCCTAACCCTAAACCTTGGCAGGTAAATCAGGCTAGGGTTAGGAAAGGTCCCAAGGAAAAAGGGGTGGAGACAGCCATGTTGTGGCAGTTTTGCGCTCTCTTTGGTATGCCTTTTGCAGCTGCAGTGTGCCTGGAGCTCCGGGCTTCCTGGTTTCAGAAACCCTATCCCTAGGCGCAACCCTAACCTTAACCCTAGGCAGGTAAATCAGCCTAGGGTTAGGGAAGGTCCCAAGGAAAAAGGGGTGGAGACAGCCATGTTGTGGCAGTTTTGCGCTCTCTTTGGGATGCCGTTTGCAGCTGCAGTGTGCCTGGAGCTCAGGGCTTCCTGGTTTAAGAAACCCTGACCCTAGGCTCTGTAATGACCTTTTCCATATGCAGGTCAATCAGGCTATGTTTAGGGAAGGTCCCAAGGAAAAAGGGGTGGAGACAGCCATGTTGGGGCAGTTTTCCGCTCTCCTTGGGATGCCTTTTGCAGCTGCAGTGTGCCTGGAACTCAGGGCTTCCTGGTTTAAAAAACCCTAACCCTAGTCTCAACCCTAACCCTAACCCTAGGCAGGTAAATCAGCCTAGGGTTAGGGAAGGTCCCAAGGAAGAAGGGATGGAGATAGCCATGTTGTGGCAGTTTTGCGCTCTCTTTGGGATGCCTTTTGCAGCTGCAGTGTGCCTGGAGCTCAGGGCTTCCTGGTTTGAGAAGCCCTAATCCTAGGCTCAACCCTAACCCTAACCCTAGGCAGGTTATCAGGCTAGCGTTAGGGAAGGTCCCAAGGAAAAAGGGGTGGAGACAGCCATGTTGTGCCAGTTTTGCGCTCTCTTTGGGATGCCTTTTGCAGCTGCAGTGTGCCTGGAGCTCAGGGCTTCCTGATTTAAAAAACCCTAACCCTAGGCTCAACCCTAACCCTAACCCTAGGCAGGTAAATCAGCCTAGGGTTAGGGATGGTCCCAAGGAAAAAGGGCTGGAGACAGCCATGTTGTGCCAGTTTTGCGCTCTCTTTGGGATGCCTTTTGCAGCTGCAGTGTGCCTGGAGCTCAGGGCTTCCTGGTTTCAGAAACCCTAACCCTAGGCTCAACCCTAACCCTAACCCTAGGCAGGTAAATCAGCCTAGGGTTAGGGAAGGTCCCAAGGGAAAAGGGGTGGAGACAGCCATCTTGTGGCAGTTCTGCACTTTTCTTGGGGTGCCTTTTGCAGCTGCAGTGTGCCTGGAGCTCAGGGCTTCCTGGTTTAAAAAACCCTAACCCTAGGCTCAACCCTAACCCTAACCCTAGGCAGGTAAATCAGCCTAGGGTTAGGGAAGGTCCCAAGGAAAAAGGGGTGGAGACAGCCATGTTGTGGCAGTTTTGCGCTCTCTTTGGGATGCCTTTTGCAGCTGCAGTGTGCCTGGAGCTCAGGGCTTCCTGGTTTCAGAAACCCGAACCCTAGGCTCTGTAATAAACTTTTCCTTAGGCAAGTAAATCACCTAGGGTTAAGTAAGGTCCCAAGGAAAAACCAGTGGAGACAGCCATGTTGTGCCAGTTTTGCGCTCTCTATGGGATGCCTTTTGCAGCTGCAGTGTGCCTGGAGCTCAGGGCTTCCTGGTTTGAGAAACCCTAACCCTAGGCTCAACCCTAACCCTAACCCTAGGCAGGTAAATCAGCCTAGGGTTAGGGAAGGTCCCAAGGAAAAAGGGGTGGAGACAGCCATCTTGTGGCAGTTCTGCACATTTGTTGGGGTGACTTTAGCAGCTGCAGTGTGCCTGGAGCTCAGGGCTTCCTGGTTTGAGAAACCCTAACCCTAGGCTCAACCCTAAACCTAACCCTAGGCAGGTAAATCAGCCTAGGGTTACGGAAGGTCCCAAGGAAAAACGGCGGGAGACAGCCATGTTGTGGCAGTTTTGCGCTCTCTTTGGGATGCCTTTTGCAGCTGTAGTGTGCCTGGAGCTCAGGGCTTCCTGGTTTAAAAAACCCTAACCCTAGGCTCAACCCTAACCCTAACCCTAGGCAGGTAAATCAGGCTAGGGTTAGGGAAGGTCCCAAGGAAAAAGGGGTGGAGAGAGTCATGTTGTGGCAGTTTTGCGCTCTCTTTGGGATGCCTTTTGCAGCTGCAGTGTGCCTGGAGCTCAGGGCTTCCTGGTTTCAGAAACCCTAACCCTAGGCTCAACCCTAACCCTAACCCTAGGCAGGTAAATCAGCATAGGGTTAGGGAAGGTCCCAAGGAAAAAGGGATGGAGACAGCCATCTTGTGGCAGTTTTGCGCTCTCTTTGGGAGGCCTTTTGATGCTGCAGTGTGCCTGGAGATCAGGGCTTCCTCGTTTAAGAAACCCTAACTCTAGGCTCCGTAATAACCTTTTCCATAGGCAAGTAAATCACCTAGGGTTAAGTAACGTCCCAAGGAAAAAGCAGGAGAGACAGCCATGTTGTGGCAGTTTTGCGCTCTCTATGGGATGCCTTTTGCAGCTGCAGTGTGCCTGGAGCTCAGGGCTTCCTGGTTTAAGAAACCCTTACCCTAGGCTCTGTAATAAACTTTTCCTTAGGCAAGTAAATCACCTAGGGTTAAGTAAGGTCCCAAGGAAAAGCAGTGGAGACAGTCATGTTGTGGCAGTTTTGCGCTCTCTTTGGGATGCCTTTTGCAGCTGCAGTGTGCCTGGAGCTCAGGGCTTCCTGGTTTAAGAAACCCTGACCCTAGGCTCTGTAATGACCTTTTCCATAGGCAGGTCAATCAGGCTATGTTTAGGGAAGGTCCCAAGGAAAAAGGGGTGGAGACAGCCATGTTGGGGCAGTTTTCCGCTCTCCTTGGGATGCCTTTTGCAGCTGCAGTGTGCCTGGAGCTCAGGGCTTCCTGGTTTCAGAAACCCTAACCCTAGGCTCAACCCTAACCCTAACCCTAGGCAGGTAAATCAGCCTAGGGTTAGAGAAGGTCCCAAGGGAAAAGGGGTGGAGACAGCCATCTTGTGGCAGTTCTGCACTTTTCTTGGGGTGCCTTTGCAGCTGCAGTGTGCCTGGACCTCAGGGCTTCCTGGTTTAAAAAACCCTAACCCTAGGCTCAACCCTAACCCTAACCCTAGGCAGGTAAATCAGGCTAGGGTTAGGGAAGGTCCCAAGGAAAAAGGGGTGGAGACAGCCATGTTGTGGCAGTTTTGTGCTCTCTTTGGGATGCCTTTTGCAGCTGCAGTGTGCCTGGAGCTCAGGGCTTCCTGGTTTCAGAAACCCGAACCCTAGGCTCTGTAATAAACTTTTCCTTAGGCAAGTAAATCACCTAGGGTTAAGTAAGGTCCCAAGGAAAAACCAGTGGAGACAGCCATGTTGTGCCAGTTTTGCGCTCTCTATGGGATGCCTTTTGCAGCTGCAGTGTGCCTGGAGCTCAGGGCTTCCTGGTTTAAGAAACCCTGACCCTAGGCTCTGTAACGACCTTTTCCATATGCAGGTAAATCAGGCTAGGGTTAGGGAAGGTCCCAAGGAAGAAGGGCTGGAGACAGCCATGTTGTGGCAGTTTTGCTCTCTCTTTGGGATGCCTTTTGCAGCTGCAGTGTGCCTGGAGCTCAGGGCTTCCTGGTTTCAGAAACCCTAACCCTAGGCTCAACTCTAACCCTAACCCTAGGCAGGTAAATCAGCCTAGGGTTAGGGAAGGTCCCAAGGAAGAAGGGATGGAGATAGCCATGTTGTGCCAGTTTTGCGCTCTCTTTGGGATGCCTTTTGCAACTGCAGTGTGCCTGGAGCTCAGGGCTTCCTGGTTTGAGAGACCCTAACCATAGGCTCAACCCTAACCCTAACCCTAGGCAGGTAATCAGGCTAGCGTTAGGGAAGTTCCCAAGGAAGAAGGGGTGGAGACAGCCATGTTGTGGCAGTTTTGCGCTCTCTTTGGGATGCCTTTTGCAGCTGCAGTGTGCCTGGAGCTCAGGGCTTCCTGGTTTGAGAAACCCTAACCCTAGGCTCAACCCTAACCCTAACCCTAGGCAGGTAAATCAGCCTAGGGTTAGGGAAGGTCCCAAGGAAAAAGGGCTGGAGACAGCCATGTTGTGGCAGTTTTGTGCTCTCTTTGGGATGCCTTTTGCAGCTGCAGTGTGCCTGGAGCTCAGGGCTTCCTGGTTTGAGAGACCCTAACCCTAGGCTCAACCCTAACGTTACCCTAGGCAGGTAAATCAGCATAGGGTTAGGGTAGGTCCCAAGGAAAAAGGGATGGAGACAGCCATGTTGTGGCAGTTTTGCGCTCTCTTTGGGATGCCTTTTGATGCTGCAGTGTGCCTGGAGATCAGGGCTTCCTCGTTTAAGAAACCCTAACTCTAGACTCCGTAATAACCTTTTCCATAGGCAAGTAAATCACCTAGGGTTACGTAACGTACCAAGGAAAAAGCAGGAGAGACAGCCATGTTGTGGCATTTTTGCGCTCTCTTTGGGATGCCTTTTGAAGCTGCAGTGTGCCTGGAGCTCAGGGCTTCCTGCTTTGAGAAACCCTAACCCTACGCGGAACCCTAACCTTAATCCTAGGCAGGTAAATCAGCCTAGGGTTAGGGATGGTCCCAAGGAAAAAGGGATGGAGACAGCCATCTTGTGGCAGTTTTGCGCTCTCTTTGGGAGGCCTTTTGATGCTGCAGTGTGCCTGGAGATCAGGGCTTCCTCGTTTAAGAAACCCTAACTCTAGGCTCCGTAATAACCTTTTCCATAGGCAAGTAAATCACCTAGGGTTAGGGAAGGTCCCAAGGAAAAAGCAGGAGAGACAGCCATGTTGTGGCATTTTTGCGCTCTCTTTGGGATGCCTTTTGAAGCTGCAGTGTGCCTGGAGCTCAGGGCTTCCTGGTTTGAGAAACCCTAACCCTAGGCTCAACCCTAACCCTAACCCTAGGCAGGTAAATCAGCCTAGGGTTACGGAAGGTCCCAAGGAAAAAGGGCAGGAGACAGCCATGTTGTGGCAGTTTTGCGCTCTCTTTGGGATGCCTTTTGCAGCTGCAGTGTGCCTGGAGTTCAGGGCTTCCTGGTTTAAAAAACCCTAACCTTAGGCTCAACCCTAACCCTAACCCTAGGCAGGTAAATCAGGCTAGGGTTAGGGAAGGTCCCAAGGAAAAAGGGGTGGAGACAGCCATGTTGTGGCAGTTTTGCGCTCTCTTTGGGATGCCTTTTGCAGCTGCAGTGTGCCTGGAGCTCAGGGCTTCCTGGTTTCAGAAACCCGAACCCTAGGCTCTGTAATAAACTTTTCCTTAGGCAAGTAAATCACCTAGGTTTAAGTAAGGTCCCAAGGAAAAACCAGTGGAGACAGCCATGTTGTGCCAGTTTTGCGCTCTCTATGGGATGCCTTTTGCAGCTGCAGTGTGCCTGGAGCTCAGGGCTTCCTGGTTTAAGAAACCCTGACCCTAGGCTCTGTAATGACCTTTTCCATATGCAGGTAAATCAGGCTAGGGTTAGGGAAGGTCCCAAGGAAAAAGGGCTGGAGACAGCCATGTTGTGCCAGTTTTGCGCTCTCTTTGGGATGCCTTTTGCAGCTGTAGTGTGCCTGGAGTTCAGGGCTTCCTGGTTTAAAAAACCCTAACCTTAGGCTCAACCCTAACCCTAACCCTAGGCAGGTAAATCAGGCTAGGGTTAGGGAAGGTCCCAAGGAAAAAGGGCTGGATACAGCCATGTTGTGCCACTTTTGCGCTCTCTTTGGGATGCCTTTTGCAGCTGCAGTGTGCCTGGAGCTCAGGGCTTCCTGGTTTCAGAAACCCGAACCCTAGGCTCTGTAATAAACTTTTCCTTAGGCAAGTAAATCACCTAGGTTTAAGTAAGGTCCCAAGGAAAAACCAGTGGAGACAGCCATGTTGTGCCAGTTTTGCGCTCTCTATGGGATGTCTTTTGCAGCTGCAGTGTGCCTGGAGCTCAGGGCTTCCTGGTTTAAGAAACCCTGACCCTAGGCTCTGTAATGACCTTTTCCATATGCAGGTAAATCAGGCTAGGGTTAGGGAAGGTCCCAAGGAAGAAGGGATGGAGATAGCCATGTTGTGCCAGTTTTGCGCTCTCTTTGGGATGCCTTTTGCAACTGCAGTGTGCCTGGAGCTCAGGGCTTCCTGGTTTGAGAGACCCTAACCATAGGCTCAACCCTAACCCTAACCCTAGGCAGGTAATCAGGCTAGGGTTAGGGAAGTTCCCAAGGAAGAAGGGGTGGAGACAGCCATGTTGTGGCAGTTTTGTGCTCTCTTTGGGATGCCTTTTGCAGCTGCAGTGTGCCTGGAGCTCAGGGCTTCCTGGTTTGAGAGACCCTAACCCTAGGCTCAACCCTAATGTTACCCTAGGCAGGTAAATCAGCATAGGGTTAGGGAAGGTCCCAAGGAAAAAGGGATGGAGACAGCCATGTTGTGGCAGTTTTGCGCTCTCTTTGGGATGCCTTTTGATGCTGCAGTGTGCCTGGAGATCAGGGCTTCCTCGTTTAAGAAACCCTAACTCTAGGCTCCGTAATAACCTTTTCCATAGGCAAGTAAATCACCTAGGGTTAAGTAACGTCCCAAGGAAAAAGCAGGAGAGACAGCCATGTTGTGGCATTTTTGCGCTCTCTTTGGGATGCCTTTTGAAGCTGCAGTGTGCCTGGAGCTCAGGGCTTCCTGGTTTGAGAAACCCTAACCCTAGGCTCAACCCTAACCCTAACCCTAGGCAGGTAAATCCGGCTAGGGTTAGGGAAGGTCGAAAGGAAAAAGGGCTGGATACTGCCATGTTGTGCCACTTTTGCGCTCTCTTTGGGATGCCTTTTGCAGCTGCAGTGTGCCTGGAGCTCAGGGCTTCCTGGTTTCAGAAACCCTAACCCTAGGCTCAACCCTAACCCTAACCCTAGGCAGGTAAATCAGCCTAGGGTTAGGGAAGGTCCCAAGGAAAAAGGGGTGGAGACAGCCATCTTGTGGCAGTTCTGCACATTTGTTGGGGTGCCTTTAGCACCTGCAGTGTGCCTGGAGCTCAGGGCTTCCTGGTTTGAGAAACCCTAACCCTAGGCTCAACCCTAACCCTAACCCTAGGCAGGTAAATCAGCCTTGGGTTAGGAAAGGTCCCAAGGAAAAAGGGGTCGAGACAGCCATGTTGTGGCAGTTTTGCGCTCTCTTTGGGATGCCTTTTGCAGCTGCAGTGTGCCTGGAGCTCAGGGCTTCCTGCTTTGAGAAACCCTAACCCTACGCGGAACCCTAACCTTAATCCTAGGCAGGTAAATCAGCCTAGGGTTACGGAAGGTCCCAAGGAAAAAGGGCGGGAGACAGCCATGTTGTGGCAGTTCTGCACATTTGTTGGGGTGACTTTAGCAGCTGCAGTGTGCCTGGAGCTCAGGGCTTCCTGGTTTGAGAAACCCTAACCCTAGGCTCAACCCTAAACCTAACCCTAGGCAGGTAAATCAGCCTAGGGTTACGGAAGGTCCCAAGGAAAAAGGGCGGGAGACAGCCATGTTGTGGCAGTTTTGCGCTCTCTTTGGGATGCCTTTTGCAGCTGTAGTGTGCCTGGAGCTCAGGGCTTCCTGGTTTAAAAAACCCTAACCGTAGGCTCAACCCTAACCCTAACCCTAGGCAGGTAAATCAGGCTACGGTTAGGGAAGGTCCCAAGGAAAAAGGGGTGGAGACAGCCATGTTGTGGCAGTTTTGCGCTCTCTTTGGGATGCCTTTTGCAGCTGCAGTGTGCCTGGAGCTCAGGGCTTCCTGGTTTCAGAAACCCTAACCCTAGGCTCAACCCTAACCCTAACCCTAGGCAGGTAAATCAGCCTAGGGTTAGGGAAGGTCCCAAGGAAAAAGGGATGGAGACAGCCATCTTGTGGCAGTTTTGCGCTCTCTTTGGGAGGCCTTTTGATGCTGCAGTGTGCCTGGAGATCAGGGCTTCCTCGTTTAAGAAACCCTAACTCTAGGCTCCGTAATAACCTTTTCCATAGGCAAGTAAATCACCTAGGGTTAGGGAAGGTCCCAAGGAAAAAGCAGGAGAGACAGCCATGTTGTGGCATTTTTGCGCTCTCTTTGGGATGCCTTTTGAAGCTGCAGTGTGCCTGGAGCTCAGGGCTTCCTGGTTTGAGAAACCCTAACCCTAGGCTCAACCCTAACCCTAACCCTAGGCAGGTAAATCAGGCTAGGGTTAGGGAAGGTCCCAAGGAAAAAGGGCTGGATACAGCCATGTTGTGCCACTTTTGCGCTCTCTTTGGGATGCCTTTTGCAGCTGCAGTGTGCCTGGAGCTCAGGGCTTCCTGGTTTCAGAAACCCGAACCCTAGGCTCTGTAATAAACTTTTCCTTAGGCAAGTAAATCACCTAGGTTTAAGTAAGGTCCCAAGGAAAAACCAGTGGAGACAGCCATGTTGTGCCAGTTTTGCGCTCTCTATGGGATGCCTTTTGCAGCTGCAGTGTGCCTGGAGCTCAGGGCTTCCTGGTTTTAGAAACCCTGACCCTAGGCTCTGTAATGACCTTTTCCATATGCAGGTAAATCAGGCTAGGGTTAGGGAAGTTCCCAAGGAAAAAGGGCTGGAGACAGCCATGTTGTGCCAGTTTTGCGCTCTCTTTGGGATGCCTTTTGCAGCTGCAGTGTGCCTGGAGCTCAGGGCTTCCTGGTTTGAGAAACCCTAACCCTAGGCTCAACTCTAACCCTAACCCTAGGCAGGTAAATCAGCCTAGGGTTAGGGAAGGTCCCAAGGAAGAAGGGATGGAGATAGCCATGTTGTGCCAGTTTTGCGCTCTCTTTGGGATGCCTTTTGCAACTGCAGTGTGCCTGGAGCTCAGGGCTTCCTGGTTTGAGAGACCCTAACCATAGGCTCAACCCTAACCCTAACCCTAGGCAGGTAATCAGGCTAGGGTTAGGGAAGTTCCCAAGGAAGAAGGGGTGGAGACAGCCATGTTGTGGCAGTTTTGTGCTCTCTTTGGGATGCCTTTTGCAGCTGCAGTGTGCCTGGAGCTCAGGGCTTCCTGGTTTGAGAGACCCTAACCCTAGGCTCAACCCTAATGTTACCCTAGGCAGGTAAATCAGCATAGGGTTAGGGAAGGTCCCAAGGAAAAAGGGATGGAGACAGCCATCTTGTGGCAGTTTTGCGCTCTCTTTGGGATGCCTTTTGATGCTGCAGTGTGCCTGGAGATCAGGGCTTCCTCGTTTAAGAAACCCTAACTCTAGGCTCCGTAATAACCTTTTCCATAGGCAAGTAAATCACCTAGGGTTAAGTAACGTCCCAAGGAAAAAGCAGGAGAGACAGCCATGTTGTGGCATTTTTGCGCTCTCTTTGGGATGCCTTTTGAAGCTGCAGTGTGCCTGGAGCTCAGGGCTTCCTGGTTTGAGAAACCCTAACCCTAGGCTCAACCCTAACCCTAACCCTAGGCAGGTAAATCCGGCTAGGGTTAGGGAAGGTCGAAAGGAAAAAGGGCTGGATACTGCCATGTTGTGCCACTTTTGCGCTCTCTTTGGGATGCCTTTTGCAGCTGCAGTGTGCCTGGAGCTCAGGGCTTCCTGGTTTCAGAAACCCTAACCCTAGGCTCAACCCTAACCCTAACCCTAGGCAGGTAAATCAGCCTAGGGTTAGGGAAGGTCCCAAGGAAAAAGGGGTGGAGACAGCCATCTTGTGGCAGTTCTGCACATTTGTTGGGGTGCCTTTAGCACCTGCAGTGTGCCTGGAGCTCAGGGCTTCCTGGTTTGAGAAACCCTAACCCTAGGCTCAACCCTAACCCTAACCCTAGGCAGGTAAATCAGCCTTGGGTTAGGAAAGGTCCCAAGGAAAAAGGGGTCGAGACAGCCATGTTGTGGCAGTTTTGCGCTCTCTTTGGGATGCCTTTTGCAGCTGCAGTGTGCCTGGAGCTCAGGGCTTCCTGCTTTGAGAAACCCTAACCCTACGCGGAACCCTAACCTTAATCCTAGGCAGGTAAATCAGCCTAGGGTTACGGAAGGTCCCAAGGAAAAAGGGCGGGAGACAGCCATGTTGTGGCAGTTCTGCACATTTGTTGGGGTGACTTTAGCAGCTGCAGTGTGCCTGGAGCTCAGGGCTTCCTGGTTTGAGAAACCCTAACCCTAGGCTCAACCCTAAACCTAACCCTAGGCAGGTAAATCAGCCTAGGGTTACGGAAGGTCCCAAGGAAAAAGGGCGGGAGACAGCCATGTTGTGGCAGTTTTGCGCTCTCTTTGGGATGCCTTTTGCAGCTGTAGTGTGCCTGGAGCTCAGGGCTTCCTGGTTTAAAAAACCCTAACCCTAGGCTCAACCCTAACCCTAACCCTAGGCAGGTAAATCAGGCTACGGTTAGGGAAGGTCCCAAGGAAAAAGGGGTGGAGAGAGCCATGTTGTGGCAGTTTTGCGCTCTCTTTGGGATGCCTTTTGCAGCTGCAGTGTGCCTGGAGCTCAGGGCTTCCTGGTTTCAGAAACCCTAACCCTAGGCTCAACCCTAACCCTAACCCTAGGCAGGTAAATCAGCCTAGGGTTAGGGAAGGTCCCAAGGAAAAAGGGATGGACACAGCCATCTTGTGGCAGTTTTGCGCTCTCTTTGGGAGGCCTTTTGATGCTGCAGTGTGCCTGGAGATCAGGGCTTCCTCGTTTAAGAAACCCTAACTCTAGGCTCCGTAATAACCTTTTCCATAGGCAAGTAAATCACCTAGGGTTAAGTAACGTCCCAAGGAAAAAGCAGGAGAGACAGCCATGTTGTGGCATTTTTGCGCTCTCTTTGGGATGCCTTTTGAAGCTGCAGTGTGCCTGGAGCTCAGGGCTTCCTGGTTTGAGAAACCCTAACCCTAGGCTCAACCCTAACCCTAACTCTAGGCAGGTAAATCAGCCTAGGGTTAGGGAAGGTCCCAAGGAAGAAGGGGTGGAGACAGCCATGTTGTGCCAGTTTTGCGCTCTCTATGGGATGCCTTTTGCAGCTGCAGTGTGCCTGGAGCTCAGGGCTTCCTGGTTTAAGAAACCCTGACCCTAGGCTCTGTAATGACCTTTTCCATATGCAGGTAAATCAGGCTAGGGTTAGGGAAGGTCCCAAGGAAGAAGGGCTGGAGACAGCCATGTTGTGCCAGTTTTGCGCTCTCTTTGGGATGCCTTTTGCAGCTGCAGTGTGCCTGGAGCTCAGGACTTCCTGGTTTGAGAAACCCTAACCCTAGGCTCAACTCTTACCCTAACCCTAGGCAGGTAAATCAGCCTAGGGTTAGGGAAGGTCCCAAGGAAGAAGGGATGGAGATAGCCATGTTGTGCCAGTTTTGCGCTCTCTTTGGGATGCCTTTTGCAACTGCAGTGTGCCTGGAGCTCAGGGCTTCCTGGTTTGAGAGACCCTAACCATAGGCTCAACCCTAACCCTAACCCTAGGCTGGTAATCAGGCTAGGGTTAGGGAAGTTCCCAAGGAAGAAGGGGTGGAGACAGCCATGTTGTGGCAGTTTTGCGCTCTCTTTGGGATGCCTTTTGCAGCTTCAGTGTGCCTGGAGCTCAGGGCTTCCTGGTTTGAGAAACCCTAACCCTAGGCTCAACCCTAACCCTAACCCTAGGCAGGTAAATCAGCCTAGGGTTAGGGAAGGTCCCAAGGAAAAAGGGCTGGAGACAGCCATGTTGTGGCAGTTTTGTGCTCTCTTTGGGATGCCTTTTGCAGCTGCAGTGTGCCTGGAGCTCAGGGCTTCCTGGTTTGAGAGACCCTAACCCTAGGCTCAACCCTAACGTTACCCTAGGCAGGTAAATCAGCATAGGGTTAGGGAAGGTCCCAAGGAAAAAGGGATGGAGACAGCCATGTTGTGGCAGTTTTGCGCTCTCTTTGGGATGCCTTTTGATGCTGCAGTGTGCCTGGAGATCAGGGCTTCCTCGTTTAAGAAACCCTAACTCCAGGCTCCGTAATAACCTTTTCCATAGGCAAGTAAATCACCTAGGGTTAACTAACGTCCCAAGGAAAAAGCAGGAGAGACAGCCATGTTGTGGCATTTTTGCGCTCTCTTTGGGATGCCTTTTGAAGCTGCAGTGTGCCTGGAGCTCAGGGCTTCCTGGTTTGAGAAACCCTAACCCTAGGCTCAACCCTAACCCTAACCCTAGGCAGGTAAATCAGCCTAGGGTTAGGGAAGGTCCCAAGGAAAAAGGGGTGGAGACAGCCATCTTGTGGCACTTCTGCACATTTGTTGGGGTGCCTTTAGCACCTGCAGTGTGCCTGGAGCTCAGGGCTTCCTGGTTTGAGAGACCCTAACCCTAGGCTCATCCCTAACCCTAACCCTAAGCAGGTAAATCAGCCTAGGGTTAGGGAAGGTCCCAAGGAAAAAGGGATGGACACAGCCATCTTGTGGCAGTTTTGCGCTCTCTTTGGGATGCCTTTTGATGCTGCAGTGTGCCTGGAGATCAGGGCTTCCTCGTTTAAGAAACCCTAACTCTAGGCTCCGTAATAACCTTTTCCATAGGCAAGTAAATCACCTAGGGTTAAGTAACGTCCCAAGGAAAAAGCAGGAGAGACAGCCATGTTGTGGCATTTTTGCGCTCTCTTTGGGATGCCTTTTGCAGCTGCAGTGTGCCTGGAGCTCAGGGCTTCCTGGTTTGAGAAACCCTAACCCTAGGCTCAACCCTAACCCTAAACCTAGGCAGGTAAATCAGCCTTGGGTTAGGAAAGGTCCCAAGGAAAAAGGGGTGGAGACAGCCATGTTGTGGCAGTTTTGCGCTCTCTTTGGGATGCCTTTTGCAGCTGCAGTGTGCCTGGAGCTCAGGGCTTCCTGCTTTGAGAAACCCTAACCCTACGCGGAACCCTAACCTTAATCCTAGGCAGGTAAATCAGCCTAGGGTTACGGAAGGTCCCAAGGAAAAAGGGGTGGAGACAGCCATCTTGTGGCAGTTTTGCGCACTCTTTGGGATGCCTTTTGCAGCTGCAGTGTGCCTGGAGCTCAGGGCTTCCTGGTTTGAGAAACCCTAACCCTAGGCTCAACCCTAACCCTAACCCTAGGCAGGTAAATCAGCCTAGGGTTAGGGAAGGTCCCAAGGAAAAAGGGGTGGAGACAGCCATCTTGTGGCAGTTCTGCACATTTGTTGGGGTGACTTTAGCAGCTGCAGTGTGCCTGGAGCTCAGGGCTTCCTGGTTTGAGAAACCCTAACCCTAGGCTCAACCCTAACCCTAACCCTAGGCAGGTAAATCAGCCTAGGGTTACGGAAGGTCCCAAGGAAAAAGGGCGGGAGACAGCCATGTTGTGGCAGTTTTGCGCTCTCTTTGGGATGCCTTTTGCAGCTGCAGTGTGCCTGGAGCTCAGGGCTTCCTGGTTTAAGAAACCCGAACCCGAGGTTGAACCCTAACCCTAAACCTAGGCAGGTAAATCAGCCTTGGGTTAGGAGAGGTCCCAAGGAAAAAGGGATGGAGACAGCCATGTTGTGGCAGTATTTCACTCTCTTTGGGATGCCTTTTGCAGCTGCAGTGTGCCTGGAGCTCAGGGCTTCCTGGTTTAAAAAACCCTAACCCTAGGCTCAACCCCAACCCTAACCCTAGGCAGGTAAATCAGGCTAGGGTTAGGGAAGGTCCCAAGGAAAAAGGGGTGGAGACAGCCATCTTGTGGCAGTTCTGCACTTTTCTTGGGGTGCCTTTTGCAGCTGCAGTGTGCCTGGAGCTCAGGGCTTCCTGGTTTCAGAAACCCGAACCCGAGGTTGAACCCTAACCCTAAACCTAGGCAGGTAAATCAGCCTTGGGTTAGGAAAGGTCCCAAGGAAAAAGGGGTGGAGACAGCCATGTTGTGGCAGTTTTGCGCTCTCTTTGGTATGCCTTTTGCAGCTGCAGTGTGCCTGGAGCTCAGGGCTTCCTGGTTTGAGAAACCCTAAACCTAGGCGCAACCCTAACCTTAATCCTAGGCAGGTAAATCAGCCTAGGGTTACGGAAGGTCCCAAGGAAAAAGGGGTGGAGACAGCCATCTTGTGGCAGTTTTGCGCTCTCTATGGGATGCCTTTTGCAGCTGCAGTGTGCCTGGAGCTCAGGGCTTCCTGGTTTAAGAAACCCTAACCCTAGGCTCTGTAATAAACTTTTCCATAGGCAAGTAAATCACCTAGGGTTAAGTAAGGTCCCAAGGATAAACCAGTGGAGACAGTCGTGTTGTGGCAGTTTTGTGCTCTCTTTGGGATGCCTTTTGCAGCTGCAGTGTGCCTGGAGCTCAGGGCTTCCTGGTTTAAGAAACCCTGACCCTAGGCTCTGTAATGACCTTTTCCATAGGCAGGTAAATCAGGCTATGTTTAGGGAAGGTCCCAAGGAAAAAAGGGTGGAGACAGCCATGTTGTGGCAGTTTTGCGCTCTCTTTGGGATGCCTTTTGCAGCTGCAGTGTGCCTGGAGCTCAGGGCTTCCTGGTTTAAGAAACCCTAACCCTAGACTCAACCCTAACCCTAACCCTAGGCAGGTAAATCAGCCTAGGGTTACGGAAGGTCCCAAGGAAAAAGGGCTGGAGACAGCCATGTTGTGGCAGTTTTGCGCTCTCTTTGGGATGCCTTTTGCAGCTGCAGTGTGCCTGGAGCTCAGGGCTTCCTGGTTTAAGAAACCCTAACCCTAGGCTCTGTAATAACCTTTTCCATAGGCAAGTAATTCACCTAGGGTTAAGTAACGTCCCAAGGAAAAAGCAGGTGAGACAGCCATGTTGTGGCATTTTTGCGCTCTCTTTGGGATGCCTTTTGCAGCTGCAGTGTGCCTGGAGCTCAGGGCTTCCTGCTTTGAGAAACCCTAACCCTAGGCTCAACCCTAACCCTAACCCTAGGCAGGTAAATCAGCCTAGGGTTAGGGAAGGTCCCAAGGAAAAAGGGGTGGAGACAGCCATCTTGTGGCAGTTTTGCGCTCTCTATGGGATGCCTTTTGCAGCTGCAGTGTGCCTGGAGCTCAGGGCTTCCTGGTTTAAGAAACCCTAACCCTAGGCTCTGTAATAACCTTTTCCATAGGCAAGTAATTCACCTAGGGTTAAGTAACGTCCCAAGGAAAAAGCAGGAGAGACAGCCATGTTGTGGCATTTTTGGGCTCTCTTTGGGATGCCTTTTGCAGCTGCAGTGTGCCTGGAGCTCAGGGCTTCCTGGTTTGAGAAACCCTAACCCTAGGCTCAACCCTAACCCTAAACCTAGGCAGGTAAATCAGCCTTGGGTTAGGAAAGGTCCCAAGGAAAAAGGGGTCGAGACAGCCATGTTGTGGCAGTTTTGCGCTCTCTTTGGGATGCCTTTTGCAGCTGCAGTGTGCCTGGAGCTCAGGGCTTCCTGGTTTGAGAAACCCTAACCCTACGCGGAACCCTAACCTTAATCCTAGGCAGGTAAATCAGCCTAGGGTTAGGGAAGGTCCCAAGGAAAAAGGGGTGGAGACAGCCATCTTGTGGCAGTTTTGCGCTCTCTATGGGATGCCTTTTGCAGCTGCAGTGTGCCTGGAGCTCAGGGCTTCCTGGTTTGAGAAACCCTAACCGTAGGCTCAACCCTAACCCTAACCCTAGGCAGGTAATCAGGCTAGGGTTAGGGAAGTTCCCAAGGAAGAAGGGGTGGAGACAGCCATCTTGTGGCAGTTCTGCACATTTGTTGGGGTGCCTTTAGCAGCTGCAGTGTGCCTGGAGCTCAGGGCTTCCTGGTTTAAGAAACCCTAACCCTAGGCTCTGTAAAGAACTTTTCCGTAGGCAGGTAAATCAGGCTAGGGTTAGGGAAGGTCCCAAGGAAAAAGGGGTGGAGACAGCCATGTTGTGGCAGTTTTGCGCTCTCTTTGGGATGCCTTTTGCAGCTTCAGTGTGCCTGGAGCTCAGGGCTTCCTGGTTTGAGAAACCCTAACCCTAGGCTCAACCCTAACCCGAACCCTAGGCAGGTAAATCAGCCTAGGGTTACGGAAGGTCCCAAGGAAAAAGGGGTGGAGACAGCCATGTTGTGCCAGTTTTGCGCTCTCTTTGGGATGCCTTTTGCAGCTGCATTGTGCCTGGAGCTCAGGGCTCCCTGGTTTAAGAAACCTTAACCCTAGGCTCAACCCTAACCCTAATCCTAAGCAGGTAAATCAGGCTAGGGTTAGGGAAGGTCCCAAGGAAGAAGGGATGGAGACAGCCATGTTGTGCCAGTTTTGCGCTCTCTTTGGGATGCCTTTTGAAACTGCAGTGTGCCTGGAGCTCAGGGCTTCCTGGTTTGAGAGACCCTAACCGTAGGCTCAACCCTAACCCTAACCCTAGGCAGGTAAATCAGCCTAGGGTTAGGGAAGGTCCAAAGGAAAAAGGGGTGGAGACAGCCATCTTGTGGCAGTTCTGCACTTTTCTTGGGGTTCCTTTTGCAGCTGCAGTGTGCCTGGAGCTCAGGGCTTCCTGGTTTCAGAAAGCCGAACCCTAGGCTCAACCCTAACCCTAACCCTAGGCAGGTAAATCAGCCTTGGGTTAGGAAAGGTCCCAAGGAAAAAGGGGTGGAGACAGCCATGTTGTGGCAGTTTTGCGCTCTCTTTGGTATGCCTTTTGCAGCTGCAGTGTGCCTGGAGCTCAGGGCTTCCTGGTTTGAGAAACCCTAAACCTAGGCGCAACCCTAACCTTAATCCTAGGCAGGTAAATCAGCCTAGGGTTACGGAAGGTCCCAAGGAAAAAGGGGTGGAGACAGCCATCTTGTGGCAGTTTTGCGCTCTCTATGGGATGCCTTTTGCAGCTGCAGTGTGCCTGGAGCTCAGGGCTTCCTGGTTTAAGAAACCCTAACCCTAGGCTCTGTAATAAACTTTTCCATAGGCAAGTAAATCACCTAGGGTTAAGTAAGGTCCCAAGGAAAAACCAGTGGAGACAGTCGTGTTGTGGCAGTTTTGTGCTCTCTTTGGGATGCCTTTTGCAGCTGCAGTGTGCCTGGAGCTCAGGGCTTCCTGGTTTAAGAAACCCTGACCCTAGGCTCTGTAATGACCTTTTCCATAGGCAGGTAAATCAGGCTATGTTTAGGGAAGGTCCCAAGGAAAAAAGGGTGGAGACAGCCATGTTGTGGCAGTTTTGCGCTCTCTTTGGGATGCCTTTTGCAGCTGCAGTGTGCCTGGAGCTCAGGGCTTCCTGGTTTAAGAAACCCTAACCCTAGACTCAACCCTAACCCTAACCCTAGGCAGGTAAATCAGCCTAGGGTTACGGAAGGTCCCAAGGAAAAAGGGCTGGAGACAGCCATGTTGTGGCAGTTTTGCGCTCTCTTTGGGATGCCTTTTGCAGCTGCAGTGTGCCTGGAGCTCAGGGCTTCCTGGTTTAAGAAACCCTAACCCTAGGCTCTGTAATAACCTTTTCCATAGGCAAGTAATTCACCTAGGGTTAAGTAACGTCCCAAGGAAAAAGCAGGTGAGACAGCCATGTTGTGGCATTTTTGCGCTCTCTTTGGGATGCCTTTTGCAGCTGCAGTGTGCCTGGAGCTCAGGGCTTCCTGCTTTGAGAAACCCTAACCCTAGGCTCAACCCTAACCCTAACCCTAGGCAGGTAAATCAGCCTAGGGTTAGGGAAGGTCCCAAGGAAAAAGGGGTGGAGACAGCCATCTTGTGGCAGTTTTGCGCTCTCTATGGGATGCCTTTTGCAGCTGCAGTGTGCCTGGAGCTCAGGGCTTCCTGGTTTAAGAAACCCTAACCCTAGGCTCTGTAATAACCTTTTCCATAGGCAAGTAATTCACCTAGGGTTAAGTAACGTCCCAAGGAAAAAGCAGGAGAGACAGCCATGTTGTGGCATTTTTGGGCTCTCTTTGGGATGCCTTTTGCAGCTGCAGTGTGCCTGGAGCTCAGGGCTTCCTGGTTTGAGAAACCCTAACCCTAGGCTCAACCCTAACCCTAAACCTAGGCAGGTAAATCAGCCTTGGGTTAGGAAAGGTCCCAAGGAAAAAGGGGTCGAGACAGCCATGTTGTGGCAGTTTTGCGCTCTCTTTGGGATGCCTTTTGCAGCTGCAGTGTGCCTGGAGCTCAGGGCTTCCTGGTTTGAGAAACCCTAACCCTACGCGGAACCCTAACCTTAATCCTAGGCAGGTAAATCAGCCTAGGGTTAGGGAAGGTCCCAAGGAAAAAGGGGTGGAGACAGCCATCTTGTGGCAGTTTTGCGCTCTCTATGGGATGCCTTTTGCAGCTGCAGTGTGCCTGGAGCTCAGGGCTTCCTGGTTTGAGAAACCCTAACCGTAGGCTCAACCCTAACCCTAACCCTAGGCAGGTAATCAGGCTAGGGTTAGGGAAGTTCCCAAGGAAGAAGGGGTGGAGACAGCCATCTTGTGGCAGTTCTGCACATTTGTTGGGGTGCCTTTAGCAGCTGCAGTGTGCCTGGAGCTCAGGGCTTCCTGGTTTAAGAAACCCTAACCCTAGGCTCTGTAAAGAACTTTTCCGTAGGCAGGTAAATCAGGCTAGGGTTAGGGAAGGTCCCAAGGAAAAAGGGGTGGAGACAGCCATGTTGTGGCAGTTTTGCGCTCTCTTTGGGATGCCTTTTGCAGCTTCAGTGTGCCTGGAGCTCAGGGCTTCCTGGTTTGAGAAACCCTAACCCTAGGCTCAACCCTAACCCGAACCCTAGGCAGGTAAATCAGCCTAGGGTTACGGAAGGTCCCAAGGAAAAAGGGGTGGAGACAGCCATGTTGTGCCAGTTTTGCGCTCTCTTTGGGATGCCTTTTGCAGCTGCAGTGTGCCTGGAGCTCAGGGCTCCCTGGTTTAAGAAACCTTAACCCTAGGCTCAACCCTAACCCTAATCCTAAGCAGGTAAATCAGGCTAGGGTTAGGGAAGGTCCCAAGGAAGAAGGGATGGAGACAGCCATGTTGTGCCAGTTTTGCGCTCTCTTTGGGATGCCTTTTGAAACTGCAGTGTGCCTGGAGCTCAGGGCTTCCTGGTTTGAGAGACCCTAACCGTAGGCTCAACCCTAACCCTAACCCTAGGCAGGTAAATCAGCCTAGGGTTAGGGAAGGTCCAAAGGAAAAAGGGGTGGAGACAGCCATCTTGTGGCAGTTCTGCACTTTTCTTGGGGTTCCTTTTGCAGCTGCAGTGTGCCTGGAGCTCAGGGCTTCCTGGTTTCAGAAAGCCGAACCCTAGGCTCAACCCTAACCCTAACCCTAGGCAGGTAAATCATCCTAGGGTTAGGAAAGGTCCCAAGGAAAAAGGGGTGGAGACAGCCATGTTGTGGCAGTTTTGCGCTCTCTTTGGGGTGCCTTTTGCAGCTGCAGGGTGCCTGGAGCTCAGGGCTTCCTGGTTTGAGAAACCCTAACCCTAGGCGCAACCGTAACCTTAATCTTAGGCAGGTAAATCAGCCTAGGGTTAGGGAAGGTCCCAAGGAAAAAGGGGTGGAGACAGCCATCTTGTGGCAGTTTTGCGCTCTCTATGGGATGCCTTTTGATGCTGCAGTGTGCCTGGAGCTCAGGGCTTCCTGGTTTAAGAAACCCTAACCCTAGGCTCTGTAATAACCTTTTCCATAGGCAAGTAATTCACCTAGGGTTAAGTAACGTCCCAAGGAAAAAGCAGGAGAGACAGCCATGTTGTGGCATTTTTGGGCTCTCTTTGGGATGCCTTTTGCAGCTGCAGTGTGCCTGGAGCTCAGGGCTTCCTGGTTTGAGAAACCCTAACCCTAGGCTCAACCCTAACCCTAAACCTAGGCAGGTAAATCAGCCTTGGGTTAGGAAAGGTCCCAAGGAAAAAGGGTTCGAGACAGCCATCTTGTGGCAGTTTTGCGCTCTCTATGGGATGCCTTTTGCAGCTGCAGTGTGCCTGGAGCTCAGGGCTTCCTGGTTTGAGAAACCCTAACCGTAGGCTCAACCCTAACCCTAACCCTAGGCAGGTAATCAGGCTAGGGTTAGGGAAGTTCCCAAGGAAAAAGGGGTGGAGACAGCCATGTTGTGGCAGTTTTGCGCTCTCTTTGGGATGCCTTTTGCAGCTGCAGTGTGCCTGGAGCTCAGGGCTTCCTGGTTTAAGAAACCCTAACCCTAGGCTCAACCCTAACCCTAACCCAAGGCAGGTAAATCAGCCTAGGGTTAGGGAAGGTCCCAAGGAAAAAGGGGTGGAGACAGCCATCTTGTGGCAGTTCTGCACATTTGTTGGGGTGCCTTTAGCAGCTGCAGTGTGCCTGGAGCTCAGGGCTTCCTGGTTTAAGAAACCCTAACCCTAGGCTCTGTAAAGAACTTTTCCATAGGCAGGTAAATCAGGCTAGGGTTGGGGAAGGTCCCAAGGAAAAAGGGGTGGAGACAGCCATCTTGTGGCAGTTTTGCGCTCTCTTTGGGATGCCTTTTGCAGCTTCAGTGTGCCTGGAGCTCAGGGCTTCCTGGTTTGAGAAACCCTAACCCTAGGCTCAACCCTAACCCGAACCCTAGGCAGGTAAATCAGCCTAGGGTTACGGAAGGTCCCAAGGAAAAAGGGCTGGAGACAGCCATGTTGTGGCAGTTTTGCGCTCTCTTTGGGATGCCTTTTGCAGCTGCAGTGTGCCTGGAGCTCAGGGCTCCCTGGTTTAAGAAACCCTAACCCTAGGCTCCACCCTAACCCTAATCCTAAGCAGGTAAATCAGGCTTGGGTTAGGGAAGGTCCCAAGGAAGAAGGGATGGAGACAGCCATGTTGTGCCAGTTTTGCGCTCTCTTTGGGATGCCTTTTGCAGCTGCAGTGTGCCTGGAGCTCAGGGCTTCCTGGTTTGAGAGACCCTAACCGTAGGCTCAACCCTAACCCTAGGCAGGTAAATCAGCCTAGGGTTACGGAAGGTCCCAAGGAAAAAGGGCTGGAGACAGCCATGTTTGGCAGTTTTGCGCTCTCTTTGGGATGCCTTTTGCAGCTGCAGTGTGCCTGGAGATCAGGGCTTCCTCGTTTAAGAAACCCTAACCCTAGGGTCTGTAATGACCTTTTCCTTAGGCAGGTAAATCAGCCTAGGGTTAGGGAAGGTCCCAAGGAAAAAGGGATGGAGACAGCCATGTTGTGGCAGTTTTGCGCTCTCTTTGGGATGCCTTTTGATGCTGCAGTGTGCCTGGAGATCAGGGCTTCCTCGTTTAAGAAACCCTAACTCCAGGCTCCGTAATAACCTTTTCCATAGGCAAGTAAATCACCTAGGGTTAAGTAAGGTCCCAAGGAAAAAGCAGGAGAGACAGCCATGTTGTGGCATTTTTGCGCTCTCTTTGGGATGCCTTTTGCAGCTGCAGTGTGCCTGGAGCTCAGGGCTTCCTGGTTTGAGAAACCCTAACCCTAGGCTCAACCCTAACCCGAACCCTAGGCAGGTAAATCAGCCTAGGGTTAGGGAAGGTCCCAAGGAAAAAGGGGTGGAGACAGCCATCTTGTGGCAGTTCTGCACATTTGTTGGGGTGCCTTTTGCAGCTGCAGTGTGCCTGGAGCTCAGGGCTTCCTGGTTTGAGAAACCCTAACCCTAGGCTCAACCCGAACCCTAACCCAAGGCAGGTAAATCAGCCTAGGGTTACGGAAGGTCCCAAGGAAAAAGGCGGGAGACAGCCATGTTGTGGCAGTTTTGCGCTCTCTTTGGGATGCCTTTTGCAGCTGCAGTGTGCCTGGAGCTCAGGGCTCCCTGGTTTGAGAAACCCTAAACCTAGGCTCAACCCTAACCCTAGGCTCAACCCTAACCCTAATCCTAAGCAGGTAATCAGGCTAGGGTTAGGGAAGGTCCCAAGGAAGAAGGGGTGGAGACAGCCATGTTGTGGCAGTTTTGCGCTCTCTTTGGGATGCCTTTTGCAGCTGCAGTGTGCCTGGAGCTCAGGGCTTCCTGGTTTCAGAAACCCGAACCCTAGGCTCAACCCTAACCCTAAACCTAGGCAGGTAAATCAGCCTAGGGTTAGGGAAGGTCCCAAGGAAGAAG
Source organism: Calcarius lapponicus (assembly GCA_039654755.1). Lineage (NCBI taxonomy): Eukaryota > Metazoa > Chordata > Aves > Passeriformes > Fringillidae > Calcarius > Calcarius lapponicus. The sequence continues at coordinate 27,132,801 of CM077470.1, forward strand.
GGATGGAGATAGCCATGTTGTGGCAGGTTTGCGCTCTCTTTGGGATGCCTTTTGCAACTGCAGTGTGCCTGGAGCTCAGGGCTTCCTGGTTTGAGAGACCCTAAACCTAGGCTCAACCCTAACCCTAACCCTAAGCAGGTAAATCAGCCTAGGGTTAGGGAAGGTCCCAAGGAAAAAGGGATGGACACAGCCATCTTGTGGCAGTTTTGCGCTCTCTTTGCGATGCTTTGATGCTGCAGTGTGCCTGGAGATCAGGGCTTCCTCGTTTAAGAAACCCTAACTCTAGGCTCCGTAATAACCTTTTCCATAGGCAAGTAAATCACCTAGGGTTAAGTAACGTCCCAAGGAAAAAGCAGGAGAGACAGCCATGTTGTGGCATTTTTGCGCTCTCTTTGGGATGCCTTTTGCAGCTGCAGTGTGCCTGGAGGTCAGGGCTTCCTGGTTTGAGAAACCCTAACCCTAGGCTCAACCCTAACCCTAACCCTAGGCAGGTAAATCAGCCTAGGGTTAGGGAAGGTCCAAAGGAAAAAGGGGTGGATACAGCCATCTTGTGGCAGTTCTGCACTTTTCTTGGGGTTCCTTTTGCAGCTGCAGTGTGCCTGGAGCTCAGGGCTTCCTGGTTTCAGAAACCCGAACCCTAGGCTCAACCCTAACCCTAACCCTAGGCAGGTAAATCATCCTAGGGTTAGGAAAGGTCCCAAGGAAAAAGGGGTGGAGACAGCCATGTTGTGGCAGTTTTGCGCTCTCTTTGGGGTGCCTTTTGCAGCTGCAGGGTGCCTGGAGCTCAGGGCTTCCTGGTTTGAGAAACCCTAACCCTAGGCGCAACCGTAACCTTAATCTTAGGCAGGTAAATCAGCCTAGGGTTAGGGAAGGTCCCAAGGAAAAAGGGGTGGAGACAGCCATCTTGTGGCAGTTTTGCGCTCTCTATGGGATGCCTTTTGATGCTGCAGTGTGCCTGGAGCTCAGGGCTTCCTGGTTTAAGAAACCCTAACCCTAGGCTCTGTAATAACCTTTTCCATAGGCAAGTAATTCACCTAGGGTTAAGTAACGTCCCAAGGAAAAAGCAGGAGAGACAGCCATGTTGTGGCATTTTTGCGCTCTCTTTGGGATGCCTTTTGCAGCTGCAGTGTGCCTGGAGCTCAGGGCTTCCTGGTTTGAGAAACCCTAACCCTAGGCTCAACCCTAACCCTAAACCTAGGCAGGTAAATCAGCCTTGGGTTAGGAAAGGTCCCAAGGAAAAAGGGTTCGAGACAGCCATGTTGTGGCAGTTTTGCGCTCTCTTTGGGATGCCTTTTGCAGCTGCAGTGTGCCTGGAGCTCAGGGCTTCCTGGTTTGAGAAACCCTAACGCTACGCGGAACCCTAACCTTAATCCTAGGCAGGTAAATCAGCCTAGGGGTACGGAAGGTCTCAAGGAAAAAGGGGTGGAGACAGCCATCTTGTGGCAGTTTTGCGCTCTCTATGGGATGCCTTTTGCAGCTGCAGTGTGCCTGGAGCTCAGGGCTTCCTGGTTTGAGAAACCCTAACCGTAGGCTCAACCCTAACCCTAACCCTAGGCAGGTAATCAGGCTAGGGTTAGGGAAGTTCCCAAGGAAAAAGGGGTGGAGACAGCCATGTTGTGGCAGTTTTGCGCTCTCTTTGGGATGCCTTTTGCAGCTGCAGTGTGCCTGGAGCTCAGGGCTTCCTGGTTTAAGAAACCCTAACCCTAGGCTCAACCCTAACCCTAACCCAAGGCAGGTAAATCAGCCTAGGGTTAGGGAGGTCCCAAGGAAAAAGGGGTGGAGACAGCCATCTTGTGGCAGTTCTGCACATTTGTTGGGGTGCCTTTAGCAGCTGCAGTGTGCCTGGAGCTCAGGGCTTCCTGGTTTAAGAAACCCTAACCCTAGGCTCTGTAAAGAACTTTTCCATAGGCAGGTAAATCAGGCTAGGGTTGGGGAAGGTCCCAAGGAAAAAGGGGTGGAGACAGCCATCTTGTGGCAGTTTTGCGCTCTCTTTGGGATGCCTTTTGCAGCTTCAGTGTGCCTGGAGCTCAGGGCTTCCTGGTTTGAGAAACCCTAACCCTAGGCTCAACCCTAACCCGAACCCTAGGCAGGTAAATCAGCCTAGGGTTACGGAAGGTCCCAAGGAAAAAGGGCTGGAGACAGCCATGTTGTGGCAGTTTTGCGCTCTCTTTGGGATGCCTTTTGCAGCTGCAGTGTGCCTGGAGCTCAGGGCTCCCTGGTTTAAGAAACCCTAACCCTAGGCTCCACCCTAACCTTAATCCTAAGCAGGTAAATCAGGCTAGGGTTAGGGAAGGTCCCAAGGAAGAAGGGATGGAGACAGCCATGTTTGGCAGTTTTGCGCTCTCTTTGGGATGCCTTTTGCAGCTGCAGTGTGCCTGGAGATCAGGGCTTCCTCGTTTAAGAAACCCTAACCCTAGGGTCTGTAATGACCTTTTCCTTAGGCAGGTAAATCAGCCTAGGGTTAGGGAAGGTCCCAAGGAAAAAGGGATGGAGACAGCCATGTTGTGGCAGTTTTGCGCTCTCTTTGGGATGCCTTTTGCAGCTGCAGTGTGCCTGGAGCTCAGGGCTTCCTGGTTTGAGAAACCCTAACCCTAGGCTCAACCCTAACCCGAACCCTAGGCAGGTAAATCAGCCTAGGGTTAGGGAAGGTCCCAAGGAAAAAGGGGTGGAGACAGCCATCTTGTGGCAGTTCTGCACATTTGTTGGGGTGCCTTTTGCAGCTGCAGTGTGCCTGGAGCTCAGGGCTTCCTGGTTTGAGAAACCCTAACCCTAGGCTCAACCCGAACCCTAACCCTAGGCAGGTAAATCAGCCTAGGGTTACGGAAGATCCCAAGGAAAAAGGGCGGGAGACAGCCATGTTGTGGCAGTTTTGCGCTCTCTTTGGGATGCCTTTTGCAGCTGCAGTGTGCCTGGATCTCAGGGCTCCCTGGTTTGAGAAACCCTAAACCTAGGCTCAACCCTAACCCTAGGCTCAACCCTAACCCTAATCCTAAGCAGGTAATCAGGCTAGGGTTAGGGAAGGTCCCAAGGAAGAAGGGGTGGAGACAGCCATGTTGTGGCAGTTTTGCGCTCTCTTTGGGATGCCTTTTGCAGCTGCAGTGTGCCTGGAGCTCAGGGCTTCCTGGTTTCAGAAACCCGAACCCTAGGCTCAACCCTAACCCTAAACCTAGGCAGGTAAATCAGCCTAGGGTTAGGGAAGGTCCCAAGGAAGAAGGGATGGAGATAGCCATGTTGTGGCAGGTTTGCGCTCTCTTTGGGATGCCTTTTGCAACTGCAGTGTGCCTGGAGCTCAGGGCTTCCTGGTTTGAGAGACCCTAACCCTAGGCTCAACCCTAACCCTAACCCTAAGAATGTAAATCAGCCTTGGGTTAGGGAAGGTCCCAAGGAAAAAGGGATGGACACAGCCATCTTGTGGCAGTTTTGCGCTCTCTTTGCGATGCTTTGATGCTGCAGTGTGCCTGGAGATCAGGGCTTCCTCGTTTAAGAAACCCTAACTCTAGGCTCCGTAATACCCTTTTCCATATGCAAGTAAATCACCTAGGGTTAAGTAACGTCCCAAGGAAAAAGCAGGAGAGACAGCCATGATGTGGCATTTTTGGGCTCTCTTTGGGATGCCTTTTGCAGCTGCAGTGTGCCTGGAGCTCAGGGCTTCCTGCTTTGAGAAACCGTAACCCTACGCGGAACCCTAACCTTAATCCTAGGCAGGTAAATCAGCCTAGGGTTACGGAAGGTCCCAAGGAAAAAGGGGTGGAGACAGCCATGTTGTGGCAGTTTTGCGCTCTCTTTGGGATGCCTTTTGCAGCTGCAGTGTGCCTGGAGCTCAGGGCTTCCTGGTTTGAGAAACCCTAACCCTAGGCTCAACCCTAAACCTAACCCTAGGAAGGTAGTTCAGCCTAGGGTTACGGAAGGTCCAAAGGAAAAAGGGCGGGAGACAGCCATGTTGTGGCAGTTTTGCGCTCTCTATGGGATGCCTTTTGCAGCTGCAGTGTGCCTGGAGCTCAGGGCTTCCTGGTTTCAGAAACCCTAACCCTAGGCTCTGTAATAAACTTTTCCATAGGCAAGTAAATCACCTAGGGTTAAGTAAGGTCCCAAGGAAAAACCAGTGGAGACAGTCGTGTTGTGGCAGTTTTGTGCTCTCTTTGGGATGCCTTTTGCAGCTGCAGTGTGCCTGGAGCTCAGGGCTTCCTGGTTTGAGAAACCCTAACCCTAGGCTCAACCCTAACCCTAACCCTAGGCAGGTAAATCAGCCTAGGGTTAGGGAAGGTCCCAAGGAAGAAGGGATCGAGACAGCCATCTTGTGGCAGTTTTGCGCTCTCTATGGGATGCCTTTTGATGCTGCAGTGTGCCTGGAGATCAGGGCTTCCTCGTTTAAGAAACCCTAACTCTAGGCTCCGTAATAACCTATTCCATAGGCAAGTAAATCACCTAGGGTTAAGTAACGTCCCAAGGAAAAAGCAGGAGAGACAGCCATCTTGTGCCAGTTTTGCGCTCTCTTTGGGATGCCTTTTGCAGCTGCAGTGTGCCTGGAGCTCAGGGCTTCCTGGTTTGAGAAACCCTAACCCTAGGCTCAACCCTAACCCTAACCCTAGGCAGGTAAATCAGCCTTGGGTTAGGAAAGGTCCCAAGGAAAAAGGGGTCGAGACAGCCATGTTGTGGCAGTTTTGCGCTCTCTTTGGGATGCCTTTTGCAGCTGCAGTGTGCCTGGAGCTCAGGGCTTCCTGGTTTGAGAAACCCTAACCCTACGCGGAACCCTAACCTTAATCCTAGGCAGGTAAATCAGCCTAGGGTTAGGGAAGATCCCAAGGAAAAAGGGGTGGAGACAGCCATCTTGTAGCAGTTCTGCACATTTGTTGGGGTGCCTTTAGCAGCTGTAGTGTGCCTGGAGCTCAGGGCTTCCTGGTTTAAAAAACCCTAACCCTAGGCTCAACCCTAATGTTACCCTAGGCAGGTAAATCAGCCTAGGGTTAGGGAAGGTCCCAAGGAAAAATGGGTGGAGACAGCCATGTTGTGCCAGTTTTGCGCTCTCTTTGGGATGCCTTTTGCAGCTGCAGTGTGCCTGGAGCTCAGGGTTTCCTGGTTTCAGAAACCCTAACCCTAGGCTCAACCCTAACCCTATCCCTAGGCAGGTAAATCAGCCTAGGGTTACGGAAGGTCCCAAGGAAAAAGGGGTGGAGACAGCCATCTTGTGGCAGTTCTGCACTTTTCTTGGGGTGCCTTTTGCAGCTGCAGTGTGCCTGGAGCTCAGGGCTTCCTGGTTTCAGAAACCCGAACCCGAGGCTCAACCCTAACCTTAAACCTAGGCAGGTAAATCAGCCTAGGGTTACGGAAGGTCCCAAGGAAAAAGGGCTGGAGACAGCCATCTTGTGCCAGTTTTGCGCTCTCTTTGGGATGCCTTTTGCAGCTGCAGTGTGCCTGGAGCTCAGGGCTTCCTGGTTTAAGAAATTCTTAGCGTAGGCTCTGTAATAAACTTTTCCATAGGCAAGTAAATCACCTAGGGTTAAGTAAGGTCCCAAGGAAAAACCAGTGGAGACAGTCGTGTTGTGGCAGTTTTGTGCTCTCTTTGGGATGCCTTTTGCAGCTGCAGTGTGCCTGGAGCTCAGGGCTTCCTGGTTTAAGAAACCCTGACCCTAGGCTCTGTAATGACCTTTTCCATAGGCAGGTCAATCAGGCTATGTTTAGGGAAGGTCCCAAGGAAAAAGGGGTGGAGACAGCCATCTTGTGGCAGTTTTGCGCTCTCTTTGGGATGCCTTTTGCAGCTGCAGTGTGCCTGGAGCTCAGGGCTTCCTGGTTTAAAAAACCCTAACCCTAGGCTCAACCCTAACCCTAACCCTAGGCAGGTAAATCAGCCTAGGGTTAGGGAAGGTCCCAAGGAAAAAGGGGTGGAGACAGCCATGTTGTGGCAGTTTTGCACTCTCTTTGGGATGCCTTTTGCAGCTGCAGTGTGCCTGGAGCTCAGGGCTTCCTGGTTTAAGAAACCCTAACCCTAGGCTCAACCCTAACCCTAACCCTAGGCAGATAAATCAGCCTAGGGTTAGGGAAGGTCCCAAGGAAAAAGGGGTGGAGACAGCCATGTTGTGCCAGTTTTGCGCTCTCTTTGGGATGCCTTTTGCAGCTGCAGTGTGCCTGGAGCTCAGGGTTTCCTGGTTTCAGAAACCCTAACCCTAGGCTCAACCCTAACCCTATCCCTAGGCAGGTAAATCAGCCTAGGGTTACGGAAGGTCCCAAGGAAAAAGGGGTGGAGACAGCCATCTTGTGGCAGTTTTGCGCTCTCTATGGGATGCCTTTTGCAGCTGCAGTGTGCCTGGAGCTCAGGGCTTCCTGGTTTGAGAAACCCTAACCGTAGGCTCAACCCTAACCCTAACCCTAGGCAGGTAATCAGGCTAGGGTTAGGGAAGTTCCCAAGGAAAAAGGGGTGGAGACAGCCATGTTGTGGCAGTTTTGCGCTCTCTTTGGGATGCCTTTTGCAGCTGCAGTGTGCCTGGAGCTCAGGGCTTCCTGGTTTAAGAAACCCTAACCCTAGGCTCAACCCTAACCCTAACCCAAGGCAGGTAAATCAGCCTAGGGTTAGGGAGGTCCCAAGGAAAAAGGGGTGGAGACAGCCATCTTGTGGCAGTTCTGCACATTTGTTGGGGTGCCTTTAGCAGCTGCAGTGTGCCTGGAGCTCAGGGCTTCCTGGTTTAAGAAACCCTAACCCTAGGCTCTGTAAAGAACTTTTCCATAGGCAGGTAAATCAGGCTAGGGTTGGGGAAGGTCCCAAGGAAAAAGGGGTGGAGACAGCCATCTTGTGGCAGTTTTGCGCTCTCTTTGGGATGCCTTTTGCAGCTTCAGTGTGCCTGGAGCTCAGGGCTTCCTGGTTTGAGAAACCCTAACCCTAGGCTCAACCCTAACCCGAACCCTAGGCAGGTAAATCAGCCTAGGGTTACGGAAGGTCCCAAGGAAAAAGGGCTGGAGACAGCCATGTTGTGGCAGTTTTGCGCTCTCTTTGGGATGCCTTTTGCAGCTGCAGTGTGCCTGGAGCTCAGGGCTCCCTGGTTTAAGAAACCCTAACCCTAGGCTCCACCCTAACCCTAATCCTAAGCAGGTAAATCAGGCTAGGGTTAGGGAAGGTCCCAAGGAAGAAGGGATGGAGACAGCCATGTTGTGCCAGTTTTGCGCTCTCTTTGGGATGCCTTTTGAAACTGCAGTGTGCCTGGAGCTCAGGGCTTCCTGGTTTGAGAGACCCTAACCGTAGGCTCAACCCTAACCCTAACCCTAGGCAGGTAAATCAGCCTAGGGTTACGGAAGGTCCCAAGGAAAAAGGGCTGGAGACAGCCATGTTTGGCAGTTTTGCGCTCTCTTTGGGATGCCTTTTGCAGCTGCAGTGTGCCTGGAGATCAGGGCTTCCTCGTTTAAGAAACCCTAACTCCAGGCTCCGTAATAACCTTTTCCATAGGCAAGTAAATCACCTAGGGTTAAGTAAGGTCCCAAGGAAAAAGCAGGAGAGACAGCCATGTTGTGGCATTTTTGCGCTCTCTTTGGGATGCCTTTTGCAGCTGCAGTGTGCCTGGAGCTCAGGGCTTCCTGGTTTGAGAAACCCTAACCCTAGGCTCAACCCTAACCCGAACCCTAGGCAGGTAAATCAGCCTAGGGTTAGGGAAGGTCCCAAGGAAAAAGGGGTGGAGACAGCCATCTTGTGGCAGTTCTGCACATTTGTTGGGGTGCCTTTTGCAGCTGCAGTGTGCCTGGAGCTCAGGGCTTCCTGGTTTGAGAAACCCTAACCCTAGGCTCAACCCGAACCCTAACCCTAGGCAGGTAAATCAGCCTAGGGTTACGGAAGGTCCCAAGGAAAAAGGGCGGGAGACAGCCATGTTGTGGCAGTTTTGCGCTCTCTTTGGGATGCCTTTTGCAGCTGCAGTGTGCCTGGAGCTCAGGGCTCCCTGGTTTGAGAAACCCTAAACCTAGGCTCAACCCTAACCCTAGGCTCAACCCTAACCCTAATCCTAAGCAGGTAATCAGGCTAGGGTTAGGGAAGGTCCCAAGGAAGAAGGGGTGGAGACAGCCATGTTGTGGCAGTTTTGCGCTCTCTTTGGGATGCCTTTTGCAGCTGCAGTGTGCCTGGAGCTCAGGGCTTCCTGGATTCAGAAACCCGAACCCTAGGCTCAACCCTAACCCTAAACCTAGGCAGGTAAATCAGCCTAGGGTTAGGGAAGGTCCCAAGGAAGAAGGGATGGAGATAGCCATGTTGTGGCAGGTTTGCGCTCTCTTTGGGATGCCTTTTGCAACTGCAGTGTGCCTGGAGCTCAGGGCTTCCTGCTTTGAGAAACCCTAACCCTAGGCTCAACCCTAACCCTAACCCTAAGCAGGTAAATCAGCCTAGGGTTAGGGAAGGTCCCAAGGAAAAAGGGATGGACACAGCCATCTTGTGGCAGTTTTGCGCTCTCTTTGCGATGCTTTGATGCTGCAGTGTGCCTGGAGATCAGGGCTTCCTCGTTTAAGAAACCCTAACTCTAGGCTCCGTAATACCCTTTTCCATATGCAAGTAAATCACCTAGGGTTAAGTAACGTCCCAAGGAAAAAGCAGGAGAGACAGCCATGATGTGGCATTTTTGGGCTCTCTTTGGGATGCCTTTTGCAGCTGCAGTGTGCCTGGAGCTCAGGGCTTCCTGCTTTGAGAAACCGTAACCCTACGCGGAACCCTAACCTTAATCCTAGGCAGGTAAATCAGCCTAGGGTTACGGAAGGTCCCAAGGAAAAAGGGGTGGAGACAGCCATGTTGTGGCAGTTTTGCGCTCTCTATGGGATGCCTTTTGCAGCTGCAGTGTGCCTGGAGCTCAGGGCTTCCTGGTTTGAGAAACCCTAACCCTAGGCTCAACCCTAACCCTAACCCTAGGCAGGTAAATCAGCCTAGGGTTAGGGAAGGTCCCAAGGAAAAAGGGGTGGAGACAGCCATCTTGTGGCAGTTCTGCACATTTGTTGGGGTGCCTTTAGCAGCTGTAGTGTGCCTGGAGCTCAGGGCTTCCTGGTTTAAAAAACCCTAACCCTAGGCTCAACCCTAATGTTACCCTAGGCAGGTAAATCAGCCTAGGGTTAGGGAAGGTCCCAAGGAAAAATGGGTGGAGACAGCCATGTTGTGCCAGTTTTGCGCTCTCTTTGGGATGCCTTTTGCAGCTGCAGTGTGCCTGGAGCTCAGGGTTTCCTGGTTTCAGAAACCCTAACCCTAGGCTCAACCCTAACCCTATCCCTAGGCAGGTAAATCAGCCTAGGGTTACGGAAGGTCCCAAGGAAAAAGGGGTGGAGACAGCCATCTTGTGGCAGTTCTGCACTTTTCTTGGGGTGCCTTTTGCAGCTGCAGTGTGCCTGGAGCTCAGGGCTTCCTGGTTTCAGAAACCCGAACCCGAGGCTCAACCCTAACCCTAAACCTAGGCAGGTAAATCAGCCTTGGGTTAGGAAAGGTCCCAAGGAAAAAGGGGTGGAGACAGCCATGTTGTGGCAGTTTTGCGCTCTCTTTGGTATGCCTTTTGCAGCTGCAGTGTGCCTGGAGCTCAGGGCTTCCTGGTTTGAGAAACCCTAACCCTAGGCGCAACACTAACCTTAATCCTAGGCAGGTAAATCAGCCTAGGGTTACGGAAGGTCCCAAGGAAAAAGGGCTGGAGACAGCCATCTTGTGCCAGTTTTGCGCTCTCTTTGGGATGCCTTTTGCAGCTGCAGTGTGCCTGGAGCTCAGGGCTTCCTGGTTTAAGAAATTCTTAGCGTAGGCTCTGTAATAAACTTTTCCATAGGCAAGTAAATCACCTAGGGTTAAGTAAGGTCCCAAGGAAAAACCAGTGGAGACAGTCGTGTTGTGGCAGTTTTGTGCTCTCTTTGGGATGCCTTTTGCAGCTGCAGTGTGCCTGGAGCTCAGGGCTTCCTGGTTTAAGAAACCCTGACCCTAGGCTCTGTAATGACCTTTTCCATAGGCAGGTCAATCAGGCTATGTTTAGGGAAGGTCCCAAGGAAAAAGGGGTGGAGACAGCCATCTTGTGGCAGTTTTGCGCTCTCTTTGGGATGCCTTTTGCAGCTGCAGTGTGCCTGGAGCTCAGGGCTTCCTGGTTTAAAAAACCCTAACCCTAGGCTCAACCCTAACCCTAACCCTAGGCAGGTAAATCAGCCTAGGGTTAGGGAAGGTCCCAAGGAAAAAGGGGTGGAGACAGCCATGTTGTGGCAGTTTTGCACTCTCTTTGGGATGCCTTTTGCAGCTGCAGTGTGCCTGGAGCTCAGGGCTTCCTGGTTTAAGAAACCCTAACCCTAGGCTCAACCCTAACCCTAACCCTAGGCAGATAAATCAGCCTAGGGTTAGGGAAGGTCCCAAGGAAAAAGGGGTGGAGACAGCCATGTTGTGCCAGTTTTGCGCTCTCTTTGGGATGCCTTTTGCAGCTGCAGTGTGCCTGGAGCTCAGGGTTTCCTGGTTTCAGAAACCCTAACCCTAGGCTCAACCCTAACCCTAACCCAAGGCAGGTAAATCAGCCTAGGGTTAGGGAAGGTCCCAAGGAAAAAGGGGTGGAGACAGCCATCTTGTGGCAGTTCTGCACATTTGTTGGGGTGCCTTTAGCAGCTGCAGTGTGCCTGGAGCTCAGGGCTTCCTGGTTTAAGAAACCCTAACCCTAGGCTCTGTAAAGAACTTTTCCATAGGCAGGTAAATCAGGCTAGGGTTGGGGAAGGTCCCAAGGAAAAAGGGGTGGAGACAGCCATCTTGTGGCAGTTTTGCGCTCTCTTTGGGATGCCTTTTGCAGCTTCAGTGTGCCTGGAGCTCAGGGCTTCCTGGTTTGAGAGACCCTAACCGTAGGCTCAACCCTAACCCTAACCCTAGGCAGGTAAATCAGCCTAGGGTTACGGAAGGTCCCAAGGAAAAAGGGCTGGAGACAGCCATGTTTGGCAGTTTTGCGCTCTCTTTGGGATGCCTTTTGCAGCTGCAGTGTGCCTGGAGATCAGGGCTTCCTCGTTTAAGAAACCCTAACTCCAGGCTCCGTAATAACCTTTTCCATAGGCAAGTAAATCACCTAGGGTTAAGTAAGGTCCCAAGGAAAAAGCAGGAGAGACAGCCATGTTGTGGCATTTTTGCGCTCTCTTTGGGATGCCTTTTGCAGCTGCAGTGTGCCTGGAGCTCAGGGCTTCCTGGTTTGAGAAACCCTAACCCTAGGCTCAACCCTAACCCGAACCCTAGGCAGGTAAATCAGCCTAGGGTTAGGGAAGGTCCCAAGGAAAAAGGGGTGGAGACAGCCATCTTGTGGCAGTTCTGCACATTTGTTGGGGTGCCTTTTGCAGCTGCAGTGTGCCTGGAGCTCAGGGCTTCCTGGTTTGAGAAACCCTAACCCTAGGCTCAACCCGAACCCTAACCCTAGGCAGGTAAATCAGCCTAGGGTTACGGAAGGTCCCAAGGAAAAAGGGCGGGAGACAGCCATGTTGTGGCAGTTTTGCGCTCTCTTTGGGATGCCTTTTGCAGCTGCAGTGTGCCTGGAGCTCAGGGCTCCCTGGTTTGAGAAACCCTAAACCTAGGCTCAACCCTAACCCTAGGCTCAACCCTAACCCTAATCCTAAGCAGGTAATCAGGCTAGGGTTAGGGAAGGTCCCAAGGAAGAAGGGGTGGAGACAGCCATGTTGTGGCAGTTTTGCGCTCTCTTTGGGATGCCTTTTGCAGCTGCAGTGTGCCTGGAGCTCAGGGCTTCCTGGTTTCAGAAACCCGAACCCTAGGCTCAACCCTAACCCTAAACCTAGGCAGGTAAATCAGCCTAGGGTTAGGGAAGGTCCCAAGGAAGAAGGGATGGAGATAGCCATGTTGTGGCAGGTTTGCGCTCTCTTTGGGATGCCTTTTGCAACTGCAGTGTGCCTGGAGCTCAGGGCTTCCTGGTTTGAGAGACCCTAACCCTAGGCTCAACCCTAACCCTAACCCTAAGCAGGTAAATCAGCCTAGGGTTAGGGAAGGTCCCAAGGAAAAAGGGATGGACACAGCCATCTTGTGGCAGTTTTGCGCTCTCTTTGCGATGCTTTGATGCTGCAGTGTGCCTGGAGATCAGGGCTTCCTCGTTTAAGAAACCCTAACTCTAGGCTCCGTAATACCCTTTTCCATATGCAAGTAAATCACCTAGGGTTAAGTAACGTCCCAAGGAAAAAGCAGGAGAGACAGCCATGATGTGGCATTTTTGGGCTCTCTTTGGGATGCCTTTTGCAGCTGCAGTGTGCCTGGAGCTCAGGGCTTCCTGCTTTGAGAAACCGTAACCCTAGGCTCAACCCTAACCCTAACCCTAAGCAGGTAAATCAGCCTAGGGTTACGGAAGGTCCCAAGGAAAAAGGGGTGGAGACAGCCATGTTGTGGCAGTTTTGCGCTCTCTATGGGATGCCTTTTGCAGCTGCAGTGTGCCTGGAGCTCAGGGCTTCCTGGTTTGAGAAACCCTAACCCTAGGCTCAACCCTAACCCTAACCCTAGGCAGGTAAATCAGCCTAGGGTTAGGGAAGGTCCCAAGGAAAAAGGGGTGGAGACAGCCATCTTGTGGCAGTTCTGCACATTTGTTGGGGTGCCTTTAGCAGCTGTAGTGTGCCTGGAGCTCAGGGCTTCCTGGTTTAAAAAACCCTAACCCTAGGCTCAACCCTAATGTTACCCTAGGCAGGTAAATCAGCCTAGGGTTAGGGAAGGTCCCAAGGAAAAATGGGTGGAGACAGCCATGTTGTGCCAGTTTTGCGCTCTCTTTGGGATGCCTTTTGCAGCTGCAGTGTGCCTGGAGCTCAGGGTTTCCTGGTTTCAGAAACCCTAACCCTAGGCTCAACCCTAACCCTATCCCTAGGCAGGTAAATCAGCCTAGGGTTACGGAAGGTCCCAAGGAAAAAGGGGTGGAGACAGCCATCTTGTGGCAGTTCTGCACTTTTCTTGGGGTGCCTTTTGCAGCTGCAGTGTGCCTGGAGCTCAGGGCTTCCTGGTTTCAGAAACCCGAACCCGAGGCTCAACCCTAACCCTAAACCTAGGCAGGTAAATCAGCCTTGGGTTAGGAAAGGTCCCAAGGAAAAAGGGGTGGAGACAGCCATGTTGTGGCAGTTTTGCGCTCTCTTTGGTATGCCTTTTGCAGCTGCAGTGTGCCTGGAGCTCAGGGCTTCCTGGTTTGAGAAACCCTAACCCTAGGCGCAACACTAACCTTAATCCTAGGCAGGTAAATCAGCCTAGGGTTACGGAAGGTCCCAAGGAAAAAGGGGTGGAGACAGCCATCTTGTGCCAGTTTTGCGCTCTCTTTGGGATGCCTTTTGCAGCTGCAGTGTGCCTGGAGCTCAGGGCTTCCTGGTTTAAGAAATTCTTAGCGTAGGCTCTGTAATAAACTTTTCCATAGGCAAGTAAATCACCTAGGGTTAAGTAAGGTCCCAAGGAAAAACCAGTGGAGACAGTCGTGTTGTGGCAGTTTTGTGCTCTCTTTGGGATGCCTTTTGCAGCTGCAGTGTGCCTGGAGCTCAGGGCTTCCTGGTTTAAGAAACCCTGACCCTAGGCTCTGTAATGACCTTTTCCATAGGCAGGTCAATCAGGCTATGTTTAGGGAAGGTCCCAAGGAAAAAGGGGTGGAGACAGCCATCTTGTGGCAGTTTTGCGCTCTCTTTGGGATGCCTTTTGCAGCTGCAGTGTGCCTGGAGCTCAGGGCTTCCTGGTTTAAAAAACCCTAACCCTAGGCTCAACCCTAACCCTAACCCTAGGCAGGTAAATCAGCCTAGGGTTAGGGAAGGTCCCAAGGAAAAAGGGGTGGAGACAGCCATGTTGTGGCAGTTTTGCACTCTCTTTGGGATGCCTTTTGCAGCTGCAGTGTGCCTGGAGCTCAGGGCTTCCTGGTTTAAGAAACCCTAACCCTAGGCTCAACCCTAATGTTACCCTAGGCAGATAAATCAGCCTAGGGTTAGGGAAGGTCCCAAGGAAAAAGGGGTGGAGACAGCCATGTTGTGCCAGTTTTGCGCTCTCTTTGGGATGCCTTTTGCAGCTGCAGTGTGCCTGGAGCTCAGGGTTTCCTGGTTTCAGAAACCCTAACCCTAGGCTCAACCCTAACCCTATCCCTAGGCAGGTAAATCAGCCTAGGGTTACGGAAGGTCCCAAGGAAAAAGGGGTGGAGACAGCCATCTTGTGGCAGTTCTGCACTTTTCTTGGGGTGCCTTTTGCAGCTGCAGTGTGCCTGGAGCTCAGGGCTTCCTGGTTTCAGAAACCCGAACCCGAGGCTCAACCCTAACCCTAAACCTAGGCAGGTAAATCAGCCTTGGGTTAGGAAAGGTCCCAAGGAAAAAGGGGTGGAGACAGCCATGTTGTGGCAGTTTTGCGCTCTCTTTGGTATGCCTTTTGCAGCTGCAGTGTGCCTGGAGCTCAGGGCTTCCTGGTTTGAGAAACCCTAACCCTAGGCGCAACACTAACCTTAATCCTAGGCAGGTAAATCAGCCTAGGGTTACGGAAGGTCCCAAGGAAAAAGGGGTGGAGACAGCCATCTTGTGCCAGTTTTGCGCTCTCTTTGGGATGCCTTTTGCAGCTGCAGTGTGCCTGGAGCTCAGGGCTTCCTGGTTTAAGAAATTCTTAGCGTAGGCTCTGTAATAAACTTTTCCATAGGCAAGTAAATCACCTAGGGTTAAGTAAGGTCCCAAGGAAAAACCAGTGGAGACAGTCGTGTTGTGGCAGTTTTGTGCTCTCTTTGGGATGCCTTTTGCAGCTGCAGTGTGCCTGGAGCTCAGGGCTTCCTGGTTTAAGAAACCCTGACCCTAGGCTCTGTAATGACCTTTTCCATAGGCAGGTCAATCAGGCTATGTTTAGGGAAGGTCCCAAGGAAAAAGGGGTGGAGACAGCCATCTTGTGGCAGTTTTGCGCTCTCTTTGGGATGCCTTTTGCAGCTGCAGTGTGCCTGGAGCTCAGGGCTTCCTGGTTTAAAAAACCCTAACCCTAGGCTCAACCCTAACCCTAACCCTAGGCAGGTAAATCAGCCTAGGGTTAGGGAAGGTCCCAAGGAAAAAGGGGTGGAGACAGCCATGTTGTGGCAGTTTTGCACTCTCTTTGGGATGCCTTTTGCAGCTGCAGTGTGCCTGGAGCTCAGGGCTTCCTGGTTTAAGAAACCCTAACCCTAGGCTCAACCCTAACCCTAACCCTAGGCAGATAAATCAGCCTAGGGTTAGGGAAGGTCCCAAGGAAAAATGGGTGGAGACAGCCATGTTGTGCCAGTTTTGCGCTCTCTTTGGGATGCCTTTTGCAGCTGCAGTGTGCCTGGAGCTCAGGGTTTCCTGGTTTCAGAAACCCTAACCCTAGGCTCAACCCTAACCCTATCCCTAGGCAGGTAAATCAGCCTAGGGTTACGGAAGGTCCCAAGGAAAAAGGGGTGGAGACAGCCATCTTGTGGCAGTTCTGCACTTTTCTTGGGGTGCCTTTTGCAGCTGCAGTGTGCCTGGAGCTCAGGGCTTCCTGGTTTCAGAAACCCGAACCCGAGGCTCAACCCTAACCCTAAACCTAGGCAGGTAAATCAGCCTTGGGTTAGGAAAGGTCCCAAGGAAAAAGGGGTGGAGACAGCCATGTTGTGGCAGTTTTGCGCTCTCTTTGGTATGCCTTTTGCAGCTGCAGTGTGCCTGGAGCTCAGGGCTTCCTGGTTTGAGAAACCCTAACCCTAGGCGCAACACTAACCTTAATCCTAGGCAGGTAAATCAGCCTAGGGTTACGGAAGGTCCCAAGGAAAAAGGGGTGGAGACAGCCATCTTGTGCCAGTTTTGCGCTCTCTTTGGGATGCCTTTTGCAGCTGCAGTGTGCCTGGAGCTCAGGGCTTCCTGGTTTAAGAAATTCTTAGCGTAGGCTCTGTAATAAACTTTTCCATAGGCAAGTAAATCACCTAGGGTTAAGTAAGGTCCCAAGGAAAAACCAGTGGAGACAGTCGTGTTGTGGCAGTTTTGTGCTCTCTTTGGGATGCCTTTTGCAGCTGCAGTGTGCCTGGAGCTCAGGGCTTCCTGGTTTAAGAAACCCTGACCCTAGGCTCTGTAATGACCTTTTCCATAGGCAGGTCAATCAGGCTATGTTTAGGGAAGGTCCCAAGGAAAAAGGGGTGGAGACAGCCATCTTGTGGCAGTTTTGCGCTCTCTTTGGGATGCCTTTTGCAGCTGCAGTGTGCCTGGAGCTCAGGGCTTCCTGGTTTAAAAAACCCTAACCCTAGGCTCAACCCTAACCCTAACCCTAGGCAGGTAAATCAGCCTAGGGTTAGGGAAGGTCCCAAGGAAAAAGGGGTGGAGACAGCCATGTTGTGGCAGTTTTGCACTCTCTTTGGGATGCCTTTTGCAGCTGCAGTGTGCCTGGAGCTCAGGGCTTCCTGGTTTAAGAAACCCTAACCCTAGGCTCAACCCTAACCCTAACCCTAGGCAGGTAAATCAGCCTAGGGTTACGGAAGGTCCCAAGGAAAAAGGGCTGGAGACAGCCATGTTGTGGCAGTTTTGCGCTCTCTTTGGGATGCCTTTTGCAGCTGCAGTGTGCCTGGAGATCAGGGCTTCCTCGTTTAAGAAACCCTAACCCTAGGGTCTGTAATGACCTTTTCCTTAGGCAGGTAAATCAGCCTAGGGTTAGGGAAGGTCCCAAGGAAAAAGGGGTGGAGACAGCCATGTTGTGGCAGTTTTGCGCTCTCTTTGGGATGCCTTTTGCAGCTGCACTGTGCCTGGAGCTCAGGGCTCCCTGGTTTAAGAAACCCTAACATAGGCTCAACCCTAACCCTAATCCTAAGCAGGTAAATCAGCCTAGGGTTAGGGAAGGTCCCAAGGAAGAAGGGGTGGAGACAGCCATGTTGTGGCAGTTTTGCGCTCTCTTTGGGATGCCTTTTGCAGCTGCAGTGTGCCTGGAGTTCAGGGCTTCCTCGTTTAAGAAACCCTAACTCCAGGCTCCGTAATAACCTTTTCCATAGGCAAGTAAATCACCTAGGGTTAAGTAACGTCCCAAGGAAAAAGCAGGAGAGACAGCCATGTTGTGGCATTTTTGCGCTCTCTTTGGGATGCCTTTTGCAGCTGCAGTGTGCCTGGAGCTCAGGGCTTCCTGGTTTAAGAAACCCTAACCCTAGGCTCAACCCTAACCCTAACCCTAGGCAGGTAAATCAGCCTAGGGTTAGGGAAGGTCCCAAGGAAAAAGGGGTGGAGACAGCCATCTTGTGGCACTTCTGCACTTTTCTTGGGGTGCCTTTTGCAGCTGCAGTGTGCCTGGAGCTCAGGGCTTCCTGGTTTCAGAAACCCGAACCCTAGGCTCAACCCTAACCCTAACCCTAGTCAGGTAAATCAGCCTAGGGTTAGGAAAGGTCCCAAGGAAAAAGGGGTGGAGACAGCCATGTTGTGCCAGTTTTGCGCTCTCTTTGGGATGCCTTTTGCAGCTGCAGTGTGCCTGCAGCTCAGGGCTTCCTGGTTTAAGGAACCCTAACCCTCGGTTCTGTAATAACCTTTTCCATAGTCAGGTAAATCAGCCTAGGGTTAGGGAAGGTCCCAAGGAATAAGGGATGGAGACGGCAATGTTGTGGCAGTTCTGCACTTTCCTTGGGGTGCCTTTTGCCGCTGCAGTGTGCCTGGAGCTCAGGGCTTCCTGGTTTAAGAAACCCTAACCCTAGGCTCAACCCTAACCCTAACCCTAGTCAGGTAAATCAGCCTAGGGTTAGGGAAGGTCCCAAGGAAAAAGGGGTGGAGACAGCCATCTTGTGGCAGTTCTGCACATTTGTTGGGGTGCCTTTAGCAGCTGTAGTGTGCCTGGAGCTCAGGGCTTCCTGGTTTAAAAAACCCTAACCCTAGGCTCAACCCTAATGTTACCCTAGGCAGGTA
The DNA here is from genome assembly GCA_039654755.1 of Calcarius lapponicus. NCBI lineage: Eukaryota > Metazoa > Chordata > Aves > Passeriformes > Fringillidae > Calcarius > Calcarius lapponicus. Next base: position 27,150,579 of record CM077470.1, read on the forward strand.
AATCAGCCTAGGGTTAGGGAAGGTCCCAAGGAAAAATGGGTGGAGACAGCCATGTTGTGCCAGTTTTGCGCTCTCTTTGGGATGCCTTTTGCAGCTGCAGTGTGCCTGGAGCTCAGGGTTTCCTGGTTTCAGAAACCCTAACCCTAGGCTCAACCCTAACCCTATCCCTAGGCAGGTAAATCAGCCTAGGGTTACGGAAGGTCCCAAGGAAAAAGGGGTGGAGACAGCCATCTTGTGGCAGTTCTGCACTTTTCTTGGGGTGCCTTTTGCAGCTGCAGTGTGCCTGGAGCTCAGGGCTTCCTGGTTTCAGAAACCCGAACCCGAGGCTCAACCCTAACCCTAAACCTAGGCAGGTAAATCAGCCTTGGGTTAGGAAAGGTCCCAAGGAAAAAGGGGTGGAGACAGCCATGTTGTGGCAGTTTTGCGCTCTCTTTGGTATGCCTTTTGCAGCTGCAGTGTGCCTGGAGCTCAGGGCTTCCTGGTTTGAGAAACCCTAACCCTAGGCGCAACACTAACCTTAATCCTAGGCAGGTAAATCAGCCTAGGGTTACGGAAGGTCCCAAGGAAAAAGGGGTGGAGACAGCCATCTTGTGCCAGTTTTGCGCTCTCTTTGGGATGCCTTTTGCAGCTGCAGTGTGCCTGGAGCTCAGGGCTTCCTGGTTTAAGAAATTCTTAGCGTAGGCTCTGTAATAAACTTTTCCATAGGCAAGTAAATCACCTAGGGTTAAGTAAGGTCCCAAGGAAAAACCAGTGGAGACAGTCGTGTTGTGGCAGTTTTGTGCTCTCTTTGGGATGCCTTTTGCAGCTGCAGTGTGCCTGGAGCTCAGGGCTTCCTGGTTTAAGAAACCCTGACCCTAGGCTCTGTAATGACCTTTTCCATAGGCAGGTCAATCAGGCTATGTTTAGGGAAGGTCCCAAGGAAAAAGGGGTGGAGACAGCCATCTTGTGGCAGTTTTGCGCTCTCTTTGGGATGCCTTTTGCAGCTGCAGTGTGCCTGGAGCTCAGGGCTTCCTGGTTTAAAAAACCCTAACCCTAGGCTCAACCCTAACCCTAACCCTAGGCAGGTAAATCAGCCTAGGGTTAGGGAAGGTCCCAAGGAAAAAGGGGTGGAGACAGCCATGTTGTGGCAGTTTTGCACTCTCTTTGGGATGCCTTTTGCAGCTGCAGTGTGCCTGGAGCTCAGGGCTTCCTGGTTTAAGAAACCCTAACCCTAGGCTCAACCCTAACCCTAACCCTAGGCAGATAAATCAGCCTAGGGTTAGGGAAGGTCCCAAGGAAAAAGGGGTGGAGACAGCCATGTTGTGCCAGTTTTGCGCTCTCTTTGGGATGCCTTTTGCAGCTGCAGTGTGCCTGGAGCTCAGGGTTTCCTGGTTTCAGAAACCCTAACCCTAGGCTCAACCCTAACCCTATCCCTAGGCAGGTAAATCAGCCTAGGGTTACGGAAGGTCCCAAGGAAAAAGGGGTGGAGACAGCCATCTTGTGGCAGTTCTGCACTTTTCTTGGGGTGCCTTTTGCAGCTGCAGTGTGCCTGGAGCTCAGGGCTTCCTGGTTTCAGAAACCCGAACCCGAGGCTCAACCCTAACCCTAAACCTAGGCAGGTAAATCAGCCTTGGGTTAGGAAAGGTCCCAAGGAAAAAGGGGTGGAGACAGCCATGTTGTGGCAGTTTTGCGCTCTCTTTGGTATGCCTTTTGCAGCTGCAGTGTGCCTGGAGCTCAGGGCTTCCTGGTTTGAGAAACCCTAACCCTAGGCGCAACACTAACCTTAATCCTAGGCAGGTAAATCAGCCTAGGGTTACGGAAGGTCCCAAGGAAAAAGGGGTGGAGACAGCCATCTTGTGCCAGTTTTGCGCTCTCTTTGGGATGCCTTTTGCAGCTGCAGTGTGCCTGGAGCTCAGGGCTTCCTGGTTTAAGAAATTCTTAGCGTAGGCTCTGTAATAAACTTTTCCATAGGCAAGTAAATCACCTAGGGTTAAGTAAGGTCCCAAGGAAAAACCAGTGGAGACAGTCGTGTTGTGGCAGTTTTGTGCTCTCTTTGGGATGCCTTTTGCAGCTGCAGTGTGCCTGGAGCTCAGGGCTTCCTGGTTTAAGAAACCCTGACCCTAGGCTCTGTAATGACCTTTTCCATAGGCAGGTCAATCAGGCTATGTTTAGGGAAGGTCCCAAGGAAAAAGGGGTGGAGACAGCCATCTTGTGGCAGTTTTGCGCTCTCTTTGGGATGCCTTTTGCAGCTGCAGTGTGCCTGGAGCTCAGGGCTTCCTGGTTTAAAAAACCCTAACCCTAGGCTCAACCCTAACCCTAACCCTAGGCAGGTAAATCAGCCTAGGGTTAGGGAAGGTCCCAAGGAAAAAGGGGTGGAGACAGCCATGTTGTGGCAGTTTTGCACTCTCTTTGGGATGCCTTTTGCAGCTGCAGTGTGCCTGGAGCTCAGGGCTTCCTGGTTTAAGAAACCCTAACCCTAGGCTCAACCCTAACCCTAACCCTAGGCAGATAAATCAGCCTAGGGTTACGGAAGGTCCCAAGGAAAAAGGGCTGGAGACAGCCATGTTGTGGCAGTTTTGCGCTCTCTTTGGGATGCCTTTTGCAGCTGCAGTGTGCCTGGAGATCAGGGCTTCCTCGTTTAAGAAACCCTAACCCTAGGGTCTGTAATGACCTTTTCCTTAGGCAGGTAAATCAGCCTAGGGTTACGGAAGGTCCCAAGGAAAAAGGGGTGGAGACAGCCATGTTGTGGCAGTTTTGCGCTCTCTTTGGGATGCCTTTTGCAGCTTCACTGTGCCTGGAGCTCAGGGCTCCCTGGTTTAAGAAACCCTAACATAGGCTCAACCCTAACCCTAATCCTAAGCAGGTAAATCAGCCTAGGGTTAGGGAAGGTCCCAAGGAAGAAGGGGTGGAGACAGCCATGTTGTGGCAGTTTTGCGCTCTCTTTGGGATGCCTTTTGCAGCTGCAGTGTGCCTGGAGTTCAGGGCTTCCTCGTTTAAGAAACCCTAACTCCAGGCTCCGTAATAACCTTTTCCATAGGCAAGTAAATCACCTAGGGTTAAGTAACGTCCCAAGGAAAAAGCAGGAGAGACAGCCATGTTGTGGCATTTTTGCGCTCTCTTTGGGATGCCTTTTGCAGCTGCAGTGTGCCTGGAGCTCAGGGCTTCCTGGTTTAAGAAACCCTAACCCTAGGCTCAACCCTAACCCTAACCCTAGGCAGGTAAATCAGCCTAGGGTTAGGGAAGGTCCCAAGGAAAAAGGGGTGGAGACAGCCATCTTGTGGCACTTCTGCACTTTTCTTGGGGTGCCTTTTGCAGCTGCAGTGTGCCTGGAGCTCAGGGCTTCCTGGTTTCAGAAACCCGAACCCTAGGCTCAACCCTAACCCTAACCCTAGTCAGGTAAATCAGCCTAGGGTTAGGAAAGGTCCCAAGGAAAAAGGGGTGGAGACAGCCATGTTGTGGCAGTTTTGCGCTCTCTTTGGGATGCCTTTTGCAGCTGCAGTGTGCCTGCAGCTCAGGGCTTCCTGGTTTAAGGAACCCTAACCCTCGGTTCTGTAATAACCTTTTCCATAGTCAGGTAAATCAGCCTAGGGTTAGGGAAGGTCCCAAGGAATAAGGGATGGAGACGGCAATGTTGTGGCAGTTCTGCACTTTCCTTGGGGTGCCTTTTGCCGCTGCAGTGTGCCTGGAGCTCAGGGCTTCCTGGTTTAAGAAACCCTAACCCTAGGCTCAACCCTAACCCTAACCCTAGGCAGGTAAATGTGGCTATGTTTAGGGAAGGTCCCAAAGAAATTGGGGTGGAGACAGCCATGCTGTGGTGGATTTGCACTCTCTTTGGGATGCCTTTTGCAGCTGCAGTGTGCCTGGAGCTCAGGGCTTCCTGGTTAGAAAAACCCTCTCCATAGGCTCAGTAATACCCATTTCCATAGGCAAGTAAATCAGGTTAGTTTTCGGGAAGGTCCCAAGGAAAAAGGGGTGTAGACAGCCATGTTGTGGCAGTTTTGCACTCTCTTTGGGATGCCTTTTGCAGCTGCAGTGTGCCTGGAGCTCAGGGCTTCCTGGTTTAAAAAACCCTAACCCTAGGCTCAACCCTAAACCTAACCCTAGGCAGGTAAATCAGCCTAGGGTTAGGGAAGGTCCCAAGGAAAAAGGGATGGAGACAGCCATGTTGTGGCAGTTTTGTGCTCTCTTTGGGATGCCTTTTGCAGCTGCAGTGTGCCTGGAGCTCAGGGCTTCCTCGTTTAAGAAACCCTAACCCTAGGCTCAGTTATAACCTTTTCCATAGGCAGGTAAATCAGCCTAGGGTTAGGGAAGGTCCCAAGGAAAAAGGGATGGAGACAGGCATGTTGTGGCAGTTTTGCGCTCTCTTTGGGATGCCTTTTGCGGCTGCAGTGTGCCTGCAGCTCAGGGCTTCCTGGTTTAAGAAACCCTAACCCTAGGCTCTGTAATAACCTTTTCCATAGTCAGGTAAATCAGCCTAGGGTTAGGGAAGGTCCCAAGGAATAAGGGATGGAGACGGCAATGTTGTGGCAGTTCTGCACTTTCCTTGGGGTGCCTTTTGCCGCTGCAGTGTGCCTGGAGCTCAGGGCTTCCTGGTTTAAGAAACCCTAACCCTAGGCTCAACCCTAACCCTAACCCTAGTCAGGTAAATCAGCCTAGGGTTAGGGAAGGTCCCAAGGAAAAAGGGGTGGAGACAGCCATCTTGTGGCAGTTCTGCACATTTGTTGGGGTGCCTTTAGCAGCTGTAGTGTGCCTGGAGCTCAGGGCTTCCTGGTTTAAAAAACCCTAACCCTAGGCTCAACCCTAATGTTACCCTAGGCAGGTAAATCAGCCTAGGGTTAGGGAAGGTCCCAAGGAAAAATGGGTGGAGACAGCCATGTTGTGCCAGTTTTGCGCTCTCTTTGGGATGCCTTTTGCAGCTGCAGTGTGCCTGGAGCTCAGGGTTTCCTGGTTTCAGAAACCCTAACCCTAGGCTCAACCCTAACCCTATCCCTAGGCAGGTAAATCAGCCTAGGGTTACGGAAGGTCCCAAGGAAAAAGGGGTGGAGACAGCCATCTTGTGGCAGTTCTGCACTTTTCTTGGGGTGCCTTTTGCAGCTGCAGTGTGCCTGGAGCTCAGGGCTTCCTGGTTTCAGAAACCCGAACCCGAGGCTCAACCCTAACCCTAAACCTAGGCAGGTAAATCAGCCTTGGGTTAGGAAAGGTCCCAAGGAAAAAGGGGTGGAGACAGCCATGTTGTGGCAGTTTTGCGCTCTCTTTGGTATGCCTTTTGCAGCTGCAGTGTGCCTGGAGCTCAGGGCTTCCTGGTTTGAGAAACCCTAACCCTAGGCGCAACACTAACCTTAATCCTAGGCAGGTAAATCAGCCTAGGGTTACGGAAGGTCCCAAGGAAAAAGGGGTGGAGACAGCCATCTTGTGCCAGTTTTGCGCTCTCTTTGGGATGCCTTTTGCAGCTGCAGTGTGCCTGGAGCTCAGGGCTTCCTGGTTTAAGAAATTCTTAGCGTAGGCTCTGTAATAAACTTTTCCATAGGCAAGTAAATCACCTAGGGTTAAGTAAGGTCCCAAGGAAAAACCAGTGGAGACAGTCGTGTTGTGGCAGTTTTGTGCTCTCTTTGGGATGCCTTTTGCAGCTGCAGTGTGCCTGGAGCTCAGGGCTTCCTGGTTTAAGAAACCCTGACCCTAGGCTCTGTAATGACCTTTTCCATAGGCAGGTCAATCAGGCTATGTTTAGGGAAGGTCCCAAGGAAAAAGGGGTGGAGACAGCCATCTTGTGGCAGTTTTGCGCTCTCTTTGGGATGCCTTTTGCAGCTGCAGTGTGCCTGGAGCTCAGGGCTTCCTGGTTTAAAAAACCCTAACCCTAGGCTCAACCCTAACCCTAACCCTAGGCAGGTAAATCAGCCTAGGGTTAGGGAAGGTCCCAAGGAAAAAGGGGTGGAGACAGCCATGTTGTGGCAGTTTTGCACTCTCTTTGGGATGCCTTTTGCAGCTGCAGTGTGCCTGGAGCTCAGGGCTTCCTGGTTTAAGAAACCCTAACCCTAGGCTCAACCCTAACCCTAACCCTAGGCAGATAAATCAGCCTAGGGTTAGGGAAGGTCCCAAGGAAAAAGGGGTGGAGACAGCCATGTTGTGCCAGTTTTGCGCTCTCTTTGGGATGCCTTTTGCAGCTGCAGTGTGCCTGGAGCTCAGGGTTTCCTGGTTTCAGAAACCCTAACCCTAGGCTCAACCCTAACCCTATCCCTAGGCAGGTAAATCAGCCTAGGGTTACGGAAGGTCCCAAGGAAAAAGGGGTGGAGACAGCCATCTTGTGGCAGTTCTGCACTTTTCTTGGGGTGCCTTTTGCAGCTGCAGTGTGCCTGGAGCTCAGGGCTTCCTGGTTTCAGAAACCCGAACCCGAGGCTCAACCCTAACCCTAAACCTAGGCAGGTAAATCAGCCTTGGGTTAGGAAAGGTCCCAAGGAAAAAGGGGTGGAGACAGCCATGTTGTGGCAGTTTTGCGCTCTCTTTGGTATGCCTTTTGCAGCTGCAGTGTGCCTGGAGCTCAGGGCTTCCTGGTTTGAGAAACCCTAACCCTAGGCGCAACACTAACCTTAATCCTAGGCAGGTAAATCAGCCTAGGGTTACGGAAGGTCCCAAGGAAAAAGGGGTGGAGACAGCCATCTTGTGCCAGTTTTGCGCTCTCTTTGGGATGCCTTTTGCAGCTGCAGTGTGCCTGGAGCTCAGGGCTTCCTGGTTTAAGAAATTCTTAGCGTAGGCTCTGTAATAAACTTTTCCATAGGCAAGTAAATCACCTAGGGTTAAGTAAGGTCCCAAGGAAAAACCAGTGGAGACAGTCGTGTTGTGGCAGTTTTGTGCTCTCTTTGGGATGCCTTTTGCAGCTGCAGTGTGCCTGGAGCTCAGGGCTTCCTGGTTTAAGAAACCCTGACCCTAGGCTCTGTAATGACCTTTTCCATAGGCAGGTCAATCAGGCTATGTTTAGGGAAGGTCCCAAGGAAAAAGGGGTGGAGACAGCCATCTTGTGGCAGTTTTGCGCTCTCTTTGGGATGCCTTTTGCAGCTGCAGTGTGCCTGGAGCTCAGGGCTTCCTGGTTTAAAAAACCCTAACCCTAGGCTCAACCCTAACCCTAACCCTAGGCAGGTAAATCAGCCTAGGGTTAGGGAAGGTCCCAAGGAAAAAGGGGTGGAGACAGCCATGTTGTGGCAGTTTTGCACTCTCTTTGGGATGCCTTTTGCAGCTGCAGTGTGCCTGGAGCTCAGGGCTTCCTGGTTTAAGAAACCCTAACCCTAGGCTCAACCCTAACCCTAACCCTAGGCAGATAAATCAGCCTAGGGTTACGGAAGGTCCCAAGGAAAAAGGGCTGGAGACAGCCATGTTGTGGCAGTTTTGCGCTCTCTTTGGGATGCCTTTTGCAGCTGCAGTGTGCCTGGAGATCAGGGCTTCCTCGTTTAAGAAACCCTAACCCTAGGGTCTGTAATGACCTTTTCCTTAGGCAGGTAAATCAGCCTAGGGTTAGGGAAGGTCCCAAGGAAAAAGGGGTGGAGACAGCCATGTTGTGGCAGTTTTGCGCTCTCTTTGGGATGCCTTTTGCAGCTTCACTGTGCCTGGAGCTCAGGGCTCCCTGGTTTAAGAAACCCTAACATAGGCTCAACCCTAACCCTAATCCTAAGCAGGTAAATCAGCCTAGGGTTAGGGAAGGTCCCAAGGAAGAAGGGGTGGAGACAGCCATGTTGTGGCAGTTTTGCGCTCTCTTTGGGATGCCTTTTGCAGCTGCAGTGTGCCTGGAGTTCAGGGCTTCCTCGTTTAAGAAACCCTAACTCCAGGCTCCGTAATAACCTTTTCCATAGGCAAGTAAATCACCTAGGGTTAAGTAACGTCCCAAGGAAAAAGCAGGAGAGACAGCCATGTTGTGGCATTTTTGCGCTCTCTTTGGGATGCCTTTTGCAGCTGCAGTGTGCCTGGAGCTCAGGGCTTCCTGGTTTAAGAAACCCTAACCCTAGGCTCAACCCTAACCCTAACCCTAGGCAGGTAAATCAGCCTAGGGTTAGGGAAGGTCCCAAGGAAAAAGGGGTGGAGACAGCCATCTTGTGGCACTTCTGCACTTTTCTTGGGGTGCCTTTTGCAGCTGCAGTGTGCCTGGAGCTCAGGGCTTCCTGGTTTCAGAAACCCGAACCCTAGGCTCAACCCTAACCCTAACCCTAGTCAGGTAAATCAGCCTAGGGTTAGGAAAGGTCCCAAGGAAAAAGGGGTGGAGACAGCCATGTTGTGGCAGTTTTGCGCTCTCTTTGGGATGCCTTTTGCAGCTGCAGTGTGCCTGCAGCTCAGGGCTTCCTGGTTTAAGGAACCCTAACCCTCGGTTCTGTAATAACCTTTTCCATAGTCAGGTAAATCAGCCTAGGGTTAGGGAAGGTCCCAAGGAATAAGGGATGGAGACGGCAATGTTGTGGCAGTTCTGCACTTTCCTTGGGGTGCCTTTTGCCGCTGCAGTGTGCCTGGAGCTCAGGGCTTCCTGGTTTAAGAAACCCTAACCCTAGGCTCAACCCTAACCCTAACCCTAGGCAGGTAAATGTGGCTATGTTTAGGGAAGGTCCCAAAGAAATTGGGGTGGAGACAGCCATGCTGTGGTGGATTTGCACTCTCTTTGGGATGCCTTTTGCAGCTGCAGTGTGCCTGGAGCTCAGGGCTTCCTGGTTAGAAAAACCCTCTCCATAGGCTCAGTAATACCCATTTCCATAGGCAAGTAAATCAGGTTAGTTTTCGGGAAGGTCCCAAGGAAAAAGGGGTGTAGACAGCCATGTTGTGGCAGTTTTGCACTCTCTTTGGGATGCCTTTTGCAGCTGCAGTGTGCCTGGAGCTCAGGGCTTCCTGGTTTAAAAAACCCTAACCCTAGGCTCAACCCTAAACCTAACCCTAGGCAGGTAAATCAGCCTAGGGTTAGGGAAGGTCCCAAGGAAAAAGGGATGGAGACAGCCATGTTGTGGCAGTTTTGTGCTCTCTTTGGGATGCCTTTTGCAGCTGCAGTGTGCCTGGAGCTCAGGGCTTCCTCGTTTAAGAAACCCTAACCCTAGGCTCAGTTATAACCTTTTCCATAGGCAGGTAAATCAGCCTAGGGTTAGGGAAGGTCCCAAGGAAAAAGGGATGGAGACAGGCATGTTGTGGCAGTTTTGCGCTCTCTTTGGGATGCCTTTTGCGGCTGCAGTGTGCCTGCAGCTCAGGGCTTCCTGGTTTAAGAAACCCTAACCCTAGGCTCTGTAATAACCTTTTCCATAGGCAGGTAAATCAGCCTAGGGTAAGGGAAGGTCCCAAGTAATAAGGGATGGAGACAGCCATGTTGTGGCAGTTCTGCACTTTCCTTGGGGTGCCTTTTGCAGCTGCAGTGTGCCTGGAGCTCAGGGCTTCCTGCTTTAAAAACCCTAACCCTAGGCCCAGTAAAAGAAAAGAAAATAAAACTGGAAATTCGACAGACACTGCAAGTTCATATACTACAGTACGGGTAGCTCCGTCTCCATGAACATGCTGAGGCCGTGTCAAAGTCTCTCATACTTTGTCTTTTGCACTTCCTGAAAAAGGCTTCAATGCTGACAATAAACTCTTAATATATTGATGAAAAACAAACTATGAACCAAGTAGTAACTGCCACCCTAATAGGGCTATTTGCTTCATTTTATAACACTTCATGGCTCTTTCACTGTAGCTTTTTGAGCTATTTCTTTGAATAATGGAAGAATACAGAGAAAAAATTTCAATAGACAGACTTGACAGCAATAAATAGCTACCTTTTCATCTGGTTTTACAAAACATTGGTTTCAGACAGCATGGAAAGTCCCTTTAAGTTTTTTTAATACATTCATTCCCTCTTCCAGGTTTTCATTACTAAGTCAAGAATTTTCCTTAACTTGACTACTTATTTAGAAAAATACTGATTTAATGAAAGTATAGTGAAGGGAAAATATTGGAAAAGTTTAATTTTTTTTTGTTAAAATATATTATCATTTTCTGGTTATTATTTTATTTATATAAAATAATTTTGAGAAAAAGAGGATTTCTAGTGTTCTCTATTCTTTGTTCAAGCATTACAACTTTTTCTTATTCCTTAAACTTTTATTTAGCATATCTATACTGATTATTTAGAAGTCAGCATGGATAACAGGGCTCAAAGAAATTGCAGCAATGAGTTAAATTTAGAGTTTCCTTTCAGAATTTTGTTAATATTTTATTTTGTCCCAAAATAATTGAAAAATTAAATGGTGGATAAAAAGGAATAGTCCTCAAATTTTAGTAGAAAGACTAATTAAATTCTTTAAAATTCTGTTGTCCTCATATGACCAATTCTGGTTCCTGCAAAGCCAATGGGAAACATTGTAAAATTCAACAGTAGCAAAATTAGTGTTTATTCATTTTTATGTTTTCCTTTGCCTTTCCTTTCAGTTTGCTTGTGATCTATCAAAAGAAATTATTTCCTCAAGGAAAAAAAATCCAGTGTTCCTGAGCTGGGTAAGATTCTTTTAATTAAAAGATTTGCTTTACCTTTTTGCTGAACAAAAATACATTTCATCTAAGTAATTGTTTTCAATTTCTTACTATTACTAAATATGCTGAATCCCTCATGTTAAAAAAAATCCATTGTGATAAAACATTTGTAGGCCAAAATTAGATTAATATTGAGTGATGGAAATGACTAGTGAACTCATTAAAAGATAATAAAGATAAGGGAGATGCTAAGACTATAGAAGTTCTGTGGTATTGATTGGGAGATCAGCAATGTTTCTGTTTTCTTTTTTCCTTTAGAATATAAGTGAATTTTGGGGTTTCTTCTGTGCTTTTACACACATAGTCTAATTGCTATGATAGTTTGATAGGGTCTTTTACTACTTGAATTATTTCTACTCTGGAGAGGCAGAATAAGTGACAGTGAAATAGAATAAGTATTTGCACAGCAGGAGCAGAAAACTGCCTGAAACTCTGCCAGTTCCAGCTGTGAGGAAATGCATCTGCTTGGCTAAGTAGAGTTAGATCAGCATTCAGATATAAATTTTTTAAAGAACCAGACTCAGAAAATTGTGTGGGGTATGCTCCAACTGAGCTTCATGGTGATGAATATGTGGTGTCTTCCCCTTGGAACTGGATAACTTTTTTGAAAGATAGCAAATAAATAAAGTATAATTTGTCAAGACTCTATCATACCTGTTGTGTATATCTTGGATTTTTCTATATACACCTTATGCCACAGAAACTTAGTTTTGTTTTCTTTCTTGTTTTCCGGAAGCAAATCTGATGACTTCTGATTAATTTTTTAAATCTCAGAACGTAAGAAATATTCACAAACTGGTATTAATACAAAGCAAACAACACAGAAACAAAACAATTTGTACTGTAAACTGATGATTCCTAACACTTAAGCCGTACATAACTGAATGTTGCTTCAACATATATAACTCCTGAAGGATATGAGTGTTATTGATATTAGCTGCCATTTCATTTATTGAATAGTTTAATGTCCAATGTATTCTGAAGAGGAGAGAAAATTCTCTTTGAAAGACTGTTGGAAGGCAGAATTTTTAGTGCAAGTTAACTCTGGGACTGAAGAACCTTTAACAAAACTTTTTTCCCTATACAGATCGTTGATATAATTAATAATGATCTATTAGAAAGAGCTGCTTCTTGAACACATTTCCTATCTTCATCTGGAACACAATTAACCTAGCTCAGGAGCTTAAATCAGTGTAGAAAATCCATACAAAATGCCTTCTAGTCTGGCATCCAGTAAGATCATATCTGGTAAAAATAAATATACAGTACTGTGAAGGAAACCATAGCTACCTTCAGAATGGCATGAATGATTGCTTTGTCAGAGGGGACACTCAAATGCAGTGATGGCACACCAAGGATACAATTGGTTCATTCTGGTTTTGAAAGGGAAAAGTCCAAGTGCAGCAGAGAATTTGTATGAGTGGAGGAATCCAGAAGGCAATGCTGGTACACAGAATGAGGGTTGCTGCCTCAGGCCTGCCCAAAATTAAAAGTTAAATATGTTTGCCATATTTAAAGTATGTGGCAAACAAATGGGAATCCAAATATGGGAAAACAAATATTCTAAGTAGCCAGAAACAACCAGAAAACACATATATTCTAAGTAGCAACTGAGAACATTATAATGAAAGGATGGGTAAAGTGATTTAAATGGAACAAATGGCAAAACTTTCAAAATGGAAAGAATATGCAGTCAAATCCTTATAAATGCAAAGTTTGATTCAGTTGAGTGATTTTACATTTCCCAGAAATTAAATTATATCTTTTGTGATTTATTTTAGCGTTGATGATGTATGAAATTTTCATGTCCCTGAAATTGAAGTCTTTTGTCCCCATGCAGCTGGCTGAAACTCAAATATGCTGCTTTTGGGACTCTCTGATACTGCGCATGGTCTTCATTTCACCTCCCACTTCACTCACTTCACCTTTTTAAAAGAGATTTTTTCTTTTTCTAAGAGAGAGAGAAATACACATCTTTTGTGTGGAGACTGAGCTGTTAGACCTTTTTCAGTATAAACTTTCATGATCAAACATCTCATAACATGTAGCTTAAAGAAGAATCCCATTTCCCCCAAGAATAATGCAAAATGCGAAACCATTAGGCCTTGTTAAGTAGCAATGTTCATGCTGAAATAGCTAGATATACATTATAGCAAATCATATAGGCAAAGATAAAGAGCCAAGGTTTATTCTGGATTGAATAATGGCTGAGTATGAATTTTCAAGATCTTATTAAAGCACCTATTTTCTACCCTGCTCACATTTTAGGAAATTAATTCTGAAAACTCTCAACTAATCATATCACTATTTTTTCATTGACAATTTTTTAAAGCTGCACGTTGGTTTAACTTTACAACAGCTGAAAGCTGGTAAATAGCAACTTTCTCATTTCATTAATATGTGAAGCTATTTTCTCATACATACTGTCTTTATTTCCATTCTATCTCAACATTGCACACACTGTTTTCTTCAAACACATTCACAACAGCATATGGCAAACTACAGAAGTCCACCCAAAGCACTGCAGTCATTTACTCTGAGACACCACAGCTCTCCAGGAAGCAAAGATGATCAGCCTTTGCTATGCAGACCAGAGAGATGAATCATTTATGTTTCCTGATCCACGGTATCAGCTGGGTATCATTGGACACAACTGGTATTACTTGGAGTTTTTTGAATATCAGCCAGACACATACAGATGAAGGATATTTGCTTAGAATTTTAGGGGATGAGCTAAGCAGTTTAAGTGAAGTAGCCTCCTTACCCATCATTTCCCTGTACAGCAATGCTTTTTCCTTCCCATTGTTGAATCAGAGAATCAAACCAAGCCCAAAACAAAAAAAAAAAAAAAAAAAAAAAAAAAAAAAAAAAAAACAAAAAAACCACTCTCTCAGATTCAAATAGATAATGTTTTTGAGTTAGCAGTAAGACATTTTAAACTCTGAAGTGTTGAATCCGAAATAGCCATTTTTGGGACATTTTACAAGATATTTCATGTCCTGAATGAAACCTTTGTTAGGATGATCTAGTTTGTATTTATTTGCCGTGCTTCTCATGGCTAGAGATTGAAAGCAACTCAGTATTATCTATACTAAATATTTTATTTTTCCCTAGCTAGAAATATGTTACTTCAAATATGCATCTCTTCCAAACTTGTCTGAGTTTGTGAAGGGAATGCCAATTGATTTTTTGCAGGAGTGGTGTCTCAAAAACAAAGCAGTAACTGACACATTTAAAGCTTCAGCACAAACACGAGAGATTCTATGAACACAGAGATTGATCTATTCTACTTTCTTTCATTAAACATGTTCCTTCTAGGTGCCCTCTAGGAAAAATAATGTGGAGACAACTTTTGATGTAGAGTGAATAAAATGAGGGTTTTAGGCTTCAGAGACATAAATCTGGCATATCTGAAGAGCAGTACAATCAACTTTAAAACTTAAAGAAAAAAATACTCCCATATTTTTTCAGTCAAAGTGTATTTATATAGCAGGAATGAACAAAATAAGCTTCGATATCTTTGGTAAAGATTTATTCTATGTCAGTTCTTTGAGAAATTTAGAAGAAAGCAGTGAGGAGCACTGGCATTTTATCTTCAGTTACAGATTACAGATAGTTTTCTTTAACCTGGGATTCAAACCAAAACATATTTTCTCATAAACTAAAGTGAGCTGAACAGACATATGTAGCCAGTGAAAAAATGTCAGGGTTTTTTTCTCACTAGCCAGCCCACAAGCAAAATGAGGTATTTAGTCTTGTAGGAGGGCAAAGTGGATATATATTCTGAATTTTCCTCCAGAAAAATACATTGTGTTTTCTTCTAGATCTGCTAAGAAATCCTTCTATAACTCCTTTTTCCATTCAGCCTGCTGTTTACAGTATGTAAGACTAAGAGAAAAAAATTTTTAGCATCTTTCTTGCCTTTAATACTGTTATTTAAAAAAATACTGTGGTTGACGTGCAATCACCTCACAAGTTTTCCCAGCAACTTTGTCACCACATACTGTAAACAATATGCCAAAACAAAATTAACTTTACAGATTCATTCAGTTTACACTCTCTATAATTCAGTTGAAACTGAAATGCAGACTACTACATATCCAAATTCAGAATGCTGTTGCCAGAATCAGACCTTATCATAGATTTATGCTTCATTTGCTGCAGTACCATAAATTAAAAAGTAATATAAATTAATTTCAAAATAAAATTATCATTAGACTTAACTGTAGCACCAAACGCACCAAACGCACCAAACACACCAAACACACCAAATTGTAGCATCATTTTTCTATTTTATTGTTTTCCTCTTCAATGTCAAAAACTTTAGTCCATGTGAGGAAAAGAAAATCCTCTTTTGCCGCAGTCATGAATACTGAATTTAGGTTTTAATTTAGTATTTTGATAATCACAAGCCACTGAAGGTACATAAGCATGTTACTCTCATATTTCATACCAGTTTAAATATGCCTCTGCAACTAAAATTACAGATAAAAGTGTGTAAATCCTCTTCTGACCCAAATGAGCTTCTGGCTTTTCCTGTGAGCCTCTTCTGGCAGTCTAATATTCTCTTGAACGCCATGGGAGTGTCTATGTCATAAAGGTCTCTAACTTTGAAAAAACCCTGAGGTTAATGCCAAAATAATGTAGTGTAATACAAATTGGCAAAATTACCTTTCTGTGTGAGAGGGTAACAAAATCCACTCCTCTTTGGAAAGGTTCAACCTGAGAGCAGACTTTCCTTTAATCTAGAATGCTTTTCTTCTTTGCATTGCTTGAAAAAGAAAAATATGATTTTGTTGGACAGTGCTACCTGAACAAACACTCTCTACTACCTTATTTCCTTGTTTTCCCCATCTTCTCTCCTATACATAGGCAAAATTAAACAATGTCCAGACATTTTTAATGACCCTGGATAAATCTTGTCTCAGAAGCTGTCAGACAACAGAAACTTAACTCTATGCACTTTAAGCAACAAGCCGTCTCCAGCATTTTTTAATTCTGAATAGCTCATCCTATTTAAATGCTATGCTCTTTTAATCCAAGCTGCTTCGCATAATCCCATTGGATCGTAAAACAGATGTTTCTTGTCCACACAACCAGTTAATTACATGCAGACAACAAACATCCAAATTCAGAAATACTCAATGCATAAATGTAAAAAGCCAGTCCTTACCACTTTTCATCTCTGTGATGAGGTTTGCATTTAATGTTCAGTACCTGCTTATAAGGAGACATCCCAGCATCGATATTTTTTTAAAAGCTATTTATATGCCAAAGGATTTTCAGATTAAAAAATTACTGGTTGAGTTGGTCATTCTTTTTCCCAGAAGTCATCTGCAGATAAATGTACAAAGTTGGTGTCTGTTATGAGATACACCCTCTGTTGATGGTCCATAATTCAAAGTTATTGAATCAGGATGATTCAAATTACACAGCGCTGATACCAATAACAGCAGAATAAGATAAAAATCCCTGTCAAAGGAAATAGATTTTTAATCTGGTTTTGGCCTGTTTTCATAAGGGAAATATGTTTTTTATATCATACTGTCAATCAACAAGCCAGTTATGAAAGTTCAAGTAATTTT
This sequence comes from Calcarius lapponicus, assembly GCA_039654755.1. Lineage (NCBI taxonomy): Eukaryota > Metazoa > Chordata > Aves > Passeriformes > Fringillidae > Calcarius > Calcarius lapponicus. The sequence continues at coordinate 27,166,664 of CM077470.1, forward strand.
GGTCATATTCAGACAAATTATTCTTTCAAACATTAGCAGTTAGGTGAAGGAAAGATGTTAAATTATCTGAGGTGAGGCTGGAAGAGCTGTCATGATATGTTCCACCTAAAAGCAGCTGGCCAGAGAACCACTGCTGACCTGCTGGTGACAGAGCTCTAAGAAAGCAAAACTGAGCTTCGTTTTGTACATTTAGGGCATCTTAGAAGATCTGTGTGAAAGAGAATCTTGGGGAAATGGGGCACTTTGGGTACATATCTGAAAGAAATTAGGTTTTTCTGACCCAGAAGTGACTCAGTGATCTGGGAGAGTTAAAATTTTTACAGGTGAAGTAATCATGGGTGTTAACATGTAGTTACACTTGAAAAGCTGAAAAATCTTTCACAGTAAAGTTGCCATTAGGCCTCTGAACATGCGACTGAATTGTTTACATAAGACTTCTGAGAATTAGATTATAACAATACAAAAAAGCAGCAGAATTATTTAAATTATTTTCTAATGTTTTCTTTAGTGTTCATTTTGAATTAGAGAAAGATACCTGCTAAGCATAGCTATGGTTATTAGTGAGAGAAAAATGTTATTTGGTTTCTATAGCAATAGATTTCCAAAGTGTTTTCCCTTCAAACAGATCTATTAAATAACAGTCTGGTGACTCCACTGATGACAAGACATTCCCTCTTCTCTCCACTCTAAATAGGGGAATTTTTAAAATTATTCTGAAAATAACTCCGAATTTTTTAAAATCTCTAAATGGGATGTTTCTTGCTATCTTGCAGTAAAAATTCCAGCAAGCCTTGTTCAGGATAACCCAGACAAATAACAATATGTCATGTGAAAATTTCTGGACCATTTTGTTAATCAAAATGCACAGTAAAATCTACAGCAAGGATCTGGATGTGATGCTCCTATTTTCTTCCCACTGATGAAACCCAACTTTTTGAGATAGTGTTCATCTGTTAATCTCAGTTGCATACATGGGGCAGAAAATGTGTCAGGTAAGTTTCCGCTGTATTACCCCAAGAATGGAAAACTCCTTGAAGTACAATGTGTGTTAGACACAGTGTGTAAGAGGTCAGAATCATTAAGCAAAACACTCTGGTTTAGTTTAGGAAAAGTGAATCCAGGAGGCACTCCTGGTCTGAGGAAAAAACTCCTCCATTTGTTTTAAGAAAGATTCCTATACACTCTGCTGTCTCAAATTGACTTAAACTTCCCTAAAACACATTGCAATTAAGCCTTGGAACTGTTCCAACTGTCTTTAAAAGATTTTTGCTATCCATTTCATATCATGGAAACTCCCCAGCTAAAGACAAAAGCCCTAATGAGTGTGGGTGCTTGCTGTCTTTTGATTTTATAGATATTGAACCCAGAAGGATTCCATTCCTCTCATGCTGCATTCACTAGGCATTTGCAACTACCCATTGTGTCCCTGTTCACATCTTTCAGCTGGTAATATAATCCTGAGCTGATGCACTTGCATGCCTTTACCCACAGTGCAAATTCAATTATTCTCATGGATTCTCACAGGGCACATATGCTCTATTACAGTTTTGTGAGTTTACTTGCTCACATAAAGCTTAATACAGCAAGTTTTCTGTGTTAAAATGTTGTATATAACATACCCCTGAAGAATGTGGTTTTTGTTGAGTAGGTTGGTGCTAGGACTTGATAGCTCTTGATGAGTACCTGTTTAATGTCAGATGACTTTTAAAGGTGCCCTCTAACCCAATCCATTCTAAGATTCCATGATTCTATGATATATGTCAGAAAGTTGGATCAAGATCTAAGACACTATCTCAAACACTTTGTCAAGACTGAATCAGAGCTGCTGCCAGTTAAGTGTCTGGATAGAGACAAAACTTGTGCAAGGCACTCACAGAAGTCTGCTGACCAGCAAGCACAGACCCTCACAGCAGCACTAAGGAAAAAATAGAATTAACAAAAAATTTGGCAGAACTGCACTTTGTAAAAATTGAAACACACCCAAAGCAAGGCTGGGAACCTAATTAAAATTTGCAATCAAATCCTACAATAATTTAGAATGAATGGGAATTTTAGAAGTTATCTGGTCCAGCCTCCAAGGTGCATGTTCTAAGGTCTCAGTTTGCTGCATGGCCAACCACGAGGATTCAGCTGCAGCATCAGGGCCTCAAGCTTTGAAATGTCCAAGGATGCAGTTTCCACAAGTTCTCTGGGCACCTATTCCAGTGGTTTTCTACCTAAGCATGAAAAGCAAAATTCAAAATTTCATCTTTCCAGGCAGAGATTAAGGACTTATACTAGGTCATTTGGCAAGTGCTCTGTACATTTCTTATATGTGGTTTTATTCACAGAAGGCACTAAATTCATGTTAGAGCTCTATGTCCACATTTTGCTACAAAGTCCTCTTTTTTTATATGAAAACATAACTTTCTCTACACTTACAAATTAGAAAGCGTTTCTAATTATGAAAAGATTTCCTGGAGAAATAAACAGTGGTATTGCTGTTCTATGAAATGGAAATTATATTTCTTTCAGTGGATCCTTAAAGAACTTTTGAGTTTATTTAAAAGCCTTCACAGTGTCTGGAAAATAACTGCACTGTAATATTTGATGAAATTTTCTAGGACCTGTCTGAAACTTGAATTTCAGTACAAACAGTGAAAGGAATTCCTCCTAAATTGCAGCGTGCTTTTATAATGTTAATTATTCAACAAAATTATTACTGATTTGTTATCAGAAAATTGTATTTAAGCAGAAGAAAAAAATCAGACATAGTGAATAGGGATTTTTTAAACTGTTTATGGCCTTAAAAAATGTGTGTATGCCTTTGACTAAGACTAGATAATGAATGGATTCCATTTTGCACTTAGAAATATCAACAATTAATTCTTAGATCTACACTAATGATTCCATGTCTGTTACTTCAGAGATCAAATAAATAGTGGAAGGTTCCTCTGACAGTAATTATGTTTATTTATTAATGTATTTCTTTATTAATAAACAGCACATAAACTTTAGATACTCCTTAGCACATTTTTATTGCAAAGTGAGTGGTATTTAAGTAATTTAATATTCAGCCATTATTTCTCCAACTTCCAAGCTGCCTAGGGAAAATATTTATGCTAAAGGACTGAGGAGAAACAGTTTCCTTGCAATAACTATAATCCTTGCTTAGATTTACCATCTGATACATGAAAGTTATTTAAGGACTGAATTACTTCAGATTAGATCATTAATTACAATTTGTAGAATAACTTACAAAAATTCCAAGGTATTCAAAATTTTAAAGTATGCAAAACTCTATCAGTTATTTTGCTATATATTCTTTGTCTTCTGTACATTCTTTGTCTCCCAAAGACATTTGTATCAATTGAAATCAAAGATTCTGTCTACGACTGAAATTATATCATGGATTTCAAATCTGACTTTTAGAAATCAGAATATAAATACCTATTCAGGGGACAGTAAGGGCTAAGATTTGTCAGACTTTTGGGAGTTAGGATATTTATGAGTTCTGGAATTTATCTCTGAGTATTTGGAATTGAAAAACATGATTTTTACTGGCTGATAAGCATAGAAGTAAATAATCAATTCTTGCAATTCCTTTGTTACCATGACAACTAAATAACTAGCAACAGTGAATTATATCATTGTAACATCAAGAAGCATTTTAATTGGTAGAGTTGTTTTCAAATTATACACGAGCCATTAAGCAACAAGACAGTGGACAAGGGATCCTGTTGTTGATTCTCTCTTACCTTAGAAGAGGTAATGAGACCTGACATAGCCAAAAAATCAAAACCTGCTGTTCAGATGCTCTCTGGGCATGACCATGCTGATAGCACTAACTGGAATGAAGGAAAAGCCTGAGCTCAAATGCTCTGTGTGCACACGGCAGCTGAGTGACCTGAAAGGGGAATGGTAAATGCTTGAGCACTGTCACAGAAAAGGTTGGTACTTGGGCACAAAAGTGCTGCCTGCCAAATAAGATTAGCAAATCACAGAATCACAGACTGGTTTGGGTTGGTTACCTTAAAAATCATCCTGTTTCAACCCCCTGCCATGGGCAGCGACACTTCCACTTGACCAAGTTGCTCAAAGCCCCATCCAACCTGGCCTTGAATAATTCCAGGGAATAAATAAAGATAAGTTATGTCTAACTTTGGAACTGATTATTTATCCTAAAATAATTTAAGTATTTTCTAAAAAGAAATACAACTGTCGTTTTATGTTAGGCAAAATTTTGTCAAAGCCACCAGCCATAAAAGAAAGCCCTTCAGCAATATGATTTCTTCTCTGTCATCTCCTATAACCTCTCTATTTTGTCAGGCCTGACTTGGCACTACATATATCTCTGTTCAGATCTGTATTCCCTACCTGCTCAATCTATAGCTTCCATAGGATTCACTGAATATCAGTACTGCCTTTCTATGGGAAATTAGATGAGCATGCATTTATTTGATTTTGAGGACTGGAAAAGAAGAGGTTCAAAAGTTCATATGAAGTGAAACAAAAAAAAAGAACAAGTTTTGAACATTCACTGTAGTAATTTTTTGTGTTTGCAATTTTGTATACAGCAATAAGAAATCATAATAAAAAAATTACCAAAAATAAAAACCAGAGCATTTTCCTTTAAATAAAATCATTATCAAATATTTAAATTTTAAGTACCTAGTAGAAAAACACTTTTCAGCTATTTTCAGCTAATTAATCAAAAAATCCCAAATTTTGAAAATAGAACTACATGGCTTATAATTCTTAAAGCATAACCTGCAGATTTCTATCTCTTGAAATAAATAAACTCTGTGTAAAAGAGTATCAAAATGTGCTTATTCTTGTCTATTTCTTGCTAGACAGATGTTAGAGCAAAGAATGAGAGCATATTTAGGTTCGATTATTTTAAAGAAAATGAGAAATAGCATATAGAGGAAATGTAATGTATTATAAGAAATAATAATTGACATCTCTAGAAGAAACCACTCATCCCTCCTTTACTACAAGGGAGAGTTTCTGTATCAAGTTTGAAATAGCATAAAATATTGGTTTGGCATATAAGAAATAATTAAATTTTCCTTCACTAGAAAATGTTATTACATCTTTTTGCCTTGAGTGGAAGACCCTAAAAATAGGAAATTTAATTAGTTTAGCAAAACCAACAAAACTTTAAGGGAAACTAGATTTATATTTAGTTATGCTGAAGAGTTCTTTGTTAAGCAGTTAGTTCTGTTCCCTTATACTGCAGTAATTCACTTCACAGTCTCTGTCCACTCTTTCCAGTAATCCAAACCATCAATCACTTTGCATCCTGATTTATGATACAGAAACATGAAGGGATGACAAAGGATTTAAGAGTTCTTTTACTCAGTTTTACTCCTACTTTTACTGTGACAACCACCAGAAAAGTTATGCTTTCTTTGAAAAAAATCTGATAGTAATTCTTATTTAAATATTTTTGGTGTGGTATTATCAAGCTGACTGTCAGAACTTTGCTTAATCTTCTGGTAATAAAGCCTTTTTGGTTAAGGTTTTATTGGCAGTAAAAAAGCCAATAATGAGCATCATCTGTCCTTTGAAACCATAGGAGGTATATATAAAAGGTATAAATCTTTGGGTGCTCTTTTCAGCACAACTCCTGTTTGTAGGAGTACTCAGTGGAATGTTTTTTTGATCCCAGGAAGATGCTTCCGCTACCATGAAAACCACCTTCCATTTTCCTTCTGACAGGATCTTGGACAAAAATGCATACAAGGCCAGTGTAAAAACTCCTAATTAGTGTATTATATCCAAATTCAATAGGAGCAATCTACGTGTGACAAACAGTCAATTGATGCTGAGTTTATTAACAGAGATGCAGCACCTAGTTTGAGTTGTCTGTAGGAAAGGTGTCAGACAAGTAATGCTGTAAATAGTGAGGTAAATAAGAAGAAATGCAGTCTTGCTGCAGATAAGGTAAAGACAATCCTGGGCTACTTTAGGCAAAATCCTGCCAGCAGCTGGAGGGAGGTGATCCTTCTTTTTTTAGCACTGGTCAGTCCACACCTGGAGCACTGTTGCCAATTCTGAGCATCTCAGTTCAAGAGAGGCATGGACATGCTGGATAAAGTTCTGAGAAAGGCCACAAGGATGATTAAGGGACTGGAGCATCTGACACATGAGGAAAGGCTCCATGAGCTGAGACTGTGCAGCCTGGAGAGGAGAAGGCTCAGGGGTATCTTGTTAATGTGCATAAATACCTGGTTGGGAGGGAATGAAAAAGGAGGAGCCAGGCTCTTTTCAGTGATCCCCAGGGACAAGGCCAGAGATTATGGGTTTAAAATGAAACACAGGAGGGCCCATTCTGAACATGAGGAAACACTTTATTATGGTGACAGGGACCAAGATCTGACACAGGTTGCCCAGAGAGATTGTAGAGCCTCCATCCTTAAAGATAGTAAAAAACCACCTGGTCATGGTCCCAGGCAAATGGCTGTCAGGAGTCCTGCTGGAGTAGGGAGGTTTAGCAGGTGACCTCCGAGGTTGCTTCCAACCTCAATCTTTCTGTGATTCTATGATTCAATGAAAGATTTGGCAAACTGTCTGGAAACCTTTAGCTAAGTAGACATCCCAGTAATGAAGTAGGACTCTATTATCCAAAACTGAATTGTTCTGTCTGTGCTCTCTAATCTCATTTATGAGATGGAATAGTTTTCCTTTTCCTCCTAGTCTACTACTTAATATCTTCAGTAACTCCAGAAACACTTGCATCATAGAAATAAATGAATTATTTGAATAAATAGGCCACACTGACCAAATCTCCTTTATGAACATTTATCCAGGCAACTGCTATCTCCACAGATTATCATAGTTTACCACAAAGTTATTCTGGCATAACACTGCAAGAACATTTCATCAGTGTGGGATGTAAAATGTTATAGCTTACTCACTCAACCATACTTTATTACATCTCCACTGTGTGGTTTGCAGTAGTTTCAATTTGTTTGAATGGCCAATTGAAAACTTTGGCTTCATCTCCTAGGACAATTTCCATTCATTTCAAATAGGATATTCCCTCCCAAAATACAGTTAGATTTTTTAAAACTTATATTTCTGTGTTAGCCTTGCCCATTTTGATAAAACATGCTGGAGACAGCAAACAAAGGCTCTTTCATCTTTTCATCTTCCTCTTGCATGTCATTACCTGGTTCAGCAAAGTCCTTGCTGGGTTGAAATAAATATATGTCCAGTGTATTTTATTCAGGTTATTAAATCAGTTAGGGAGCGTCTTTTTCCTGTTTGTGTTTTTCTTTTGTTTGTTTGTTTGGCTGTGGATTGTTTCTGGTTTTTTAACTCTAAGGAAGTAGGAGGAGGCACAGGAAATTCCTACTGGAAAGCTGAAGAGGGGAGATACTCCAAGGTATTAATCAATACAGCCTATGTACTTCTGCATAAATTGTTTGTTGATGTACCAAGAACATCATATAAGCATAAAAAAATTAAATATAGCAGTAGAGATGCAAAAAAATATACAGGAGAAATCTAAAGAGGATTTTATTAAAATTAAAATTATCCAATCAATAATCATCCATCTTGTGAAGTTCTCCAATTGTTTTACACACTAAATATAGCATTTAGTGTGTGTAATGGTAATTTTTATCTCAGCATTGCATTAAAGTGCTGTATCTCCTCCATCACTGCCTCCTTATGCCAGTAAATTAAGTTATTCACATAGTCATGTGCCTTCTCTGAAAGACTAAGAACATTCTTCAAGTTGACTACATAATATTAATTATAGTTAAGATTTATTCATTGTGTTTTGTGTTGCCTTGTCTTTTTTTTAATTTCTAAAATGCTTTATCAATATCAAGCATTAATTCAGAGCACAATAGAAGTAACAGATGCTGAACACTGACCATTCATAATCATGTCTGGGGACTGCAATGCCTCCTGAGGAAAGATTATGCACTTAAAGAGATTGTTTTTTATTTCAACTGGCATTTCATTTCAAGCCATAAAAATAAAAAAAAAACATTGTTAATATAGACACTAAAATATTTATTTATGTCTTCTATAGTACCTGGGTTATAAATATGTAAAAATTTACAGCACTATTTTTTTGAGTGAATATAAATACATGTGGTCCTTTTTAGCAGTAAATTGTCACATTAATTTGGCCACTGTAAAGCAATACCATATTATGTTATTCTGCCTGTCGCCTCTTCTTCCATTATTCAAGAGCAAGCATGTGTCTCAAATATTCAAAAGCCTAAATCACAAGTATTCCTTTACAGTATTGGGGAATCAAAGCAAAACAGATAACAGAATCATGTTCTAACAGTATTATTGGAACATTATAATACCCAGATTCACTTTAGTGTTGGGGTTTTTTCCCTTATGGACCTTATGTTCTACATATAGGAATAGAGAGCCCTAGTAGAATAGATATGGCACTCTCAGGATCATTGAATCCCAGAAATCATCTTCCACAAGGCTCCCAATACAGTTTTATCATGCAACCAAATCCCTACCTGCTCCATAAACCCCTTTTTGTGTGAAAATACTAGAATAAGCAACACCACAGAATAAAAAAAAATCTGTCAGGTTGGAAAAGACCACAGCAGATCATCTGGTCCAAGCTCCTGCTCAAGCAGGGTCATGCCAAAGCCCAGAATACAGGTTTGTGTCCAGGCAATCCCTGAGCATCTCCACAAAAGGAGACTCCACAGCCTCTTTGGGCAACCCGTTCCAATGTGTAGTCACAGACACAGTAAAGTTCTTCCTCATATTCAGGTGGAGCTTCCTCTTTATAATTTCTTCCTTTTGTCTCTTGTCCTATTGCTGGGCATCACCAAGAGGAGCCTGGATCCATCCTCTTGGCACCCTTCCTTCAGGTACTTACAGACGTTGATAAAGTTCTCCAAGTTTGTCTCTTCTTAAGACTGAGCAGGCCCAGTTCCCCAGTTACCTTGCGGGGGTACCACTAATGACTGGCCTCCAAACAAACATTGTGCCACTGACTACAACCATCTGGGATTTGCCATTCATCCAGTTCTCAATCCACTTCACTGCCTGTTCATGCTGTCTATTCATCCAGTTCATACTTCTTGAGTTTGTCTATGAGGATGTTGTGACAGTGTTGAAAGCCTTGCTGAAGTCAAGGTAGACAATACCCACTGCTCTCCCCTCATCCATCCGGGTCGTTGTTTCATCATAGAAGGCCATCAGGTTGGTCAAGCATGATTTACCTTTATTGAATCCATGCTTACTACTGCTGATCACCTTCTTATCAGCCATGTGCATAGAGATTGCATCCAGAATGTGGCCTTCCATCAGTTTCCAGGGATTGAGGTGAGGTTGACTGGCCTTCAGTTCCCTGGGTCCTCCTTCTTGCCCTGTTGAAGTCTAAGCCAGCATCTGCTTTATTCCAGTCCTCAAGCACCTCTCCTGATTGCCACAGCCTCTCAAAAATGATCATGAGTAGCTTCACTACGGTGTCTGCTGACTCTCTCAGCACTCATGGATGCATCCCATTAGGGCCTTGTGGATGTCAAGTTTGCCTGGGTGTTCTCTAACCCAATCCTCCTTGACCAAGGGAAGTCTCCATTCAACATGCCTTTTCCTTGGTCTTCTGGGTGAGAGATTCCTGAGGGCTGGTCTTGTCAGTGAGGATCAGTGCAAAGAAGAATTCCAGTTACTCTGCCTCCTCCATGTCCTCTGTTACCAGGGTCCTTCCTCCACTTAGCAATGGGCCCACATTTTCTTTGTTTTACTTTTGCTATTGATATATTTGAAGATTACACAATTAAATGGGCTACTGGAGATCTCTACACCAATAATTTCATTCTGCTCACAAACTTCAGAATTGGAGGAGCAGTCCTCTTTCTCAGTAGCATTATATACCTTCTGCTGTCCATAGTTGTTTGTCTCTGCCCTCACATGGCTCTTTAACGGATGTAATTTTTACAGTGCCTTGTGCTGGACTAAAAACAAATCCAATAAATATGGAAATAATAAAGATCACTTTATTTTTATTACAATTATCTACAATGTATGGATATCATTTTAATTTTGAAATTTTCAAATTATCTCACACGTGATTAAATTATACTTCCAAATTTTGTTTGCTTATAGGATCACAGAATTTATTTTATGTTTAAAGATGCTAGAGGAGCTCTATTTTTATTTAGGGTGGTTTTTGCATAGTTGACTTCCTTGTATTACTTCTGAAGAGATGATTGTCGTCTCTTCATCCAATGAAATTGTAACTGCCTTTTAAAACCATAATAGAGTCATGTTATTTATTGTCATCACTCTATTTCTAAAGAAAAAAAAATCTTGCTTTGAGGAAAATGTAGCTAAACATTTATTTCTTTGGTCAATGTAACAAAGAATTCAATTTACAAAATTATATATTCCATCAGCCCAAAGGAAACTTGATTCTACTTCAGTTCTTCTCTCTGAAGCCTATTACAAAGATGACTGAAATTATGAGTCTGTTAAGGATATGCTACAGGTTATCCAGTTTTTGTAGCAAACACTGGCACATATGGTTTTTCATGACACTTTTGAAGTGATTTAATATACTTGTTCTTTACATTTTACTTCATCCCAATAACAGGAGTAAAAGGTAAATTACAATAAATTTAAATTACAGCCTCTCTGTTTCAACTACTGAGAATTAATCCACTATATTTAATGCTGCAATCATATATTTGACTATAAATTTATTCATTTTGCAATATTATCTTGGCAAATGAAAACTTTCAACAGTTGCCAATCTAATTCTTTTGATGCACAAATTAATTTCTATTGATTTCTTATTTGTAGGGCACTATCAGTGCAGAGCTAATTTCCTTTGGACCAGCAAATTGCTGCTAATAATCATAAGATAAAACCTTGAGGAAACAAGCTAGAAATTAGTCTAGTGTGCATAAACCTACAGCATTGAACAGGGATGTATTTGTGAAATTAAGTAGACCTCTAGCCGGTAGAAAGAATCAATATCTGGTTATGTTCCTTCTCCTGGTCTTTATTTTTTTCCTCAGGATTTTATTCTCTGAGATTCTTCACAAATATAACTCTTTCTCTGATACCTTGTGTACGTATACTAAGCTCTGGAAGTTTTTTATTGGAAGTCAGCTTCCAGTCATCCTGCTGCTTTCTCTGAGATTCCTATTCACCCTCGGGAGAAGGAGAGAGCAGCAGATTCCCAAAGGCGAACCACGAAGCTACATAACCCCGGGATTGTGTGCGCAGCTTGCAAACTGCGAGAAAACAGCACCTTAGCACTCTCCTGCTTTTTCTATTCACAGTAAGATTGGAATTGAAGTCGTTTGGGACAACTTTCTTTTGCTTCTGAAAAAACACCCTGCAGACCTGCTACAAAACTTATAGAACACGCTGGGAGATGTTTTCTGTCCTGGCACTGTTTCTCCTTGAGAGACATAGTGAAAGAGCTTTTTGCTAGGATGTAGGCAGCAAGAGAGGCTAGAGGAGAGATAGGGAGCTCGGCAAAGCGCAGAGCCGGTGCCGGGAGTCTTTGCGCAGAAGGCGCGCTGCAGAGAGCAGTGCAAGCGGCACAATAGTCTTCCCGAGCCGGAGCGATAGTCTGCCGAACTGGAGCGATAGTCTGCCGGGCTGGAGCGATAGTCTGCCGAACTGGAGCGATAGTCTGCCGGGCTGGAGCGATAGTCTGCCGAACTGGAGCGATAGTCTGCCTGGCTGGAGCCATAGGCTGCCTGGCTGGAGCGATAGTCTGCCGGGCTGGAGGGATAGTCTGCCAAACTGGAGCGATAGTCTACCGAACTGGAGCGATAGTCTGCCGGGCTGGAGCGATAGTCTGCCCGGTCGGCACAGTGCTTTTTGCACGGAGAAGCCGCTTTTTCACCCTGGGGAGAAGGAGAGAGCAGCAGATTCCCAAAGGCGAACCACGAAGCTACATAACCCCGGGATTGTGTGCGCAGCTTGCAAACTGCGAGAAAACAGCACCTTAGCACTCTCCTGCTTTTTCTACTCACAGTAAGATTGGAATTGAAGTCGTTTGGGACAACTTTTTTTGCTTCTGAAAAAACACTCTGCAGACCTGCTACAAAACTTCTAGAACACGCTGGGAGATGTTTTCTGTCATGGCACAGTTTCTCCTTGCGAGACGTAGTGAAAGAGCTTTTTGCTAGGATGTAGGCAGCAAGAGAGGCTAGAGGAGAGATAGGGAGCTCGGCAAAGCGCAGAGCCGGTGCAGGGAGTCTTTGCGCAGAAGGCGCGCTGCAGAGAGCAGCGCAAGCGGCACAATAGTCTTCCCAAGCCGGAGCAATAGTCTGCCGGGCTGGAGCCGATAGTCTGCCGGGCTGGAGGGATAGTCTGCCGAACTGGAGCGATAGTCTGCCGGGCTGGAGCGATAGTCTGCCGGGCTAGAGCGATACTCTACCCGGTCGGCACACTGCTTTTTGCACGGAGAAGCCGCTTTTTCACCCTCGGGAGAAGGAGAGAGCAGCAGATTCCCAAAGGCGAACCACGAAGCTTCATGAACCCGGGATTGTGTGCGCAGCTTGCAAACTGCGAGAAAACAGCACCTTAGCACTCTCCTGCTTTTTCTATTCACAGTAAGATTGGAATTGAAGTCGTCTGGGACAACTTTCTTTTGCTTCTGGAAAAACACTCTGCAGACCTGCTACGAAACTTATAGAACACGCTGGGAGATGTTTTCTGTCCAGACACAGTTTCTCCTTGCGAGACATAGAGAAAGAGCTTTTTGCTAGGATTTAGGCAGCAAGAGAGGCTAGATGAGAGATAGGGAGCTCAGCAAGGCGCAGAGCCGGTGCCAGGAGTCTTTGCGCAGAAGGCGCGCTGCAGAGAGCAGCGCAAGCGACACAATAGTCTTCCCGGCTGGAGCCGATAGTCTGTCGGGCTGGAGCGATAGTCTGCCGGGCTGGAGCGATAGTCTGCCCGGTCGGCACAGTGCTTTTTGCACGGAGAAGCCGCTTTTTCACCCTCGGGAGAAGGAGAGAGCAGCAGATTCCCAAAGGCGAACCACGAAGCTGCATGAACCCGGGATTGTGTGCGCAGCTTGCAAACTGCGAGAAAACAGCACCTTAGTACACTCCTGCTTTTTCTAGTCACAGTAAGATTGGAATTGAAGTCGTTTGGGACAACTTTCTTTTGCTTCTGAAAAAACACTCTGCAGACCTGCTACAAAACTTCTAGAACACGCTGGGAGATGTTTTCTGTCCTGGCACAGTTTCTCCTTGTGAGACATAGTGAAAGAGCTTTTTGCTAGGATGTAGGCAGCAAGAGAGGCTAGAGGAGAGATAGGGAGCTCGGCAAGGCGCAGAGCCGGTGCCGGGAGTCTTTGCGCAGAAGGCGCGCTGCAGAGAGCAGCGCAAGCGGCACAATACTCTTCCCGATCTGGAGCGATCGTCTGCCGAACTGGAGCGATAGTCTGCCGGGCTAGAGCGATAGTCTGCCCGGTCGGCACAATTCTTTTTGCATGGAGAAGCCGCTTTTTCACCCTCGGGAGAAGGAGAGAGCAGCAGATTCCCAAAGGCGAACCACGAAGCTGCATGAACCCGGGATTGTGTGCGCAGCTTGCAAACTGCGAGAAAACAGCACCTTAGCACTCTCCTGCTTTTTCTATTCACAGTAAGATTGGAATTGAAGTCGTTTGGGACAACTTTCTTTTGCTTCTGAAAAAACACTCTGCAGACCTGCTACAAAACTTATAGAACACGCTGGGAGATGTTTTCTGTCCAGACACAGTTTCTCCTTGTGAGACATAGTGAAAGAGATTTTTGCTAGGATGTAGGCAGCAAGAGAGGCTAGAGGAGAGATAGGGAGCTCGGCAAGGCGCAGAGCCGGTGCCGGGAGTCCTTCCGCAGAAGGTGCGCTGCAGAGAGCAGCGCAAGCGGCACAATAGTCTTCCCGAGCCGGAGCGATAGTCTGCCAAACTGGAGCGATAGTCTGCCAAACTGGAGCGATAGTCTGCCGGGCTGGAGCGATACTCTGCCAAACTGGAGCGATAGTCTGCCGGGCTGGAGCGATAGTCTGCCGGGCTGGAGCGATAGTCTGCCCGGTCGGCACACTGCTTTTTGCACGGAGAAGCCGCTTTTTCACCCTCTGGAGAAGGAGAGAGCAGCAGATTCCCAAAGGCAAACCACGAAGCTACATATCCCCGGGATTGTGTGCGCAGCTTGCAAACTGCGAGAAAACAGCACCTTAGCACTCTCCTGCTTTTTCTATTCACAGTAAGATTGGAATTGAAGTCGTTTGGGACAACTTTCTTTTGCTTCTGAAAAAACACTCTGCAGACCTGCTACAAAACTTATAGAACACGCTGGGAGATGTTTTCTGTCATGGCACAGTTTCTCCTTGCGAGACATAGTGAAAGAGCTTTTTGCTAGGATGTAGGCAGCAAGAGAGGCTAGAGGAGAGATAGGGAGCTCGGCAAGGCGCAGAGCCGGTGCCGGGAGTCTTTGCGCAGAAGGCGCGCTGCAGAGAGCAGCGCAAGCGGCACAATAGTCTTCCCGAGCCGGAGCAATAGTCTGCCGGGCTGGAGCGATAGTCTGCCGGGCTGGAGCGATCGTCTGCCAAACTGGAGCGATAGTCTGCCGGGCTGGAGCGATAGTCTGCCAAACTGGAGCGATAGTCTGCCGGGCTGGAGCAATAGTCTGCCGGCCTGGAGCGATAGTCTTCCGAACTGGAGCGATAGTCTGCCAAACTGGAGGGATAGTCTGCCAGGCTGGAGCGATAGTCTTCCCGGCTGGAGCGATAGTCTGACGGGCTAGAGCGATAGTCTGCCCGGTCGGCACAATGCTTTTTGCACGGAGAAGCCGCTTTTTCACCCTCGGGAGAAGGAGAGAGCAGCAGATTCCCAAAGGCGAACCACGAAGCTGCATGAACCCGGGATTGTGTGCGCAGCTTGCAAACTGCGAGAAAACAGCACCTTAGCACTCTCCTGCTTTTTCTATTCACAGTAATATTCGAATTGAAGAGGTTTGGGACAACTTCTTTTTGCTCTGGGAAAAACACACTGCACACCTCCTACAGAACTTGTAGATCACGCCGGGAGATGTTTTCTGTACATGCACAGTTTCTCCTTGCGAGACATAGTGCAAAAGCTTCTTCCGGAGATGTAGGCTACAAGAGCCGGCGCAATGCTCTGGAAGCCGGCACCTTGCTCTGCAAGCTGGCACCATGCTCTGTAAGCCGGCAAAATGCTTTTTGCTCGGAGAATCTGCTTTTTCTCCCCCGGGAGAAGGAGGGAACAGCCGATTCCCAAAGGTGAAGAACGAAGCTGCATAACCCCGGGATTGTGTGCGCAGCTTGCAAACTGCGAGAAAACAGCACCTTAGCACTCTCCTGCTTTTTCAATTCACAATAAGATTCGAATTGAAGACGTTTGGGACAACTTTCTTTTGCTTGAAAAACACTCTGCAGACCTCCATGCAACTTGTAGAGCACGCTGGGATTTGCATTCTGTATAGCCACAGTTTCTCGTTGCGAGACATATCTAAAAAGCTTTTTTTGCTAGGATGTAGGCGGCAAGAGATGCTAAAGACGGAGATAGGGCGCTCGGCGAAGCTCAGCGCCGGTCCCGGGCGTATTTCAGCAGAAGGCGTGCTCCGGAGAGCAACGCGACCGGCACAATAAGTCTTCCCAACCGGCACAGTAGTCTTCCTGGCCGGCACAATGCTCTTCGCACGGAGAAGCTGCTTCTCTGGCCCCCTAGAGATGGAGAGAGTGGCAGCTTCCCAGAGGCGAACAACGAAGCTGCACAACACCTTGATTTTCTATTCACAGTAAGATTTGAATTGAAGGCATTTGGGACAACTTTCTTTTGCTTCTTGAAAAACACTCTGCAGACCTCCGTGCATCTTGTAGAACACGCTGGGAGATGTTTTCTGTACAGGCACAGGTCACTTTTACTTAACCCAGAAAAGGTGCATATCTCTTGATGAACTGAGAAAGCGAGGGCATAGTTACTAACTAGGCTTAGCTGCAGAAGTCACACCTCCTTGTGGCTCCGTCTCGTTAGTTACTTAGTAGTAACAAAGTTGGCTTCCACCCTGGTGTGAGAGAGGGTGTAATAGCTACCCCTCCCTATCACTTGGACTTGTCACCTAGCAGAAGTTTCATGATCCTGCTGAAACAAATCGTTGGCCCAGTTATCCTGCTGTTGCACAGAACTTTGTCCACGGGCTTAAGTTGGACACAGATAGGAGCTTGGCCCGAGGGCCAGCTGCCAACTCTGACTACCCTCACTTGAACTCTCATTTATTGTTTGCCTGATCTTCACAATGGTTCGGTCAATGACTTTGCAATACATGTCAACGGCCACGAAACTGACCCATTAGATCTGAGGGTCAGATTGGCTGATGATGTTCTGTCATCCCCCCCTGTGTTGGGAGGTGAGGGGCTCAGTCTGGTATGTTTGGAGCTTCTAAACTCCACTTTTGATCATGAGGTTGGAATCCACCTGGGAAGTGTCTGGGAGGGTGTGGAAGAGTTTCCTGAGCCATATGAGACCTTGCCATCCTGGCCTGCTCAGGATGATGAAATTGAGTGTGATCAAAGACATACTGAAGAGTCTAAAACACCTGAGGCTCTCCCCAGGACCAATGAGGGTGGGACACCAGTCAGAGCTCCTTTAGTGTTTGTCCACGCTGTTCTACCCGTTTGAACCAGATGCTGGGGCTGATTGACCATCTAAATTAATTAAGGGGAAGGCCAACAAGGCTGACATCCTACTGGGAGTCTAGTCATCCACCCAACAAGGAAGAAGAGGTAGACAACTTATTCTATAAACAGCCTGAGAATGTTTCAAGATCATCAGCTCTTGTTCTTGTAGGCCACTTCAACTTGCCAGACACCTGCTGGGAACTTAATACAGCAGAAAAAAAGCAGACTAGGAAATTTGTAGTGTGTGTGGACTACAACTTCTTGTTGCAGCTGGTGGGTGAGCCCACCAGGAGAGGGACTAGGTTAGATCTGTAGTTTGCAAATAGAGATTGGCTGGTGGGAGATGCGGTGGTTGGAGGCCACTTGGGGCACAGTGATCATGAAATTATAGAATTCTTGATATTTGGTGAAATCAGGGGGAACATAAATAAGACTTTTACATTGGACTTCTGGAGGGCAGACTTTGGCCTATTTGGAAGACTTATTCAGAGACTTCCTTGGAAAGCAGCCCTTAAGAACAAAGGAGTTCAGGAAAGACAGGCATGCTTCAAAACAGAGATCTTGAAGGCACAGGAGCAGACTGTCCATGTGCCCAAAGATGAGTCAATGAAGAAAATGTCCAGCCTGCATGGGCAAGGAGGTTTAGGAGGAACTTAGGAAAAAAAAAGAGGATGTATTATCTTCGGAAGGAGGGTCAGGTCTCTCAGGAAGTATTTAAGGGGGCTGCTAAAGCATGTAGGAAAAAAATTAGGGAGACCAAAGCTCAGTTTGAACTTAAAGTGGCAACTTCTGTTAAAGATAATAAAAAATGTTTTTACAAATATATTAATGGTAAAAGGAGGGGTAAGAGAAACTTAAGTTCTTTATTAGATGTGGGAGGGAACTTAGTCACTGCAGATGAGGAGAAGGCAGAGGTGCTTAATGCCTTCTTTGCCTCAGTTTTTAGTGGAAGACACCTTGCCTTCAGGACAACTGTCCTCTTGAGTTGGTTGATGGTGTCATGGAGCAGAATGGTCCCCCTGTCATCCAAGAGGAGGCAGTAAGAGAATTGCTGAGCCTCTTGGATATTCATAAATCCATGGGACCAGATAGGATCTATCCCAGGGTGATGAGGGAACTGGCAGATGAGCTTGCGAAGCCACTCTGCATTATTTACCAACAGTCCCGGCTCACTGGTAAGGTTCCAGATGACTGGAAGCTGGCCAATGTGACACCCATTCAGGACAAGGGTAGGAAGGAGGATCCTGATAATTATAGACCAGTCAGCCTGACATCAGTACCAAATAAGGTTAGGGAACAGTTTATACTAAGTGTCATCATACAGAACTTACAGAATGGGCAAGGTATCAGACACAGCCAGCACAGGTTTAGGAGGGGTAAATCGTGTTTGACCAACCTGGTCTCCTTTTATGAACAAGTGACCTGCCTGGTGCATGCAGGAAAGGCTGTGGATGTTGTCTATTTAGACTTCAGCAAGGCCTTTGACACTGTCTCCCACAGCACCCTCCTGGAAAGGCTGGCAGCCCATGGGTTGGACAGGAGCACTCTGTGCTGGGTTCAGAACTGGCTGGGTGGCCTGGCCCAGAGAGTGATGGTGCGTGGGGCTGCATCCAGCTGGCAGCCAGGCACCAGTGGTGTCCCTCAGGGCTCTGTACTGGGATCAGTTCTGTTCAATATCTTTATTGATGACATGGATGAGGGTGTTGAGTCTACCATTAGTCAGTTTGTAGATGACACTAAGGGGGGAGTGTGTGTCAAACTATTGGAAGGTAGGAGGGCCATGCAAAGAGACTTGAATGGTTGGATGGATGGGCAGAGTCCAAGAAGGTGATGTTTAACCAGTCCAAGTGCCAAGTCCTGCATTTTGGCCAAAATAACCTCCCTGCAACGCTATAGGTGAGGGATGGTGTGGCTGGACAATGCCCAGACAGAAAGTGACCTTGGGGTACTGGTCAACAGCTGGCTGAACATGAGCCAGCAGAGTGCCCTGGGGGCCAGAAGGCCAATGGCTCCTGGCCTGGATCAGGAATAGCGTGGCCAGCAGGAGCAGGGAGGTCATTCTGCCCCTGTACTCGGCACTGGTGAGGCTGCACCTTGAGTGTCCAGTTCTGGGCCCCTCCGTTTAGGAAGGATGTTGAGACGCTTGAGCACATCCAGAGGAGGGCAACTAGGTTGGTGAGGAGCTGGGAACACAAGGCCTGTGAGGAATGTTTGAAAGAACTGGGGCTGTTTAGCCTAGAGAAAAGGAGATGCAGGAGTGACTTTATCACTCTCTACAACTTCCTGAAAGGTGCTTGTAGTCAGGTGGTGCTTCGTCTTTTTCTCCAGGCAGCAACTGACAGAACTAGAGGATACAGTCTCAAGCTGCATCAAAGGAAATATAGGTTGGGTATTACGAAAAAGTTTTTAATGGAAAGAGTGATAAAGTACTGGAATTGTCTGCCCAGGGAGGTGGTGGAATCAACATCCCTGGATGTGCTGAAAAAATGACTGGATATGGCACTCGGTGCCATGGTTTATTTGAGGTGTTAGGGCATGGGATGGACTCAATTATCTTGAATATCTCTTCCAACCTAATGACTCTGTGATGTGCTTTACTCTGCAGCCTGGAACAATGGCTTGTCCTGGAGCCTTTGGCAGAAGGTGCCTGTGGATACTTGAGGCCAACCACTGGGATTCTGGAGCTGAAGTTACCAAGGGTCCAAAGGCAAATACACTCCCACAGAGAAGGAAATCTTGGCCGCCTATGAAGGATTTCAAGCTGCCTTGGAGGTAACTGGCATGGAGGCACAACTCCTCCTGGAACTCCAACTACCGGTGCTGGGATGAATGTTTAAAGGAAAGGTTCCCACTACCCACCATGCCATCAGTGCTGCATGGAGCAAATAGATTGCCGTCATCACGGAGCGCACCTGTATTGGAAACCTGAACTGCCCTGGGATTTTGGAAATAATTACAAACTGGCCAGAAGGTGAAAACTTTGGTCTCACTGACGAAGAGGAACAAGTGACATGTGCTGAAGAAGCTTCACCGTACAACCAGCTACCAGCAGAAGCACAATACACTCTTTTCACCGACAGTTCCTGTCACATTGTAGGGACAAAACAAAAGTGAAAAGCAGCTGAATGGGGCCCCACATATCAGGTTGCCCAAGCTACCAAAGGGAGAACGTAAATCAAATCAACTTGCTAAGCTCAAGGCCATTCAGCTGGCCCTGGACATTGCTGAAAAAGAGAAGTGGCCAAAGCTCTACCTTTATACCAATTCATGGATGGTAGCCAATGCTCTGTGGGGCTGGCTGGAAAGGCGGAATAAGGCTAGCTGGCAGCACAGAGGAAAGCCAATTTGGGCTGCTGATGAGTGGAAAGACATTGCCACTTGGGTGGAGAACCTACCTCTGAAAGCCTGTGGTGTAGATGCCCATGTCCCCAAGAGTCGGGCTGGTGAGGAACACCGAAACAATGAGCGGGTAGGCGAGGCTGCAAAGATAGAACTGTCAAAGACAGATCTAGATTGGCAACATAAGTGGGAGTTGTTCCTAGGTTGACGGGCCCAGGTCATCAGGGCAGAAATGCCGCCTATAAGTGGGCCCAAGACTGGTGGATCTAACCATGGACAGTATTTTGCAGGTGTCAGGGTTTGACGCTGGCGCAATGCTAGTGCTTTTATGAAAGTACCTTTCTTTGGTGTTTACTGTGAGATGTGATTAGAAATAGAGCAAAGCAGGCTCTAACTTAGGAATAAAGAAGAAAAACTTTATTAACTTACAACTATATATTAAGAGAAATACACACAGAACTCGGATTGAAAACTTTCTGAAAACATTCTTCCTTCCCCCTACTAAATTTCTAATACATCTACTTTTTAGATCATTAACTCTTAGTCTATCACTACTCTTTAGATAATCAATTCTCAGTTCATCAAGGAGAGAGGAGTCTCTCTTGTACTATAGGCTTCCCCAGGAAACACAGTTGAAACTTCTTGTGTTTCCATGTCACATGTGGCACTGCTTGGAGATCATTTGCTATCGTGACATCTTCTTTGTATGTTCAGTGCTCTTACTACTGCACATGGACTAGAACTGCTTCTAGGGTTTTCTTTTTAAGGATGCTTTGCTTAGTTCTAAAAAAAAAGCACAGACTCTCACTTTTGGGATGCCTGTCTCCCCTAAATTCACCCCCTGGGGCCGAGGGGTCTCGAGAACAGAGATTTTCTTCTTCTTCTTTGAAGATGGAGGGCACTACTACTACTTTTTTCACTTGTTGTTTCTGTTTACGTACTCTTTCACATAACATCACTGCACTTTCTTGGCTCTAAGCTTTTGCCTCCCTCTACGGAGTCTCTGTGTCACAGGAAAAAAAAAATTGGTTCTGCTTATGGCTATACAAGAAAAGTCTAGCTAAAGGCTACTATATTATTTCTGCTTACTCAAGATTCTTCTCAACTTGTCTCATAGCTTATTTTTTCTTATTTCATCTCTTTCTTTTCATTCAACTTCAGGAGGATTAGCATTTTTAAGATTTTTATCATCTAAGAAAAGGGTTAAAAATTTCAGGCTCTGCCTGTCTAGAATTCTTACACTGCCCTGCCAGGCACCTTCTCGCCCCACCCCTCCCTTTCTCGGCCACTCGCGCTATCAAATTTCAAGGTGGCACAAGCGCAGGCACTAGCTCTCTCTCTCTCCTGGATGGGGGTGGAGGGGGGGGGGGTAGCTGCCTGATGTCTCTCAGGGTTCTTCTACTCTTTTATCTTGCAGGGGCTTTCACTTTTTTTCTCTGTCTAGGGCCCCGGCTCACCTCACTCTACCGCATGGCTTCCCCTCCCCCGCCCAGCCTGCAGCCAGGCAGGGGAGGTCTCAACTCTTCACTGACCGAAACTTAGAAAGTTTTCTTGAGAGTTCTTTGCTTTTAACCCACTGTGTTCTCAGAGGCGTATCTATGTCTTTAGTGGCTACACCAAATGCTAATATTCAAATCTGAGCACCTACTGGTTTGACTACAGCATCTCAAAAAACTCAATTCCTCTCAAACCAAGACAGCTGGTTATCCACAACTGTGAGGTGTGCTGAGATCAAGCAGGGCAAGTGAGTGCAGCCCCTACGGTACGGTAGGCAATGGTTCAAAGTAGGGGGAGGCCTGGCAAATTGACTACATCACACTGCCCTAGACATGCCAAGGCAAGTGCTATTTGCTGACCATAGTGGAAGCCACCACTGGATGGCTGGAGACCCACCCTGTGTCTCACGCTACTGCCTGGAACACCATATTTATTAGGCCTGGAAAAGCAAGTCCTGTAGAGACATGGAACCCCTGAGAGAACTGAGTTGGACAACAGGACCCATTTCAAGAACTGCCTTATAAACACCTGGGCCAGGGAACATGATATTGAATGGATCTATCATATTCCTTATCATGCACCAGCTGCGAGGAATGTTGCACAGTGCATTGGACTACTTAAGACTACCCTGAAGGCACTTGGCAGGGGAACCTTCAGAAATTGGGAAATGAACTTAGCAAAAGCCACCTGGATGGTCAACACCTGAGGGTCCATAAATCGAGCTGGTCCTGCCCAGTCTGAACCCTCACACTCAGTGGATGGAGATAAAGTCCCTGTGTATACATGAAAGGTATCTTAGGAAGGACTGTTTGGATTAGTCCCACCTTGGGTAAAGACAAACCCATCTGTGGGATTTTTTTTGCTCAAGGACCTGGTTACACTTGGCGGGTAATGCAGAAAGATGGAGAAGGGGAAACCAACTCCTAATTAGGTGAGAACTGTTTGTAGGGTTTCATTGTGATGTAGATGGAAATAGAATAAGGGGTGGATAATGTCCTGGATTGCAAGATAAGTGTCTATGCTATTTGCCATCTGTTAGAGGTGTTATCTTCTGTTAGACAGTTATCTTCTGTTAATTGGGCATGTTTCTTTATCTCTTCCACAAACCCATCCTCTCTCTGGGAAATATCTCCTGTTAATGGGCCACTGACTCACTTCATGACTGATAAAAATTACATCATCCCATTGGGAGATGCTCTGCCCAGGGGGAGGAGCCAAGCATTCCTTTCTGGATATAATCTGAGATTTTGGGATGCCAGGACAGCCTTCTTCACTGGATTCCCAGAGGAGCAGCAGTCTTCTCCACTGGATTCCCACAGAAAAAATAGGTCCATCTACACCACCAGTGGACCATGAGAGGAAAACGACACCCTTCTACAGGATCACTGCTTCAACAGAACCACACCTGTCACTGCAGGAGGACTGCAGCCACCATTTAATGGAACTGCTACCAACACTCTGACCCACAGTGCATCAGGTTGTATTCTGACTCTGTTGGTGTTGTTTTGTATAACTGCATTTTTAGTTTTAGTTTTAGTTTTAGTTTTTCTAATAAAGGGCTGTTATTCCTACTCCCATATCTTTGCCTGAGAGCCCCTTAATTTCAAAATTATAACAATTCAGGGGTAGGGTGTTTACATTTTCTATTTCAGGGGAGGCTCCTGCCTTCCTTGCCAGACACCTGTCTTTTCAAACCAACACACAAGCCTTGGCAGCAGTGGACGTCACCACCGCCTCCTTCACCACCCCAAGAAGAGAG
Source organism: Calcarius lapponicus (assembly GCA_039654755.1). Classification (NCBI taxonomy): domain Eukaryota; kingdom Metazoa; phylum Chordata; class Aves; order Passeriformes; family Fringillidae; genus Calcarius; species Calcarius lapponicus. The sequence goes on from CM077470.1 coordinate 27,189,885, forward strand.
CCAGGGGCCAGGGCCTTTTCCAAGGAGGGCGGAGAGGGAACCTCCCATAGAGGGAGTGGTGCCTCCTCTGTTCTCAGTCCTCTGAGTTACTGCAGTGACCCCGAAGGCCAGGGAACTGCCTCAGGAGATGACAACATCGAAGATCGCAGACACACAGACTGGGAGCTGTGTGATGCTCTCTAGGACTGGGACTAGCCCAGCTAGACTACTGGTTGCAGCAGAGTCAGACAGCTCTTGCTCAAATGGCTCTGAGGACGAAGAAAAGGATGATGAAATGGATGAGATCACTGCTGCCCTAAATAGGTGAAGGAGGGGAAAAATAGCAAGAGAAGCCATCAGAGGATGTAGGCCAATTGCCCACTGTACTAGATGAAAAAGGAAAAAAGAAAGAGAACCAATTTTGCAAGAGACAAGCAGCTGGCAATCAGGGGCTGATATAAGTGAATACTCCATACTCCCTTATAGAGTTAGAGCAGTGGAAAAATACTGTGGGAAATATAAAGAGAACCCAGATAAAGTGGCAAAATTAGTAGAATGGACTATTAACTCACAAAATCCTAGGCTGATCTGAACTCTATGTTAGACACATTACTTGATCCCGCTGAGAGACAAATGGTCAATAAAGCCATCACAACACATGCGGAGGGGAGCATAGCCAGTGGACTGCTTCAAGGCACTGTCACTCAGATATTCCCCCTTGAGAACCCTGGGTGGGATCCAAATATACCAGAATATATGGCAAGGTTAAAACAATACCAAAGCCTTGTGGTATATGGGTTGAAACATGGTGTCCCTAAAACTATAAATTTATCAAGGCTTTATGAAGCGAGGCAAAAGTATGATGAATCACCCACTGATTTTTTTAAACAGGTTAAGAAAAACTGCCATCAAATATACTGATCTAGATCCTGAATCAGCTGATGGTAAAGCACATCTGGTTTTGTTGTTTATGGATCCAGCTTCAAATGATATAAGAATGTTCCAGATTGCAAGGCAAGATGTATTCTATTACAATCTGTATGGCAGTTGCCTTTTGTCAAGTGGGCAGTTTTCCTTATTTCTTCCACAATCACTACTCCCTCAGGAGGGGATGATAGTGGGGCCCTGGAAAATGTTAAAGACAGACTCTGAAAATGTTAGGCTTTGTGTTTGGCCAGATCATGAGAAATTGCACCTGTGTAAGCACTAGGATAAATGATATAATTGTTAGATGTGATGATTGTTTAGTAATTAAATATAATTATTGTATAATCATAAGAAGAATACTGGGGCCAGTAGTTCCTGGTTTTGTTCCAACAGAACAGAGACGAGGCAGTACATAGGGCAACTTTTGCTTTTTACTCTTGCTTTTGCTTTGCTTTTGCATTTGCTTCTGCTCATTAGTTCGTTTAGCTAAGCAGTCCAAATTTCCCCTGGACTATTTTTCTTTCCTTTTCTTGGAACCACTTGAGCCTGCTCCAGACTGGGACCTGGGAAACACCAAGAGTTTGCACCTTGTGGCTGCAGCAACTACCCCAGCACCAGAGGGACTGATAACAGAGTGACCACCCCCGAGAGAGACTTTCTGAATTTGTCATCTTTTTCAGAGCAGTGACAGAGTGGTGTCACCCGGTATTGTTCATTCTGTGTGCTGGGGGTGCTGTGCCTGTTAAATAAACAGGTTCTTTCCACTTCTCTCTGAGGAATCCTTCCCGACCCGGTTGGGGGGAGGGGCCATGTGGGTTTGCTTTCTGGAGAGGCCCCCTTTGGAGGTATCTCCCAAATTTACCCCAAACCAGGACAGTCCTATAATACTTACTAATAAATTACATAGAATTATAAATACTATAATGTAATGTAATTCAATATATAATTATAATTCAATCAATATAAGTCAATATAATATAATTCAATAATATAAAGCAACATATTACATTGCAAAGTAAACTAAAAATTGAACATAATTATATTTATAGTAATTTATATCTATTCTTTTATAATTACCTCTCAATTACTAAATGAAACTATACCTATTATGGAGTGCTATATTAATAAATACACTGATATAGTAGTATGTTATATAAATATAAAATATATTACATATGTTTATATTTTACATATTTTATACATCCATATAACCTTTGAAATCATTTTAGACTGAATTTTCATAGACATTTTAACAAAAAAATGCAAATGAATAATAACAGTATAGTTATAGCAGAACATCTAAATGTGTTAGATTTTTATATAATTACACTAACAACTATTTAACTGTATTATATAACTATAGTCGTATATATATAAAATTAATATATCCAAAACATATAATACTATAGATAAGCACTAAGAAGCAATTATTCTCACATTAACCACAAATTACTATTCAATTACAATATTTAATATTATTTTTAGCCTATTAACGTTTCAATTATTTTGTAGAAGGTAAAATATATATTAAAAAATATAAATGTAAAACTAAAATATATAAAAGAGATTTTTAAAGAAGTCAAACTATATTTTCAGGACGTTTTTTAATGTTACAAAGCAATTTAAAAAGCCCTGTTTTGCCCCAAAACAAGTTTAAAAGGCTGGGATTTTTCTCTAATCAGGTAAAAAAAGGGAACTTAGAGATTTTCTTGGAGCAAAAACCTGCAAAAATGTGATACAATTGATTAACACTCAATTTTCATACATATATATGTATAAAAGTATGTGATAAGGAATTTTTTTAATTGAATGAATAGGGAACTAGGGGGTTAGGTAAAAAAGGGTAATTCTGGCTTTTTTTTCTAAAAAAAAATGGAATTTGGGTGTTTGAAGTTAAAAATAAGAATAATGAGGTTTGGGGATAAAACATGGGAATAAAGGGGTGTTTCCTAAATAAAATATAAGTCAGGGTTGTTTTTTGGGTTTGTTTGTTTGTTTGTTTGTTTGTTTGTTTGTTTGTTTAATGGTGGTCTTGAAGAAAAATCAACAGGAGAATAAGGAACTGAAGTTTTAAAAACTAAAATACACCGAATAAAAGGTGCTTTTCCTTAAAACCCCAAACAAAAAGAAAGTTTATGAAGTCTTTTAAAAAGGAAGAAAAATAATAAATAAATTAGGAGGAAAAGAGAAAAAAAAGGTTTTTCCTTAAAAAACAAATTAAGAAATAGGGTTGATATGGGTTTTGCATGAAAAATTAAAGAAAAAGTCAAGAAAATAAGGAATAGGGGTTTTTTTTTTCCAGAAAAATGAATTGTTTTTATTAAAATAGAGCAAATAAATGGCCTTTTTTCGTAAAAAACATTCTAAATATAGACTTTTTTTCTCCCCCAAAAATACAGTCATTGTATCAATGGTGGGTTTTGTTCCTGAAAAAACACCAAAATAGCTAATTAGAATTTTACCTCCCAAAAAAATAAAAAAAAAAACTCCCCAAAACTAAAAAAAAAAAACTCCCCAAAACTAAAAAAAAAAAAAAAAAATGAGGATGAAGTGCATTTTCATTTTTTCTTTAGAAAGTGAGGAAAAAGGGGATGTTTTCATGAAAAAGAAGAAGATTCTAAAGGCTATTGGATTAAAACAAATTATTTTAAAAGGACACTTTTTTGTTAAAAATAATAAATATGAGGCCGAGATGTTGTTGGGGAAGACACAAAATTAGGGGGAAAGGGAATTTTCAGGAAAAAGACACTCCAGGCTTTCAGAATTTCCTTTTCTGTACAAAAAAGCATGCAAATAAGTCCAAATTCAAGAAATTTGGGGGTTTTGTCTGCAAAATGGGGTTGTTGCTTACCACAGAAAGGAAGGAGGAGCCACCAGGACCTCCTTCTGTGCCACTGCGGTGAAAACACCCAAAATTACTAAAAATTGCTATTTTATGGGAAAAATCCCTGTGAGCCCAGGGATGTCTCCAGAACCCTTTAAATAACACCCAAAATGCCTTTTTTCACCCCATGGAATCCCTTGGGGCTTCTTTTGGCCCCTGTTGCTACCAAATCTGCCCCAAAACCTTCCAAAGACTATGAATTTTGCCTCAAATCCCACAGATTTGGGCCAAAATGCTTGTTTTTCCCTCTAAATTCCGTACAGTTTGGATCAAAATGGAGTTCAACAAATGAGCCAACCCTCCCTCCCCCTGATATCCCGCCCCCAAGGCCACTTCAAAGTCCCCAATCTGTTGGGGAAGATGAAACAGGAAAGCCTTATAAATATAATTGCCTGGCAAAAGATTTTGAGAATATAGAAACTATGAAGGAGATTGAAATGAAAGCAAACTTTGAGATCCTTTAGTTACTGAACAACTGGAAAACAATGGCGTGGCCAGCTGAAGGTGATCCCCTTTTGATGAAACAATCCCCTCTGCTTGCAGACAGGTTCAATGGTCAGAGCAGACCCTACAGCTCGGCAGAAGGGGCCCAAAGAGGAGTTTTTAGGGTTTAAAATGTAACACAGTATGGTAATGTAATGATTCTTACAGGCTGTATGTAAATGCTATAGGATTTCTATGTTGTACTGGATTAGTTAGTGAGAATCAGAATATTCAACACAGAAGATTTATTGTATTGTAACGGGAGCCTCACTCTCTTATCCTCTCTTTTACTCTCTCTCTCTTATCCTCTCATCCTCTCTCTCAATCATCCTCTTTACCACTCTCTTTACTTCTCTCGGGCCTGCTCTGAGCTGTGGCTGGCAGCTCCCAGCAGGGCCCTGCACCCAGGCCCTTTGCAATAAACAGCAAATTCCACAACCTGGCTTCAGAGATCTCTTGTCTCCGTCTGTCCCAGCTGTCCTACCCCCCGATGCTCCTACACCAATTCATTCAGATTTGCCCAAAACATTATCCAAAAAGGATAAAGTTTAACCAAAATCACCTATATTTATGTCAAGATCAGGTTAAAATGCTGGTGCAGCCCTCCCCTGCCATCCCCTTTCCTTGATGCCACCTCAATACCCCATTTCCACCAAATTTACACTAAAACTTTATGGAAAGGATGAGTTTTGCCCCAGATTCTCCCAGTTTGGGTCAAAATGGTGTTCAAAATCCAGGACAAACCTCCCTCTACCTTATCCTACTCAAGTTCCCCCAAATCCTCAATTCAGCCTCAAAAGGGGGGAAATTTCCAAATTTTGGGCATGAAGAGGGCAAAAAACCTGAAATCTGGGGGAAAAGTGCACAAAAAGGGCAAACACATGAGATTTGGGGGAAATAAGCAAAAATTTAAAAAAACTTGGCACAAAAAGTGTTTTAATCCAACATTTGTAAAGCAAAAGGACTAAAATTATGAAACTTGTGGGGATGAGGGGGAAAAAGACAAAACTGGGGAGGGTAAAGGGTAAAAAACATCTGAAATTTGGGCAAAAAAACACCCTCCTCAGTTTCTGTCCATCCCCAAAGAATAAGGAAAATGAGTTAAAAACAGGGAATTAAGTCTCCCCACTCACCAGCCTGTCAACTCCAGAATTCCAGGGACTCTACAGACACAGAAAGAGCACTTGTCCCCAGATTGCCCTTTTTATCCCCAAATGGGGCTCAACCACAGCCAAACCATGCAGATTTGGGCAGATTCAGCAAAATTTCAGGATGGGATGTGAGGGGGAGGGGCCAGGGAGGCATGACCCACAGTTCCAGAGAATTTGGGAACTGGCAGCTGGATCCTGTCCCTGATAGGATGTGACAGAGTGGAACTCAAAGGAATTGCCATCCCCATGGCACTGACTCCATTAAAAAGAATGAGGGATTTGTCTTTACAAACAGACTGTGGGTCTGCTGATGAACAAGAAGGGATACTAAGAGATAAAAGAAACAACAGAAAGAACCATAAATTCCATAGGAATTCCATTGATTGACACAAGGACAAGAAATAGGGGGGTATACATTGGACGGGGGTCTGTGTTAGGTGATTCAGGAAGACTGTGCCTTTCAAGCACCCCAGCCAATGGGGAAAGAGAGAGGGAAATGCAGCAGGGAAATTAGGATAAAAAGGAGGCTGCATCCTCCAAAAATGTGGCAGACCCCAGGGGAAATGCCCATGACCTCTCCCTTTATCTGAATAAAGTTACAGGACTCCTCTGTCTCCTTTTTGGAAAAAAAAACTCTGGTGTTTGTGGGTTAATTCTCCTGACACTGTGACCCCAGGGAAAGGACAAACCAAGTCCAGATGGTTTTTATCCAAAATTAATGACCCAAGTCCCAGCGGGGAATTCCAGGGAATGGGAAATTCTGGCCCAAATGACTGAAAAAACTGAAGAAAACCAGCTGGAGCCAGGAGAGACAATGGAAAACAGGGAGTGAAAGGGCTTTTGCCTTAAAATGAAGACATAAAAATGGGGAAACCCTGAACTCCACAGAGATGGTCAAAACTGTCCAGAGACAGAGACCCCACCCCCAAAGCCATCCAGGGACCCCCAAAACTACATGGGGATCCCCCAAAACTACCCAGGGATCCCCTCAGCCCTCTGAACCTCCCAAACCACAAGGTTCCTCTGGGGAGATGGGGGTCCCTGGAAGGGTTTTGGGGCTCCTGATAAATGACACGGAGAAATTTTCAGTTGCCCTGAAGGTGCTGGATGGAGCTTAAAGACAACTGGCAGAAAAGCTGAAAGGATGTAAAGGCATGCACAGAGAATCCCAAGCACAGCTGGAGCCAGTGGACAAATAGGTAATGAGGAATATAGTGGTGTTTTTGTCAAGTTATGTCACAAGAAGTAACAGTGCATGCACAACGAAAACATTCAAGGAAAGGTCACGTGTAATATGGAAGCATTCTGTGAATATGACCACCAGAGACCCATTCGTGACCCCTACAGGACCATACCTGTAGTTCGATGTGCACTAACGGTGCAAAAAAGTCCTGCTGGAAGAAAGGATCTGCATAGAAATTGACCAAGACACATGCTACAAGGGTCTTGTAAAGGTTCCAAGTTTCTCTACCTTTCTGGCAGTCTGTCTTCACAGCAAGACTTGATGAGGGATTTTGCTAGCGTTTCTTTGACAGAAAGCAATAACAAAGCAAGCAAAATGGAGCAGCAAAAGAAGATAGCAGCAAAAGGCACATTATCCCCTCTGTTCTCGATCATTGTTGAAACCAATTTTTTCTCACCATGTTCCATCAAGTACCTTAGTAGAGCTAAAGACTAGAAAAAGGCAACTCTATTCTGGATTCATTAAAAGCAAAGCCATCTGTGGACAGAAGTGCCCCGCGTGATGCTGGCAACTCCTGGCTGGTTTCAGTAAGCTGTCTGGAGAGCTGCATTTCCGGTGGGCTTTACCTGTGTGTCTGTAAGGTCCGGAGTTGATGTGCGGCCTTGAGCCCTGAGAGTGCCATGGGCACAGAGACCCATCGTGTAGCTCTCTGACCAGCCACAGCACACTGAGGCATGATGGATTACTCCCAGAGTTCATGTGGTAGAAAGCTTTTCTGCCCCCGTGAAGGACAACACGTCCATTTTCTTGCATAGAGCCATTCTGTATGTTACAATGGTACCTTGAATTCATCAAGTGCTATTCGCACAATGGCCAGTGAGCTTGGATTCTTAAGCTTCTCGTGTTTGATCTGTTTCCTGCTTTGGTAAATAGCAAAACTTCCAAGGACTGCAACGACAAGAACATGAAGCTGCTACCGTATTTCAAATGTTTGCCTAATAAAATAGTGATTCTTGCACATATTCGCAATGGTAATTTCAGGTACTGAAACACCAGCTCTGCTCAGGGCAATTCTGAAGAGGTCACCTACGGGCACCTAGAAGAGGTCTGTGGGATTTTTGGAGGAGACTCTAGGAGTGTTGAGGAAAATCTGTGAAAGGTATTGGGGGTCTAGGTAGGGCTTTGGGGAGTCTTTAACTGTCCGGGGGTCTGTGGGATGTTTTGGGGGCCCAGGAGAGCGTCGGAAGGTGTCTGGGGACGAGGAAGTCTGTAGGGGTGCCTGGGGGTTTATTGGGCATTTCGGGGCAAGGAACCCCCCAACCTGTGGGAGTGGGGCTCACCTGTCTTCTTCACCTTCACACGGCCGACGTGGCGCCGGGGGGTTCTGGTGTCCCTCCGCCCCTGACGGGGCTATTGGGGGGGGGGGGGCTGCAGGTGGTCATGAGAGCATCAGAAGCTCCCCCTGAGCCCCCCAAAATCCCTCGTGCCCCCCCGCCGCCCAGTGGCCGCTGGTTCCGTGCCAGTTTACTCACTTCCCAGACTACAACTCCCGAAAGAATGCAGGGCCCCGTAGGACGCCGATAGAGCCTGGACCACGGTTCCCGGCATGCTGCACGGCCCCTGAAGTGTCCCACCAGAGCCAGCACTGTCCCCTAAGTACTGTCCCAGCTGCTCCCCAAGTGCTTCCCTGAAGCGTGAGTGCGCCCCGGGGCCCCGTAAGTACCCCCAGTTTCCCTCTCCTAATTCCCAAGTGCCCCTCAGGGTCCCAATGTCCGCCCGCCCCCCGTCCCCTACTTGCCTCCAAAATGCCCCCTGTGTGTCCCCTCGGACCCCCAAGTGCTCTCCAACTGCCTCCCCGACCCCTAAGCGCCCCTACAGATCCATTAATAATCCCTCAAGCACCCCCCAGCTGGCCTCCAAACGCCCCTCGAGTGTCTCCTGGGAATTGGTGTGATGACAACAATGTAGAGAAAGACCCTGACTCTATCGCAGTATCAGCAACACTTCAGCCTTTAATTAAAATTTAAATCAAACCTGCAATTGCCGATGTGGAGGATGGACAGGCCTCTGCACTTTTTCGTGCCACTCCCGTGGTCCCACTTGCAGCCAGGGAAATGACAGGAAAAACATTCCTGCGTGTTGTGCGCATCCAAATTTCATGGGAATCAGGAACCGAGTCTGTGTGGTGAACTTCCCTGACAGGTGGAGATAAATCCTGTCAGATGAAGAACAGGTTGAGAGGATTTTGGGGACCTGGAGTATACAGTCCTGTACACCTCCCCCCCGCCCTGAAAACACTAGAGATCCCCTCCATGCCCAGTAGATCCCAAATACCCTCAGAATCCCTGCAAAATGCTCCATAGCTCCCCCTGCCCCCCAAACACCCTATAAACCCTCAGTACCCTCCCAAATCTCCTTCTGCAACCTCCTGAGGCTCTCTAAAATAACCCATAGATCTGCCCAAACCCCCAGCACTCTCCCACAGCCCCAAAAGGAGCTACCCCAGGTGGCCACAACTAGTCATGGACTGCCTGAGCCACCTTTTGGGCTGATATGTATGTAGGTATAAATCTAATAGAGAGATAAAGTGTAATAAAGAAAGGGGCCTCCACGAGAGCTGGGGAAGGTCTTTGTCAGGGGACAGGATGGAGGATGAGGGCTTTCACCTGACAGAGGGCAGGGTTAGATGGGATATTGGGAAGAAATTCCTCTTTGTGAGGGTGGTGAGACCCTGGCACAGGTTGTCCAGAGAAGCTGCAGCTGCTCCATCCCTGGAAGTGTCCAAGGCCAGGTTGGACAGGGCTTGGAGCAACCTGGGATAGTGGAAGATGTCCCTGCCCATGGCAGGGGGTGGATGGAGATGACCTTTGAAGTCCCTTCCAACCCAAACCAGCCTGAGATTCTAAAAGTGGGGGAAGTTTGGGGTAAGTGACCTTGGCTGATGCCAGGTGCCCTCCCAGGCTGCTCCATCACTCACGCTTCAGGAAGAGACAGCAAGAGAAAACCATGAAAAGCTCCTGGGGGAGATGGGCGGCGGGTGGTGGGGGGGTGGGGGGGGGGTGTTTACATCTCTCAGGAACTGCTCCAGCCCTTCAGCCCTTTCCAGTCCCTCAGGTGGAGGCACCTGGGGCATGATTCCTACCCAACAGGCATTCCAGTGGGGGAGAAGACAGGTTCAGCCTCTTGATCCAGCCTGTCCTGATCCCTCTGCAGAGCCTTTCTGCCCTCCAGCAGATCCACACCCCCACACAAGTTGGTGTCATTTGTCAACTTAGTTTGACTTTCACTTGATCCCCTCATCCAGATCATCAATAAAGACGTTAAACAGGACTGGACTCAGCACTGACTCCTGGGGTCACCCACAAGTAATTGAGTGTTATGGATAGAGTGGGAGCTTCAGACGAGCACCGTCTTAGACTAAGATATTTTGGGTACAGCTTGAATGAGGTGGCCTGCACCTAAACCACTCTGGCTTGCAAGTTCTAAGCGTAGCAGATCAGGTGAAATTAGTTATTTATTGAATAGACAGGAGATAATAGACAAAAGGTCTTGAACAGAGTTACTTACTACACGGTATAAAACAGAAGAGCTACTAGTAGATTACATAAAACAGTTCACAACATTAAGGTACCTATATCAAAGCTAGGAAAGAAATAGTACAGATTAGGAGTCAATGTAACTTACCAACAAACTGGCACAAGTGTGCACAGAGTCTTTTCACTCAACCCTCAAGAGAGGAACCACAAAACCAGCATCCCAACTTTGGGGGAAAAGCCCCACACATTTCCAGGGAATGTGCAGAAACTTCTACTTTGTGAAACTTTGGTGTAGTTTTAATAGATTGTGAAGCAAAGTGTCTGTCAGAAATTCCAGCTTATCTTTCCACAATCTTGCTTCCACAGCAAGATGTTTATTGTCAGCTACAAGTGCTGCTTCCATGGCACCCAAATAACCACGAGACAAGTGGTCTTTAGTGATTTATTTCACCAATTAGCAAGCTCTTGTGCCAGGGAACACATCCTGCTACACTGGCCCCAGCAGGATTTAGTTCCATTCCCCACCACTCTCTGGGCTTGGGCATCAGCCAGTTTTTCATCCAGCAAACAGTTCCCCTGTCCAATCCATGAGCAGCCAGCTTCTCCAGTGCCAAAGGCTTTGCTGCTGTCTATAAATATCCATGCACGGCCCTTCCCTCATCTCCTGAGTGGGTCATTCTGTCACCGCCTGCAGACCCTGGGCCTGGGCGGGAACAACCTGCGGCTCTCGGCAGCCGTGGCATTCCAGGGCCTCCCGCGGCTTTGCCGGCTTTCCCCGGCCCGCAGCCGCTGCTGGAGGTGAGCGTGGCCGCATTGCAGCCGGCGCAGGTGACCCTGGGCGTGCTGGAGCTGCTGCCAATGCGCTGCGCTGCCCGAGCCCACACCTGCGGCAGCTGCCGCCTTTGCGCTCCCTGCACGGCCTCTGTGAGCTGAAGCTGCAGGGCAGCAGCCACAGGGGATGCGTGTGGTCCCACAGCGCTTCTTCCAGGGCCTCGGTGCCTTGCGCTCGCTCTGCCTGCCACAGAACTCGCTCTGGGCCATCCCTGCCGATGCCTTCGGTGACCTGGCACAGCTGCAGCGTTGCAGCCTGAATAGCTGCCAGCAAAGCCCAGGGTAAAGAAGCAAAAAGGGCCTGTGCATGGTATCCACAGATGTTTAATTCAGCTGCATGGTAACATGTTCGGGTCCGGGCGCACACACATGCAGGGTCCAGGTTTCTCTCTCCCCAGGGGCCCGGGGTCACTCTGGTCTCGGGGCAGTACAAAGAGAAGGGCCAACCAGGGAATAGGGAGGGAGTGCCCCAGGGGCGAGGGGGAAGCAGACAATGACGTCTTATCGGCTTTTTGAGGGAAGCTTCTTGTGTTTCCCCAACCATCAGGATGCCCCCCAGGATCTCCACAACTCCCTGTTTTGATATTATTAAGAAAGCTTCTCTGAAGCATCAACTGAATCAATAGAAAATGACAAAAATAATCAAAAGCACCCATAAGACAATTTTCAAAATGCAACCAATTCTGAGTCCCCAGTGTCGAAATATATTTTCTTACAGTCGGCAGGATAGCTGCTGGGTTTTCTTAGTACAGTTTTTTATCTGGAAACTGAGTCATGAGAAGGTTCTTTCAGCAGGGACTGGTTCTCTGCCTCTTGTGGCAGTGTTGTTTGCTGTCACTGGCTCTGTACGAGGTAGTGTGCATGGTGGTGTGCCTGTTGGAAACTCCAAAATAGAAATTATTAACTTTTAATAAAAAGATGGTTACTTTAGGGAAACATTCTTTTGTTTCCCTCCCAATCTCACTCCCTCTGGTATTAAGAAGGATATCTGGGGAAAGGGATTAGTGGGATTAGTGGAGGGAGGCCATGGAAGGGAGGAAAAGGAGGTAGGAATTTGTGGGAACATAAAAAAGGGGCAGTAGGACAATGGAAAGGAAAAGGGGAAAGTGGGAGAGGGGCAGGAAGGCCACAGCAACTGGGGAAGGGTATTAGAAGTGAGACTTATCTGATTGGAAGGTTCAGTCATTATGCTTTACCATAGGAAGGAAAGCACATAGCCCCAGTGGTTTAGGTGCAAGTTACAGGCTGCCCTAGGGGGGTAAAGATCAGCAAAAGCTGATCTGGGAGCTTTTGTATGAGAGTCATCTTTGCGCATATATAATATCAGAGGTGGTATCCACGTTTGAATGATGGGCTTCTGGATGAGAATGAGAGTTCTCTTCTGTAGGAAAGAAAGCATGTAGCCCCAGTGTTTGCAGTGCTGATGAGAGGCAGCACAGGGGAGGTAAAGGCCAGCCAAGACCTCTCTATCATGGCACCTTTTTGGTGGGAGCAATCCTTGGACATAATATTGGAAGTGGTATCTAATTTGAGTAATGGGTAAAATCCCTGGTCATATTCAATTCATTGCACTTGCAACTGAAAAGCATGTGTGATGTAGAATGCATGTACTAAGTTACCATACTTACTAGCTTAAATAAAAGAAGGGACTCTACCCTGTGGGTTGAACTTGTTAATATGTGAACCAAATTTGCTTCCTGCTGGCAGTGATTGCTCCTGCAATAAGGATAAGCTGTCCTTCGATGGTTAACTTGATCCTCAGTGGGGGTGTGCTGGAATCATTACTGATATCATTCCTGGATAGAAAAAACAGTATGAGTCTCAGCAGCATTAGCCTGAACAGGTTACCCCTTAGTGGCTCAATCACTCGGACTAATGATGAAATTCCTTTTTCCCACTCAGAATATCTCTGTTCCATCTCTTTAAATGTGGTTGAGTTGAATAGTGAATATTTCTCTGGTCTTTCATGGTGTTAGGCCTTGACATTCTTCAGGAGGAATCTCAGCTTCTACTTTATGAAGTGCTTGTCCACTGCTGTTGCTGCTTCCCGTGTTTTCGGGGAGTCTCCTGCAATTTGAGTTGTCTTCCATGGGTGGGGTGCTCTCCTAATTTGAGCAATTAGTTCCGCAAAGTTTAGTACACCAGTGATTGTAGATGTGGTACTGGTGTTCTACTGCCTGTAATAAATCATAAGCCACAACTGTCTGTTCAGCTCTTTCATGAGCCAGACCTTAAGACTGGCTCAGTTGGTCTGAGCATGGTGCTCATAACACCACAGTTGTTGGTTCAATCTGTGTATGGCCCTTTCACTTAACAGCTGGGCTTGATGATCTTTGTGGGCCCCTTTCAACTCAGAATATTCTGTGATCTGTGACATTATGGCAATGCCAACAGCAAACATTGGCTGAACACTGGCAAGTTCTATGTGGCTGGAGTGTATTAAAATGATCACTGGCCACTGTCTCTGACAGGAGAGATAGGAGTGTGACTGAGTGATAGTACCTTATTTCTTTTCATCTGTCACCACCCCATCAATGCCCAAGCACATGGGTGCTTATATTGTGGCCGTTAGGTTTGCAGTAATTGGGTATTTCAACTCTTAGTGGGGCCACATTGGCCAGAACTTCAGAAATTCCACTTCTCCCTGCAGCAAAAATCCAGCACAGGGACAAACTAGCAGTCTTTGGATCAGGGAGTGCAGGTGCCATGTGGAGTCAGCACAGTCTCTGGATTCCTTTTAGGGTTTGGGCTAATGTTAAAACATTACATTGACTCACTGCCATCAGGCAGACAACAGATTTGATCATTCAGAACATCAAAACCCTAAATATTGTCATTGTGATCTTTGATTGCAAAGCAAGTAGCCAATATCCACTTCTCGTCCAGGACCCATAAATTAACCGTAGCAGCTTGACAGATAACATTTATCAACATTATTAACACTTAACACTAAATGTGCTCCATTTACTAAAGTGATTTTAACTCTTAGCGTCTGGGTCATACACCCAGCTTCTTGGCATCCTGCTTCATTAGTACTGAATGTTGTGTTCCTGTATCTATTAGAAATGTAATTAATCATTGACAAGAACCAACTGGAATCTGGATGTATGGGTCATTAGTATGTATTGATAGGGTTCCACTTGTTGCATTTCAGTCTCACTTGGCTTGTGCCTGGAATGCTTTTGCAAATCAGCCACCTGAATGGACTCTGCACAATACAGGGTGAATTGGTAGCTTGCTTAAGCATCACCTTTGCTCTTTCTTTCAGTTTTCATCTCTTCACCCTTTCTTCCTGGAACTGTTTTTGCAATTCTTCACTTCTCAGTAACAGGGAAAAATAAGGTTTCCTCTCTCAGGTCTTGTTTCTTTCTTCTATAATTTCCCTATTCAAATTCTAAAATAATTGTCTTTCCTTACACTCTGCTGAAGCAAGTAGGGTCTTAAGATGGTCTTTCTCAGTCATAAGTTTATCCACTTGGATTCTCAGCTTTTCTCCTGTCTCCATCTCGGAAGCCAGTGGTAACTTTGATACCTCATTTTCTGTGTAAGTCTTACTTTTGGTGAGCTTCCTTAAATGTTTGGCAGCTGCCAGCCCCCAGCTCACTGAGGATGGCAAAAGTTACTTCTAAGACTCCAATTAACAACATTAGCCTGTGAGGCCATAGTAATGATAGGTCTCCCAGGAGTTCCAGCTCCCACATCAACATTGTTATCCTGCTTGTGGCAAAAGAGTGCAACTTTCCTTTTCCCCAAGTACTACGTTCTCCAGAACAGCAGTAGATAATTTATCACTTCCCGAGAAATTCCTTTCTGCAAGCCTTTCACTCAAATTGCATTCCATCATGCACTGGGACCCTGCTGCTCCCTTTTGGGCAGTCTGCTTCCTTGGTGCAATTCCAATCTCCTGATTCTTGTTCTGTTTACTAATTGTTAAGTGAAACCAATCCTTCTGCCATAGTTAATTAGCCCTGAAGATCTCTTTCCCCACGATAAGGGTCTTTTCCCTTGTCTTTCTCTCTGTGGGGTTAACACTTGCTTCAAGTGATCCTGAAATTCTGCTGCAGTGTTTTATCACATCCAGCAAAACTCTAACCATGGCAGCCATGTGCTTGGTTAACCAGTGATGTAGGTGAGGGCTCTCCTGGGACATCTGTCATTCATCAGTTGCAAAAACACTGCCTTCTGTACACTCTCTGTCCCATGATCTATGGCTGGGGTCTCGATTCTAAGCAAATCACTCCTCTCTAACAACCTCCTGCTCAATAGGCAGCACTCTGAGTTTAAAAACACAATTTTCTCTAGTCATTCACCATTAGAAACACTTCTGGCCTCCAGAAGCCTTGGGCCTCTGCCTCAGACAAATGATTTAATCACCGTCTGCCAGAGGCACTCTCCAAACATATCCAGTTTCCGATTACTATGTAAGTGTGCTATACTTTTCCTGGAACTTTTCTTGGCTGCTGTGTACCACACTGTTTTAGTAACAGTGTGCAGAGCCTGACTGTCATAGAAGGTTTCATCTTTAATTTGGGGTTGTAATGTGATTTCCACATTATCAGATGTACTGCTGCTTATAGGGTCCTTGGAGACGTCAAAGCAATCTTCTGTCCTGTCCTCAATTTGCATTGTTAACTTTCTTTGAAAGTTCAGTAACAAAAATATTCCCCACCAAACTCAGTGCCAGACTGTCTGGGGAAAAAAGAGGGCTGAGGAGACCCCAAAGCTGGAGGTATCCCAAACCAGGTGGGTGGGGGCTGGGCTGGGACTTTAGGGGGGATATTTGGGGTTCCTGAGGTTTGGAGGGCTCAGAGAGTACCCCAAGGATGGCAGCGATGGGCAGGTTTAAGGGGATTTGCGGTCCCAGGATAGGTTTTGGGTTCCGAGGCTCGGGAAGGGTCTCCAAGGCATGAGGAAGGGGGGGTTGGGGTTCCAGGGCAGGGTTGGGGTCGGGCGGGTCCGTTCTGGGTCCCTCCCGCGCCCTCAGGTGCGGGCACAGGCGCTGCCCACGCAGCGCCCCCGCAGGCCCCGCCCCTCCCCGCTCAGCAGCGCCCCGAGCGGCAGCAGCGGGAACAGCAGCCGGGGCCGCCCAGAACCCCCGCAGCCCCGCCCCCCAAGCGTGGCCCGCCCCAAGCCCCGCCCCCGTTGAAGCCCCGCCCCCGGAGCTCCGCCCACGGACGGGAGACCTCCGGAGCCCCCCGCACATGGGGGCACTAAGCCCCGCCTGGCAGGCAACCCTACCGCATTCAAGCCGCCCCTAAGCCCCGCCCCCAAAGCCCTGACCCCCGCTCAAAAAGCGAATCCCTTACGCGCCACCCCTTAGACGACCCCTCACCACCACTATATATGGAACCCCTTGGGCCCCAAGACCTTTCTAGCTCACATCCCAGGAGCCCTCACCTAAAATAGTCTCAGAGCCCCTCTCCCTGTGGGTTCTCCTACCCTCCAGAGTTACCCCTGTGGTGCCTCACCTCCAAATCCCCTCCAAGGTCCCCAGCATCAGCATCGAGGGGTCACAAACATTTATTGGGGCACAGCAGAACTGGGAGGGTCTCCACTAGGGTGGAGGTCCTGAGTAGGTTTCCCTGGGACTGGCATGCTGGTGATGGGGGTTCCAGGGGGATCATGGGGAGGGGTCCTCCATAATCTGAGAGGTGCTGGACTAAGGAAGGGGACCTCCACCCCGGGATGGGTCCCTGAAGGGGTTGTTGGGGATCCTGAGGTGGGGGAATCTATGGGGTGGGTCCACGTGGGGGGGCTTGGGGGACCCTTTGTGGGGGGTGTCAGCATGATAGTCCTATAGGAGGTCCCAGCAAGATTAAGGGTGTGAGATTATCAGGAGAGACCCCTCAGGGGGTCCTCATTCAGATGCCCCCTGCCTCGGGTCCCCGCAGGCGCCGGGCCAGCTGCAGATCCTCGGGGTACAGGGTGGCTCGGCGGGCGTGCACCGAGCACAGGTATGCATCTTCCAACAGCCTCACCATGAAGGCCTCTGCTGCCTATGGACCAAAACCTGAGGGAGGGTCCCCAAAACTCCCCAGCATGCCCCAACCCCCACACCTTCCCCCGGGGTCAGAGACCCCCCCCAAACACACACCCGGGGGGCAGGGTCCCTCCAAACCCACACATGGGTGACCGAAGCACCTTGTGCCTGTAAATGTGTTGGGGGGAATCAACACCCAGTGACCCATCCTCAATCCCTGACAGACCCCGGGAGTAAGGGACCCCCCCCCCACCCAGCACCGAGAGACCCTCTCAACATCCATGGAACCCTGTCCCAGAACCCATAGACCCTCCCCCCAGCCAACGGAGACCCTCCTAGACTCCCCCTCAGCTCCCATCACATACACCCAACAAACCTCACATCCAAGCATTCAAAAAGACGTTCCTGGACCTCCCCAGCCCCAGGGACACCACCAGCACCCACAGACCCCCCCCCCTCGCAGCATCCATAGACCCCCAACCCCCATGGAAACCTTCTCAGTACCCATGAGATCCCCCTCAGCCCCTTCCCCACCCCCCAAAGTCCCTGGATGCCCCTGCAGGACCCATAGGACCCCTCCAGCCCCTCTGTGACTTCCCTCCAGCAGACCTGGGCCCCCCGAGCCTCACCTCCTGCAGCGCCAGCAGGGCCATGCTCTGCCAGCGGTAATCGACCCCGCGGGTGAAGAGGAGGCAGAGCTCCCGCACCTGCGGCAGGGAGGGCACGGGGAGAGGGGCACATGGGGGCAGCGGGGTCACAGGGAGTGCGGGGACATTGGGACAACATGGAGGGAATATGGGGGCATTGGGAACATCCCGGGCTGGGGCCACCACCATGGCAACACCCGGGAGACACTGCCCTGGGGACATCCCAGGGACCTGGAGACACTTTGGGGACACCCCAGGGAGAGGAACACTGGGGACAGGAACACCTGGGGACACTGGGGAGTGGGGACATGGGAACATCATGATGGGGACACCCTGGGATCTCCCGGGTGGGAGGCAGGGGGGAAGCACCACTCTGGGAACATCTTGGGAACACCCTCGGCCATGGGAACACGGGGACACCCCGATGGGACGGGGGGACAGTGCCAGCACAGCAGGAGGGGCACAGGGAACACCCAATCCATGTAGCCCCTGAAGGTGGCAGGACACAAGGATGTCTGGAACCACAGAATGACATTGGGGGATATGCAAGGATGTTGGGGGAGGACAGGCCCACCATGTCACGAGGATAGGGAGGACAAGGACATGGGGAGGGCTGGAATAGGATTGAGGGGCACCCGGGGGAAAGGGATGGTCTTGAAGAGTCCCAGGGGGTGATCTGGGGTTCTGGGGGGTAACTTGGTGGGTCTATAGGGGGTTGGAAAATCACAGTGGGTTTTTGGGATGGGGTCCAAGGAGCGGTTGGAGGGTTCCAGGTTGGATTTCAGGGGTCAAAGGTGGATTTGGATTTGAAGGAGTCCTCGGGATTGTCTGAAGTGTTCCAGTGGGTATTTGGGAGAGCCCAGTGGGGAGCTGAAGGGTCCCAGGGTGGATTTGAAGGCTCTGGGGGAAGTTGCAGGGTCCAAGAGGACTGACCTGGGGTGTCCTGGGACAGATTTGGGGATCCCAGGAGAGAGATGCAGAGTGGTTTGGAAGATCCCAGACAATGCTGGAGGCTCTGGGGTGAAACTGGGGGGGATCCTGGAGGGGTCTGGGGGTCCCACAGTAGATTTTGTGGGTATCTGAGATGATCTGTGTGGTCCCAGGGGAGTTTGGGAGTCCATGGGGGGTGCTGGGGAGGTTCTGGGGGGGAAATCGGGGTGTCTGGGGATTTTAGGGCTGTGGGGGGTTCTCACCAGGCAGGCGAAGGGGCCGGGGCGCAGCAGCAGGCGGGTGCTGCTCTGGAACTTGCGAATCTCCTGCAATGCCCGCTGACCTGGGCGGCGTCCTGTGGGGGCATCACACAGGGGTCTGTGGGGGCTTTAGGGGATCTATTTAGCCTGGAGGTCACAAATGGGGAGATCTGAAGGAACATGGGGGGTATAGATCTACAGGGCCTGTCAGAACACAGGGGACTATGGGGGATCTATGGGGGCTATAGGGGCTGGGGGACAGGGGGAGGCTGTGGGGGTTATAAGGGATCTGTAAGGTCTGGGGGTACATTGTGGGTATAAAGGATCTATAGAGAGCTATAGTGATGGCTGATATAGAGGAGTTATAGGGGACAGGGAGTGTGGGCTGACTGTAGGTGATGGGAGCATATAGGGGTATATAGGGTACAGGCTAGGGGCGGAGGACAACAATAGAGGGAGTCCATAGGAGTGCTCTAGAGGGGGGCCTGAAAGGGGGCTCGATGTGGGGTCCATAAGGGGTGTCTATAAGGGAGTCCCCCGCCCCTCACTCACCGCGTGCCCGCGGCGGGGCCGGTGGTGGGGTTGGGGAACGCCCGCGCCGTCGGGGGCTGGGTTTGCGGCGGGGCATGGTGTGGCCGAGTCTAGCGCAGGGTCAGGGCGAGTTCAGAAGGGGACCCAGCGGCTGGGGAAGGGAGAGTCAGGGTGAACTCCGGTGTCGGGGCCCCCACGCCGCTCCCGTGATCCGTTCCAATCTCCCGTCGTGCCGCTCGTGACGTCACTTCCCTCCGCGTGCCAATCGGGGCGCGCGACCGCCCGAGGCCGCGCCGGACTCCGCGGCTCGGTGGTGCCGCGCCCGCCGAGGGCTCATTAGCATAACTCTGCATGGCCCCGCCCCCAGGCCCCCGCGCCCCGCCGCTCCCGGGGTAGCCGCAGTTCCCGTCCCCGTGCGGTGCCAGCGTGGGCTCTGCGATCGTCCTGGTGCGATCCCAGTCACTCCCGTGGGGTTCCCGTTGCTCTCGGTCATCTGCACGGTTCCAGTTACTCCCAGAATGATCCCAGTATGATTCCAGTCCCCTGCAGTATGATTTTAGTGCTTTCCAGTCACTCCCAGGGGGAGTCCAGTATGATCACAACGACTCTCAGTATGATCCCTGTCACACCCCCAACGGTCCCAATCAATTCCTGTCAGTACTAGAATGATCCCACTATGATCCCAGTCACTCCCAGAATGATACCAGTTGCCCCCAGTGTGGTTCCAGAGACGCCCAGTATGAACCCAGCGTGGTTCCAGTTGTTCCCTCCTGTATGATCCTAGTTGCCCCAGTTATGGTCCCAGTACCCCCAACATGGTTCCAGCATCTTCCCTTTGCTCCCAGTGTGTCTTCAGTTGGCTCCCAGCATGGTCCCAGTAGCTCCCTGTGTCTCCCAGTACCCAGTGGGTGTCAGTAAAGGATTACAAGTGTCCATGAAATCCATTGGGAGAAGCAGATTGGGGCGTTAGTGGTGGCCCAGGTGGGCTTTGGGGTCTCTTGAGGGCATTGCCTAGACCTCCCAGTTAATTCCCAGTTTTCCCAGTGGGCCACCACACTCCTTATTTGACCCCATCAAGCCTCCCAGTTGCCCCTTGTTGTCCACCCAGGCCAGATGTTGAAAAGGACTGGCCCGAACACTGAGCCCTGGGGAGCCCAGCAGTGAAAACCCCAGAGAGGCAGGGAGATGGAGGCAGTGCCAAAGGCTTTGCTGAGCTGCAGGCAGACACACCCACACACGTCCAACACCCACCGGGGTCACCTGAGCACAGCAGATCAGGTGAGTCAGGCAGTACCTGTTTTTCCCTGGCTGTTCCCAATGCCCTGGTTTTCCTGTCCGTGCCATGGGTGCTGAAGTCCCAGTCGATGCCAAATTGCCAATGGGACACTGTTGTGCTGGCCATCAGTACCTGCTGTTCTTCAGCTACCTCAGCAGTCCCACAGCAGAAGGGTCCTCTGAACAACCAAGCAAGGGATTCAGCTGTCTGAATTTCTTCTGTCTCCACAGCAGCTCCCCCAAAGCCCAATGGCGTCCTTTTGGGTCCTTGAAATACCTCTCCTGAGGTGATCTGTGCCAAGGATACACGGAGCCTCTAGGCCAGCAACAACGGCGTTTGTCTGCCACTCATGCCCAGTCAGGAGCACTTCAGCTTCCAGTATAGTCCCTGTTGGGATCCCCCATCATCCCAGAAACAGAGGTGGATTCTGCCCCTGCATGATGGCATCAGGGTGCATTGTGCACCCATGTCAGCTAAAGCCTTGTGCTCCTGTGGCTCTGCTGTGCCAGGCCATGGATCCACACAGTCCAACTGACCCCACTGTCCTTTTCCCACACCTGGCTGGAGCCAGGGCCCCTCTAGCTCTGATCATGGTACTTGTTGCTTGCTCCTTGTAAATATGACCTGGAGGTCCCTTCCAGAGGGTCAGAAGTAACATCAGCCCTTCAATTCCACCTGAAGACTTGCCCAGTGGAAACTGAGTGGCATTTTTCCTTTAAGAGTTTTCTGTGGTGGTTAATTTTCCCTCTCAACTCACAAACCTGTGCTGCCAAGGCAGAGGTGGGTTTTCCATCCCACTTCCATATGTCGTCACCATAGTCAGGCAAGTAAAACCACAGGTTACCTTGTGGAGTGCCCCTCTCTCTTGAGCAGGGGACACTTGCCCCCTACAGAGTCCAGTCTATGCTAGTGGAGCATAGGGCGCTTCTTTCAGTTGCTGGAGGTCTTTTCCACAGACAAGATGCAAGCCCATAGGGTGAAAAAGATACTTTCTTCATATTGTGAGAATTTGGTATTCAAATTATCAACTCTTTGGTATTCCAATTATCAACTCAGGCTTTCCATGACATCACTGCCAATGAGTTGGTATGTGGTGATGGCACCTCAGTAGGAACTTCCATCACATGGTTTGTGTACACTGAACCTCATCTGGATCTATAGGGGACTGTAGGTCTGTACACAATCCTGTGTCATGTGCCCTGGATGATCCTGCCTGAGCAGGAAGGTTGAACCAGATGATCCGCTGGCCCCTACCAACCAAACTGATTTTCTGATTCTGTGAAAGCAGGAGCAACTCGCAAGTGATGATGGCATACATACAACTGGGGGAAAGAAAGTTCTGCTAGTTACAGGGAGGAATGATAGCACAGGGAGCAGGACAGAGGGATACATACAGGAGATATGGCACAGGGATGAATGATGGCACAGTGTTACCATATTTTAGCTGGTTTGTGATAGACAAACCAACCAGCCCCTGGTTTGGCTGACAGGGGCCTCGCCCAGTCACATCTTTCCCAAGGCTGCAGCGTTTCCTTGGCGAGGACCTGAAGGGGAGTAGAGTTCTGACCTATGAAAGTATCCAGATGGGATTTTTCAAACGCCCTATATAAGCAAAGGCTTGGGAAATAAAAGCTCTCTGTTGCCACATGAACATTGGGGTTGTTGCAGTTTGAATTTATTTTATTGATTCCTTGTTAAGTGTTTTGTTCTGTTGTACCCCCACGTTCTCCCCAAGTTGGTTTACCCCTGGGTTTTATCCTCCCTCAAAGCTGTCCCTCATGCCATTCCCCACCGCTTGTTCCAGCTCTTTCCCTGTCTGTGGAGGCAACCGAGCCCTTGATTCCCGAACGTCCCCTGCCACTTAAACCTCAGGCCAATCCCTGTCCTGCAACACCCCTTTGGAATTCCCCTGCTCCTGGAAGCCCCATTGGCCCCTGTGACCCATCCTCTCCACCCTCCTACCCCAGCTGGCCCAGGATGCTCCATGTAACCCCCTCACTCATCCCCTGAGGATTCCCTATTGGTTAGCTGTTTGTATCCTCCCCCGACTTGTATCTGTACAAAACCCCTCGCACAATGGAGCTAGGGGCTCTTTGTCCTGCTCCTTTCATCCGGAATGAACTGTTCCTTGTGGAACCTCAGGATGGAGAGCCTCCTCCTTCTGCCTGCTCCCTGTCGTAGCTTGTGTCTGGCAGCTTAGAGCAATTGGCTATAAAGGTTCTGCTTCTGGTAAATCCCCATACCGAGGCAGTTCCCCACTCCTGGCGTGGCACCGGAGTTCTAAGAGCCAACCCGAGTTCTGGCAGCCACTTCAGGAGTGAGTGGTCTTTGTCTCCTGCCAACTTCCCCAGCCCCACACCTGACACTCACAGCACAGGGAGCAGGACAGAGCAACAGAATAAAGCAGGAAGAGGGACCTGAGATAAAGCAGGAGGAAGGCAGAGAGAAGGTTCCCCCAGTGGACTCCATAAAATTACATCACAGAACCGATCTAATTGCCTTTCATGATGGAAGAGTTGCTGGATGGATGAGGGGAGTGAAGTGGGTTGCTCCCTTGGCAGCCTTTCAGAAGGACTCAGCAGGTGGGCTGAGGGAGAGGTGGGCAGGGAGGAACCTCACCTGTTCTGCCACATCCCACAGGGCTGAGAGAACAAAAACCAGCTGAGAGCAGTGCAACACTGTTATAGATACATATTATAATATTAGCTTTCTGCAAATATTAAAATGGATTTTATATGTGTGATGTTAAAGTAACTTTGTTATAAAGATATTGTTTGTATTTCAACTCTCAATTAAGCTTAGAAACAGTAGTGAAATAGCTATGCTTGTGTTAAAATGCCTGCTTGGATGGGATAACATCCAATAAACACAGGATGAGGACACCGGCTACAGATATGCCAAGTATCAGCACTCACCATCTGAAGAAAGCATGGACCAAGGCCCAAACTGGAAGTGATTAGGAGAAGGAGTCAAAACCACAGCCAAGAAATATGCATGCTCTAAAAAGGTGGATCAAAGGAGGGGCCACGTAAAATAGTTCCTGAAAAATGTAAACTAGTTTATGGATATGCATAAGAGTCTATGAATATACAACAGGCTGATGTAAAGGAAAAGGTATTTAGGGGTTTCCCTGAAGGTGACAGTGTGGTCTTGGCTGAGTGCCAAGATGTACCCACCCATAGTAACCTTTGCTTTATGGTCCTTGTCTTCTATTGTCCTGTATTAAACTTTTAAAATTTTCACAAGAGAGTGAATGTGTTTTTCACAAACACTCATAGTTCTGTTTCATTTAAACTCAAACCTGGAGAAAACTCCATCCATCCCTTCAGGGACACAAATTAGGTTTCACCTCCCAAACCCCAAATATTCTGAGGCGAGGTGATTGTGCCAGACCAGGATATTTTTTTGGCTGATCTCCAGAGGCCCTTCCAACCCTAACTATTCTTTCACTGCCCAAAACACAGGCAAGGGCCTCAGCAACCACTATTTGGGTAGTTTTCCTCAGCTTCTAAAATTTCCGGATACTTTTCCTTTGCCCTTTCAGAATCTTCACTTAAGGAAAAATGAGGTGTCAGGACCTGCTGGATGTCCCCACATTCCCTCCCCAAACCCTGCAGCAGCAGGGAGAGCCTGTCATGTCTAAGTGAAAATATTTTATTTTTCAAAAAAAAAAAAAAGAAAAATGCTGCTTTTATCTCTAAACACTTTAGGTCTTGCCGGCCACACCTCATATCACTTCAGAACAGGGGATTTATAAATCCTTGAGAAAAATAACATTCACAGTTTGATTTTATTTTGGTGCAGTCAGGACTGGTCTTGGGGGATTTAATGATGTTCACTGGGAGTAGCCCAGCAAAGGAAAATTATGAGCAAGGGAGGGGTAAATTCTGCACAAGTTAAAGTCTGGAGAGTGAAGTATCTGCCTTGCAGATGTGCTGCAAGGGAGATTAATAAGTAGCATGATCATAATTCTGTATTTATAAAAGGTGAAACAATAACCTCTTGTGTAACACAGCCCAGACAATTTATAAAAGTAAAACATTTTAAAGCAGCAAATCCATGGCCAGAGTAACATCCAATGCAGGCAGCTCGTTCTTGGCCAGGAGCAGCTCCTTCAGTCGTGTAAGGTTGCAGAATACCTCAGGGCCAAGGATGTGCAGCCCTGCACTCTACAGGTTCAAGCTGTGCAGGTGGCTCAGGTTCTTGAAGATGCCGGCAGGCAGGTGGCCCATCCCACCGCTGCTGTCACCCACTGCAGTGTGGAGACCCTGGGGGGCATCCTGATGGTTGGGGAAACACAAGAAGCTTCCCTCAAAAAGCCGATAAGACGTCATTGTCTG
Organism: Calcarius lapponicus; assembly: GCA_039654755.1. Taxonomy (NCBI): domain Eukaryota; kingdom Metazoa; phylum Chordata; class Aves; order Passeriformes; family Fringillidae; genus Calcarius; species Calcarius lapponicus. Next base: position 27,214,823 of record CM077470.1, read on the forward strand.
CTTCCCCCTCGCCCCTGGGGCACTCCCTCCCTATTCCCTGGTTGGCCCTTCTCTTTGTACTGCCCCGAGACCAGAGTGACCCCGGGCCCCTGGGGAGAGAGAAACCTGGACCCTCCATGTGTGTGCGCCCCGGACCCGAACATGTTACCATGCAGCTGAATTAAACATCTGTGGATACCATGCACAGGCCCTTTTTGCTTCTTTACCCTGGGCTTTGCTGGCAGCTATTCAGGCTGCGACGCTGCAGCTGTGCCAGGTCACCGAAGGCATCGGCAGGGATGGCCCAGAGCGAGTTCTGTGGCAGGCAGAGCGAGCGCAAGGCACCGAGGCCCTGGAAGAAGCGCTGTGGGACCACACGCATCCCCTGTGGCTGCTGCCCCGCAGCTTCAGCTCACAGAGGCCGTGCAGGGAGCGCAAAGGCGGCAGCTGCCGCAGGTGTGGGCTCGGGCAGCGCAGCGCATTGGCAGCAGCTCCAGCACGCCCAGGGTCACCTGCGCCGGCTGCAGTGCGGCCACGCTCACCTCCAGCAGCGGCTGCGGGCCGGGGAAAGCCGGCAAAGCCGCGGGAGGCCCTGGAATGCCACGGCTGCCGAGTGCCGCAGGTTGTTCCCGCCCAGGCCCAGGGTCTGCAGGTGGTGACAGAATGACCCACTCAGGAGATGAGGGAAGGGCCGTGCATGGATATTTATAGACAGCAGCAAAGCCTTTGGCACTGGAGAAGCTGGCTGCTCATGGATTGGACAGGGGAACTGTTTGCTGGATGAAAAACTGGCTGATGCCCAAGCCCAGAGAGTGGTGGGGAATGGAACTAAATCCTGCTGGGGCCAGTGTAGCAGGATGTGTTCCCTGGCACAAGAGCTTGCTAATTGGTGAAATAAATCACTAAAGACCACTTGTCTCGTGGTTATTTGGGTGCCATGGAAGCAGCACTTGTAGCTGACAATAAACATCTTGCTGTGGAAGCAAGATTGTGGACAGATAAGCTGGAATTTCTGACAGACACTTTGCTTCACAATCTATTAAAACTACACCAAAGTTTCACAAAGTAGAAGTTTCTGCACATTCCCTGGAAATGTGTGGGGCTTTTTCCCCAAAGTTGGGATGCTGGTTTTGTGGTTCCTCTCTTGAGGGTTGAGTGAAAAGACTCTGTGCACACTTGTGCCAGTTTGTTGGTAAGTTACATTGACTCCTAATCTGTACTATTTCTTTCCTAGCTTTGATATAGGTACCTTAATGTTGTGAACTGTTTTATGTAATCTACTAGTAGCTCTTCTGTTTTATACCGTGTAGTAAGTAACTCTGTTCAAGACCTTTTGTCTATTATCTCCTGTCTATTCAATAAATAACTAATTTCACCTGATCTGCTACGCTTAGAACTTGCAAGCCAGAGTGGTTTAGGTGCAGGCCACCTCATTCAAGCTGTACCCAAAATATCTTAGTCTAAGACGGTGCTCGTCTGAAGCTCCCACTCTATCCATAACACTCAATTACTTGTGGGTGACCCCAGGAGTCAGTGCTGAGTCCAGTCCTGTTTAACGTCTTTATTGATGATCTGGATGAGGGGATCAAGTGAAAGTCAAACTAAGTTGACAAATGACACCAACTTGTGTGGGGGTGTGGATCTGCTGGAGGGCAGAAAGGCTCTGCAGAGGGATCAGGACAGGCTGGATCAAGAGGCTGAACCTGTCTTCTCCCCCACTGGAATGCCTGTTGGGTAGGAATCATGCCCCAGGTGCCTCCACCTGAGGGACTGGAAAGGGCTGAAGGGCTGGAGCAGTTCCTGAGAGATGTAAACACCCCCCCCCCACCCCCCCACCACCCGCCGCCCATCTCCCCCAGGAGCTTTTCATGGTTTTCTCTTGCTGTCTCTTCCTGAAGCGTGAGTGATGGAGCAGCCTGGGAGGGCACCTGGCATCAGCCAAGGTCACTTACCCCAAACTTCCCCCACTTTTAGAATCTCAGGCTGGTTTGGGTTGGAAGGGACTTCAAAGGTCATCTCCATCCACCCCCTGCCATGGGCAGGGACATCTTCCACTATCCCAGGTTGCTCCAAGCCCTGTCCAACCTGGCCTTGGACACTTCCAGGGATGGAGCAGCTGCAGCTTCTCTGGACAACCTGTGCCAGGGTCTCACCACCCTCACAAAGAGGAATTTCTTCCCAATATCCCATCTAACCCTGCCCTCTGTCAGGTGAAAGCCCTCATCCTCCATCCTGTCCCCTGACAAAGACCTTCCCCAGCTCTCCTGGAGGCCCCTTTCTTTATTACACTTTATCTCTCTATTAGATTTATACCTACATACATATCAGCCCAAAAGGTGGCTCAGGCAGTCCATGACTAGTTGTGGCCACCTGGGGTAGCTCCTTTTGGGGCTGTGGGAGAGTGCTGGGGGTTTGGGCAGATCTATGGGTTATTTTAGAGAGCCTCGGGAGGTTGCAGAAGGAGATTTGGGAGGGTACTGAGGGTTTATAGGGTGTTTGGGGGGCAGGGGGAGCTATGGAGCATTTTGCAGGGATTCTGAGGGTATTTGGGATCTACTGGGCATGGAGGGGATCTCTAGTGTTTTCAGGGCGGGGGGGAGGTGTACAGGACTGTATACTCCAGGTCCCCAAAATCCTCTCAACCTGTTCTTCATCTGACAGGATTTATCTCCACCTGTCAGGGAAGTTCACCACACAGACTCGGTTCCTGATTCCCATGAAATTTGGATGCGCACAACACGCAGGAATGTTTTTCCTGTCATTTCCCTGGCTGCAAGTGGGACCACGGGAGTGGCACGAAAAAGTGCAGAGGCCTGTCCATCCTCCACATCGGCAATTGCAGGTTTGATTTAAATTTTAATTAAAGGCTGAAGTGTTGCTGATACTGCGATAGAGTCAGGGTCTTTCTCTACATTGTTGTCATCACACCAATTCCCAGGAGACACTCGAGGGGCGCTTGGAGGCCAGCTGGGGGGTGCTTGAGGGATTATTAATGGATCTGTAGGGGGCGCTTAGGGGTCGGGGAGGCAGTTGGAGAGCACTTGGGGGTCCGAGGGGACACACAGGGGGCATTTTGGAGGCAAGTAGGGGACGGGGGGGCGGGCGGACATTGGGACCCTGAGGGGCACTTGGGAATTAGGAGAGGGAAACTGGGGGTACTTACGGGGCCCCGGGGTGCACTTACGGTTCAGGGAAGCACTTGGGGAGCAGCTGGGACAGTACTTAGGGGACAGTGCTGGCTCTGGTGGGACACTTCAGGGGCCGTGCAGCATGACGGGAACCGCAGTCCCGGCTCTATCGGCGTCCTACGGGGCCCTGCATTCTTTCGGGAGTTGTAGTCTGGGAAGTGAGTAAACTGGCACGGAACCAGCGGCCACTGGGCGGCGGGGGGGCACGAGGGATTTTGGGGGGCTCAGGGGGAGCTTCTGATGCTCTCATGACCACCTGCAGCCCCCCCCCCCCCCCAATAGCCCCGTCAGGGGCGGAGGGACACCAGAACCCCCCGGCGCCACGTCGGCCGTGTGAAGGTGAAGAAGACAGGTGAGCCCCACTCCCACAGGTTGGGGGGTTCCTTGCCCCGAAATGCCCAATAAACCCCCAGGCACCCCTACAGACTTCCTCGTCCCCAGACACCTTCCGACGCTCTCCTGGGCCCCCAAAACATCCCACAGACCCCCGGACAGTTAAAGACTCCCCAAAGCCCTACCTAGACCCCCCAATACCTTTCACAGATTTTCCTCAACACTCCTAGAGTCTCCTCCAAAAATCCCACAGACCTCTTCTAGGTGCCCGTAGGTGACCTCTTCAGAATTGCCCTGAGCAGAGCTGGTGTTTCAGTACCTGAAATTACCATTGCGAATATGTGCAAGAATCACTATTTTATTAGGCAAACATTTGAAATACGGTAGCAGCTTCATGTTCTTGTCGTTGCAGTCCTTGGAAGTTTTGCTGTTTACCGAAGCAGGAAACAGATCAAACACGAGAAGCTTAAGAATCCAAGCTCACTGGCCATTGTGCGAATAGCACTTGATGAATTCAAGGTACCATTGTAACATACAGAATGGCTCTATGCAAGAAAATGGACGTGTTGTCCTTCACGGGGGCAGGAAAGCTTTCTACCACATGAACTCTGGGAGTAATCCATCATGCCTCAGTGTGCTGTGGCTGGTCAGAGAGCTACACGATGGGTCTCTGTGCCCATGGCACTCTCAGGGCTCAAGGCCGCACATCAACTCCGGACCTTACAGACACACAGGTAAAGCCCACCAGAAATGCAGTTCTCCAGACAGCTTACTGAAACCAGCTAGGAGTTGCCAGCATCACGCGGGGCACTTCTGTCCACAGATGGCTTTGCTTTTAATGAATCCAGAACAGAGTTGCCTTTTTCTAGTCTTTAGCTCTACTAAGGTACTTGATGGAACATGGTGAGAAAAAATTGGTTTCAACAATGATCGAGAACAGAGGGGATAATGTGCCTTTTGCTGCTATCTTCTTTTGCTGGTCCATTTTGCTTGCTTTGTTATTGCTTTCTGTCAAAGAAAGGCTAGCAAAATCCCTCATCAAGTCTTGCTGTGAAGACAGACTGCCAGAAAGGTAGAGAAACTTGGAACCTTTACAAGACCCTTGTAGCATGTGTCTTGGTCAATTTCTATGCAGATCCTTTCTTCCAGCAGGACTTTTTTGCACCGTTAGTGCACATCGAACTACAGGTATGGTCCTGTAGGGGTCACGAATGGGTCTCTGGTGGTCATATTCACAGAATGCTTCCATATTACACGTGACCTTTCCTTGAATGTTTTCGTTGTGCATGCACTGTTACTTCTTGTGACATAACTTGACAAAAACACCACTATATTCCTCATTACCTATTTGTCCACTGGCTCCAGCTGTGCTTGGGATTCTCTGTGCATGCCTTTACATCCTTTCAGCTTTTCTGCCAGTTGTCTTTAAGCTCCATCCAGCACCTTCAGGGCAACTAAAAGTTTCTTTTCTCCGTGTCATTTATCAGGAGCCCCAAAACCCTTCCAGGGACCCCCATCTCCCCAGAGGGACCTTGTGGTTTGGGAGGTTCAGAGGGCTGAGGGGATCCCTGGGTAGTTTTGGGGGATCCCCATGTAGTTTTGGGGGTCCCTGGATGGCTTTGGGGGTGGGGTCTCTGTCTCTGGACAGTTTTGACTATCTCTGTGGAGTTCAGGGCTTCCCCATTTTTATGTCTTCATTTTAAGGCAAAAGCCCTTTAACTCCCTGTTTTCCATTGTCTCTCCTGGCTCCAGCTGGTTTTCTTCAGTTTTTTCAGTCATTTGGGCCAGAATTTCCCATTCCCTGGAATTCCCCCCTGGGACTTGGATCATTAATTTTGGATAAAAACCATCTGGACTTGGTTTGTCCTTTCCCTGGGGTCACAGTGTCAGGAGAATTAACCCACAAACACCAGAGTTTTTTTTCCAAAAAGGAGACAGAGGAGTCCTGTAACTTTATTCAGATAAAGGGAGAGGTCATGGGCATTTCCCCTGGGGTCTGCCACATTTTTGGAGGATGCAGCCTCCTTTTTATCCTAATTTCCCTGCTGCATTTCCCTCTCTCTTTCCCCATTGGCTGGGGTGCTTGAAAGGCACAGTCTTCCTGAATCACCTAACACAGACCCCCGTCCAATGTATACCCCCCTATTTCTTGTCCTTGTGTCAATCAATGGAATTCCTATGGAATTTATGGTTCTTTCTGTTGTTTCTTTTATCTCTTAGTATCCATTCTTGTTCATCAGCAGACCCACAGTCTGTTTGTAAAGACAAATCCCTCATTCTTTTTAATGGAGTCAGTGCCATGGGGATGGCAATTCCTTTGAGTTCCACTCTGTCACATCCTATCAGGGACAGGATCCAGCTGCCAGTTCCCAAATTCTCTGGAACTGTGGGTCATGCCTCCCTGGCCCCTCCCCCTCACATCCCATCCTGAAATTTTGCTGAATCTGCCCAAATCTGCATGGTTTGGCTGTGGTTGAGCCCCATTTGGGGATAAAAAGAGCAATTTGGGGACAAGTGCTCTTTCTGTGTCTGTAGAGTCCCTGGAATTCTGGAGTTGACAGGCTGGTCAGTGGGGAGGCTTCATTCCCTATTTTTAACTTGCTTTCCTTATTCTTTAGGGACGAACAGAAATTGAGGAGGGTTTTTTTCCCCCAAATTTCAGATGTTTTTTACCCTTTACCATCCCCAATTTTATGTGTTTTTCCCCCTCATCCCCACAAGTTTCATAATTTTAGTCCTTTTGCTTTACAAATGTTGGATTAAAACACTTTTTGTGCCCTTTTTTTTTTTTTTGCTCATTTCTCCCCCAGATCTCATGTGTTTGCCCTTTTTGTGCACTTTCCCCCCAGATTTCAGGTTTTTTGCCCTCTTCATGCCCAAAATTTGGACATTTCCCCCCCCCCCCCCCTTTTTTTGAGGCTGAATTGAGGATTTGGGGAAACTTGAATGGGATAATGTGGAGGGATGTTTGTCCTGGATTTTGAACATCATTTTGACCCAAACTGGGGGGAATTTGGGGTCCCAAATTTCATCCTTTCCATAAAGTTTTAGTGTGAATTTGGTTGAAATGGGGTATTGAGGTGGCATCAAGGAAAGGTGTTGTCAGGGGAGGGCTGCACCAGCATTTTAACCTGATTTTGACATAAATATACATGATTTTGGTTAAACTTTATCCTTTTTGGGGTAATGTTTTGGGCAAATCTGATAGGAATGGGGAATTTGAAGTGGCCTTGGGGGCAGGATATCAGGGGGAGGGAGGGTTGGCTCATTTGTTGAACTCCATTTTGACCCAAACTGCAGGGAATTTAGAGGGAAAAACAAGAATTTTGACCCAAATTTCTGGGATTTGAGGCATAATTCATAGTGTTTGGAAGGTTTTGGGGTGGATTTGGTGGCAATAGGGCCAAAATAAGCCCCAAGGGATTCCATGGGGTGAAAAAAGGCATTTTGGGGATTATTTGAGTGTTCTGGAGACATCTCTGGGCTCACAGGGATTTTTCCCATAAAATAGCAATTTTTAGTAATTTTGGCTCTTTTTCGCAGCAGTAGCACAGATTGGTCCTGGTGGCTCCTCCTTCCCTTCTGTGGTAAGCAAAAACCCCATTTTGCAGACAAAATTGCCAAATTTCTTTATTTTGGACTTATTTGCTTGTTTTTTAGTACAGAAAAGGAAATCCCAAAAGCCTGGGGTGGTTTTTGCCTGAAAATTCCCTTTTCCCCTCATTTTGTGTCTTTCCCAACAAGCTCTCAGCTTCATATTTATTATTTTTAACCAAAAAGTGTCCTTTTAAAATAATTTTTTTAATCCAATAGCCTTTAGAATCTTCTTTTTCATGAAAACATCCCTTTTCCTCACTTTCTAAATAAAAAATGAAAGTGCCCTTTGCCCTCATTATTTGGGTTTAGGTTTTAGTTTTGGGGAGGGTTTTTTTTTTAATGTAAAATTCTAATTAGCTATTTTGGTGTTTTTTCAGGAACAAAACCCACTGTTGATACGCTGACTGTATTTTGGTGGAGAAAATAGTCTATTTTTAGAAGTTGTTTTATTTAAAAAGCCCAGAATTTCCCATTCCCTGGAATTCCTCGCTGGGACTTGGGTCATTAATTTTGGATAAAAAACATCTGGAATTGGTTTGTTCTTTCCCTGGTGTCATGGGGCCAGAGGGTACCATGGGGACAGTGATTCTGGGAGTTCGGGAATTGGGGATGATTGCCGTGGGTCCCACACCTGTCACGACATCCCTGTCACTCATATCCATCAAGATGTCCTGTGGGTTCCACTCTCATCATTTCCCATCCCAAATTGACAGGATCCAGCTTCCCATTTCCAAATTCTTTGGAGCTGTGGGTCGTGTCCCCCTGTCCCCCTCCCCCTGCCCCCATCCTAAAATTCTGCTGAATCTGCCCAAATCTTCATCGTTTGGCTTTGGCTTGGGTATTTTTTATTTGGGTATAAAAAGAGTGACTTTGGGACAAACACTCTGTGTCTGAAGGGGCCTGGAATTTAAGAGCTAAGGGGCCAGTGAGTGGGGAAGAGTGGGGAGGCTTCATTCCCAGTTTATTCCTGGTTTTCCTTATTGTTTGGTGATGGGCAGAAATTGAGGATTTTTTCTGCTCAGATTTCAGATTTTTTTTACCCTTTCCCTTCCCCAATTTTATGACTTCTGTTCCCTTTTCCCCACAAGTTTCATAATTTTAACCCTTTTTCTTTCAAAAGTTTGGGTTTTAAACTTCTTTTCCCAAATTTTTATTTTTTGCCCATTTCCCCCGCAAATCTCAGGGGTTTGCCCTTTTTGTGCACTTTTGTCTCAAATTTCAGATTTTTTTGTCCTCATCATGCTCAAAATTTGGTGGGTTTTTCTTCCCCTTTTTGAGGCCAAGTTGAGCATTTGGGAGAGTTTGTGTGGGACAGGGTGAGTGAAGGGTTTTCCTGGATCCAAAATTGGGGGTTGGGCAAAAAAGTACCCATTTTGACTGAAACTGGGGGGAATTTGGGGAAAAATTAATCCTTTCCATGAAGTTTTAATGTGGATTTGGGGGAAGTGGGGTATTGAGGTGACATCAAGGGCAGGGGTTGGTGGGAGGCCTCTGTTATGGAAAGGTTTGACAGCTGGCCTGCAAGCAAAGCTGAGGTAATAGAAGAAATAACAATTGATGATTTTTGAGTGTATCCATAGCAAAGAAGACGACAAGGCCATCAGCATGGAAACAGATTAGAAAAGATACATTAAAAGTTTTGGAAGCTAGACTATGTGCATAAGTAGATGTGTATACGTGCCTTATTAAATTTCTGTAAAACTTTTGCTGATTATATTGACACTAATTGCTTTGCACCAATGAATATAAGAAGTTATTGTGATGTAGTTAATGACTTAAAATCACGCTTTGTTAAGAGTATATAAGCTGGAGAACACACAGAATAAAAAACTTTTTTCTTCTTAAACCCTAATCACATGTGTATATCACGTCCAACCTAACAGTAATGCTGTGTCAGCATTTTAACCCCATTTTGATGTGAATCTACGTGATTTTAGTTAAAATTCATCTCGTTTTGGAGTGAATCCGATATAGATAGAGACTCTGATGTGGCCTCAGGGTGGGGGGCAGGATGGGGGGGAGGGATGTTTAATCTCTGTTTGATTCCATTTTGACCAAAAGGGGGAGGATTGGGGGAAAAATATATTTTTGACCCAAAATAGGAGAATTTGGGAAGAAAAACCATTTTGATCCAAACTTGGGCAATTTTGGACGGTATTTTTAGAGTTTCAAATTTTTGGGGTAGATTTGGGGGAAGTGGGGGCCAAAATAAGCCCCAAGAGGTTTTCATAGGGTGAAAAAAGTAATTTTGGGGTATTAAAAGACATTTTTTTGGTAATTTGGGGGTTATTTGAGGCTTCTAGAGACACCTCAGGGCTCACATGGATTTTTCCCATGAAAACCAGATTTTAGTGATTTTTGGTGTTTTTCACAGGAATGGCACAACATGGGATCTGGTGGTTCCTTCGTCCCTTCTGTGGTAAGTAAAACCCCTGTTTTTCATGCAAAATCCCCAAATTTCTTAGATTTTCTACTTATTTCTAGTCTTTTTAGTACAGAAAATGAAATCCTGAGTCCCTGGTCTTGTTTTTGCCAGAAAATTCCTCTCTTCCCTCATGTTACATTTTCTCCAAAAACCTCTCATGTGCAGATTTGTTATTTTTAACCAAAAACCCCCTTTGGAATATTTTTTTAATCCAAAAGCCTTTAGAATCTTCTTTGTTCATGAATGCCTCAATAATTTTCATGGAAAAAAAATCCCCTTTTTCCTCACTTTCTACAGAAAAAAAGGTGCACTTTGTCCTAATTATTTTGGTTTCTTTTTTTTTTTTTTTTTTTTTTGGCTTTTTGTTTGTTTCTTTTGGTGTGGTTTGGGGTTTTTTTTTTAGCTAAAATTCTAATGATCAGTTTTAGTGTTTTTCTAGGACAAAACCCCAAGATCTATATGCTGGAACTGTATTTTCTTCCAGGGAAAAATAATCTATTTTTAAACGGTTTTTTAAATGAAAAAAGGTCCTTTTATTTGCTCTCTTTGAATAAAAGAAGTTGTTTCTTAAGGAAAAAAAAAAAAACCTTTTATTCCTTATTTTCCTGGCTTTTTTTCTAATTTTCATTAAAATCTTTTATCAACCCAAATTTTAGCTAGTGTTTTAAAGAAAAATACCTTTTTATTCCCTTGATATTTTCTTGTTTATTCTTTTTTTTTTTGTTTAATTTTATTTTAAAAATTTGTTTATTAAGGAAAAAAAAGCCTTCTTGAACTCTGTTTTAGGTTTCAGGTACTTTTAAAGAAAAAAACCTCTTTCACTCTGTTCTAATTATTAAAATTCCAGTTGCTCATTTCCCTCTTGATGTTTCTTCAAAATCCCCCTTTTTAAAAAAAAAACAGCTATTTTTCATGTATTATTTCAGAAAGCCCCCTTTAATCCTATTTTTTATTCACAGTTAAACCTCATTATTCCCTATTTTCCCCCCAAAACATTCAAATTCCATTTTTTTTTATTCCCAGAGCTTGCATTGCATGACAGTGGTCTGCTGAGTTCCATGAGGATAAACTTTGTCATTAATGCCAAGATGATTTTTTGCTTTTTCTTTTCTGTACCGTTATTATAACTTTTATGTATTCTCGGGATTCTTAGCACGCATACATACAAATAAAAAGGAATAAAAAGGAACAAGTATCCCTGCTTAGAATACTGAAGATACATCAAAGTTATAGAAAAGGTATAGAAAAGGCAAAAAATCATCTTGGCATCAGTGACACAACACAGCCTGATGGAACTCAGCAGACCATTGCGACAGCCTGGAATCTCATGGATCCAAGGCTCTACTTTGACAAAGTGGGGCCTCATGGCACACAGGTGCCACTGGAGCACTGCCAGGACTCGTACAAACCAGGCTCCGTTATTGCACAGCAAGGCCTAATGGCACCTGGGGGGCCATTGTGTCGCAATGGAATCAGATGGAAGCAAGTGTCCATTGGGACACAGGAGGGCCTCATGTAACCCAGGAGACCACTATGACACAATGCAAGCTCTGGGAATCAAGAGTCAACTGCAAACACAACGGGGCCTCCTTGAAATCAGGTGATACTGGGATGTCGCAGGGAGAGGCAGAACTCAGTGTCCATTGTGAATCCGGTGTCCATTGTGACACAGTGCAGCCTCATGGAAATCTGGGGACCATTGTGATGCTATGGAATCTCATGGAACCAAGTGTCAATTGTGAACATGTGGCCTCATGGAACCCAGGGGCAACTGGGACTGGGACCAAGCCATGGCATGTGGAAGCAAGGGGCCATTGTGACCCAGCAGGGCCTCTTGGAACCCAGGAGAATATTGTGGGGCAATGGAATCCTGTGGAACCAAGTGTCATTTGTAAAAACAGAGCCTCACAGAACCCAAGTGACCATTGTGATTTCATGGATTCTCATGGAAAAAATCGTCTCTTATAAGACAGCAGGGCGTTGTGGAACACAGGTGCCCCTGGGACACTGCCACTGTGCATGGAAGCAAATGTCCATTATGACACAGCCAGGCCTAATGGAACACAGGAGACCATTGTGATACAAGGGAATCTCAAGAAACAAAGGCTCTCCTGTGGCACAGAAGGCCATCGTGGAACCAAGATAGCCATTGGGAGGAAATGGAATCCCGTGGAAAAAAGAGTAAGTTGTCAACACAGCAGGGCCTCCTGGATCCTAGGTGCCAATGGGACGTTTCCAAGGCTTGTGCAAGCGAGTGTCCATTGTGACACAGCAGGGCCTCATGGCACGCAGGAGACCACCATGATGCTATGCAATCTTAGGGAACCAAGTCTTAACTGCAAACAAAACAGGGCCTCATGGGACACAGGTGCCACTTGGATATTGCCTGGGCAAGTGGAATTCAGTGTCCATTGTCTCAATGGAATCTGATGGAAGAAAGTGTCCATTGTGACATAGCAGGGCCTCGTGGGAACCCAGGAGACCTCTGTGATGCAATGCAATCTCCAGGAGCCAAATGCCAACTGCTAACACAACAGGGCCTCCTTGAAGCCAGGTGCTATTTGGATTTTGCCCTGGCAAACGGAACTCAGTGTCCATTGTGGCATAGCACAGGCTCATGAACAACAGGAGAGCAAAGTGACACCATGGAATCTTGGGGAACTAAGATGGTCTCAACACAAATCTTCCTAGGGGTAACGCTTGCAAAAACAAAGATTTTCTTTTGTCTTCAATGTCCTGGATTACTTAACTTTGGAAAATCAACTCATTTACAAATGTAACTGCAGGGGCGAGACACCATTCTCGTAATTAACCTTTATATGTGTATAACCTTTAGTGGGGATCCATCTTTGTGACGCACATCACATTTTATAAGAAAAGAGGCATTGCTGAATTGCTTCAGTGAAGAAAGCCTGAATGTACTCTGAATATGTGACAGCTATAGCTGGTCTATAGCTGCACAAATAATTTGCCCTAACAGACACCAACTTGACCAGCCTAGTTCAGAAGAGAACATGGAGTAAACAAGTCCCCGGCTGTGTTACTGATAGGCTGAGTTCAAGCTCAAATAAGGAAAGCCCAGTCAATCCCTATGAACCAGGAATGCACCTATATCCTTGGCCAGGGAGCTGGGCAGAGTTGAAACCTTTGTCCAATCAACTCTGTATAACTGGGAAATTTGAAGCTCCTATAAAAGGGGCTGCCCTTCAATGAACGCTGACTGTTGCTGCGTGAACACGGGGTGTCATGTTGTTTGTCTGTCTCCAAAACATCGACAATTGGTGACCCCAATGTAATCACAATAGCTGCTGCCAATAGAGCAGGGAAACAGACGGGGTAGCCGAGAGGAGCTGCCCACAGCCTTTGAGCTGTGAGGAGCGGTGTCCACAGAGCCGTGGGGCAACCAGGAGGAGTTGCCCGCAGCCTTTGAGCTGAGAAGAGCGGTGTCCAGTGCCACGGGGCAAGCAGAAAGAATTGTTTGCAGCCTTTGAGCTGCGAAGAAAGGCATAGAGAGCCGTGATAGGTTCAGACCCTTCCCCCTTTTGTGGATTAGAGACACCACAGGGAACATAGGTGCGTGGGGTCAGTATAGGAAGACCCCGTCCTAAAGACATGGACTTTTATTTTAAACAAAAGAGGGACAAAATATGATGAGCTGGCTCTACTAGCCCTGCTGGCATGGTGTAAGAGCCACAGCCTAGATAAGACTGAAGAAGCCTCCCTAGACTTAATAACTTAGGAGCAGGCTAGCTAATTTATATTTGAAGCTGCCTCCACGGGCGACGAGACCATCCTTAATGTTATAAAGCCCCGGAAGCTTGTTATCGTCTTGTTAAATCAATTAGAGTGGGATGCAAGGACGGCGGAGGGGACACAGCAGGTACCGCCCACCGAGGCGACGGGAAGTGTGGTGCACGGGGAAGGAAGACGGGCGGAGCAGCCACAGCAGGCTACGGAACCACCGCACGGAGCTGCCAAGTCTCCCCCAGACCAGGGGCGACCTGAGCACGGAGCCCGCTGCTGGTGCCGTCCGGGACCACGCCGCCGCCCCCTGCAGGGACGTCTCTTCAGCAGAATGTCCCCTGGTCGTCCCGAGCCGTGCCGGTCACCCGGGCGGGGACGGTGTGCTGGCGGGGCGCCCTGCTGCTGTGTGGAACTGCGGAGATGGCCCCGGCCAGCGCGCCTTGTCAAGGGAGCGCGCTGCCATCGATCCAGAGGGCGCAGAGACGCCGTGCTGCAGAGCCTCACTGAGCGGCCGCGGCCGTTCCGCCCTGCCCTGCTGCCCCCGCTGGGACCCCAGAGGCGGCGTGGAGGCGCTTTGCTGCTGCAGCTGCTGCGAGGCGCCCAGCCGGCTCCGCTACGAGATGCCTTGCCCCCTGCGGGACAGTGCCCGGCCGCGGAGCGGAGTTTGCTGTCACTGCCAAGCCCTGCCACACCGCTTACAGACGCAAAGGACACTGGAGATGACGCCATCGCCGCTGCCACTGCTGAGGCAGCACGGCGCTGCGGCTTTGCGTTCGACCCCAGCAGGTCCACCCCCGCTGAGCCACCATCTCAGAAAGCCCCCAGACAGCAGCTGCCGCACTGGGGCCGAGAAAACCCGGTCGCAACACAGCTTGGCGGTGGCGGGGCTGCCGCGCCGCCGCTGCCGCGGGGAGGGCGCCGAGATCAGGGAACCCGCTGTAGCCGAGGTTCTGGTTCGCTGCCCGCTGCTGCTGACGAGCCGGTGCCACAGCTGCAGTCCCCGGGACCGGGGTATCCTCCAGCCAGCCACTGCCGGCAAGCGAGAGCCACAGCCACGGTCTCCCTCCCGGCCGGGGCCGCGGCTCCCCGGGGCTGGGGGGCTCTCCCACGGCCAAAGCCCTTCGAACAGAGCGGAGCCCCGCTCCCTACCGCGCCTCAAACCCGCCACTGCCGCTTTCCAGCTGCAGTGCCTGGCAACCGCCGCTGCAGTTCCTGTCCGCAGGACGCAATTCTAGTGACTAATTTAAAAAACTCCTTTGATAAAGTCATCAAACGTCAGACTTGACAGAGAGTTATCATAAAAGCAAGTACCATCCCAATAATAATTTCTGTGTATGCCTTCACAGTTTTAGTTATAATTGGTAATGCTACATCCATCTCTTCTCAAATATGCATTTATTTTCAGTAAAGTGTTGATTTCCTCTTCCAAAAACCTTAGAGTTTCAGTTATTAGCAAAAGTGTTTTGCATTTCAGTAACATTTCCCATTTTCTTTCAACAATGCTTGTTGGTTTCTTTTGTACATAACTGCTAGCCTATTCATTTCATTAAAGTATTATTTAATTTATACAAATGAATGTTATTGTTTTAATCCATAACTATTATCCAAAACTGAGTTTTGCAAAATGAATGCTTATGGAAGTGCTAATTTGCCAAACTTAAGTATCGCAGCATTCAAGAGGCAAACAGACACCCAAACCAAAATGGACACTTTATATTCGCCTGTCTAATAAGGTACCATCAGGTGAGGCAGACTGAAACTGAGATCTGCGACCCTTTCTACCAGATATTGTTGTCCATGTTTAATTAAGCCAGTGTTGTTCTCACCATCTCTGCAAATGATAAGAATTATGTTAAAAGTAACATCAATTCCTTTGACTTCTATGAAACCTACAGTGTGTCATCTCTTACACTGATTTTACGCTATATTTTCAATATTTTAACTTTACAAAAGGATTCTACAAATGCAGCTGAATAGTGTTAATATTGTATATATCCATCATGATCAAGGGGAGAAACCTTCACAAAAGAGATCCAAAAGCTCCAGATGTACACAGTAAACCATCTATGAGAGCCTTAGAGTGGCAATTCACTTATGACTTTACTCAAATACCTCAAGAAAAGACATTACAAACACAAAAATGTGTCATTTTCTAAATGTAAGCTGTGAAACCTAACCAAGACATGGAACGTTTCCTTTAATAATCTTAAATTTATTTAGAAAATAGTACTTTAAAGGAGATTGTATACCTCACTAAACACAACAGCTGTAGGGTGTGTTACACTGAGGAGGGAAGACAAAGGACTCTGCATGACTCCATGTGAATCAAGCAAAAGCTGTTTATTGTGCTTCTAAACTGCGATGGTGTTCACAGGGGTTTTCAGGTGAGGGAAGAGACGAGAATGTTGACTCCATGTTCAGAGGGCTTGATTTATTATTTTATGAAATACATTACATTAAAACTATACTAAGAAGAATAGAAGGAAAAGTTTCATCTCAGAAGGCTAGTTAAGCTAAGAATAGAAAGGAATGAATAATAAAGGTTTGTGTCTCGGACAGAGAGTCTAAGCTAACTGGGCTGTGATTGGCCATTAATTATAAACATCTCAGATGGGCCAATCACAGATCCACCTGTTGCATTCCACAGCAGCAGACAACTATTTACATTTTGTCCCCGAAGCCTCTCAGCTTCTCAGGAAGAAAAATCCTAAGAAAGGATTTTTAATGAAAAGATGTCTGCGACAGTAAACATTGTTTATATTTACTTCTTATCTTGGTCTACACAGTCACGCCTTGTTTAATAGTGTGAGAAACAAATGCTCAATTTGAAAATTTAAAAAGGTTTATTAAACCTTAACAAAAATACAACAAAGGACTACATAAGGAAAAATTTGCAGCGCTGCGAACTGCCTTCATGGATACCGCTTGGCTGGTTCATCTTCAAGATGGATGCTCAGTCTTTTATACCCCTGGGGGTCGCATTAGCCAGCCCTGGCCCCTCCCAAAGTCTGTCAGTCAGCTCTTCTTTGCCATTTATTGGTGGAGACTGCTTTCTTGTAACTGGATTGGAGATCAGGTGTTGCCATGCTGCACCCCCTAAGCGCCCCCAAGCTTTTCCATTCCCAGCTGCCCCATGCAAGGGACACCTGTGCAGCCTTCTTTGTACCTGTCCTAGACAGCCCAGGCTGTCTGATAGCAACAATACAGGGGGGGAAAAGGAACTATGGGGAGAACAGGGGACATCTAAACTACAACAACATAACTATACATACATGCTGCCTTCGGTAAGAAGGCAGGGGCAACCTGGTTCTCAAAGAGAGATTACAGCGATCCCATTTCGATCGGCCGGGCACTAATGACAACGCAGACACCCGTAGGGCGGATGGTCATAAGGCGTTTATTATCTCATCTCCAAGGGTTTTATAGACTAGGTACTTCTCTACGTCAGAGGGTGGTCTCACACTAACTTTCTAGGGTTAGTTCTACGGAAAATTACTGGTATTTCTTTGTTAGAGGGGTCTGCTAGGTTGGCTACATTCCAGGGTGATCTTTATCTCTGGAAAAGGGGGGAGGATGCATTCCTGAGTCTTTCCCGTGACATCCCGAAATTCTTCCGAGCGCCTGTCTGTCCCTGCTCCCCGCATCTCCCCCCCTTTCTTTTAAAAAAGGAATGAGGTAGTTACATACATAGGCACTTAAATGAGGTAGAAGGTTGAGATTATACTAAGGAAAAGGGTTTGGGAAACCTGAGTAAGTTTTTGCCAGGCGAGTTTAGAAGATCTCGTGACTGGCGGTGTTCCCTGCGGAATTCACAGTATTTGTTGTCGGCCTATGAACAGGATGTTAGCCCGTTCTAGGAGGTTTTGAACGAATGAGACTAGCTTGTTCAGCAGACATGGTCCGAAGGTGATAGCTAAAAGTAGCATTGCCACTGGACCAACCAGGATAGAAATTAGGGTAGTCAGCCATGGTGATTGATTGAACCAGGATTCGAACCAACCCTGTTGGGCTTCCCTGTCTTTCTGCCTCTGAGCCAGTCTGTTTCGGAGTTCTGCCATGGAATCTCTGACGACTCCCGTGTGGTCCGCGTAGAAGCAGCATTCCTCTTTCAGGGCGGCACACAGACCTCCTTGCTGCATGAACAAGAGATCCAGTCCTCACCTATTTTGGAGAACCACCTCTGAGAGTGAGGAAACTGACTTCTCTAGGAACGAAATGGATTTTTCGATCCTCTGGAGGTCCTCATCAATGGTCATCTGCAGCTGGGACAGTCCTTGATGTTGGGTCGCCAGGGCCGACACGCCCATCGCCGTTCCGGCTGCTCCTAAACCGAGCAGCATTGCGATAGTTATACCTGTCAGTATTTCTCTTTTGTGGAGCTGGCTGGGTTCTTCAAAGAGGTGATACACCTCCTCGTCGGGGTGGTACAAGACCCTAGGAATGATCAGAACTTGGACACAAAAGTCGTTAGAGTCATGGAATTTGGCAAGAAACACACAAGGACTCACACCAGTCCTCTGGCAAACCCACATTCCCGATGCGGATGGGACGACCCACTTGTTGTTCTTTCGGTCGGGCTCGACCACTTCCGTGCAAACGTTGCCTTTCCGTCTGGCCAGGGTGGCATTGCCAAAGCATCTGCCCCGACCTGTGACTTGGCTTAGGGTGATCCCTTTGCGGGGTGTGTCCCACCTGCACTGGGAAGGGGCCTCAGCTGAGGAATAACTAAAAGGGGCATCTAAAGCGACTCCTTCGTAAAAAGGGGGTTTGACATCATAACAAAGCCAGCAGGAGTCTGTCAGGTTAGGGTTAGATTCGTTCAGGGATAGATAGGTAGCTTCTAACATGCGAAGGATTGGGTCCGAGTCCGACCCGGCTGAACGGCCTATCTGAAAGGCTTCTGCATTGCCGGTCGGGACGTCGGTGACTTTTGTGGGCAAGGCTTTGGGGTAGGTTATGTTTCTCCCTTTCTGCGTGCTTTTGATTATTTTGTTGGGTCCGACTGCTCAGGGTGCTGACTGTTGGAGCCTGGTGATTCTCACGTTCACCCACTCCTTTGTCCCTTGAAGGACCACTGTCCAAGCTTTGCCTACAGCCCAGCTGGGGTGATTTGGCTGTAGAACTGTCATGTTGTAGTGAGTGCATTTCCGAAATTTGGGGATTTTATGGTGGTTTCGATAGAAACTTCCCTGAAGGAAGATGGGTGTTTTGCAACCTGTGGGGGCCCAGGTAAATTGTAGGAATCTGTCGGGCTCTTGTGGGTCCCACCCATGCCCTGACGGCCTGGCATCCGTGACTATTGTCTCACAACCCCAGTGCCCACAGTATCCCCACCCTGGGTGATTGCAGTAGCTTCTTCCTGGGTTTGAAGCTGGGCACCAGTAGGATAGGTACATGTGTGTGGCATGTGGAGTATGGGGGTCTACCTTAGGTTGTCCTGGAAACAGGTCGGTAATGTGAAGCACGAAGGATGGGGTGTTCAGTGTGGTGATGTCTCTGAGCGTCCTGCCATTGGTGAGATGTCTCATGACCCACCTGAAGGGCTGATGGGGATAGTAGTCTGGGCTGGCTTGCCCTCTGACGACAAGCCCCATCAGCAAAATCACACAAAGACACCGTTGATGCTGGGGTTTCGCTCGTGTGGGTCTCTCAGGTGCTGCTTGGCGGGTCGGAGGTCTGTCTCTTTCCTCTGGAAGGGGAATGTACGCATTCCTGGGGCGGCCTATGAGCAATTCCTGTAAACAGAAACTCACAATTCTCATCAGTCTCATCCTGCCTACTGTGAAGGTCAGGCTTAATTGACTTAAGTGGACACCACCTGATTTTGCCGTCCTTTTTGACCGCTGCGCACCCTCTTCCCGTGAGCATCAACCTCCAGCCCGGTTCCCATTCGCCTAGCTCATTTTTGATTGCCACCTGTGGGCCCTCCTCTAGTCCTCGGGAGGCCCAGTGTTTTTGAATGGGGCTGTTTGTTTCATCCCCCCTAGGGAACTGATTCAGTGCTAGCAAAGCGATTGCCAGAATACGTGCCTGATCTGCTGGGGGAATGGCATTTGCAAAACCCTCTGTTTTTGCCAACACCTCTATCCTGGTTTTCAGGGTCTGATTTGCCCGTTCGACTATGGCCTGGCCGGTACTGTTATACGGGATACCTTGCACTAATGTGATACCCCACTTTGAAGCGAATTCCTGCATTGGTTTGGAGGTGAAATTGGAACCGTTGTCAGTTTTGATTTGTTTGGGGACTCCAAGCCATGCTATGGCTGTCAGCCAGTGCTGAATTGTGGCTTTAGAGTTAGTTTTGAGATGCTGTGTGGCTATGATTGTGCCGCTGAAAGTGTCCACTGTCACTGCGAGCCACGCCCGAGGCTTCAGCAGCTGGCACAGGGTGAAGCCTGACTGCCAGATCTCTGAAGGCATGAGACCTCTCGGGTTGACCCCGCTGGTCCACAGGGGTGATTTCTGGCAGTGAGGACAGGTGGCCACCACGTGCTTTGTGTCCGCCGTTGAGATCCCGCATCTCCTTGCCAGTGCTTTGGCTCCGATGTGGAGCGACTCGTGAAGCTGACGAGCTTCCTGCAGCGTCCACACGCCTTTTGCTGCGGCGTCCGCTTTGTCGTTGCCGGTCTTGAAGTAACCTTTGACTGGGTCATGACTGTTGACGTGAATGACGGATACGGTCCCCTGTCGTGAGGAGAGTGCTTCCTCGAGCATCATGGCTGCTGTGGATGTCGACACACCTGGTCCTCCCATGGCTAAGCAGAGCTTTGCCACGAATATAGAGTCCGTTACGATGTTGAGATGTTCCTCTTTGAAGAGTCTGCACGCCAAAACTACCGCTGCTGCTTCCAGTTGCTGCACTGACAGTGTGGGGTCACATGCTTTGATGCAATGCCACTGTTCTCCTGTCTGCCACACTGCTGCTGCGGTAGAAGTCGTGGAGGAAGCGTCTGTGAAGACCGTCGGTCCTGGCTGCGGCCGGTCCTTGACCTTTGGAGGTACGTCTATGTCGATGATGGTCAGCAGCTGCGTCCAGGGCGGGCTGGAGGAACAGGAGATTTCTCCTCCGAAGCCGGTGAGAGCAAGGGCTAGATATTCCGATATTGTGGTTGATTCCGTGGTTGGTGGCTTGCGAAAGGGAAGGTGGATTTTTGTTGGCTCAGTCCCTAGGTGTCTCAAGGCGAGTTTTCTGCCTTTCATGATGAGGTTGGCGATGCATTCGATTCCTGGGGAGAATGCGCGGGCAGGTCTTCCGAGGACTATCCACTGGATCGGTCAGGACTTTTCGGAATGTCCTTGAGCCAGCGCTCCCACTCCCCCCTTTGGCGTGAAGTGAACGTACAGGTCCAGGGGCATGGCAGGATTCCACCTGGCAAGCGTGCCAGTGGACATCTGCTGTTCGATGAAGTCGAGGGAGCTCGCTGCTTGTGGTGTCAGCTCCTTGGGTTCCCAGGGGTGCTTTCCTTTCAGGAGGTCATATAAAGGGTCCATGACCTCGGGAGGAATCAGGACGACGTTGCGAACCCACTGCAGCGATCCCACCAGGCGTTGCACATCGTGAAGTGTCTTGACGTCTCGGAGGACCTTCACCTTGGGAGGAGTCACGTAGGAGCTTGTGATTCCCACTCCCAGGAAGGTCACGCAGGGTCCTCTCTTGATCTTGGCACTCGCGATCTCGAAGCCGTTGGCCTGGAGGGTTTCCGTGATTGTAGACACCAGGTGTTCTACTTGACTCGCTGATGGTGCTGCAACTAGGATGTCGTCCATGTATTGGATGATGGTTGCGGTGGGGTAGGAGTGTTGGACTGGCGTCAGCGCTTTGTCCACGGTGATCTGGCAGATGGTCGGGCTGTCTACCAGGCCTTGTGGAAGTACCTTCCACTGGAAAAGGAGATTGGGCCGCTCACCGTTTGGGAACACGACGGAAAAGGCGAAGCGTTCTCTGTCCTCTGGGTGCAGGGGTATTGAGAAGAAACAGTCTTTGATGTCCAGCACTGCGCATGGCTGTCCTTCGGGGATTGCTGAGTTCGCTGGGAGCAGTGTCTGAACCGGACCCATGGGTCTGATTATTTTGTTCACTTCTCTCAGGTCGTGGACGAGACGATAACCTTCTCCAGACCTTTTAGGGATTACAAACACAGGGGTGTTCCATGGGCTGATGGAGGGTTCTATGTGACCCTTCTGCAGTTCTCGGTCGACCAAATTTAGCAAAGCTGCCACTCTAGGTTCTGATAAAGGCCACTGCGCGATCCAGACTATTTCTGATGATGTCCAAGTCAATTTGATCAGCAGCTGAGGATGTACGGCAGTGGCCCTTATGATAAATTTGTAATCCTGACTCCTAGCATAGCAAGGACATCTCTCCCTATCAGGGGTGGAGAATTTTGCAAAATGTAGGGGTAAATGACTACTGTCTGTTCTGGTCCCTTGTCTGTGTGAAGTGTTAAAGCCACCAGCTGGGTGCTTTTCCATGCCCGAGTCTGTCCCCCCACCCTGTTCACCGGAGGGACTTCTTGAAACTGCCAGTGTCTAGGCCAATGCGATTGGGGAAAAATCGTGCAGTCTGATCCCGTGTCTGCCCAAAACTGAAGCCCTACTGTGTGAGGGTCCTGACTGTTATAAAGGCGACATGTCCCCCACACCCTCAGGGGCTCCTTCCCTATTGTCATGGCCAGGGCCACCCAGGGGTCCCGCTCGGGAGCACCCCTTGCTGGCTCTGCTGCACTTGCGCGGTTTGTGGTGGTGGAGGGTGCAAGGGTGCTGATGGCGGTGTTGCATAGCTCTGGCCTTGTATCGCTGGCGGGGGTGCGATACTGACTGTCTCCTGTGGGGGTATAAGATAAGAGGGTCCCCTGCTCCACTGAGGGTTGGCATAAATGGGCCGTCTCGCATTCACAGCGGGAGGAGGCTGAATGTGGCCCGCACGCCCCCTCCCTCTTCCGTTTCCCTGGGGCCTGGATCTGCATTCCCTGGCGAAATGACCTCTCTTCCCACAGCTCCAGCAGACTCCTCTCGAGCGCTGTTGGGACGAGGGTGCTGTCGGGGGCGGCTGTGTCGGCCGGGGACAGCTCCCGGCGACATGACCTGCTTGACCACATTTGAAGCAAGCCATGACACTAGTGAGACTGTGAATGGCTGCCTGAATGGGTGTCAGCTGTTCCTCACAGACTACGTGTTTGATCGTATCAGCCAGGCTAGCTCCTGCAGGCAGGGAACGCAAAATATCTTTTGTGACAGTGTTACTCTGCTGTCTGAGGCAGTCTGCCACCACTGGACCTTTCGCAGCCGCAGGCAGGGTGGAGGTATCCACCGCGGCTTGAAGTCGGTCCACAAACTGGGTAAAGCCCTCACTCTCCCCCTGCTTTATGGTCGACCATGGTGTGGGTTTTGCCACGACCCTCGAGGTAGCCTGGATAGCTTCCCTGGCTGCTCGCGATGTCGCCCGGACTTCCTCTGCGTGTAACTGTGCCGCCTGCTGTTGCGGCGTGGTTACATCATCGTGTTTTCCTAACAACCGGGATAAGCTAGACCCGTGCAGGGGCTGCCCCTCCCCCGATGATTGGGCAAGCGCAGTAGCATATTGGTCAGTCCATTCCTGCTTGAACACTATAAGCCCCGCCCCCTCGAAAAGCATTCGACTTATTTGTCGAATATCAAAAGGAAGTAAGTCGTCGTTACTAAAAAGAGCGTCTATGAGAGTGGAAACTACCCCTGAATTAATTCCTTTTTCTGTAATGGCTTTAACAATCATTTGGATATCCTTAGCATTTATTGGGGTGTAAGTTCTTTGTTGGTTGCCTTGGGCTCCCGTGGTTCTTACAGGAAAAGCGTGTACCGTGGCTGCGGGTCCATAATCAGCACAAGCTAACTTGATCTTTCCCCAGTCAGTGAGCTGGTACTGTGACTGGTTCCCGACCTTGTTTAAAAATTTATTTGGTTTCACCTGAAACCGCATTAATCCTGTTCTCTCAGTTTCGGAGTCGCTGCTGGGCTTGGTCAGCTCGGAGGAACGGTCCGAGGAGCTGTTGCTCCTTTCAGAGCCGGAAGACGAGTGGCGAACCACTTCCTGTCTCCCCCTGCGTTTTGTTCGGCTTCGACCCCGCTCCTCCCCTCGGGGGCGGCACCGCTCCCGCCCCCTGGGTTCGTCCCGCCCCCTGCAGGGAGGGATCTCTCCCTTATATGGTGGCAGCAGTAGGCGCGGCTCCCAATCGAGTGTCCGCCCCCTGCCGCCCCCTCGCGCATGCGCGCCAGCGATCATCCGGGTCTCTGAGTTGTTCCCGCAGCACGGTTCCCGGCTCCGCCCCTCCCCATAGCCGCCGGCACCATTTTCAAATGCATAAGGGGGGGGGAAAAGCAGCCGGGGCTACCCGTGGGTCCGCGCTAGCCTCCCTCTCAGCATTTCGGGCGTCCTGCATCAGCTCCCCCCAAGATGACCATGCGCTGTACTCTGCCGCGCGTGCCAGATCGAAGGTTGGCGGCGGAGGGACGGTTAGGGAAACCGCGATTTTTTCGGGCATTTCTACGGGGCTGCCCGGACCCTGCGCGTCCCGCAAGAGGGGCGGGGGGTCCCCTGGCATTCCCGCGCCTTTTTCGGGCGGTTCTACGGGGGGGATCGGACCTGGCGGTTCCCGTGGGGGGGTCGGCGGATGCCCGGGCGGTTCTGGGGGTTCTGAGCTCGGGTTTGGGGAGGGATAAGGCGCGCCCAGCCCCCGCGCGTCCCCGTCTGCAGTCGGATCGGTCTCCGACGTGGTTTGCGTGGTCGCGCCTCCCCCCGGCTGTGGCGTAATCAATAAACGCGACCGCATGATATTCCACGTCTCCTGCTCATTTAAAGCCTTACGTAGAGCGATTTCTACCTTCCCCCATGCTTTCAAATATTTTCCACTGCCTGTGGATTTTGTATCTTCTGCCAGGACAACAGTACATCTCTCCCACACCTCTGAATACAGTATTTCCCCGGGCTGACTGATAGCCCCAAGTTCCAGGAGCCTGGCCATGGCTAGATTAAAGCTCCTAATTTCATATTTTATCCCCCATTGATCAAACATCACACATACGACCTTCGTTGCAGCGTCCATTGTTGCACAGGTCCCTGAGGGGCGTCCCCCTTCTCGCCACCGCTGATCCTGCAGCTTGTGGTTGTCATCTCCCTGTCCAGGTGATTCCCGTCTCCCCGAGAATTTTGATTTCCCGGGTTCGGCACCACTTTGCTGCCTTCAGTAAGAAGGCAGGGGCGACCTGGTTCTCAAAGAGAGATTACAGCGATCCCATTTCGATCGGCCGGGCACTAATGACAACGCAGACACCCATAGGGCGGACGGTCAAAAGGCATTTATTATCTCATCTCCAAGGGTTTTATAGACTAGGTACTTCTCTACGTCAGAGGGTGGTCTCACACTAACTTTCTAGGGTTAATTCTACGGAAAATTACTGGTATTTCTTTGTTAGAGGGGTCTGCTAGGTTGGCTACATTCCAGGGTGATCCTTATCTCTGGAAAATGGGGGAGGATGCATTCCTGAGTCTTTCCCGTGACATCCCGAAATTCTGCCGAGCGCCTGTCTGTCCCTGCTCCCCGCACATACATCACTTAAAGCTTTTCTTAATATTCACACAATAGTTAACTTTTAATCGCGAGAGCCAATTATCTTATTATCCATCTATAACAACAGCGTGACTAGAAACACTGTTTCTAGAATGCGCCCATGTCATTCCTTAAAGGTATGGCTCAGTTAAGGAGCAATACCAATAGAGCCCACAGATGAAAAGCCTGTTGCTAGCTTTTTTTTTTCTTTAAAAACCTCAACTATCTAAAGCATGGTTTAGTAATTTAGGTGAGTTCAGCCTGCCACATTCTGTTGAAAAAGGATCAACTAAATCTATGCTCTAAGATAAAAAGAGCAGTTCAATGTATGAAGGAGGTGTGACACACAGTATCATTTTCCTACTGAACCTCGGCAACAGGAAAAGCTTCTCTCTGCCCCAGGAGCTGCAAGGAATTTGGGCTAGTAAATGACACCTGAGAATCACCATAAATTCAGAGGCAGAAAGAGATCTACCATTAAAAGGCAGAAAAAAGGGAAAGGTTTCAGAAAACATCTCTGCACTCTAATTAATATTTCCAATTTCCCTGTGAGAAGAATAGAACCCTGCAGCAATTAAGGCCACACAGTTCACAGCAGCGAGTGCTCAGCACACATCCAGAAAGGCAGTTCCAGCATCTAAAATTAAAAAAAAAAAAAAGAAAATTTTGATTTATTTTGTTTTAAAGTTACTTGAAGTTCTTAAAACCAAACCAACCTTTGCTCCTGATTTTGGCTCACTGACTCACACACAGGAAGCCAAGGGTCACACAAGCTCTGCTTTCAGAATTCCTGATCCAAATCCTCACCTTTCCCACTGAGCGCTGAGGGAAATCTGACAGAGGATTAATAAAGAACCTTTGTTGAGAGCAGTCATCACCTCAGGCCTTCAGGCTTGGCAAGATTTGGTAGTGAATGGACCCAAATTCAACTCCTCTACCTAAATCTCTGACAAGTCTTGTCAGAAAGATATTGGACAGTCACTCAGAGCGCAGAATTTAAAGACTGCATGAGGAAGAACAGAAGCTTTGACATGAATTACACAAGTTCCTTTTTCTCCCTCAACACTCTGGGACTGTAGGACCTGATCTTTGCAACCTAAAGCAGACCTAAGGCACTGGTTCCAGAAGCAGCTGCAGTTCCAAGCTTTCTATTCCCTGGATTGCTCACCTAAGCACTCACAGCAATCTCATCTCAGCCCGGTGACTCTCTGTCCTCAGAGGGAAGGAAACACAACCTGGTGGGACACAGCTCTCAAACCACATTTCCTCTTTCCTTCTCCCCTTTTCCAGCAGACCAGGCTGCTGGAAATGACATTTCTTACACCGTTCATCACAGCAGAGAGGAGAAGAGGAACCTGTCACTTACCCACACCATGGGCAGGACCAGGTTGGGTTTAGCTGCTCAAACACCAAAGCTATTGGCAAGGATAGGACAAGTTCAGTGGTTCTTCCTGTCCTCAAAGAGAGGAGAAAAGGGAAGTTAAGCCCACTGTGGCATCAAAGACTCCTGCACTTCATCTTTTGGCTCAGATTGCTCACCATGGAGTTTTAGCCATAGAAAAGGAGAGGTAGCATCAAATCAAATAAAAAAGTGCTCTTTCCCAGTGTTTTTATTCCAGCATTCAAAGGAAGCTCATTTTTCTTCTAGTGTTGTTTCCCCAATTTTAGCAGAACCATTCTCATCCTAGGTCCCACAAGTCAGTTGTTCAATCCTTTGACTGGATCTAGACAAAGGAAGGGACACACCCGGATCACAGGAAAGCATGGAGAGAAAGCCCTTCAAAACTGGACAGATAAAACAACAGGAAATGCAGGAAGACAGAGCCCTTCTTTGCATGTTTGCATTCCTTTTCTAAAGACTTCTGTGCAGCTAGATGCTCTTTGCATTTGGCTTCCTTTAAAGGAATGGATTTGCTGCTAAACACGTCTCAGGCCAAGATGTAACCAGGAGAAGGTGGGATGGAGATGAGGAGTCAGACAGGGAATAGCCAGAGTTAAGCAGGGCCTGGGAACATAGAGGATGGAGAAGAGAATGAGGAGGGATTGTTGTCGTTTAGATCCACCAGTGCAGGGAGCTTGGAAAACACAAGGTACCAGAGGGATCCTGGCCAGAAGCAGGATAACTCTGGGATAAGGGCAAAGTACTCCTGGTCCAGGGCTGTGCTGAAGAAGAAGGGGAATTTTTTCCTCTTCCCTTTCCAGTGGATGCCACCCCTGGCAGAGGCAGGAAACCTGCCTTGCAATCCAGTACAAAACCTGCCTGGCAAGCCAGGATCTCAAGGAGGCAGCAGCCATTTCTCTTGGATTTTCTTCTCACAGGCATTTTAAGCCTGCTTTGCCTCACAGGCATTTTTCTGCCAAGGGTATTCCCATCTTTTTTAGATCCTGAACAAAGGTTTGGAAAGCTGACTTTGATGAAAGAACTGCTTCCTATTTTGATCAGTCTTAACTTTGATTTTACCTCAGCACCAAAATCAGGGGGTGAACCCAATGTGGCCTCAAAGGGCAATAAGATCCCAGCTATCCAATCGCCAATTCCCTCAGCACTGATTTGTTGAACCTTTTCAGGGTTAATTTAGCAAACTTAAGGGTTTGGCAATGTCAGGGTCAAAACAATCAGAAACTTGTGAAAAAGAAACTGAACTAAAGCCGTCTGAAAGTGGTCCTTGCTGATGACTCATTACAAAAACTCGTTCAAAAGGAGGCAGGATTGATTCAATACTCACCAGCCCATCTGGCCAAGGCCAGAGCTCTCTGCCCACCGAGGACACGGCAACCAGCAGGGACCTTTCTCCCACTCTCCAGCATGGACCTCCTCCCTCCACACACAGGGAACTGCAGCCACTCCGGGAACACTGACTTAGTCCTGGGCTGGCAATAGAAGAGGCACAAAGAATATTTAGAACTCTTTCTGACCTCAATGCCATCCAGACCTGGGAGAAAGCACTTCCTACTGCTGCTGGAATTTTCTTCCTTGTCCCTTCCAGCTTTGGAAGGTTTCTGTGGGAGCCAGGATTATCCATGTGGTTCAGAATCTGCAGGTGGTACCTAAAGCATTCCCTTGGGAACATGAAGCTTCCCTTGCGCCTTTCAATTCTTTATCCCAAATATTCTCCCCAATGATCCACAATCTAGAAAGAAAAAAAGGAAAAAGAAGGAAGACCAGTTCATTCTGATATAAGAAGTGTTGGTTAGTCCAGATGAAAAAACACTTCTGCCACTCTAACAAATACACTTGATACTGTCTTAACTCAATAGTAACTATTTAAATATTGCATTAAGAATCATAAGGACACAACTCTTGGAATTCTCAAGAATGCCTCAGTTTGGCTACTTCAAGGACTTTCCCACCCAGGGAACTGAGCAGTCCAAGATTTAAACACCATATTTGATACAAATCTGATAGAAATTTGATATTGTTCGGCTACTAAGCTTTTCCATGTCCCATCTGGATTTATCCTTGGGAAAACCCCATTCAGAGGACTTGGCTCTAAAGGGGTTGCACTTGATGTTACAGAGGGATTTGCCAAATTCCCTTGGGATTTGGCATTTCCTGCACCTCCAAACACCTTAAAAGAATCAAGTGCAGAGTCCCTAGTCTCAATTATTCCCACTTTCCTCAGCTCCACATGGATTTGTGCCTCCTCTGAAGGTCTGGAAAGGAATTTGAGGATCCCCTTCAGTTGGCTTGATTTTCAGCTCTTTCTCTGAGGTGGCCCAAAAAGCAAACAGAAAAAAAAAACCATAACAGCACAAAATCTCAACCCATCCCAAGATGCAGCTCCTTAGACTAAACCTTGGGAGAATCCATGGTGGTTCCAGCACTGCTCTAATCCCATCATGAACTGAGCTTCCAGGGGGCTCTGCCTAATTCACATCCAAGCCTGGATAGCTGAAAGCTCACAGGAAAAGGGAAGGCAAAGTGAAGGGGAGAGGGGAAATAATGGAGTCTTGGGTTTTCCCTCTGTGTGCAATAGAACTGAAGGGCAGGATGGAGAGGTTCCATGGTATTTTAGGTTGGAAGATGTAGCTGGGGGTGTGTATTCTATCACCATCTGTTAGAGGTGGGGCAGTTATCTTCTGTTAATTGGGCAGTCTTCTTCATCTCTTCCACAACCTCCAGGAGGTATCTTCTGCTAATGGGCCAGTGAGTGTCACTGCATGGCTGATAAAATTACATAATTACATTGTGAGATGCTCCACCCAGAGGGAGGAGCCAAACATTCCTTCCTGGATATAATCTGAGATTTGGAACACCACAGTTGGGCTTTTCCCACTGGATTCTCAGAGGAAGACCAGGCCCATCTACACCACCACTGGATCTTCAGAGGAAGGCTCCACCCTTCTTACAGGATCACTGCTCCAACAGAACCACATCTGCCACCCCAGGAGGACTGCAGCCACCATTTCAATTGCACTGCTACCAACACCCTGACCCACAGGGTGTCAGGTCATATTCGGACTCTGTCAGTGTTGTTCTGTATTACTGCATTTTTAATTTCATTTTTATTTTCTTTCCTAATACAGAACTATTATTCCTACTCCCATATTTTTGCCCGAGAGCCCCTTAATTTTAAATTTATAACAATTTGGAGGGAGGGGGTTTACATATTCTATTTCAGGGGAGTCTCCTGCCTTCCTTAGCAGACACCTGTCTTTCCAACCCAAGACAGATGGAAAAGAAGTCCCAAAGGGTGCTTAATTCCAAGCAGTTAGTGCTGCTGAGGTTGAAGCCAAGAGGACAAATCCACTGGGATCAAACAGGAGTGGCAGACAAGATGAGTTATGACACAAACCAACAAAGCTGGAGCCCTCTTTCTTCTCCGGGGCTCTCAGAAATTCTCCATGTCTGGACAAACTCCCAGTCTCCCTGCTGGGGTGAATGGACTTGAATATCCCAGGTGACTGCTGAGGCTCAAACAATAAAGTTAGGCAATTATCAAAGTGGTTTTCCCAAGGAAATGATATATTCTCTGAAACTGGGATAACTTATCCCATGGCCTTCTCCAGGAAGAGTCACAGTTGGATAGAGTCTCTCCCATTAAGGATTCCATAGGGGCTCACCTTTTGCTTGGAGCTTGGCTGAATTCCTCAGCAATGCCAGGATGTGGCCATTTGAGGTGTTTGGCAGATTTGGCTCATTTGCAGGCTTTGTTCCCTTCTCTCAGCCTTCCCACTGAATTGTGGTCTCCAAGGAATCTGTAAATCCCATTTGACTCCTGTTCTTTTGGATAATTTTTGCACCATTCCTGTACAAAAGGAGGTCCTTTGTTAGGATGATTTTCCCTACCATTCCCCAGCAGTTTTATCTGCCAGTCCATTCCCTACGTTAGTTGGGTTCTTCCAAGATTTCTGAGCTTCACAAGGCAGGAGATTGACTTGGCTTGGGAACTAAACACTACTGAGGAATCGTCTGATAACATCACCACGTTGACAGCTGATCCTTGTGCTGAAAGGATCCCTCTTTTTTCCCTTCAGGCAATTCCAAGGCTCACTGCTCCCATCTGGACTTTCCCAGTTTGGACTTTCTTGTGGAGTATCCCTCCAGTCTTCCCTGCTGGGATCCTGCTCAGAAATCCATGGTGGTACAAATTTAGCTATTAATTCTTCTCACCCCTGCCCAGTTCTAATTCCAAAGGATTTGGTGTCTGCCTTACCCAGCTGGAGTCTAGTTCCAACTTTGTTCTTACGGCTTCTGCTGCTTTCAATGTCTCAGGAGTTCCATCAATGGAGTGACAGCATTTTCCACTTCCTCCAGGATTCCCTCTGTTGCCTTTGGGTGCTGGAAGAATATGAAAACCTGGGCTTGCAGGGCTTTACTATCAGGAATTATATCCCTGGATTTGTTCATTTCCTAGTATTATCTCTTCCCAACAAAGCACTGGGCATACCAGGGACATAGGAATAGATGTGCTAACCACTGTTTACTCCTCTAGAATATCAGAGCTTGGAAAAAAGGCCAGTTTTGGCTTTTCCTGATGGTACCCATGAGGTGCATTTTACCTAAAAGCCCCTTCCTATGTCTTTCCCTGTATCCACCAAAAAGCCACCTGTTCATCCCCCAGCTACTTCCTCCCTCTCTTCCTTTAGCCAAGAGAATTTTAACAGGTGAATATTTCCCTTTGGAAGGGCACCTTTCATTCCAAACCTAATAACAAATGAACCATTTTCTTTGCCCTTCATTACTAGGATTCCACCAAGAGCTGGTGGATGGAAAATGATCCTCCCCTGGCCCCTGCTGGATTCCTGGAGCAGGGATTCTTTCCCTCTTTCCCCCATGGTGCCCTTACTGCCCCGCCCCTTTTTGGGCTTTGTGTCACAGCTTTTGCTTCCCACCCTTGGATCCTCTCCTTCACTCCAGGAGCTCCCAGCAGTTCCACACCCTTTTCTCCCATCCTGATAATTTCTCCAAGAACAGAGCTGTGCATTTCCATTTCCTTCTTTTCTCCAACAAGTCCCGCAAATCCAAACCTAAACCCGACACAAGGAACTCTCGGTGCCTACAAATCCAAATCCAGACCCGGCCATCCCTAAACCAGCAACTCCAAACACACAATCCTGGACAATTGGCATTCATTCAAACCTAACACTTAGGACACATCAAATACTTCAAAATTCTCAAGAAGCATCCTGTTGCCTTCAGCTCGCAGGGATTTTTGCTTTGGACTCACATGGATTTGGGGCTCAAGGGATTTCCCTGAAAAATCCTCTGTGGCACATGCTGGAATCCCCAGTCCCATGAATCCAGAGAGTGTTAGAAGCTTAGGCTAACCTGGGCCACCAGAAAGGGACTCAATAGTGATGAAGAGGCACCACAGGACACCAGCCAACAGCAACGGGACATTTAAAACACGTGCCTGAAACTTTGCAGCGATTGGCAACACCAGCACCAGGGGCTGGACCCTGATGTGCTGAGACCTGAGCAGCAGGGCTGACTTACGAGATGAATCCTGGGCACTGTATGACTGACACCATCAGTATTATTTAGCTAAAAATAGATTACAAAAATGCAAACATAATGAAATTAAAGGGAGCTCACACAAGAAGGGAAGAAGAAAAAAACACCTACTGAGCTCAAAAGCAGAAACACTGTATCAGTGTGCACCAGCATCTTGATTTTTTTTTATATTTAGATTTTTTCTTAGCATTGAATTTTATCCCCAACAGTTGTCTAAGAAATAATGTTATTAGTTTTTATTGGTACAGTGCGAAAATTTGTTATGGCTCTATGTGTGTGGCTTTGGCCACACTTGTAGAGACACAAAATAAGCACTTGGATTCCTCCAGACACAAAATGGGCAACATGTGTCAGAAGCCCCCTGTGGACAAACTGCGGCTCTCCTGTAGATCTGCAGTGGTGCTGAGTTTTGCAGAGTAGTTGAAGGGTTTAACCACCTTCACTGTGGGGAAGGCTGATGGACTCCTGAGTACAGGGGCTGTGGTGATGGTTCTGCTTTCTGCATGTCTTTCCTTTGTGTACACAAACCAGTAGAAAAACAAGGCCCTGAAGCAACCAGGACCCTCCTGAGAGGGCCACGAGCACTGCTCCCCTTCCAGCAGCAGTGCTGAACACACCCACCCCTGCCCTGGCCAGTGCTGCAGCAGGCAGAGGAGAGAGCTGCCTCCGTAAAATGGAATCTTGGCCCTGCTCCACCAGGTACCAGTCTCTTTCTTCGCTAGGCAATGTGCCTTCACATGAAAGATGAATCCCCAAGAGATGGGCCTTGCAGGCCCTTAGAGTGGGAGCAGCTCCCCCCTGCTTTTATTCCAGTGGCAGCTTGGTTCCTCCCTGGGTTGAGACTAGTGCTCCCAGGGTGAGCACTCAGGGTGACATGGCCAGGACCCCCAGCCCTGCAGTTAAAAAATTACCACAGACCCACAGAAAGAACCATGGACAGGTAAGAAATGCTCCAGCAGGCGAGGCTGGGTTGAACTGCTGCATCCTGGGCATCGCTTTGCTGCTTCCCATCACAGCTCTGCAGCCAAGAGGCCCCTGTGGTCTCCAGCAACCCATTTGGTGCATGTGGGACCATATGGCAGCAAGTGCAGAACATACTGGGGACCCAGGTGAAGCAGCCACATAGAAATGCTGTGAGGTCCAGAGACACTGAGCAGTACAGCTACCCCATGTCACACCCATGCTGGAAGGGGAGCAGGAACTGAGAATATAGGACTGGGTCATGCATCGATCCAAAACAGGTAATTCCTCATGATTTTTCCTCATAATTTTGAACTCTAACAGTATCAAAACCTTTGTGTTTCACTGTGTTTAATATACAATTTTCCAGTGAGCTGGCTGCTCACAGTTTTTCTCCGTTTCACCACAAAATCGGTTGTAAGTTGTTTTTGGATCAAATCCCAAGATCTCCCTTTCCTCATGGATTCGGAAGGAAAATGTTGAAACTGAGGTGCCTATAAAATATCTGTGGAAAAAAAATCAAAAAAGGGTTTGTGAGGGGAGGGCAAGTTTTTAAAATGCAAGTAATTAGATTTCAGTTCAATGAACTTCACTGTTCAGTGAAATGATATGATAATAAAATTATTGTATATACACACACAATAAAACCATTATACATCTACTATACACATCTCAATTATATAATTGATTATATAATGTCTTACACTATTTGTAAACAACCTTGGGACAAAAATCATATTCAGTTTTGTGACAGTGCTGAATAATAAGCTTTGGCTGAATAAAAGTCAGGTTTGCTACCTTGCATGGGCACAAATCCACTGGTCAATCACAGCTAAGCCCCCATCCTTATAGAGCTCCAGCTCCTCCAGAGAAGGTTCAAACCTCACCATCTCAGGCAGCAGTTTCTTGAGCAGTTCAATCTCTTAAAAAAGGAAGGATATGAATTTATCTCTACATTATGAACAGCAGCTCACTGCTGTCACACAATGTGTTTAAGGAAATCCCAGGTGAACAGTTACAGAGCAAGTGACACTAAAATCTACCAACAAGTTTTACAAATTCAGTTGCCGGAATTCACAGCATTGAAGGGAGGGAGGGGAGCCAGTGGTAACTGCTGCACTCCTCAGAAGTTACCAATCCTGAAGTGACTGTGATCTGCCTACCTTCCTCAACAGCATCAGTGGCTACAAAAACTTTTTCAAGTTTAAGCGTCTCCAAGAGGCTATGGATTTTCTTTACTGCTCCTTGCAGGGAAGGCACGTCTTCTCTGTGACCCCAAATGAAGTCTCTCCTTCTGAGATGAACCCCAAGGTATGGGCCACCTAGAGCTGTGCCTGTCTTAACCTACAAGAGAAAGATTGAAACTTTAAAACTTGAGAGCATCACTGTTCACAATGAAAAACCAGAATGCAATCATCTCTGTATAAGGCACAGAATCTCTCTAGTTGCAGATAGAAATTTTCAAGTATGGACTGGAAGTAGCTTGGGACACTTGTTGCAACATTTAGATCTTGGGTGGCCACCATCATGCAAGAGAAACTGGAGTGCCAAATCTTTATAAGCAAAAATTCCTCTCCTTGACCAAATAAATCCTCAACTGGCAGGTTGCAGCTGAACTTTACACCCACACCTAGTGCTGAAAACAGAAAGAAATTAAAGTTTCCTTTACTGAAATGAAGGCAACAAAGATCTGGCCTTCAGAACCAGTCAGACACACCTCAACAGACTCTGTTAGCTTGTGTCACATGGGGAGAAGAAAGTGCATGAGGAACATGTGTGTCCACCTCGATGTGAACAGAAGGGTGTTGCTCATGTATACCTTCCAAGATGTCCTGCAGCACACAGCCAGGAATACACAAATAAAATATTTGTTAAGGGAAACAGAGTGTTAAGGATTTTACCTTCATCTGTGTCCAGTCCTCCTTGTACTGAGTCCTGTCTGCCTCATCAGTGGATTGAAGGTATTTCTTCCTAAACTCGTCTCCCACCACACGGAGGTGTTTAGCAAACACCATGCTCCGACGGGTCTGTTGGAATAAGAGCAGACACCGAGTCAGAAAAAGGAGAGCTAAAAATGAGTAGGTTTCACACACACAACACTTCCAGGATACAGTTACTTCTGGTACATCTATGCAGTACTCTAAGTAACGATTTTATTCAAGCTTTAATAGTTTATTTCTAATTATCACCATATTTATAACCAGCATACTCACCTGCCCCTGCAATACACAGGTATAGGGAGGACACTGCAGTTATTTACACAACAGAACACATGATACACCAAATTAAACACCCTAGCAATACACCTCACTTCTGGAAACAAAAGCTGGGCAAACAACTTTAGTGTGCTAAATACCTTTAAGAATAAAACCTGCTTTAAAAATATTATGTATCTAGCCACAGACATGCCTAGGAAATTCAGTGGAAAAATGACGAAAAAGGAATTATTTCTTTAACCTGTGAGTAATAATCTCTAAGATTCTGTGATGCAGTTACCACTGCACACAGCCACAAGCAGCCTTTTTATTAGCAGGCAAAAGAATTATGGAAATTTCAAGTTTTTCCTTTTTGTCTGCAAAGAAACAGAGAAGGGAGAGATGCTTTTCAGAGGAACATGGAAAAAAGAGAAGAGGCCCTGGGCCCATGCTGCAGTGAGAAAATTTTTGTTTGGACATCAGGCAAAACTACTGGGGCAATGTTTAAAGTGCCACTGCTAAGAAATGTGTGCTATAGAGCCATGTGGATTTCACGTCTCCTTTTACAGGACAAGTCGTACTCAAGTATGTTTGTATTTCTTTCTTTGAGAGGTCACGCTCAATGAGTAATTCTTGGCTAGCAAACTTCTGGAAACATGCCATATTTCAAGTGAATAGCCAGATATTTACAAGACTGAGGTCCGTATAATTTGTTTTGTAGTATCATGACAGTCAGTCAGTTTTTCTTAGGAATTTCAACTATATCAAGCACTCTATAGCATGTTCCATTTTCCTGTGTTGAACTTCAACGTTTTCTTAAAACTTTTATGAAAGGAATTATTTACCATAGACCTCTGCCTTGAAACCCATGGGAATTTTGCCAGTGAGGAGGGATTTGGGACAATAATGAGCACTTTATGGAATTCTTTTGAAAAGACTAATCTTGAGGTTGACTAGATAAGAAACCGCTCCCTTCTGATTGTAGATGTGTTAAACAGGGGAGGTCCTTTTAATCACCATGACTGCAGCACTAGGCCTTTAGGCACAAGACATCAGGGCAAATTCCTGTGTCACATTAATCCACAGCAGCCTGAAAACGGTGATAGCACACATTGCTGAAACAGAAGGCACAAGTGACTTTCAAGACAAGAAACCCAAGGCAAAACTGAAGCACATATTAGTTACTGAATTTTTAGCAGAGCCAAGGAAAAAGTCTAGAGAAGCTATCTGTAAAATACTCACATTCCAATAATCTTTCCCTCCGTAGTGGTCATGAAGAAGGTTTTCAGCTCTGTCTAACATCACTGACCTATTGAAAATTGTAAAACTGAGTGCCGTTCCCTTAGGAATAGAATTTACATTATGACGTTTCTTTACACATTTGCTAAGATAAAGCACAGACTATAGTCTGTTTGTCTGTTTGCTAAAGGAACATGGGGAATGAGGGACAGGCTCCTAGGAATGAGGCTCCTAGGAGGCAAATGCTAGTTCTCTACAAGGCAAGCTGTGACCCACAGTCTGCTAGGGAGAGAAGGGAACCATGTCACTCCCTGTGCCTGCTCTCTTCCCTAATAAATGGTAACCTGACTCTGAAAGTTAAACACTAACAAGCATTAACCTCCCCTCACAGTCTTTGTAATAGTTGCTACAGGTGAAATTAGATTTCTAACAGGGAGAGTGATCCAAAGGGGAGAAGTGACCTGTGTGATAATGCTCAGCCTCAGAGCACACGACAGCCTCTGGGAGCAAGCAGAAGATCATGAAAACAAACACAGAGAAGGTGTTTTCCACATGTAGAATAAAACATCCTACAGTAAAACAACAGATCAAAGAACACAGAGACATTACCAAAAATGTGTGGTAGTAGACAGCAGCTTGCCCTTCTCACAGATAAACACAGTTCAGGATTGTGTACTGGAAACATAACTGCACTATCAAAGTTCTAAGAGAAGAGATTTTGAGAGCTTCAAGTATTCCAGAGCATAAGAGATGTAGATTTAGTTTGTAAGCACAGTGATAAGAAAACACATTCACAACAAGAGAAATGCTTCTGCTAAAAGGGATCAAGATAATTATCTGCATCTCCTTCTACTAAAAAAAGAGGAAGCCAATAACCAATCAACTTTGGATTACCACTGCTGATCATCAGCTGGACACCTGCACAGAAGGCCCTAAATCACCTGGAAAGAGACTAGACTGTGCTGGTGAAGAAGCAGCACTACATCTAACAGGATGATTTGAGGTGATTGAGGTTACTAATTGAAATGCATTGAGAAGTTTCCTTGAAGTGACCACACTTGAGGGGTAGAAATCCAGTCCTAGGGCCACACAACTGGTTGTCCAGCCAGAAGGGCAATATGGGAGATCAGAGCTCTGAACAATCATAGTAGTTTGAAGACACTGGGACACATGAAGATAAGGGACATCTCACTGAACATTGCCTAACAAGATTTCCTGACAGCCTACATTAAAAGTTTTCTTAAAACTTGGCACAGAAAGGTTCTTGCATGGGTTAAAAAAAAAAAAGTTTAGAGACAGGGATAAATGCATGGTTCTCATTGCAGATGGAGGTCACAAGTGGAAGGTCTCTTCACCATACTCCTAAACAACCTACAGAAGGGCATAAAATTATGTGACACAGCTTAATTATTTAAAATTCCTCAGAGCAGCTAAGGCCAACTATGAAGAATTAGAGAAGTCTGATCACTGGCCAATGAAGTGGCAGATGAATTCTAACATAGGAGTGAGCGTAGTAAAAAAAACAAAAAAAAAAAAACCTGGCTTCATCTAATAACTAAAGGTCTTGATGGTCCTGAATGAGGACAGTTTGATGCCAACATCAAGGCAACACTCAGAGGTCAAAATAAGGAACTAGCGTCTCAAGAACTAGCAGAAAAAGAAGAGAGCACTTGACAGAATATGCCATTTGTACTGCAATATAACAGGTTTACCCACACACAGTGTGCAGGATCCTGCTCAACTGGTTCTATAAGGTTTGGAGATTGGCAGTGGTGACAACCAAAGGCATGGAATGGCTTTCACATGGAGAGCAACTAATGGAGCCAGGACTCTTCCAGAACTGCAGAGGAGACTGCTGAGGGGGAATGTGCCAGAGATGTAAAATGACATGTGCTGTGGAGTAGAATATGGAACAGCTGATTGGTTAGCATCTCTTACACTGCATGATCTAGGGGATTATTTGATGATACCCTGGAGGTATGAGTCACAAAAGCTGCCTGAGAAGGAATATAAAGGAGCTCAAGACTATTTGCTCTTAGGTTTGAGCACTGCAATCTTTAACTAAACTTACATTTAAGTGTTTCTTGCACTGTAAATTTCTTTTTTATTATTTTAACAGAGTACAATAATTGAGTAGTGAAGTATCTCAACAGTGGACAACCCTTTAAATTCCCCCTGCTCTTCCCACCTAGCAATGGGGTTGTACAACAATTATACAACAATACACAGTTACACAAGGCAACTCACTGTGCTGAAGTGTTCTTCAGAAGGATGGGAGCCACAATAGAGGCAGATCCTTGGACAGACAAGCAAGAGGCATTTAGGCCTCGTGTTTCCTCATAACCCCAGAACCAGCCCCTAAATGGGAACACAAAGGACTGGTTCACAGGCTTGTATTTTAAATTAATGCCGTATACAGAACAAAACAACCTAAAAAACTACATATGATACAAATAAAGCAGCCACCTCCTTTATGTTGCTTTTCAGTGTAGCAACAACTTTATAGAATTAGATCTTCTCATATCAATACAACGTTTTACTATTCACAGGCTTTTTTAAAAAAAAAGTGACTCCAACACCCAGATATCTACAGTAAGCAAATATCTCTCTGAATACAACTGAAAAGACCAGAAGGAATGCTCAATGTTACCTGTAGTAGCCATGTTTGTCTTTGGAGTACATCAGCTGATCAATGCATGGTTTTTCATCTATTTTTTCTTCCCATGTTCCTTCTTTCCATCCTTCTGCATAGCCTTGTAGCACATAAACCTGTTCAATAAAGGGCCCACCTGACTCTGAACAGAAGGCAAAGCAAAGGATTTGTAAGCATTAAAACCCACACCGTAAAGGTATGAACAAGCATCAGTTGCAGTTAAAAATCTGCTAGAAATGCTAATATTACACTACTCTCTCTTCTCTGTTTTCCCTATAAAGAAGGAACGGAAGTTCTGTGAGAGCCAGAAAAGCTAAAAGAGTCAGGCAATGTGATCACCTGCTATCCCACTCAGCTCTGTGTGATTTAATGTGCCAAATGCAACAGAATCACTGTCACCTGGGTAAAACACACCACTGTGCTGGGTAAAGCACACAGGTTTTCAGTGCTGTAAGCAGCTGCCACAGGAGGAGTGCCTCCAAGAAAAATGTCAAGTACAAGCCCTTCTTCTCCTAAAGTTCAGGGTCTCTACAAGCATTTTCTTGGCAGGCAGGGAACAGCTTTCCCTTCAGAGCTCTTTGCAGCAGTGTGACATTTGGTGGCCTTTATTTCCTCTGCTGAACATGTCAGTGTGCAGCGTTCACCAATCGAATATTTGGTGATTAGCTCAACAAGGTATTAAATCCTAAAGGAACCAACTTCACTTTCTTATGGAAAGCCTTTCTCTTAGACACAAAGAGCAAGAGATATTTCAAGTATGTGCAATATCAACAATGAAAACGTAAGTTAAGGGAAGAACCTGCTTTACAACTTTTACTGTCTAACCACCATATCCAGGAAAAAGGTGGCTTGTCTGCATTTCAACAAGCTGCCTCTCTCCTTATGGTCATGTCATTATGGTCAAAACCACACAGAAATAACACAGGTGAATTTAACCACAGGTATTAATTGTCTATCTTCAGGGGTCCCAGAAGTCAAGGGGGCAGCAGTGCTACATCAAACAAGCTGCCAAGTAATTGGGTTATTCCATCCTAGGGCTGTGTAGCTCAGCAAAACTCCTTCCCATCCCTCCTCTTGCCACCTCTCTAATTTTTTTAACATAAAAGGATAAAAGCCCCTATAAGGACAAACCTTTAAGAAACCATGTCAAATATTTAATTAATTGTAGATTGCATGATCCTATACTCCACCTGCAAGGAACTGCTCATATTCGATGACAGGGATGTTCTTGTTGAGGCTTGGGATATCAAAGAATTCGGACCAAGCGACCCGGACCTGGAGGATATCAGGGCTCTGCCAGTGATAAAGACGTCCCCAGGGAGGCAGAACCAACACCCAGTTTTCACTTCTCCGCAGGGTCTTTAGAAGGGAAGCAATGCGAACGTAGACATCTCTGCGAAGGTTGAACCCTTCAGGGGGGTTTACATCATACAAAAGGTATCTGGGGAGAACAAAGGAATACCGTTTTTTCTGGGAGCACATTGAGGCTATTATACATTTTTGTTTTTTACCCTACAATCCTGTGATGAAACTGTTGGGAAGAAAGTTGTTCCTCTTTTTGAATTTGTGGTACTTGGAAGGGGAAGAAGTCAGAGCAGCGTGTGCTGCAGGGGCTGGAGGGGCCACTAGAGTCTCCTGGCGAGATGGCACATGAAAGGAGCCTTTCTTGCAGCGGGTCAAGGAGTGAAGACTCTTGCTCATCCGAAGGGTAACGTGGAGTGCATGGTGAAAATGGTGAAACCAGGGGCATGTAACCCAGACTAACTCTTGTAAGCTGGACACAAAGGCAGGAGGGCGCGCTCCGGAGAAGTAGAGGAAAAGAATGCATCTGGGAGCTAGATAATCCCTGTGGAGTTCGTTACAACACAGGATATTCTACAGACCAAAGCTCTCAGATAGCTGAGATGTTACTTTCCAAAAACGACCCAAAAAAGCGCCAGTAGGGGAAGGAGGCCCTTTACCAGTTGAGGGCCGAGACACGGCGGGGGAGATCTCGGGGGGCAGGAACAGCCCGGGGTCGGACGCGGCGGGGCCGCCGCTGCTCACCTGGTGCGCGAGGCGGCGGCGGCGGCGGGCAGCGAGGAGGCGGCGTGGCCAGCGCGGAGGGCGGCGGGCGGCGGCTCGGAGGCGGCGGCGAGCGACGGCGGGAGGGCGAGCGCGGCCAGGCCAAGCAGCAGCGGCAGCGCCGGGGCACAGCGGCCGCCAGGCCCCTGCGCCGCCATCCCCACGCCACGTCCGGGGCGGCGCCGACGGAGCCTCTGCCCCTCACAGTCTCTCAGAAGAGGCCGGCGGTGAGGGGCCGCAAGCGGGAGCCTGTGAGGCGGTTCAGCTCCTCCAGGATTTGCACTTCCTTCTGGTACATCTGGGGGAGCAGCGGCGGTCAGCACCGGGCGAACCCCGGTTCCCGTCACCGGGGCCTCCGGTCCACCCCATGCCAGACCCCACACACCCTCCCCAGCCCCAGCGCATCCCGCACCTGCTCCCACTCGGGTTTCGTGTCGTGCCGGTAGCCGAGCAGGTGGCACAATCCGTGGGCCGCCGTCACCTGCGCG
This sequence comes from Calcarius lapponicus, assembly GCA_039654755.1. Lineage (NCBI taxonomy): Eukaryota > Metazoa > Chordata > Aves > Passeriformes > Fringillidae > Calcarius > Calcarius lapponicus. The sequence goes on from CM077470.1 coordinate 27,256,228, forward strand.
GGGGGCGGGAGCACAACATGTGTTACTGACCGAGCCCCATGCCCGCCCCAGCGCCCGCCAGGCCCGAGCTGGGCTCACCGTCAGGACATCGATAAAATCCTCCCCGGTTTCGCGGCACTGCTGGTGGATGTATTCCACCCCCAAGAAGATGTCCCCCAGGTTGTACTCGTCGCTGCAACACGGCCGCGGCAGCTCCCCCGCCTCCACTTGGTGGAACGGGAAAGACAGGACGTCGGTGGGCTCCGGGCAGTGTCGGTAGACGCCGTTCAGTCGCTGCATCAACGCGTTGCTGGCGCAGACTAGCCCTACGTCGAAGCGGGAGACGCCCAGGGCGGCGCGCAAGGCACACACGGCGCGGCGGAGCGGGGCCCGGCGCACGGGCACAGCGCGTTGCGCATTTCGCAGCGCCACGCTCATGGCAGCGCCGCCGCCTCCACCCGACCGCCCGCGGCCCCCGCCCACCACAGTGCGACTCCGCACTGAGGTCCCGCCCACAACCGAGACCACGCCCCGTACAAAAACCCTGCCCACCCTTCGGTCCAGCCGTTAATATGCCCGCCCAATTGAATCCCCGCCCACTTAGGCCACGCCCACGGGCACGCCACAACGCTGCTCCCACCCGTCTCCCCGCCCCTAGCGGTCTGCTGCCGCCTAGCCCCGCCTGCTTTTCCGCTGCGCTCCGTCCTCCGCCCCATGGCTAGGGCCTCTCCCCACTGCGCATGCGGGTCGCATTTCGTTCGGCGGTCCGAGGCCGCCTCCGCAGCGATGTCGGCGCGGGGCCCGTTCCGCAGCCCGCCCTCCTTCCCGCCGCCGCTGCGCTTCGGGCAGCCCGCCGTGTTCGGCCAGGGTGGCGGCCCCGCCGGCCTCTCCTTTGCGCCCGCCGCCACCTTCGCGCCGCCCTACGCGCTGGGCCAGGCTCCGGCCCCGGCGGGGAACGCGGGATTCAGCTTCAGGCCGCCCACCAGCCTGGGTGGCTTCCCGACCTCCAGTGAAGCGTCAGGTGGCGGCGGCGGTGTCTTTGCCGCTCCTGAGTTCCGCTTCAAGGCACCCGAGAGCGCCGCCGCCTTCAAGCCTCTGTCAGGCGGCGAGGCGGAGAAGGGCCCGGCTGCCCCCGCCGCCTTTACTTTCTCGTCGTCCTTCGCCTTCGCGTCTGAGACGGGCCCCGAGGCGGCGGTGGTGCGGGAGCCTTTCTCATTCTCACGTCCCGCCGCCGCTTTGGGGCGGCCGGAAGAGAGAGGTCTGAGGGTACCGCCGGAGGATTCGGGGGAGCCGCCGTCCAAGGGGCTGAAGCGGAAGGAGGAGCGGGAGCGCTCGCCGCGGCGGGCGGCGGCGGGCGGGCGGGCAGCGGCGCCGCCGGAGAAGCGGGCGGTGATGCTGAGCCGGCCCCGCGGCGGGATCCTGTTCGGCCGCACGCTGGAGGATCTGCTGCGCAGCCAGGCCCGCGAGCAGCGGGAGCGTGGGGACGGTTCCGAGGCCGAGCGGGGACCCGCCGAGGAGCCGCCGCCGGCCGAGGCCCGGGAGCCCGCCCGAGAAGGTGGGCGGGAATCTGGTGGGGGGCAGCCCTGCCGCCCGGGTGTCTCCCTGCTTGATGACTGCTGTCGTGTTCCTTTTCGTCACAGATGCGGCCCCCACCGGCCCTGCTCGCCGGTGCCGCGGCAGCGAGAGCACGGAGGGGCTGGGGGGCCTGCCAGCCGCCGAGCTGACGGCTGTCCAGTGCAAGAACATCCCTGACTACCTGAACGACAGGACTGTGCTGGAAAAACACTTCGGCCAGTTCGCAAAAGTTCGCCGGATCATGACCAGGCGCAATAAAAAAATGGCTGTTCTCCACTTTTTTGATCATGTGAGTATCAGAAGTGGCATAACTCTTGGAAGTTTTCAGCCTGGAGAGATCTCCAGGGATACCTTAGAGCCCCTTCCAGTGTCTAAAGGGGGCTTACAATAAAGAGGGAAAGCAACTTTTTACAGGGACAGACTGTGAACTAAAAGGGCAGTTAGATGTTAGGAAGAAATTATTTGAAGGTGATGAGGCCCTGGCACAGGTTACTCAGAGGTGTGGCTGCCCCATCCTTGGAAATGTCCGAGGTCAGGTTGGGTGAGGCTTGGAGCAGCCTGGTCTAGTGGAAGGTGTCTCTGCTCAAGGCAGGGGGCAGAGGGGGGTAGCTGAATGGTCCCTTCCAACCCAATCCAGTTTCTGATTCCATGAAGAAAGACTTAAATCTGAGTGCTTGGGGTGGGTCCAGCAGTAATGAAAACCACACTCTTGTTTGTAGAAAAGCAGCAGTTTCTTGTGGAGACCAATTCAGCTGATTGTATTCCAGGTCTTAAGTGAAGTTAAAGTGCAGCAACCAGAATTTTTGGGGATTAAGAAATGTTTCTCTGGCAAAAACTGCACTGTGTGTTTTGGTGTTGTGATGCCAATAGGTTTCCGTGTTCTTCTTTTGTTTCCTTTCAGGCCTCTGCAGTTCTGGCCAGAAAAAAAGCGAAAGAGTTGCACAAAGATATAGTAACATTTTGGCAAAAGAAGAAAACAAGTAAGTCTGTGTTTCCAGACTACTGAATGATGTATAAATAGCATGCTAGCTGCTCTTTTTTTTCCTTGATGTGCTGAGGATGATACCTAAATTAGTAGGCGATATCATGGTTGAATCCTTAATGCAATATACAATAGCAATATCGTGATGTTCATTTTGTGCTTCTGTCCAGAAATAGGATGTTCTTTAGGGGTATAAGAAAACCCAGTCTGAAATGTCTTGCTGCCTGCCTCAGATCATGGACTGGGATGTGAACTTCTAGCTTTCAGGAAAAGGTTCTGAGAACCAACCTAAGGAAAGTGTCCTGAGAATCTCTGCCGTGTCTGCTGAGGTTGCTGTTTTGTGCATCAAGTTAGACACCGTTTAAACCAAAAAAAGAGAACAACCTGTAAACTCTCGATACAGAGTGTAGAAGTGGAAAACCTGGATTCCAGACCCTGCTTGGTATTAGGACAAGAGGAGATTGTTCAGTCCCCAGGGGAATACTTATAATGTCAAGTGCTTCCCTTTCTTTAGCTCCATGAATGCAGTGTGTGTGCCTGTGAGATCCTGGCTTGTGGGTGCACTTCAGTTGCCAGCACATGGATGGTTCACCTCGGCTTTGACCAACCACAGCCTTGCCTTCCAGAAAACAAATAGCTGCTGAGTTGTCTCCCTGAAAATACATCTTGAAGCAGCAGGTATAGGGCTGCCTCTTTGCCAGTGTAATTTTATCATGGTGTTATGTCTGTGGCAGCATTCCAAAATAACTATTCTTGGAGGGTTCATGAAATCCAGCTGGAAAAATCCAGGTGGAAAAATTGTCTCTGGAAGAAGAAATTCTCCCTACCTGCAAGTGTTAATTCATGTCACCCTGAGTCTAAGCTTGGATATGTGAGATAAATACTTTCAGTAGGAGCACTTGGAATTGTGATTTACGCAGGTGGAATGGATTTTGTTTCCCATAGCGAGTTATGGCTTGTGGATTATATTGCAAATCTGAGAGAACTGTGATTCAGTTCAGGATTAGACTTCATTTATTGCTAATTACCATTATTGCTAAGTGATATTGTCTTGAAAAATATTTATTCTTTATAGAACAATGACCTTGATAGCAATTCGTGGAAACTTGGTTTGTTGCGGAAGTTTTGCATTCATGTACAAAACTGAGAGTCTTAGTTTTCATCACCACCTCCATGGGGTCAAGAAAAAGCTGTTGCTTAAACTACTTGGCAGGTACCTGGTTTCATATTTGTGTGATTTCAGGTCCAGCAAAAAGGGAATTTTCATCCAAGGAGAAGAAAGCAGGTGAAGATGAAGGAAGACAAAGCAGTGAAGAGCAAAGCTATCAGAATTCCCCTCTTAGAAAACCTTTAATAAGATCTTCTGGTAGCAGTGTCATGCCTGGGAGAAGGTATGTCCTCTCCCCTGGGAATCCACCTGGCAGGAAATGGGGAGCTTGGAGAAAAATAGTGATCATTGTGTGCCAAACATAGTGACGTTCTCTTCAGGGGGGCTGCTTCCCTTCTTTTCTGATTTGTCTGAATTAGAAGCACTCAGCTCTCACACTTTGTCAGAAGGATATTCCTAATGGCTTATTAGGGTCTTTTGTTTTGGTGAAAGTAAAAAATTTTATTCATAAAAGCACCTGTAGTAGGAGGCATGACGGAAGTGAACAAACAGTACTGAGCCCAACTAGGACTGAGCAGTAATGACACTGTTTGTAGTCGTGATTCAATGAGCTTCTCAAGCAAGCAGTTTCCTTTGGAGGCAATTAGCTCTGTGGAATGAGGGTCTCATATTTGGAGTAGTTTGGATCATTGTCTCACTTCAAGTGAACAGTCTTCCTAGTTCATGGCAGTCACAGAAGTGGCAAGATTGTCATCTCTGTCACAACCTCAATGGTTTGTCTAGTCTGACAAGAGTAATTTGATATGTGTAATCATATAACTATAAAAATAGTCATATGTTATGAAGGAATCAGTATTCCTTGATTTAAAAAGCATGTTTGTACTTGTCCGTGTAAAATCTTTTAATAATCTCTGATGCTGTAGAAAGAAAATTGGGCTTGTCTCCAGCAAGCCAGTTCCTAACTTAAAATACAAACTGCTGTGCCATAGTGTTGCAAAATGCTATAAAACCCATCAATTTCTGTCTCCTCTATGATACTTTCAGTAAGTCCTTTTCTGTTAGGACTTTCTCCACAGTGCCAGAACTCTTGGCAGCATTGTCAGGGCAGTGATGAGGATTTAACCAGATTAACTCCCGGGGCTGGTGTTAGCGCAGCGCATCCATACATTGTTCATGTTTCCCTGTGAACAAAATACTCTTCTAAAGAGATGCTGGCATTCTAAAGAGCAGTGAACTGATTAAGAGCAGGGCATACGCTAACATATTATTATTAATAGAAAAGTCTTCTGCTTTAGTTCTCCAGCAAAGAAGCCTGGCCTTCGAAAGGCACTGCAGTTTGAACCAGAGCTGTTTGATTCCAGTTCTGAAGGGCAGAGCTCAGAGGGCTTGGGAGCTTCGCTGTCATCTGTCAGTAACCTGGTGGGATTGGTGGCTGAGACATCTGAAGAGAGATATAGGCTCTTGGACCAGAGGGACAAAATCATGAGACAAGGTAATTAACATAAGTTAATGAGTGTGTCATCTGCTTCTCTGCTGGAAAGAAGTGTTTGGGTTTTGTGGCAAAGCTGTTGGGGTATTATGGAAATGGCTTAAAAGAGAGTTTAATGTGGAACAGTCTATAAAATACTCTCCTAGAGTATTATTTTCTGTATATTTTTCCTTGTAAAACACACAAATCTGTTCTACTTATTGCACATGCAATGTCTTGTGTAAAGGGAATGGTGGAATGTCCATCTTCTGTGAAGGAGGGCTCATAGAGAGATCTGCTTCTCTAGAGACTCTTTAAAGAAGGTTACCTAAAGGCTTAACTGCATTTCATAGGACCACAGATAGCAGAATTATTTGAGTTGGGAGGGGCCCTAAAGCTCATTCAGTCCCACCCCTTTGGCATGGGCAGGGACACCTTCCACTGTCCCAGGTTGCTCCAAGCCCCATCCAGTCTGGCCTTGAACACTTCCAGGTGTGGGGCTATTACAGCTTCTCTGAGCAACTTGTGCCGGTACCTCTAGTATTTCTCCAAATTCAAACTATTACACAACTGAGAATTATTTCAAGAAATGTCCTTTTGTTTCACAGTGGTGATTGTAACACCTTCCATGCTGTTCTTGCAGTTTCGAAGCTGATCCTATTTCTAATTTAAGATCTTATTTTTAATATTGATGGACTTCTTGTCCACTCAATGCAGAATTTTGAATTTGCTGTTCCTTAGGACAAAAAAGATTGGGTGTCTTTTAAAAACTTCAGCCTTTTCAGCAAAACTCGCAATATGTGCAATACTTGGACAGGCCTCAGAGTGGGGAGAACCCCATCCTTGTCCATTTGTGACTATACCAAAGTTTGGGTACAGTCTTGCATGCTCAGGGCTGTTTTGGCACATCAGGGTAATAGCTTATTGTGAAGAAAAAAAGCCAAGACCCAAGGAATGCTTAGTGTTCAATTTTTTATGTGGTTTTTTTTTAGCTCGAATAAAAAGGACTGATCTTGGCAAAGCAAAAACTGTTGTTGGTACTTGCCCAGATATGTGTCCTGAAAAGGAGCGTTACATGAGGGAGACAAGAAACCAGCTCAGCATCTTTGAATTGCTTCTAGGCACTGATAAGGTATGAGATTCCCAGGATATCAGTATGTCTCATGCTCATTGGAGCTGTCAGTATTGTTTAGCTGATTACAGGGATAATTCTGGTACAAAAATTCTGTAGGCTGTTTAATTATTGCCTTTGAATCCTGGAAAACAAGATTTGCTTTTTCACTCTGTCATGTCTTTTACTCAGTCATTTAGAACTATACTTCTAAAGCTGTAATTACATATTATATGTAATTATATATAGCTATATATTGTCTTAAAGGTTATGAGTTTCAGACTAAGTCAACACTTCAATAGTCAACACCTATGAAGTTAAAGGCATAGGTGGGATGAAATCCTCTTTACTGCTGGGAAGTTGTACAAACTTAGGTTTTTATTCTTTTTCTCACCTCTTGCAGGTGGATCATGCAGCAGCAATCAAGGAATATAGCAGGTCTTCAGCAGATCAGGAGGAACCTTTGCCCCATGAACTGAGACCCTCTGAGGTACTGAGCATGACCATGGACTATTTAGTGACAAATATTATGGATCAAGGAGAAGGAAACTACCGAGAATGGTATGATTTTGTCTGGAACAGAACTCGTGGGATAAGAAAGGTAAGCAGTGTGGATGGAGGTGTTTGGTGATAAAAAGCAAAAGATCCCATCATGCTGTAAAAAAAGGAAGCAAAAAGCAATAGTTGTTGAAATGTTTTGAATTGCAGGGTGACTCAAAGCACAGTGAAATGGATTTTCCAGTGGTAATGCCAGGTGACTGCGCTGTTCAACTAGTTTAAAAATACATGTAATGTGTTCTTTTTCATTCTGTTAGGATATAACCCAGCAACACCTCTGCAACCCGCTGATGGTGTCTCTGATTGAGAAGTGTACTCGCTTTCACATCCACTGTGCTCACCACTTGTGTGAAGAGCCCATGTCCTCCTTTGATGCTAAAATTAACAATGAGAACATGACTAAATGCCTGCAGAGCTTGAAGGAGATGTATCAGGACTTAGCTAACAAGGGGATTTTCTGCAAGAGTGAAGCAGAGTTCCGAGGTTATAATGTCTTGTTGAATCTCAACAAGGGTGATATTCTCAGGTGAGAACAAGACATCACTTGTTTTCTCTCTTTACCTCTGGGAAGAATTGAGTTTAGAATTAAATCCAGACAAATTGTAATGCTCTTGATTTTAATTCTTTGCTGTTGCACGTTGCAGTTGATTGTTCAGTATTGAAGCAAAAGTTTTGTCCCTGTCTTTTGTTTACACAGAGAAGTTCAACAATTTCATCCAGAGGTTAGAAACTCACCAGAAGTTAGATTTGCAGTTCAAGCTTTTGCTGCATTAAACAGCAACAATTTTGTGAGGTTTTTCAAGCTTGTGCAAGCAGCTTCCTATCTGAATGCCTGCCTCTTACACTGTTATTTCAACCAGGTGAGGAAAAAACAGATGGATGTTTTTTAAATTATTTAATAAGTAAGACAGTCTGGGATTTGAGGGGAAATCAGCAGAAAATTTTGTAGATATTGAGCCATAAAGATAATATTGTTACTACTTCTTTAAAAGCATTAAAAAAATTTATCAGGACCTTTCTGCGATGATATGAAAGGCAAATACTGAAATCCTCTTTTTTTTTCTTGTAATTGCGTACAAATAAGTATTTCCCTGAAACACAATTGGGAAGCAGAGAAGCAGGCCTGAGAGTCCTGCAAAGAAATATTAGTCTGCACTTTCAGAAGACCTTGTAAGGTTTTTTCTGCAGAAGAATCACAAAGGGATATGCTCAAAACAAGTATCATGAAAGAGGAACAGAAACTAAAAAGCAAGTACATAGAATTTAAAAAGAAAGTTGCAATTCTAAATAATTGTTTGTGTGGATACTTGATGACAAAGTATTGGTGCATTTGAACATGATTATCACGTTTATTGTACATGTTATGGTTTATTTTGTGTTCTTTCCTAGTAATTATGTGGCTTTTTCTTTTCCCCCAGATTCGTAAGGATGGTCTCAAATCCCTCAATATTGCCTACACTGTGAGTACCCAGAGAAGTACAGCGTTCCCCTTGGACCACCTTGTCCGCATGCTGCTGTTCAAAGACTGCGAGGAGGCAACTGATTTTATAAGTTATTATGGCCTGAGTGTATCAGATGGGTGAGTGTGAGGAAAGTGATACCTGGGGGGTGAGCCTGATGTCAAGCAAAGAGGGTAATGTGGGGGAGCTGCTCCTGAAGGTTGGAAAGAATGGGCCAAGAACAAGGAATGGGTCTCCATAGGAGATAAGGACACAGTTCTGTTTCATGGGAAACTGGCATTATAGTGATGCCTGTAGAGTAGCTTGAAGTTAAACAGTACAAAACAACTGTTAGAGGATATTGGAGGACAGCAGTTCACAGACAGATAAGTGTCTGCCATGAAAATCCATGCATTGTAAGGTGTGTTCATCCAAACTCGGAATTTTGAGAGACTGGGAAAGGAAAAAAACCCTTGAGGATCCCAGTTAGTCATCTATTCCTGTCAACATTCTGTTTCAAACCAATAAGTTTCAGAATTGAAAGCCTGTCGGTTACTGGAGCTTTGTGGACATATGCTTGGTTGTTACATTTTTTTCCCCAGTGGTTATGTGGAGCTGAATCGCTCAGCTTTCCTGGAGCCAGATGGATTGCCCAAGCCACGGAAATCCCTGTTTGTCAGCCAGAAGCTCACTGTCTCTGTTGGCGAGGTTGTGAACGGGGGGCCCTTGCCCCCAGTGCCCCACCATGTGCCTGTGTCCAGTTTCAACGGGCAGAACAAATACGTTGGTGGAAGCGCCTCTGTGGATCAGGCTGGCAGTAGCCAAAAACCCAGTGTGGAAGCAACAGGTGAGAGCAAACCTGCATTTTAGGTACTGCTCAGATTACACTGTCAAGGCAGAAGCTGTTTGTGGCTCACAGATTGAAACTGCATGATAATTTAGATGTAGTAAAAGGACTAGAATTTAGATTGTGAAAGAATTACAGAATGGTTTGAGTTGGAAGGGACCTTGAAGCTCATCAAGTTCCAGCACCTTCAACTAGACCAGGTTGCTGAGGTGTATTTATGTATCTGTAAAAGCCAAGAACAACCTGATTAATAAAATGTATTTCCCAATTCAGAAAATTCTCTATTGAGCCAAATTTTGCTAACATAAGTGAAATAACAAATGTTTGACTACTTCGGAAAACCAACTTCCCTTTGCAGTTTGCATATTTTTCATTTGCAGATGTTTGTTGCCTCTGTGTGTAAAAACATGTCAGTTTTCAGATTAGCTGAATGTGTGCTTTTCTGTCCTTGCTGGAAGTACAGATAGTGTGTGTAGGTGCCAGGTGTGCCTGACTTAAAACAGTTGCTTTGTTGGAAATACATGTGCTTGGTAATGAGGGTAATGTGCAATAAAATGTTTAAATGTTTTGTATAAAATATTCATAAATGTAAATCAATTTCTATGATAAGACTTTAAGGCAACAAAATTCTCTTATGGGTTTATTTTATGACCTGCTGAGTTTTATCAGACAAGCCAGTTTTTTGAAGAAAAAATTAGCTTCTGTTTGTGACTGATGTGGTTTCCTTAATTTTTCTCCTTTTCCCTCCCAAGAAGGAAGAGTGGAAAGCAGAGGTGTGGATTTAGAGGCCACAGCAGTGAGAGTCCAGTCCCCATCTCATCTTCTGCCCTCGCTGTTGCCTCGTCAGCTGGTACCAGTCTTGCCCTCTGCACAGCCCATCTCCCAGCCTACTGCACAGCCTGAGCCTCCCCCTTCAAAGCCTCAGCCTGGCTACTCAGATGAGGTAGGAAAATCTAAACCCATCAGGAAATATTTGGGAAAGATCTGTGAAATATCACAAAAGGTGATTACCCAAGTTTTTAGGGTATTTAATTTTTTTGTAGCATGCATGTATGTCAAATGAGACATGACAAAAGTTTCTTGCTGTGGGTACCTAATGATTAATGCTGGGTCTTGAATGTGTACCCCATCTACCTGTGCTCTTTTTCTGCCTCCCACACAAGTTTTTGTATGCTGATGCTGAACCACTCTCAGAGAGTCTCATTGCTTTGTACAGTACACTTGTCATATTCTACCTAGATAATGGCAAATTTCAGTGAAGGGTAGACCTGATAATTTGGAATTAAATCAGCTAGAATGGAAGTCTAAGGTAAGAAAATAAGAGTCTCTCCTCAGTTGTGGTTTCCTGAATTGATTTGCCCATATTTAGTACAAAAATCTGCTTTGTTTCTGTGCTGTTGCTAACCTTTTAGATAGTCTAAATAGTCTGAAGTTTGCAGGCTGTTGTGTTTGGTTAAGTTGGCTCAGTTTGTAAGCAGAAATACAGATGCTGCTGTGAATTACAGTTAAGGAAGACTGGAGAACCTTACTCCCAGTTTACTCCTGAGAAGGACTACACCTTGTTTCAGCTGCTTCTTCTGCTGTGTTGCAGGACATTGCCGAAGTGGTGGATGGGCTTGTGCACGATGTCGTCAAAGGAGAGTGCAGAGAAGTGAGCAGAGCAGGAGTGGCTTACGTGGCTGCTGCCATCTGGTAAAGAGCATTTCTTGCAGGTTCTCCTGGAGTCTGTCACCACAGTTGCCCCTTGCCATAGCAGCACCATGTGTGAAGATGGTAAAACTAAGCACTGCCAGCTCTGTGATGGAGACTATGTTACTGATGCAGTGGAAGGGAAAACAGACCTTTCTTCAGATGTCTGTCACATCCCAGCTCTAGCCTTAAGGGAAGGCTGACCCAAATTTCTGGAAGCTTTGCCTGGTTATGGAAGGGGAGGTGCCCAAAGGGAGACAAGAGGAGCAAGTCTAGATCTGGCTGCTTCTCTGCTTCTGATAAATTTTCTCACCAGGGCAGTTGGTAGTCATAGATGTGGGATGTGACCCAAACAGTTGTTCCAGTGCTGTTTGAATGGGATAGCTGACCCAGGCTGACTGAAGTCCATTCCCTGTGATGTCATGGTCAGCAATAAAACTGGGTTAGAGGAAGAAGTTGGAGATTTGTAGCTTTCAGGGTGGACATTGATTGGGTACTGCCTGGGTATTGCTCTTCCCATGGGAAGTGATGACTGGTTGCATTTACTTTGCTTGATGGGGAGTGGGTGTTTTGCCTTTCTATATTACAGTGTGTATTTATTTCCATCCATGAGTTTTCCTTTTTTCTTCCTACTTTCTTCCCTGTTCCAGTGTGGGGAGGGGAGTGAGCCAGTATCAGTGTGTGTGTGTGCTTGGCTAATGGCTGGAGTCAGCCCACCACAGAGAGCAAGGTGTGGCTGAGAAAATATAGACCTGGGGCTTTGAATGAAACAATTCTGGCTTTGAGAAGAGATTTGCTGTTTCTGCACAGTGCCTCAGAGGCCACCATTGAGGAACTTGTGACTGAGGTGATGGGGGAGATACTCAGAGAAGTGGCTGGAAACGTGCTCAGCGTGGAAAGGCAGCGTGTTCAGGAGGAACGGCGCAGAGTGGAGGAGGAGAGGTGAGGCACTGCTTTGGCTATGGGACACAGTGGGCTGGGTAGACCCCAGACAATGTAAGGACTGGTGCCTTGTGCCTGAGTCCTTGTACCTCTGCTCAAGGACCTTGTCTTTCTGCCATGGTGGCAGAACAGTCTCCCCTTGAACTTCCCTGGGATTGTACAGGCAGGGCTCCCCTCTGCATTCTCGGGTGATCTGCTGGTTAGCATTTTGTTGCCTCAGAGCCATGGTGAAAATGGTGGGTGGGAAATTTAGGAACTTTTATTTATCCAGAGCTTCCAGAGAGGGACATGCATCCTCTGTATGCAGGAACTTTTCCTTCTGAGCGAGCTACTTGTTTGTAGCTTTATTGGCATAAGAATAAATAGAATGCTAGAATAGTTTGGTTGGGAAAGGACCATAAAGATCATCTAGTTCCAAGCCCCAGCCATGGGCAGGGATGCCACTCACTAGATCAGGTTGCTTAAGTGTTTTTAAGGGAAACCTGGCTCCATGCAAAGCTGTTTATTTAGAAACCAGATAGTGGGAAATAACTTTAGGCAAACTGCATGTAGTGCTTGTGTAACTAAGCAGCAAGTTTGCCAATGTAAAGTTTTTTTTTGTCCTTCCAGGCAAAAGCAGGAAAGAGAAGAGTTAATAAAGCAGTTGAGCCAGTTGCTGGGTATGGAATTAATGGAAGAAGTAATAAAGGAGAGTGTTAAAGAAGCTTCAGTCAATGAGTTAAGGTATGTACAATGTGCTGCATGCAGTAGTTTGCTTTCCCAAGAGTTTCCTAAGTGTCATGGACTTCCCGTTTGCATCTCAACCCACTGAATTGGCATCTGCTGGAGGTCTTCACCTTAGCAGTCTTGGTTTGTTTTATTTGGAACCAGATGCGCCTTAGAAAGAGACAGGCAAGCCCGGATTGCCCGGTGTTCAGAAGAAGTGTGTGGCCACTTGATGGAGCTCTTTCTGCAGGATGAGATTTTCCAGATTGCCAAGGAAACTCTTCAGGAGCTCCAGTGTTTCTGCAAATACTTACAACGGTGAGTTACCACCCTGGGACAAGGCTTCTTCACTTGGGAGCATTGGCATGGAGCAGTTAACAGAGATGGAACTACCACTGTCTGGTTGTGGTTTTTTCTGAGACAGTTTTTTTCTGTCTTATCTCCTTGATAAGGGTAGACCTTACAGTCTTAGTACCAGCCTCTGCTAAATTACTGTATGTGGGGGAGGGGATCACATAATGAGCTTGGTAGGACATTCCAGCTTCATTCTGTCTAGAAACTTGTAGTAGTTTATCCTTCTATTGTTTCTGCTGATCACTGGTTTTCCTGCCCATATGCTCAGTGTGTTGTGGTTGTTGTGGTGTTCATTTTACAAATATCTGGTGACAGAGGTCTGCAGAAGAGTTCATGAATGTGACCTATTTATCTGTTCTTTTCCAAAGGTGGAGGGAAGCAGTGGTAGCTCGGACAAAGTTGAAACGTCAGATGAGGGCATTTTCCAGCTGCTCCCTGTGGCTTGGATTCCAAACATCAACTGAAAGCACTGTCCCCCAGTGCAGAGTGGCCTATAGCCATGGAGAACTTGTGCAAGAGATTTGTAAACCTGGGGAATGGAGGAAAGCTAGGAATCTCTTGCACGAGGTAAGGGATACTTCCAGTGGCATCAGTAGGAAATCTGGTTGATTTTTGGAAGATAAGTTACCAATAATTCTTTCATTGTGAATGTTATAGTGGGTTTGCAGAACTGTTTATTCTTAAATACTTTCTCCATAAATGCTTTCTCCATAAATGTCATGACCAAGACTGAAGATCCAAATAAATTTTTCTGTTAACAGCAACATTCTGAGGCCTCTGTAATATTTCCCCAGGCCTCGGTGTTCTTAGATTTGTTTTAAAGTATGTGTTTATACACATATTTATATACATACACATAAAATATACAGCCAAGAATATTTCATTTCCAGATTGAACTTGCTGAGAAACAAGACAGTGCATGAAATCAAAGTTCAGCACTTCTACCAGCAGTTGGTAAGGTAGGCTGGGATTTGGTTCTTGTTTTCTTTAGAAGCATGCTGTAGCAGATGTGGCAGAGATACCAGAAGTGGCCAGAAGGTATGGCTAACCATGCCCGAATGTCTGCTTGCAGCCTTGCTTCTGGGAGTATTTTGGAATAAGGAGAACAGGAAGGTCATAGAATCATAAGATGGTTTGGGTTGGGAAAGTGCCTTAAAGATCATTTTGTCCGTTCCATCCCCCTGCCATGGGGAGAGACACCTTCCATTGTATTAATGAAGGCGTTGGGTCAGATGATCCTCCTGGGTGTAATTTTAAGGATCTGATGGGTATTATGGGGTGTGACTTTGTACCTGGATGGGATGGGGCCTGGGATGGGCTATGGGGGTAGAGGAGTAAATGAGCTATCAGTGACCTGGATTGTGGTCGGAAAATATTGATTGGGATATTTGAACTGCGGCAGAAGGTCTAGCTTCCCATGGCTCCTCATGCTCTCCAGTGGCCTGGGTGTGTATTGGATCAGTGTGGAAGTGAAGGATTACGCATGTGCTCCTGAAATCCCCAGAGTAAGGCTCATGTGTCAGGTTTAGCAGCTGCAATTCTTGAAGGATGAGGAACAGATCTAAAGAATTAACTGGTCAATACACTATAGTATTGTAACTTGTTCAGTGCAAGACAGACATTCCTCAGCTAGGAAATAGCCCTGGGGTGGATCTTTTCACCAGTTCTTTTGTCTCTCTCTAAGTGATTTAGCTTGGACTCCCTTGGATCTTGTCTCGTTAATCACGGAACATATTCCAGTTAAACAAGAACAGGTTTTTTGGAAGGCGCTCTTGGTTTTGCCCAGTGATGATGAATATTCCAAGGATGATCCCAATAGGTATGTTGAAGAATTGCTTGCTGGGTCCCTTTCTCAAATAGGGCAGACGTCTTTTATTTAGGTAGAAGAAGATTAGTAGTACACAGTCCTTGATGTAATTTTGCCTGTACCATTTCAGATTTCCAGCTTTTTTTTTCCCCTCCAGAGTACTCTAAACAATATAGCTGTAATTTATTATAATGATCTGAATTCTTTAACATTGTTTAATTCCTTTTGCTCATACTGAAAACAAAACCATGATAGATAATTTCATCAAAATTTATAGCTATTTATTAGGTCTAATTATCATAACCTAAATTTATAAGGTTATGATAGATTGTGGTATCTTAGAGGTGCTGATATGAAAACCCTAAAATGCCAGTTTCAACAACAAAACCCCTCAGAACCCTATTTTTTGTTTGCTAGGATACTGATGGATTGGCTGAAAGCCAAGTTTATGGGACACAGAAACTGTGAGAAAAATGCTTCACATACAGAAGGCAAAATTCAAACGCTGACTTTATTTAGTTCTCCTGGCATGCAGGGGACCAGAAGCATTAAAGTCAGTGTGTGTGTAAAGGTAGGTGAGAACAATTTCATGATATCTAAGAGGCCATAAAAGCAGGGTGGGCTCTTTTCTAGTGGATATTGTGTCCTGTCAGATGGAGGGAGATGATACTGGGAGGGTGTCTTGGTTTGAAAATACAGGTGTCCGCTAAGGAAGGCAGGAGCCTCCCTTGAAACAGAAAATGCAAACCCTCTCTCTCCAAATTAATATAATTTTTGAATTAAGAGGCTCTCAGGCAAAGATATGGGAGTTGGAATAACAGTTCTTTATTAGGAAAAAATAAAAGAAAATAAAAGAAACTATAAATATAAAAATAAAAATGGAGTAATACAAAACAGCACTGACAGAGTCAGAATATGACCTGACTCCCTGTGGGTCAGGGTGTTGGTGGCAGTCCCATTAAAGGGTGGCTGCAGTCCTCCTGCAGAGACAGGTGTGGTTCTGCTGAAGCAGTGATCCTGTAGAAGGGTGGAGTTTTCCTCTGAAGGTTTGGTAGTGGTGTAGATGGGCCTGGTCTTCCTCTGGGAGTCCAGTGGAGAAGAAAGCTGTTCCTCTGGGAATCCAGTGGGAAAAGCCCGACTGTTGTGTTCCAAATCTCAGATTATATCCAGGAAGGAATGTTTGGCTCCTCCTCCTGGGCAGAGCATCTCCCAAGGGGATGATGTAATTTTATCAGGCACGCAGTGACACTCAATGGCCCACTCAATTCCCAGAGGGAGGACTGGTTTGTGGAAGAGATGAAGAAAACTGCCCTGCCTGGTTTTAACAGTTGGCCCAATCAACAGAAGATAACACCCCATGTCTAACAGATGGCATAGAATAAACACACCTAGCCACATCTTGCATTTCCACCCTAAGACAGAGGGATAGGGTTATTGAAAAGGTTTGAAAAAGATGGAATTTTTTTCTTTGTTTTCCATCAGCTGAGAAATACCTGTAGTAGTAGAACCTGAATCATCAATTCCTGGTCCCAAAGCAGGTGCTGAAGGGCACTTCTGTGCTCCGCTCACCTATCAGACACATTCATGTTGGCCTGACAACAGCTTGTTGTCTTAGGTTGCGTAGAGCTCTTGGAAAAGGATGTCAAAGCTGAGTGGCAGTGACAATAAACTGCAGGTTTTAGTGTGGAAATAGCTTTGTTTAGCTACATTATTGTTGTCATCTTTGTTGCCTATCTAGGTGGCACATGGTGCACTCTCTGACTCGGAACTTGATTTGGCTGAGACACAAAAGGACTTGCTTGGGACCAGTGGCCTTGTTCTTCTCCTGCCCCCCCGAGTTGGCAGTGAAGATGTTGCAGAAGATGATGTTTACTGGCTTTCAGCTTTGCTGCAGCTGAAACAGCTGCTTCAGGCGAAACCTTTCCACCCCATAGTTCCCTTGGTGGTTCTAGTCCCCAGTCAGAAAGAGGAGGCTGTGGAGAAAGAAGTAGAAGATGGTATATAATTGGTTTTGTGTCTTGAAACAATGAATGTTTAGGGCTGCCCGAAGTAGAAGTCTTGTGACTAGTGCAGCCTCTTTCTTAGTTACAGTTAAAGCAAGAGGCTGTGAAGTACAGCACATCCCAGAGCTTTCCTAAAAATCTTGAGGCCTTAAGAGCTCGCCAGTTTTGGCTTCTAGTTTTCTTTCACACACAGTATTTGATCCTGAGAGTCTGTGGGCAGAGATGGAGGGGAGCAGCAATGCAGTGAATGTAATGCAGAGCATGTGGCCCAAGGACATGTGTTCTTACTCTGTGTACATGATGAATTTTCTTATTTTTTAAGGTTTGATGCTCCAGGACTTGATTTCAGCCCACCTTATTTCAGGCTACACTGTTGTAGAGCTCCCAGGCTCTGTCAATGACTTAGAAGGCACCAGAAGGGTAAGAACAGCAAGATGCAGGAATTATTTTCCCTTATTTGTGACTGTTCTGTTTTCACTGACCAGAGATCAGTGGTATTTCTTACAAGGAAAAAAATAAAATACTGAAAACTGCACTGAGACCAAAATTCCTGGATTACCTAAACCCACTCTTGTCTGCCCTGCCTGTGTCGCTGTCCAACAGAGTGCTGGTGGTGGATAAACCATTTTATCCTTAAGCTCTTAGTCCTAAAATGCTGAAGACCCTTTGTAGCTGTTCTGGCTGCTGTGAGATCATC
This sequence comes from Calcarius lapponicus, assembly GCA_039654755.1. Taxonomy (NCBI): domain Eukaryota; kingdom Metazoa; phylum Chordata; class Aves; order Passeriformes; family Fringillidae; genus Calcarius; species Calcarius lapponicus. The sequence continues at coordinate 27,273,492 of CM077470.1, forward strand.
CAGAGTTATCCCATCTTGGTGGAGGGGACTGAGATGCATCTTCCTCCCATGTTCTGTACAGGAATACAATCATACAGCTCTCTCCCTGACAAGCCTGGAGTGATGCTCCCCCACAAACCCTCACAACTTAGGTCTGCACTTCAAGGACTGCCATGATCCGACATGATATAGTCACCCTGGGCTAATTTCTGTGAATCTGTCCCATTTTTCCTGGATAAGTTTTCAGCAAACCCAGCATCCGGCAGCAGGGAATTCTACTGCATACCTCTGTCTCATGTGAACAGCCTCTTCTTTGTCTGTTCCTGAGCTTGCTGTGTGGAAATTCAGTTTGTGGCCACCTAGCTGGAGAATTATTGTTGTAAATATAAGTATGATGATGCCTGATTTATTTGCCTTTTGCTGCATATTCTCTTGGAGAATGTTATTCAAATTTAGGGTTGAATCCTTTGCATCCCAATCACTGCAGAGCAGTTTCCAACCCTCCCTCTTTTGTGTTTTGTAGGTCTCTGCGGCTGTGGGCTGGCTGGTGTCCCAGTGTCCTGCCTCCCTTGAGCTCTGCAGCCAGACCCTTCAGGAGTACATTGAGGATGGGATTGATGGAGAATTTGGCAAGCGTTTCTACCACGACTGGAAGGAAAGGCGTTTAGCTGGGCTGCCATCTCAGGAGCCTGGGGCCATCATAGAGCTCTACAACAGTGTGCTGCAGTTCCTGTCAGATGTGGCATCCTCAGAGCACTTTTGTGACTTGTCTTGGCCTGTCACAGAGTTTTCAGAAGCAGGGGGTAACAAGGTGTTGCCTCACCTGCAGTGGAACATGCCAGATCACCTGGCTTGGCTGAAAAAGGCTGTGCTGTCCTTCCAGATCCCATACTTAGATCTGCCTCCTTTAGGCGGTAGGTACTTCACACTCCAATATCTTCTTGGCAGCACGTTGTTCTCCAAGATGTGCCTGTGCAGTGTTGGTTCTGTTACAAATTCTTGACATTTACTTTGGTCTTTTTTTGTTCCACAGCTCCTTGGCATCCTGTTTGCCACATGATTTTTCAGTATGTCTCTCAGATTGCAAGTTCTTCCCACGCTCAACCACTGATCCAGTCTCAAGTGGAGAATATGCTGAGCAAAACTTACCAAAACTGGAAAACCAGAGCAACTGGGAACTCTGGTGAAGATGGACCTTCTGTTGATGAGATCCCTTGGGATTGTATCTTGGCAGTCTGTATTGATCATAAACTGAGAGACTGGAAACCTCCCAAACTGCCTGTTGCTCCAGGTATTGTATCCTCCTGTGGTAGGATGATGCTTCTTTTGTGATGGTATTTAATACATTGCCAGTGGTGCCTTTCCATATGGCAGCAAGTGATGTGTAGCAGGGAGGCAGCTGTGGTCCTGCTGTATTCTGCATGTGTCTTCCCTTTGGAGCATGTATTTATTATTGGTTATGGCTTAACTTGATCCTGTGACTACAAATGTGGCTCTGGTTAGAGTCTGTCAGCCCCGCCCTCCCAATGGGAGAGGGTTTGAATCAAGCAAAGGCCTAAGACTTACCCTTCAGAAGCTGTGTCAGCAGGGAGGGCAGGTCCCTGACTCTGTTTGAAATCTATTCGAAAGTGAACAATTGCTCCTGCCCCAAATTGCCTTTTTAATAATGAGCTGTTCTTCTGAAGGAGAAAACCTCTGCAAATGATAAACGTTGGGTTTGGGTTTATTCACAGAGGCTGTAAGCAAAGATGGTCAGATTCGCGTGTACTTCTTCAAGGAACACTTAAAGAACTACACTGTGCCTTTCTCATGGGATCAAGCCAGGCTGCGGACACAGGAGGAGATCCGGCAAGGCCACGAGAGGTGGGGTGCTGAAAAGTAGCATTTGGCATCCTCCTTGTGTACATCTGCTTGTGTACATCTCCCTAAAATGATGTAAAGGCTGTGCTGAAACAGAGTAGGAAGTAGATTTTATTTGTACAGAGTTACACAGCTCTCAGAGAAGTGGATTGCTTGGGGAGTGCTGAAAGTGTGGAAATTAACTTCTGCCAAAAAAAAAATCCCTGCTGCTGAGGCTTTGGAGTTGTGCAAAGCATGGCGGGAAAACAATGTGAGTGAGAAAATGATAGGTTGAGGGAGAAGGGATAGGTTGAGGGGGAAGGATGCCTTAGAGCTGTGTGGCATTAAAGTGTTTGAGATGTCAAGTCTAGTTCACTTCCCTAGCCATGTTCAGATGGAAGCCACTCTCTTCCCTCTTGGCAGCTTAGCTGCAGCTCTGCTGTGTAGTGGGTGATGTTTGGGGTGAATCCTATGCTCCTGTCAGATTAGTTCCTCTCTACTCCCATGCACAGGTGGTGCTGTGTTGGACCCTGGCACAAGGGCATTATTTCTCAAAATGATCACTTCTCACTCCCTGCTATTTCCAAGCTTCAAGCTAAGAGGGAAAAATCAACACACTCATATCAATTAATGTGGTTTTGTTTACTGTTTTTTTCCTCCCCTCTTCAGATCAAAGATAAAATTTCCCAAGTCTTCTAAGAAACCGCACAGTATCTCCATGGTGCCAGGTCATTATGGCTCTGGCATGAGCATGCTGCCAGTTCAGGAAGTAAGCATTCCAAGCACAGATGAATTCAGAGACACATCCTTGGCCCAGGAGCGTTTGTTAGCACAGTTGCAACTGGAAAAAGTAGAAAACAAGAGGTAAGTTCCCAGAGCAGCATCTTTTCCTTGCAGCTTCAGCCCTGGGTTGTAAACAATTTGTACTTTGAATGGAATAGGAAGTTAAACTGTGCTAGAAAAGAGCCCTGACTGTCTTGAGTTCCATCTGATTTCATCAAGCACATCAGGGCAGTTCCCTACTATTTCCTTCTTGCAACAGGGGAACAGTCCAGGATGGTAGAAATTCTTGGAGTTCTCAGGAATGGTTGGAAACTCTATGGTCAGTCACACCACCAGAACTGAAGCAGTACAGTGTGTACAGTGGTCTGTGTGTCCCCCAGTGTCACAAATGTCTATAAAGTCCTCTCTGGGGTGTCAGTTTGTAGCATTGCAGATCAGAAAGATGAAGAACTAAAACTTTTGGGGTTGGTTCAAGAGATTTTTGTCTCTTCTGCCTTCCCATAAGTTGAGTCTCTTGAGTCTGTGTGGCTCCTCTCTGTACTGTAGTCCTCTGTGATGAATTTTGAGAGCTGCAGTGGGGCACATCAGACTGTTTTGAATATGGCTGTGGAGATCAGATATTTCTGAATCCGAAAAGCCTCTTAGTGTAACGCACTGGTTACAGGGCCAAAGCCAGGCTGCCATCTGACTGGTGCTCTTGCCCTTCCTGTCCAGGTTTGAAGAGCAGCTGCACCAATATCTAGCTGAGGATATGGAGCCCCTTGAGGATCTCCTGGGTCTTCCTCTCTATCTCCCTCAGTCTCTGCTCTCCACCCCAGCTGCCACCTGCCCCTTGGTGAAGAGTCCCATGTCATCTGCTCAAGAGGTAAGAGAAGGCAGTTCTGAGCTAAACTAAAGCTCTGAGGAGTACAGTGGCTGCAAAACCTGTAATGGGAATTACCTTGGGAGAAAGTCTCAGTCTTATCTCATTTCCTTCTGCCCAGGCTGGGAGTCAGGAGGGACACAAGGTTCCAGAGCTGGAGCAAAGCTCTGCGCTGTCGGATAGACTCAAACACCTGCAGCAGCTCCTCAGAGCCACCAAGGAGGCTGAGGCTGCCTCTGAGCTCCACCTCTCTGCTCTGGTGGACATGGTGGACATTTGAGCCAAGCTGAGACATGGAGACTCAGGAAGGAAGTCCAGGTCCAGGTGATTGAACAGATGCACTCCTGGGCATGTTCTGGAACAAGCAGGTGTTCTCCTGGGATGAGAACATGGAGCAGCTATGGGCCCTGGGCCCTTCTCACATGCGGGGCACAGGGTGAATGTGTCATGGATGGTCTGGGACTCCCTTTCTGCTCCACAGGCACAGAGATGAGTCAAATGCTTTTTCTTAGAATGCCTTAAATGACAGTGGTGTTTTTTTCTTTCTCCCAGCTCTCATTGTGGGTAAACACAGCTTCTTCAGGTTCAGCTGTAGGGTAGCACAGGCCCCCTGGGATCACTGCAGCAATTGCTGTCCATAGCCACAGTCCCTGAAATGTTATGTCAGTCTGTGCTTCCTTCATGCAGGAACTGCCTTGCACCAGCACTGTGGTTTGGAATTCCTGTTCTCTTTCCAGGAATGTCAAAACAGTCATTCTCAAGCTGGAGCACCACTTGGCCATGATTTTTGTACTTCTTGTTGCTCAGTGCAAATTCAGAAGGATTTTTGTTGTTCTGGGCCCAAGTTCTATTTTATTCAAGGTTTTCAGCATTAAAAATACCTGAGGTGCTTATTCCATAGATTCCATGTCATGCTGGAAAACAGGATGCTTCCTTCAGTCTTCAGTAAACAGCTATGGAGAAACAATTTTCCTCTTTTTTTTTTTTTTTTTTTTTTTTTTTTTTTAGAGCAAATAGCCTGCATTCTCCAGTATTTAAAAACCTTTGAACATTGAAGGCCCTTGGTTTTGGTTTAATTCCCAGTAAATAATCTGAAGATGTACTTTGTGTCTGCAGTACTCCAGTACAGCTCATCTTTTTCTTTTTCTTACAAAATCAGCCAGTTTTTCTCAAACAGAGCCTTCTGCCAGGTTGAACATAAATTACTGCACTAAACTGATTATCTTGCCTGCCCAACCCAAGTTGAAATCCTCAGTAGTCTGAAACTGTCTTTGTCTTCCAAAAAAGTAATTTTATAGGTTTTTTAAAATAGCATTTCATTTGTAGTATTTATCTTAAACTCAAAATAGCAATAGTAGCTTAATGCTAAGTTGAAATAAATTTAAATTGGAAAGGGTGTGCTTTAAGGCTGTTCCTGCTCCATGTGCTTTTGTTGGGCTTAGTTTTGTTGTTTAAGTGGTTTGGTGTGAAGGGAAGCCTGTGCCCTGCTTTTGATGTTCTCAGTTCACGTGAAATTCAGCTGTCAAAACCCCACGGAGCTTTGGGAGTGTGGCTTACACTATTTGCTGTAAATTGTGTTTTGTACCTAATAAAATTTTTAGTGGCTTGAAAGGGGGCCTCATTCCTCTGTAAAAGTTCATGCTGAGGGATGCTTACAAGGGAGAAGGGAGTGGGGAGGGTGGCTGCAGTCTGTTACCCGGGAGGCGTCTGGAATACCACTGTGGGGGGCTGGTTTTGTCCCGGCCTCCCCCACTGGTGTTCATCGATTGATGGAGAACCCGGGGCAGCAGTAAAATCTCGACGAGGGTGGGATTCGAACCCACGCGTGCAGAGCACAATGGATTAGCAGTCCATCGCCTTAACCACTCGGCCACCTCGTCTTGCTTTGTCATTTTTGCACCTCTGCCCACTCCCCACACATGGGAACCACTCGTCCCATGCCTTCAGCTTCCCCGTGCCCTTGAGCGCCCGACCCCGTGAGAGCCGCCCGCCGCGGGGGCCGGACGAAGGCGTCGGTAGTGTCTGGGCCGGGCGCACTGCGGAGCCACCTCGGGTGGTCACGGGGAAACAAAAAAAGACCCCAGTAAACCGCAAAACGCTGCCCTCTCTGAGGCTCGAACTCAGGACCTTCAGATTATGAGACTGACGCGCTGCCTACTGCGCTAAGAGGGCGCTGGGAGCCGTCGTTGGCTTTGGGCCTCAGAGACCAGGCCGGGCTCCCGGGCAGGGCAGGAAGGGGCTGCGGCGGCCGCGTCAGGCCGGCAGGGGGCGATAGGTTTCCGCGCTGGGACGAGGTGGCCGAGTGGTTAAGGCGATGGACTGCTAATCCATTGTGCTCTGCACGCGTGGGTTCGAATCCCACCCTCGTCGAGTTTTTGCCGCCGAGCGGGGGAAACTGGGGACCTTCGGGAAGGGCTCGGATTCTTGCGGCACATGGGGACTCGGCGGGGGCGGGAGGGGAAATGGTACCAGCTAGTGCCTGAGCTACACTGGCGTCTGCATCTTCTCCAGGATCAAAAGTTACCCGTCCCCTGGAGATTTTGGGAAGGGAGTGGCAGAAGACATTGACGTAATGTCTAAAGGGCCAGCCAAGGTCCTCATTTAGAGGGGCGAATAGTCTCCTATCCAAGACGCATGGAGAAGAAAGCACTTAGAAATCGTTACAAGAGCGATTACTGCCGAAAGTGGCTGTTGAGCAGTCAGGCGATAACTTTCTGAAACGTAGAGTGTAATAGGGAAATAAACTGGGACAAAGGAAGTGTGAAATCGTGGATGGATACCCTGGATACTGCGGGGAGAGCAGGCAAAGAAGGTATAGGAGAGTTTTTCCCATCACAGTTGTTGTTAATTATGCTCGTTCATTGTAACTTGGAAAAAAAGCGGCAAAGACGGCAAAAGACAAAGTGAAAATCTGATCCTGCACGTGGTGGGAGCCCAGAGGGGCAGAGGAAGGTGCCCTGGCCCCACACCACCCCTAGCCCCCACTGGCCCCGGGATGCTGGGTGTGGCTGTAGGTGACTTACCTGGAGAGGGATCCAAACAGCTCCCTTCTCCCCACCCAGCAGGGATTAGCCCTCTCCTATGGCTCATCCTGGCCATTGGACATGTCTGGGCACCCTGGGAAGGTACCTGAGATGCTGCCAGGTCCTTCCAGCCAAGTGTAGAAACCTGGAGGGTGGGCTGTGGGCTGGGCAGCCATGCTGAGGGAGACAGATCCTACTTGCTGCTTGTGGGGCTTGCAGGCACCACAGGGCAGGGGCAGGTTATGGGTGGGAGGGACACCTTGGTGAATTTTTACTTCCAGTGGGGGACCCTGAAATAAGCTTTCAGTAAAAACGTGCACCCAAACTCCTCTGAGTCAGTGTCATCATTGTGAGGGGCAAACGGGCAGTGGGGAAGCCCCAGCAGTGTCCCCAACTTGCGCCAGAGAGGAAAACCAGACTCCCAGGCGCCATTGGAAGTCCAGGATCTCCTGTTTACATGACAAATATGTTAATCAGCTGAGCCAGAGCCCCCACCTGCCCCACTGCCGGAGTGCCCCATGGCCACATACACAGCCCTTCCCATGCCATCCTCATCTCGCTGCCAACTCAAAAATAGGGTCACTCTGCCGGACAAATGGGTTGGGACTCCAGGGACAGGGCACAGCCCCATGTGACGCTCTGTATGCCACGCTAAGCTCAAAGCCCTCCGCGTGTCCCTGGGCAGGATGAGTGGGGCAGCTCGAGGGGCTGGCATGGGGTGTGGCACCCACTGTGTACCACTGCTGTCCCCCGCACTTCTGGGCCTGCCATGCCCCCTGGCAGCACCAGTGTTTTTGGCAGGGGTTTGTACAGGGCTCTGCCAGCCCCACAACCAACAGGGAGGGGTCTGGAAAGGCAAAGAACATGGAGATGATGGCGGTTGATCCCAAGGCCTTCTGCATGCAAAGCAAGCACTCTCCCAAAGAGGTACATGCCCCTGTGCAAAGGCAGGGTGGTGCCCAAGGGTCCTCGCTGTCTTCATGGTTCACCTGCCCCTGTGGCCACTGGATTCAGAGAAGTTTTGCACCATGGACACCTCCAAATGCCAGCCCCAACTCCTGGGCACTGTAAGATGATTTCCTTGCTCCAGGCTATGCCAAGGGGCAAAAGGCAACATTAGGTACCCTCTTCAACTCCCAGAACTGAGGGGCACAGATGTGGGGCATGATTCTCACTTAAGGTGTGAGAGGTCCTGAGTTCACCTCCTCGATGAGCCCACCTTTTGGGCACCTAACTTCTTTGGCTGGCACATGGGACTGCGGCATAACCAGGGCTCTGGCACAGAGGGCTGGGTGCTCCTTCCTGGCTGGGTGGGCAGGATCGATGCTCCAAGGCTGGCCATGTGTGCCCCAGGGATGAGGGGACTCAGCCAGGCCATCTCCCTGCCCTCCCTGCCTTGCTCAGGGGGATGTAGCTCAGCGGGGAGAGCGCTTGCTTTGCATGCAAGAGGCCCTGGGATCAACCCCCAGCATCTCCATGTCTTTTCCCCTGCAAGACCTGCTGTATCCCTGGGCAACCTTGCAGGATGCTTCTCTGTGCTGCCTGTCTCGTGGCCAAGACACCTGGATTTTTTCCAGCCATCAGTAAATATTCCTGCATGTTCCCTTTTTCCAACCCTCCAGGTGTGGGTACTGGGGCTGAGCAGAGCCCCACACCAGGCTGGGGGATGGCATAACTTGAGGCAAAGTGGGGTGTCCTCAGCTGTCATCAGCTGAATGAGTGGCACCAGGGGCTGTGATGGCCGAGGGGTGAAGGCGTTGGACTTGAAATCCAATAGGGAATTCCCTGCGCAGGTTCGAATCCTGCTCACAGCGACAGGTTTTACCCACGGCTGGATGGGGTGGGGCGCCAAGGGAACGGACCCCTTCCGTGAGGATTTTGATCTCTGGAGAGTAGTGGACAGGCGAGGGGCAGTGCTCTTGCATTGGGACTTGTAGATCCTAGGCTCAGCTCCTGCATGGAGCTTCCTTTTGGGCACCTGTGGCCAGGCATGGCCTCTGCTGTGTCAGGGCAAGGGTGGGGAGGCGCTGCCCAGCACAGAGGGCACAGGCAGCCTCCCTAGCTGGGTGACCCCTGGGATGGAATGGTGCCATCACTGCCAGGAGCACAGTGTTGCCCAGTGCCCATGGGCACAGGCACAGCCCAGCCGTGGCCAGGGCTGGTTCCCTCCTGGGTTGGGAAAGAGCTGTCAGGGCAGCAGGGGTCATGCTGCCACTGCAGCCTCAGGGGGAAGCTCTGCCATGGTGCATCACTCACCTTTGGGGAGCCCTTCCCAAGGCAGATGCGAGTTTATCATCACTGGCCCATGGTGGTGGTGGGTTTGAGGAGGGGAAAAAAAAAGCTGGAGATGCTGGGGGTTGAACCCAGGGCCTCTTACATGCGAAGCAAGCGCTCTTCCACTGAGCTACATCCCCTGCCTGGATACCCCCTCTCTGGGGGTTCTGCCGAGCCCCCTGCTCCTTGTAGCCCCCATTTTAAAACCAGACAGGTACAGCCCATGGCCATGCTGTGCTGGGCAGAGTGGGAGCTTCAGACAAAGTTTAGAAACTCCCATTGAATCTTGAAATGCGGAGAGGAACCCCTGGCTTTCTAAACTTTTCAGAGAGGAGCCTGGGTGTGGCTGGACCCAACCTTAGCCCCAGATTTTGCAGTGATTTATCTCTAAAATATTGTATAGGTGTAGTAGAAATTTTATACAGCTTTATCCTGCAGGATTAAAAATAAATATTAAAATTAATACTTACACAAATACATATTCTTTATTACAATGATTAGAAAAAATCTTAATCAGAATTATTTACTACACAATATAGTTGCTATAACAACTATTACAATATGGTGCACTGTGAAGGAATATTGAAACAATCATATTAAAGCAAATCTATTAAAGCTGCCAAAACCAATTATTAAGTAAAGTTTGATGTTTCTCACCCAGACCAGCCAATGACTGGGGGCAAATCTCTTGGGCTCACCTTAAGGAGTGACCTTGAGGAGGTGTCTCTCAAGGGGGAATCTCCACACACACCCTTCAAGAAAGGATCTGTCAGAAAATCCTGCCATTCAAATCTGGGCCTTTTATACTATAAAAGCATGGACTGTGAGCCAGATATGTCCAGGCCAGCTGTGCCAGCTCAACAGCTTTAGCAAAGTTCTCAGTAATATTACTTGTTTGTTCCATTATCCAGATATTTTACCAGAGCTACTGTATCTTCATTTCACCATCAGGATGTTTAAATTTGAGGCTGATGAGTCAAGCTGGTTTATTCAACAGCAAAAGCAGTGTGACCTATTTTCTTCGTTTAACACCGATTATTTGGGAAATAGAGCATTGTTTGTTTCCTTCATTCCAGTCTCTGGCATTCCAGAGCAACCTGCTACATATGCCCAGGTGACATCTCCACAGCCAGGGAAGAACAAGGGTGACCTCTTCATGGTGACCATCCAATCCATCAGGGACAAACAGAGCTGCCACAGGTCCCATCTCACAGCGAGCCGTTCTGCGGTACTTGAAGTAATAAGAGGGATTTCTCCCAGTTGCACTCGTCTGGCTCGTTGGTCTAGGGGTATGATTCTCGCTTCGGGTGCGAGAGGTCCCGGGTTCAAATCCCGGACGAGCCCTCCTTTTGGGCACCTACGCGCCTTGGGGTGCGGTGGAGCCAGGGTGGGGGAGGAGGGGAGGGAAGCAGTGCCTGAAGAGCAGCGAGGGGTGGGCACAGTGTTTTGTGAGGGCACGTCCTTAAACCAGGAGGAGCGCAGGAGTAGGAAAGGTGGAGTGCAGCCTATGACAGTCGGGGTTTGGAGCCATGGGGGCAGAGTGGGGTGAGGGGACTTGGCCAACTCCCCTTGCTATTGCACAGGGGGATGTAGCTCAGCGGGAGAGCGCTTGCTTTGCATGCAAGAGGCCCTGGGATCAACCCCCAGCATCTCCATCTCCTTTTGCCGCTCCTGAGCCCTCCGCACACGGGGCCCCCCGATGGCCCACAAGAAATGCCTGCGGCTGCCTGTGGCCGCCTGGCAGCTGCCATTGCCTGCTGGCAGCCCCAGGCAGGCAGCAAGGAAATGCCTGGCCCCATCTCCCTCCTTCCCCAGCTGCTGTGGAGAGTGGAGCCAGCCAGAGTCCCTTCCCCGCGGGGCTCACGGTGCCTCTTGCGGTGACCACGGGTGCCGGGCGTCAGCCGGGCGCTGGGTGTGTAAAAGGAAGGGCTCGTCCGGGATTTGAACCCGGGACCTCTCGCACCCTAAGCGAGAATCATACCCCTAGACCAACGAGCCGCCGCGCCCCAGCGCTCCCGCACCCCCGCTGCGCCCCAGCACGCCCCGCACACTTCCCCGCCGCCAGGCAAGCACAGCGCTCCGCCCTGACACACGCTGACACACCTCTCGGCCCTGCCCGCACACCCACACCACGCACACGCCCCCGCACAACCCTCACCAGCCCTTCCACACCTCACACGCCACACCGCCCCACACGCCCCACGCTCCTCACCGCACTCCCCCCGCACCCCCTGCCCCCGATACCGCAGCGCCCCCCACGCACCCCAAGCCCTGCCGCACACACACGCCCATTGCTCACACTGACCACAAACACCGCTCACAGCGCATCCCCTTTGCACCATGCCCCACGGCAAAAGGGGCCACAAAAAGCACCGCCCATTCCAACTGCTGCAAGGGCCGCGGAGGGACATTGATCCAGGAAAGAGAGGCTCCCAGTCACACCTGCTGGATCTGCCATCTCGTGCCTACAGCAAGAGGCACCTCCCTGCTCCCACAGTGTGTCAGGCCACACAGAGCCCTGGCTACCCCTGAACCCCCAACAGGGTCTGGAAGATGTAGAGTGTTGGACAAAGCAGGTGCATCCTGGCTCCTTGGTCTAGGGGTGTGATACTTGCTTTGGATGTAGGAGGTCCTGGGCTCAACCCCCTGATATCTCTTACTTTTGGCCACCCACCATGTCCAGCGCTGAGGGTGACCCTTGTTAGCTGGGTACATCCCTGTGGGAAAGATGGACTCCAAAGGACTGGTGGGAAGATGCTGCTGGGGGAGAGAGATGTAGTTCAGATCAACCCCTAAGCATTCTCCACGTCCCTGTGCCTTCTCAACCACCTCTCTGCTGGTTGTGAAGCTGCCAGAGCTCTCCACAAAAGGCGTGGTGCTGTGTCCTGGCATCCCAAGGTTTTATAAAAATCTTGTGGCTGTTTCCCTGCCGTGCCTGGAGGCTGCAGAGCATTGAAGGCGTTTTTTAACTTCCCCACAGAGCTCAGGATGTCTCCTGGGGTGAAAATCGATGCTGGGGGGACCAGCTCAGAAGGAGGAGGGTAGTGTGTGCCAAGTAGGCAGATTCATGCAACAGTTGAACTCAGGATCACTTCCACTCTAAAACACATCCCCAGAGCAATGAGGCGGGGTACACTGTTCTTCCAAGGACGTGGGAGAGGGTTATGAGGAGTAATACATTCAGGATCTTCGGGATGCTCCACCTGCAGTATCGAAATCGTGAATCCCGCCTGAGGGAGAAGAGAAGGTATGGCTTAGGGCGGTGTGGCTCTTCATGACACTCCCGCTATCACCTCCTCCCGGGACTCCCAATAGAGAGAGGTATCAGGGCTTTGGGTAACGCCCATGTCAGTGAGCAGGATTGGAACCTGTGCAGGGAGCCCCTGCTGGATTTCGAGTGCAAGAGTGCAAGGCGTTCAGCCCTCGGCCACCGCAGCGCCGGCGTGGCGGCTGGGGAGGAGCAGCGTGGGCAGGGCGCTTGGCGGGGCGGTGTGTCGGGCAGCGGTTCGGGGCGGTGCCGCGCGGGGCGGGGAGCGCGCTCCCGGCGGGCGGCACCGCGCTCCGTTCTGCCGGGAAGCGCAGAAATGTCCGGCTGTCCCGGGCCACATGGGCCAAGTAGGCCCAACCTTGCGCCGCGGCTCGTTGGTCTAGGGGTATGATTCTCGCTTAGGGTGCGAGAGGTCCCGGGTTCAAATCCCGGACGAGCCCCTCCTTTTACACACCCGCTGCTCACCCTCACCACACCTCAACCCGCTGCAAGCGCCCTGCCCTGCCATTCGCGCTCCCCCTCGCCACCTCCGCCCCGCCCGACACTGCAGCCGCCCGACGCAGTCTTGCCACGCCTCCACTCGGCCCCTTACCTGCCCTCCCTGCTCTGCTGTTGCCGACATCTCTTCATAAAAATCCTTTCATTAGGATTTTTCCAGCAGAAGCTGAGAAAGCTCAGCAACAAGATGTAAACAAGTTGTTATCTGCTGCTGTGGAATGTAACAGGGGCACCTGTGATTGGCCCATCTCTGATGTTTATAATTAATGGCCAATCAAGGACTGTGTCCTATCGGACAGAGTCCGGGAGAGCTTCTTTGTTGATCATTCTTTCTATTCTCTATTCTTAGCTTTAGTCTCTCTGAGAAACCTTCTCTCTCTTTCACCATGTCTTTTTAGTATAGTTAATACATATATATATCTTAATATAATAAATTAGCCTTCTGATAATGGAGTCCACATTCTCGTCTGTCCTTCGCCCTGAAACACCCTGAGACCACTGTAACACTCTGCCCCACCCTTCTTCCCCCTGCTCCGACCCCCTCACCAGCCCAATGACACCTAAGGCACCCGCACTGCCTGCAAACACCTGAACCCCCTTTCCCCGGCTTGGGCGGCAGGGCAAGGCAGCAGACACAGGCATTTGCTCGGATGGAGGAGAACGCCAGGCCGGGCGCAGTGGCAGGGGGATGTAGCTCAGCGGGAGAGCGCTTGCTTTGCATGCAAGAGGCCCTGGGATCAACCCCCAGCATCTCCATCTCCTTTTGCCGCTCCTGAGCCCTCCGCACACGGGGCCCCCCGATGGCCCACAAGAAATGCCTGCGGCTGCCTGTGGCCGCCTGGCAGCTGCCATTGCCTGCTGGCAGCCCCAGGCAGGCAGCAAGGAAATGCCTGGCCCCATCTCCCTCCTTCCCCAGCTGCTGTGGAGAGTGGAGCCAGCCAGAGTCCCTTCCCCGCGGGGCTCACGGTGGCTCTTGGGGTGACCATTGTCTTTGTGTGACGATTGGTGCTGGGGGGAGCCAGAAAGGGAGATGAGACAGGCTGTCACCTCAGGGCAGTGTAGGGCGGCAGCTGGAACAGCTCTGCCAGGGCAAGGGAAGGGGGCAGCATTTCCCTGTAGGGTCTGGGGACTGTCAAACCCAGCTGGTGGCGCTAATGGGATGTGTTGGTCTCCCTGTGCCAGGGCCTTGGGTTAGCACCGGGAGTGTTCCCAGCAGCAAAATGAGATGGGGTTTGCAGCTGGGAAACCCCAAACCTGGGGTAGCATGTGGGCAGAGAAGTGGGCAGAGCATCAGGTGTTTTAAGGAGCAACCAGTGTCAGGAGTACCAGTGGGTGCCATGGCTCAGCTGGTCAATGTGCCTGTCTTGTAAACAGGAGATCTTGGGTTCAGCTCCCTGTGGTGCCTCAGCCTGGGGGACTATTTTTTCTCCCTGTCCCAAACTGGGGGCACTGCTGGGGGTCCTTGTCCTGCTCAGAGCACCGTCAGCCCCCAGCTCTCTGTCCCGCCGGACTCTACTCTGGGATAAAATGTTTCCTTCTGCTTCCTCTCCCTTCTCACCTCACATCGGAGAGTTGGGCTAAACTATTTCCAGAAACCAGGCAATTTGGGAAATGAGAGATACATTAGATGCTGTCTGGACCCCTCCCATCTTCCCTATTACTATGAAGGGACATAGTAATAGACACCCTGAAGAACCAGCTCCAGTATTGCTGTCTATGGGCAAACAAAAAGACCAAAAAACATTTTGCAAAAACAAATTTAGCTAAAAAAAGCCACACGGCAGCAGACGAGGTGGCCGAGTGGTTAAGGCGATGGACTGCTAATCCATTGTGCTCTGCACGCGTGGGTTCGAATCCCACCCTCGTCGGGTCCCCTGTGAACCTTCCCCTACAGTTTGTGTTTTGGTGCAGCTTGCCCTATACCCTCCTGCTCTCTGTGTTTTGCTCTGCTGTGTCAAATGCGCATTACATCTGCCCCTGGACCGCTGCTCCCAGGGGCTGAGCCTGCTCCTCGTGGCTCAGGGTCTGGTGTGGCCCTTCTGTGCAATGTGCCATGGCAGGAGGGTACCTGAGCCCACCTGCCAGCCTCCCTCCTGAGATCCCATTGCCTCCTCTCCAGAAGCACTGAACCGTAGGCAGGGAAGGTCAGGACTGGCCATCCTTGGGCGCCCTCAAAGATGCCAATGGGAGTCAAAAGCTGCCTCTGGCATGTCTCAGAGGTGCTTGTTCTGGAGAAGGCAGAGCTACTGTGCACTGGCAGCTCCCTCCTGTGCCTGGAGCAGTGCTCACAGTGGAGATTCCTGGAGACAGGAGAGAGTGACCAATGGCAAGATGAAGAGGAAAGAGGAAAAACTGCTTCCTTAATCTCAGTGGTCTTGCAGAGAGGAAAGCCCTGCATCTGGGAGTCTGTGCTTTGAGGCACCTGGGGAAAGGTATTGTGCCAGTCTTTCTAGTGCCTTCCCCTTCTCCCCTCTACTCCTCTCCACTGATGAGGATGTGGCCAAGCAATTCCATGGCTTCAAGGCAAGGTGAGGATGTTCAGGCCTAGCTGCCCACACCTTTTTGACCATCACTGTGACTACATTTCCTTCCCATGCCTTGGGAAGATGTCTCTGGGGACCAGTGAGAAGCTGCTTCCCTTCATCAGTGTCTCCTGAGCCAGAAACCACGACCAGGCTGGGGGGAAACACCGGCCCCATCCCATTCCACTGCCATGAGATGCTGTGGTGCTTGGCCAGGTTTGCCACCCCAGGAAGGGGAGATGTTGCTGCCTGGACAGCCAGGTGCCCTGCAAGGGATCTGTGTGAGATTTCCTGGGAAAAATGCATGAGTTTGGGTCCAGCCCTGCAGAGAGACCAACCTGCAGTTGGAGATGATGAAATGGGCTGGGGTGGTGGGTGCAGAGGTACAGCAGTGCATGGCAGGGGGATTGCTGTCACAGGATAGGACCTGGGACTTGCAGGGCACAGGCAGCCAGGAGAGGATGCCCACTGATTCCCTTGGGACACCCTTCAACCCTGCCCTGGCACACACATGTCCCTGTCCTGGCGAGCGGTGATGAGTCCTCCTGAAGGGAATGTGCCACTGCCAGTGGTGCTGTGGGGCATCAGCCCACCCAGGGACCTGGAAATTACAGGGATACTTTGGCAGCATGGAACTGGATCATCTGCAGCCTAAGGACAGTGCCTGGCAGCCAAAGCCTGGCTCTCCCCAGTGGCACCCGCTGGGCTCCCTGGGCTGCACAGAGTGGCCCTGGAGCACCCCAAGTCTGCTTTGGCAAGGACACAGGCAGCCAGGATGCTTTGTGCCTGGGTCTGGCTGCATCAAGATTCTGCCTTCTGGCACTGAAGTGTCCCACTCATCCATCAGCCATCTGGGAGTGGTCCCTGACTGTCCTGCTGCCAGGAGGCAAGCCCTGGGTGAGCACCCTGCATGCAGACATTCCTTGGAGATGGTATGCTGTAGGTCTGTTGCTGCTCCAAGATGTGCCCCTGCCTTTGGCTTTCAGGAGAAATTTTAGGACAGGGGCAAGCTCCTGCCCTCCAGCCAGTCTTGGACACATCCAGCCCTTGGGTCATTGGAAATCAAAACGCAAAGTGCAACTGGGACTGATAGGAAGGGAAACACATGGATTATTGATTCTGAGCCATGTTTTTTGTGTCCTTGCTTGCAGGAAGGGGCAGGGCTGAGGTGGCCACACATCCTGGATCCACACAGAAGTTAAGAAAATGGATCTGACATGTTTTGTTTGGTGAAATTTTCTCAGGTTTGAGGTTCATGCAGAGAAAGTCACATCTCAAGCAGTAAGTGCTCATTCCCTGAAATTAATACTGATTGGAAATTCAGTGTTTGTTTTCTCCCAAATATCTGCCCTTTCCCCATCTGTTTTCCTTTTTAAAAATCCAGTCACTATACAGATCAGATTATTTTAACTTCCTAACGTGTGCCTTTTGTTTCCCCTGCAGTCTTTTCTGGAAAAAGGACTTGTTTCAGTCCACAGATCTGCTCACATTTGACAACAGTTCCCCTCTGAGTTTCACATTGCATTTATCCCAAGCATCACTGCATCTATGGATATTATTCTCGGGCATGATGGTTCAGTTTGAGCAGAATTTCAAGTGCTTAAACTGTATTTCAAAACTGAAACACAAAGTCAGGTTGCAGTTCTGAATATCCCACCCTGTGCCTGGAAGGGAGTCACCCAGGAAGGGCTGTTTTCCTGAGAAAATGGGAGTGCACAGAGACACAGAATAAAAAAAAAAACAAAACAAAAAAAAAACCAACAAACAAACAAAAAAAAAAAAAAAAACCAAAAACAAAACAAAAAACCCAAACCAAACAAACAAACAAACAAACAAACAAACCAGATTGGTAGAAGAAGGGTTTAATTCTCAAGCTGTGGGTTCAAGATGCACTTGTGGCATCAATTTATTATTCAAGAGTGGAGCAAAAAGCAGCACTGTAGAGCTTAAACTGTAACCTCATCTTTTCCTGCTTCCCAAGTTTCCATTTAGGAGATTATGAATGACGAACCCACAGTGTCCTGCCTTACTCCAGGAGTTGCCAGGTTGCTTCTCCCTGAAGCCCATGTCCTCTGCTGAACCTCAGAAGACCTGATTCCCTTTTTCCCCTTCCAGAATTATGTTAAAAAATAGCTGAGTTCGGCCTCAGAACCTTGGAAAGGCTTTGTTGCCCTGACAGGCAGGCAGAGAAGAGCCACTAGGGACCATTCAGTGAGATCCATTGTGGCCAAGTCATCTCAAGAACTCAAATGACCCCCCAAACCCCACAAGGCACATCTTTAACAAGATGCTCACAGCTCCACATACACATAGTACACGTCCCCCAGTTCTGCCAGGGTTTATTCCAGGGCAGGAGATGTTTGTGTTGTCAGTTGGGCTCTGCTGGTGTGAAATGAAAAGCCTGTTTCAGACTTTCCTTGCCTCTAGAGCTCATGATGGCTCATCATGGTCCTGCTTGGGTCCACATCAGCAATTCCCTCTCCCCACTGTGAGGCTGATTCACGTTTAAGTGCAGGTTGACATGTTTGGGATGTTTAGTAGCTAACAGGCTTCCAGCAGAGCAATCCCAGAACCCCGGTGTCACACCAGAGCCTGTAATTATTGTAATTAACCCTGTCTTGACTATGTCACCCCATCACAAGGAAGGACACCTGTGACCTTCTGGCTCGCTGCTACCACCCTATCCAAAGAGTGGGATGGAAGGGCTCTTGGAAGTCAGTTCCCTGCACAAAATCAGCCAGTTTAGGTATGTGTAATCTGTGGGGCTGGACTTCAGAGCCCCACTTTGCTTTTAAAATCTGATGTGCCTTCCAAGCACAACTTATACCCCAGGTGTGAGGAATAATAACAAAAAACCCCAAAAAACCAAATCCAAAACCAAAACCAAAACCAACAACAACAACAAAAACCAACACCCCCCCCCCAAAAAAAAAAAAAAAAAAAAACCCAACCAAACAAACTAACAAAAAAAAAAAAAAAAAGCAGAAAAATCCTCTAAGCGCATCCAAACCCATAACAAATTGCTCATGCTGGGCTAAGTCAGGTCCCTGTGTCCACATCACTCATATCCTCACTCCTTCAGTCCTGCAGCCCCTCAGCTTTCCTGGCCTCCATGAGACTCCTGGCAAAGGATTTCACTCCAAATGTTCCTTACATTCAGTTTACATCCTTGATCTCACCTCAGGTGCTTCAGGGAGCTGAATTGGTTGTGCTGAGAGGAAGGTGGGGATATGTCTGCTCTAAATTCTGCTGAAACACTCTCCTGCCTGGTGGCATAAAGACCTAAAATGTCCCTTGTCCTTAGGAAGGAAGGTAATTAATGCCTGTAGCCCGAATCATTTCAATCTTACTCAGTATTACATGGAAGCAAAACACGAGAGATGAAAGAGGGAACTGTTTAATCAGTCAGGGGAGCTTTCCAGGAGAAAACTGCTGGTTGTTGGGGAGTTTCAGGCTGAAGGCACACACCCACTCCCCTGGGGGGCTGGGCCACCCTATAAAACTGTGGGCACAGTGCTTGGCCCCACCACCTGCTCCAGCTGCCACCACTGCCACCTCCATCTGGGTAAGTTGAGACAGGCTCCATCCCCTTTCCCACCCCTCCCTCTTCCCTTCCAGCTGCACAGGACATCGGGGAAGGGTGTATTTCTGCCCTAAAATGAAGAGTGCAAGGGGTTGCAGGATGCAGAGCTTATATGGTCTGCAACCACATAATCAGTTGCATTCTGCATGATTTTCCTTGCTGAAGCAGAGAAACAAATTAGAGCACGACATGCCTGACTTGCAGGGATGAATGTGTCCCTGTTTATGGATGGGCATCAAATGTCTCTTATATTTTGGGATGAAATGGTTCAGTTCATGTTGTGTTGATTTAACTGGGTTTTGCTTCAACCACGTGCATCTTGTGACCTCCTTGCTTGCCAAAGGCTACCCGTCACTCGGAGCAGGAGTAAGTCTGCTCTGTGGGTCCCAGAACCTGGTGCCTCCAACTTTCCCAGACCAACCTGCAGCTCAAACAAAATTCCCCTCATTCTCCTGAGTGGTTTATGGGGCAAGGTGGGGGGAAGCTTTCTTTTGATGTTTCTAAACCATCCAAATTCACCCTCTAGCTTGCTCTCCCATGCCTCTTATTATGGGAGGCATTGAGTGAGGGCTCAGCGAGGAGAGACCGGCCTCTTCCTTGATTTTACATCCCAGCTCTGGCTTTCAGGTGCACATCCTTGCTGAGCCATGTCCTGCTACGACCTGTGCCTGCCCTCCTCCTGCAGTCCCCGGCCCCTGGCCACCAGCTGCAACCAGCCCTGCTTCCGCCGCTGCAGGGACTCCACCGCCTTTATCCAGCCACCCACGGTCGTGGTCACGCTGCCCGGGCCCATCCTCAGCTCCTTCCCGCAGAACACCACGGTGGGCTCCACGGCGTCGGCGGCGGTCGGGAGATACCTGCGCTGCTGTGGCATCCCTGTGGGCTCCCGGGGGCTGGGCAAGGCAGGGCTGCTGTGCCTGGGCACTGGGCTGTAGGGCGTCCCCAGCAGGCTCCTCCTCCTGCCTGTGCCAGCGGTGTGGTCAGGAAAGGAAAGCGAAGCACACGACCAAGACTGGGGGAGAGGACTAAGGAGATGCCCCTGGGTTTCCCAGCAGTTGCCCCAGAAGGATGGTAGCCATGCAAGCTCGTCACTCCAGACCATACCTCTGTACACCTTTATCTCACTAAGTCTTTATATTTCCATGTTCCAGCATTTGCTGCTGGCTTGGCAATAAATGCTTCTAGCAGGTTGTAGATGGCAGATGATGATCATGGGGTGGTGGAGTGAGGGGACACCCCTTGTAGAGATCAGCTTGTCCCTAAGTGGGGTTTATCCATTTCTTTACTGGGCACTGGAAACGCACTTGTACTCTGAACTGCTTCATTCACTCTCCTTCTCATTAAAGACTTGCTACATCATAGCCTGAGTCTTCTGTTGTTCCTGGTTCAGGAGCCTGGAGGGGTGACCTCCTCTGGAAGCATCTTGTTGCTGCTGGGGAGGTTTGGTTTTTACATTAAATGAGGGTTTCTGCTACCCAGCTCTTTCCTGTGCTGACAGATGTGTGTGGTTTGCTGGAACCAGTCCTGAGGCAACTTTCTTATCCTGGAAATCTCTCCTTCTGCCCCATGGCAAGCACCTGCACAGGGAGGAATTCCTGCAGGAGCACACTTTATTGCCTGTTCCCTCAAAGAGCTGGGAATGTGAAGGTTTGACATTTCAAAATGGCATTTACCCTGCATTTTTCAGTGATATTTTGTGGGGCTGAGCTAAGGAGGTGGGCATGGAGTCAGGGAAAAAAAGGTAGAAGTGGGATTTTTGGAAGATGGGCTTCTTTGGATGGACATTCTATGCCAAGCTCACATAGTGTTTAATGGGTCACAGTGAAGAGTGAAAGAGACAATAATTATTTGATGGGGAGGGGACACTGAAGTCCCTGGAAGATGTCAGGAATTGAGTAAAGCCTCTTTTTAAGATGCCATGGATCATGAGGCAGAACTTTTTCAGCTGATGGAAGGAGGAATAGAACTATTTGCATAAAGTTTGTGAGCGTTTATAATGAGGGTTTATGCTGAGTTTGAAAGCCTATTGGAGCCTTTGACCAGGCTCAACTGGTTTTATTGCCCAGGAGACCTTTGCTGAGGTGTTCCTAATTTGGAGAAAATTTGCACGGCAATTTCTCAGCAGCCAGTGCACCAGGAGAAGGGAGGTGTCCTTCTTCCAAGGACTGCTCAGATATTTTTATCCCAGCCTGGCAATTGTCTGCAGAGATAGGATGCAAAATTTTGAATTAAAAAATTACAAAAAGCTTTGAAATTCCAGCAGAAGTTTTGTTGGGAAGCTGTGGGTCTCTGGGCCTTGTGCAGCTGCCTTCCTCAAGCCTGCTGGACCGAACAGTCCAGGAGGGAGCAGGTGGACAGAATAATGACATTTTTAATGTAGCTTTTCACTGAACGACTCCACTGGTGAGGTTATACAGATTTTAATTATTTTTTTTTCTGAAAATCCAATGTCTATAAAAATCTAAACAGCTCCTTGATTTGACTTGAAAATTGTGGTGTCTTAGTGCAGACAGGTGGGGAAATGAAGAGCTCAGTGCCTTTCAGCGCTGCCTATCCTGAGGGTCAGGGGACTTTGTCTCCCATGGGAGCTGTGACTGCAGCTGGGAGCTGAGCCTCCTTGGCTTCCAGCTCAAGAGCCCTCCTGAATTCACCGTACTCCGTGTGGCCCCCCCAGGCCAGCCCTTGCCCCAGGCAGGACCCCCCAGGCCTGCTGATCAGGCCCTAAATACAGGTTTCTGTAGAGGCAGTGCAGCCAAAGCCTCCAGTGAGAAACACAGAGCTACAAGATGGGGATGAAAAATATTGCTCAGCAGGTGGAGGCACATGGAGGGAAATAGCTGGGTCCTGGGATTTGGTCCCAGCATTGCCTACCTAAAGCATTCAAAAGCAACAGAAACATTTTTGAGAAGAGCCTGGAGTATGGCCCAGCTGCCACCCTCTGGCCATGCCTGTTGAGGTTTATGTCTCCCACTTCCCACCTTCTCTCACTGCTGTCTGCAAATCATCTCTTTGCCCACTTCCCATCTTCTCTCAGCTGCTTCATGATCTTGGAGGAAACCTTTTCCCTGTGGTTATTCATATCCTCAGGTTCCTGAAGAACAGGTACCTTCCCACCCTGGGGGTGGATGAGGTAGGAAGAAGAGGGTAAGTCATGGTTTAGAGGACAAGTCATGGTTTGAGGAGGAGCAAGCACAGAGAGCTGTTGTGGAAAAGGGGAGATTGCTGTGAACAGCAAGTGAGTGGGACCATTTGTAATGGAGACTTTGCTTGTCAGGGTTAGGCTGGATTAGGAAAAGATTCTTCCCCTAGAGGGTGGTAGGGCACTGAACAGGCTCCCCAGGGAATGGGCACAGCCCCAAGGCTGCCAGAGCTCCAGGAGCATTTGGACAACCCTTTCAGGCACAGGGTAGGGTGGTTGGGGTGTCTGTGCAGAACCAGGCGTTGGACTTTGATGATCTTTATGGATTCCTTCCAATTCAGGATATTCTATGATACAATGGAAGTCCCAGGCAGCATGCTGCCAGTGGTAGGGCTGGGATTGGTGGTGGCTGGATTATTGCTGGGTCAATACAACGCATCAGTCTGCATCTTCTCTGCACATCCAGGTGAGAAGGCAACAATTGTGGTGCATCACAGCAGTGGGGGAGGATGAAAAGATAGATCCACCCCCTGTGCCTTTACTGGGTTGCCAAAGGTGTATCCCAGACAGGCACTGGGGCACTGGGCTGAGGGCATTGCTGGAGGGTGGGCTGCGTCAACAGGCAGCATCCTTCATCCTCCTCACTGGGGCAAGGACTGCTGGCCAGAGCACTTTGGGATACACCTGGAGCCAGCCAGGTGAGAGAGAATCCCTGGAGCTGGGAACCTGCAGGCACGGCAAGCGAAGAGATAGGACTTGTCCCATCCAGTCCCTGGATGTGTCCAAGGCCAGGCTGGATGGAGTTTGGAGCAACCTTCCAGATTGAGGAAGGGGAAAGAAAGTGGCTGCGTGGCCAGGATAAGAGGGAGGAGAGGGCACCACTGAGGATATCCCGCCCCAGACACCCATGGATCAAGCACAAGGCAGGGACTCAGGGTGCCCTCCCTGCCACACCTGGGGAGCCAGACAGGCAGTGGCTCTGCCAAGGGCTCCAGTTCTTCCCCAGGGCTGGAGAGCCTATAAAATAGGAAAATAACAGCCTGCCCACACATGTGAGTCAAGGGGGAAGAGAGCAGACAAATTAAAAGGCACAGGCATGCAGGTCTGATCCTCCTGGTACTCCCTGTGGTAATGGGGCTCACAAGACTTGAGTCCTGCAGCTCTGTTGGCTCCACCAGCACTGTGTCACCCTGAGCCCACATGACCAGCAGACACCGCTCCTGGCTCATCCTACAGCCTCCTCCACTCGGAGTTTTTGCTGTGGAAAGCAGCCCTCAGGGAAAGGCTGGGATGAGCATAATGAAAGTGGAGCCCAGATCCCAATGGTTTGCAGGGTCCTGGGAGGGAATCTAAGTTTTAAACTCAAGAATTGTTTGATAAAACATTGCAAGGCTGTTAATTCATGTTTGCTGAGAGGTGTCTGCATACCTCTCAAAGAGGAGAAGTGTGATGTAGTTATTGCTGTGTGGGGTAGCTCCTGTCAGCATTGGTTATGTGGGGTTGAAGGAGCTGTGTCTGTGGGGGGGTTACAAGACCTGGAAATCATGGGGTGCAGTGTTTCCCTTTCCTGCTGTCCTCCACCCCTCTGTGATATGAAAGGCTGTGGCTGAACCAACTTCCCAGTTCCCCTCAGTCAGCTCAGGAGGTTTGGATGGGGAGAATCTCTGCTCTGGCACAGCCATGTGTTACAATTGGCATTGGAGGCTCGCTGCAGTGTGCAAATCATCTCTTTGCACCGTTCTTCCTGTGTGAAGGGGGGTCCCCAGCAGCTGAGGCTCCTGCAGCAGCTCATCTTCCCACCCCAGCACAGCTACAGGCAACTCAGCCCTCAGGAACTGTGTCCTGGAAAATTCCCATGTCCTGCCCTGGAACTGTGCCCCCATGGCACCCATAGGAGCACCAGCACCCTGCTGACCCCCATGGGAACTGGGAAAAAAGAGCAGACAGTTACCCAACAGTCACAGCTCTTGTCCCTCAGGAGCACACCAAAGCCACTCTGGGTCTCTGGGGCTGTGATATAGATTGGAACAGGACTGGTCCCACATCCTGGCTTGGCAAATTCCTGCAGGCAATATGCAGCTTCAAGGGTCGGCAGGTAGAGGAAGCCAGAGTAGGGGATGTAGCTCAGCGGGAGAGTGCTTGCTTTGCATGCAAGAGGCCCTGGGATCAACCCCCAGCATCTCCATCTCCTTTTGCCTCCTCGGACTCCTCCCTGCTGGATGCAGGGCTGTCAGAGTCCCCTCAAAAGGCCCTGGGGTTTCCTCCTGGAATGGCTGCCCTGGAAATTCCTCCTCAAGGCCGTGGCTGTGCTGGGAAAAAGCGCAGCCTCAGCTGTACCCTGAAACACAAACTGTAGAGCTGGGGAGGCAAAAAGGGTGCAGCACTCCAGATTGTTGGTGTAGGGATAGGTGTCTTGCACTTTTGCAAGAGATCCTGAGTTCAACTCCTGGATAAACCCTCCTTTGGATACAACCCCTCCTTTTTGGGGGAAACCCCTCCTTTGGATAAAGTCCTGGCTTTGGAGACAACCCTTTGTTAGGACAGCTCTTCCTGTGGGACTGCATGCCTGCTGCTCTTTGCTGACCAGGCGTAGGATGATCAGTCCTTGCATTCCCCAGCTCCCGGCAGACAGCATCCCGCGGGGTGGCGGTAGCACCTCCCATTCAGCTGACAGTGCTTCTAGCACAGAAACCCAAATCCCTGCAGTGCCGGGAGAATGAACCGTGTTCCCCAGCCCTGCGGAGGGGATGTAGCTCAGTGGGAGAGCGCTTGCTTCGCATGTAAGAGGTCCTGGGTTCAATCCCCAGCATCTCCAATTGTTTCTTGTTTCTTTTCCTCCTCACTTCCTCCACGAGGCGGCGATGACAAACTCCTTTTACATCAGGTTTCCCCAAAGGCGATTCCCTGCACTACGGCTGTGCCGCCCACCCACGGTCGAAATGGCAGCACGGACACCACGCTCTGCCGTCCACCACTGCCCCGACAGCCCCTCTCCCACTCAGGAGACGACCAATCCTGATGACGGCTGGGCTGTGGCAGGCCCCCCGTGTCCCCTGTGCAAGGCAGAGCTGCTCCACGCGTGCCCAGAATCCAGCCACGAGTGCCCAAAAAAACCATCAAAGGGCTCGTCCGGGATTTGAACCCGGGACCTCTCGCACCCTAAGCGAGAATCATACCCCTAGACCAACGAGCCGGCGCCCCAGCCCTTCGCACCCCCGGCAGAACGGAGCGCGGGGCAGCCCGCGGGCAGCGCCACTCCGCGCCACGGGCCTCGGGCCTCTGATGGCCGGGGGTTGAAGGAACGCCTTGCACTCGGAATCCAGCAGGGATTCCCGGCGCAGGCTCCAATCCTGCTCACTGACATGGGTTCTACCCAATGCCCAGATACACACGCTAAGTGTGTTGGGGTGCCCTCGCTGGGGTTCCTGGTAGAAGCTGATATGAGAAGGTCATTGGCATCCAGCGCAGCCCCGCTCCTTTCTCGGGAGCAGCCAAATGCCCCAGGCAGGGGTTGTGATGCCCCGGGGCAGTGACACACCCGGGATTCTCCAGGTTTTGCAGACCCGGGAGAGGTGAGTAAAAAGATACTGAGGGGAGTGGTGTGGGGAGGTGGAACAGTTTCCCATCGTGCTGAGTGGATGTCCCCTCACCACCCTGTCCCACATCTCTGGGAGAGCAGTGCACCCCACCTCGTTTGTTCAGCTCCCAGAAGAGTTTTTTGGCACCTCTAGCCCTCCTTCCCAGCTGCTCCTCCCAGCACCGATGCACACCTCTAGAAGCATCCCGACACTCGTGGGGAAGGAAAACAAAGTGCTCCATTGCCCTGCAGCCTCTGGGCAGGGAAGGGAAAGAGCCTTGGGAATTTCTACACAGGCTGCAGGTGCCAGGAGGCAGTGCCAGGCCTTTCCTAGGGAACTCTGGCAGCCCTGCATCCAGCTGAGAGGGGTCTGGGGAGGCAAAAGGACATGGAGATGCTGGGGGTGGATTTCAGGGCCTCTCGTAGGCAAAGCAAGTGCTCTCCCACTGAGCTACATCCTCTGGGCAAGAGCAGGGAGGGGGGCCCGGGATGCCCATGCTGGAGTGGGGAAACCTTGGTTTGGGGTCCCTTCCTGGATTCTTCATCTTGAGCTGCTTTAGGGATCCAGACGTCAGAGAATTTGCCAGGGGAAACCTGCACTTGTGCCAGGGAGGAAACCATGTGGTGACTGGACGGGAGTGGAGTGCACAAGGAGACGTGTGGGACCCTCATTGGATCACCTGGAGCTGCCCAAGGAAGCAGCCAGGGCTCTGTGTGGCCTGACACACTGTGGGAGCAGGGAGGTGCCTCTTGCTGTAGGCACGAGATGGCAGATCCAGCAGGTGTGAGTGGGAGCCTCTCTTTCCTGGATCAATGTCCCTGCGCGGCCCTTGCAGCAGTTGGAATGGGCGGTGGTTTTTGTGGCCCCTTTTGCCGTGGGGCATGGTGCAAAGGGGATGCGCTGTGAGCGGTGTTTGTGGTCAGTGTGAGCAATGGGCGTGTGTGTGCGGCAGGGCTTGGGGTGCGTGGGGGGCGCTGCGGTGTCGGGGGCAGGGGGGAGCGTGGGGCGTGCGGGGCGGTGTGGCGTGTGAGGTGTGGAAGGGCTGGTGAGGGTCGTGCGGGGGCGTGTGCGTGGTGTGGGTGTGCTGGCAGGGCCGAGAGGTGTGTCAGCGTGTGTCAGGGCGGAGCGCGGTGCTTGCCTGGCGGCGGGGAAGTGTGCGGGGCGTGCTGGGGCGCAGCGGGGGTGCGGGAGCGCTGGGGCGCGGCGGCTCGTTGGTCTAGGGGTATGATTCTCGCTTAGGGTGCGAGAGGTCCCGGGTTCAAATCCCGGACGAGCCCTTTCTTTTACACACCCAGCGCCCGGCTGACGCCCGGCACCCGTGGTCACCCCAAGAGGCACCGTGAGCCCCGCGGGGAAGGGACTCTGGCTGCCTCCACTCTCCACAGCAGCTGGGGAAGGAGGGAGATGGGGCCAGGCATTTCCTTGCTGCCTGCCTGGGGCTGCCAGCAGGCAATGGCAGCTGCCAGGCGGCCACAGGCAGCCGCAGGCATTTCTTGTGGGCCATCGGGGGGCCCCGTGTGCGGAGGGCTCAGGAGCGGCAAAAGGACATGGAGATGCTGGGGGTTGATCCCAGGGCCTCTTGCATGCAAAGCAAGCGCTCTCCCGCTGAGCTACATCCCCCTGCCACTGCGCCCGGCCTGGCGTTCTCCTCCATCCGAGCAAATGCCTGTGTCTGCTGCCTTGCCCTGCCGCCCAAGCCGGGGAAAGGGGGTTCAGGTGTTTGCAGGCAGTGCGGGTGCCTTAGGTGTCATTGGGCTGGTGAGGGGGTCGGAGCAGGGGGAAGAAGGGTGGGGCAGAGCAGGTAAGGGGCCGAGTGGAGGCGTGGCAAGACTGCGTCGGGCGGCTGCAGTGTCGGGCGGGGCGGAGGTGGCGAGGGGGAGCGCGAATGGCAGGGCAGGGTGCTTGCAGCGGGTTGAGGTGTGGCGAGGGTGAGCAGCGGGTGTGTAAAAGGAGGGGCTCGTCCGGGATTTGAACCCGGGACCTCTCGCACCCTAAGCGAGAATCATACCCCTAGACCAACGAGCCGCGGCGCAAGGTTGGACCTACTTGGCCCGTGTGGCCCGGGACAGCCGGACATTTCTGCGCTTCCCGGCAGAACGGAGCGCGGCGCCGCCCGCCGGGAGCGCGCTCCCCACCCCGCGCGGCACCGCCGCTGTGATGGCCGAGAGGTGAAGGCGTTGGACTCGAAATCCAATAGGGTTTCCCTGCGCAGGTTCGAATCCTGCTCACAGCGATGGATTTTAGCCAGTATCCATGGTAGAGGTCATGCATGGAGCGGCTTCCCCGCACGGTGAATAGTGGTCATGTTGCACTGAATTGTCTGTAGCACGTGGTAACCACAGTAATCTCGCAGTTTTTTTTTTTTTCTGTATATATTAATTGGTGCTGGTGAGTGCTGCCATCTGGCCCCACAGAGCCCTTGTGCCTGGAGCTGTTCCAAGCACAGTAGGGCCAGTATGATGGTGTTTATCCAAGCCCCTTTCTGTCCCCTGGCCACAGGTCGATTCAGTTAATGAGAAACTCCGGCTTGGGAAAGAGGCAACGTGCTGGCTGCTGAGAGGCTTTCGCTCGGCAGTGGGAGGGAAAGGCAGGAAACCCCCAGGGTGTGAAGAGCCGAGCCAGGAGCTGAGGGCTGCAAGCAGACCGTGAGACCATGGCCAAGCTGGTGGAATGCGTCCCCAACTTCTCAGAGGGGAATAACAAAGAGGTGAGGGAGTATGTAGAAGGGCTGAGGGGTGGGTGACACCGAGCTGCTGACAGCCAGGTTTCCCCCTGCAGAGCGGTTCGCACTGCTAGACTCTGCCATGCCTCCTTTGCAGTGCCATGCACCTTTCATTACTTGGCTGGTGCCAAAAATGCCTAAAGGTAGCTTTGAGTCCCTTATGGCACCTCAGTGGGAAGCAGGGACTGAGACCTCTTTCACCATTGCCAGTGGGTTGCTGTAGCACCAGCTCTGGGCTTGGTCTGGAATATTTCTCTGCAGAGAAATATTGCTTGCAGTTGTGCCAAAGCACACTGTGAAGTTTAATGGAGTCTGTCCGGGGCATCAGCCTTCAAGTGAACTTTGGCTCTGCCAGTGGCAGGAGAATTTAGCAAACCCAGCACGGCTGTAAAAACACAGCTTCCTCCAGGGAAGAGGCTTAGCAGAGCCAAATGCGTTGGGAAGCTGGCAGGCGGATGTATCCTCAGGAACAGCAATTTATGGTGGTGCTCTGTGACACGCAGCAGCAGCCAGGTGTCTCTCCCCCACCACAGGGAGTTTGGGGAGCCAGGGTGCCCCAAACCCCTTGGATGGGAGTGGGATGCTTGTCCAGGGTTGCATCCCCACTGATCACAGGGTCATTCTCAACCCCATCACCAGTGGGAAGGGGAAGATCTGAGATGCCTCCTCTCTTGAAAAGCCATGGTTGTTGTATAGTCCCAGCCATCTCAGCCCTCTTGCTCCCATCTGCTGCCCGGCAGGTGATTGATGCAGTGGCACAGGCCATCTCCCGGACACTGGGATGTGTGCTGCTGGACGTGGATGCCGGCGCCTCCACCAACCGCACCGTCTACACCTTTGTGGGGTCCCCTGAGGCCGTGGTAGAAGGGGCATTGAACGCAGCCCGTGTGGCTGGGCAGCTCATTGACATGAGCCAACATTCGGGTGAGCCTGGGAGAGGCCCAGGGGCTGCGCTGGCACAGAGGGGACTGCCATACTGCTGGGACCAAGCATGGCACTGGAACAGGGACTGTGGTCACAGGCCCAGGCCTGAAAGAGTTTAAGAAGCATTTGCAATGCTCCCAGGCACATGGTGGGATTGCTGTGGCTGCCCTGTGCAGGCCCAGGGGTTGGACTCAATGATCCTGGTGGGTCTCTTCCAACTTGGGTTAGTCTGTGACTCTATGATTTTCTCACAGCAATGGCGTCCAGTCTGAGTGTGCAAAAGTGTGTTCTCCCTCCTTGTCTGCTTGTTCTTCCCACCTCCCGCTCCTATATCTGCCCCACCACCAGGTGAGCACCCTCGGATGGGGGCCTTGGATGTCTGTCCCTTTGTGCCAGTGAGGAATGTCAGCATGGAGGAGTGTGTCACTTGTGCCCACATCTTCGGGCAGCGCTTGGCAGCAGAGCTGGGTGTACCTGGTGAGTGGGTTCAGGAACCTCTCTACATTCTGTCCCATCCTGCATGATTCTAACTGCTGGAGAAAGTGCCAGCCTTGCCTGGCAGTGCTCACCCCCAGCTGTGTCTTGCAGTTTACCTGTATGGAGCGGCAGCACGGCACGAGAGCAGGAAAGCTCTCCCCTCCATTCGTGCCGGGGAGTATGAGGCGCTTCCTGAGAAGGTGAGCCTGGTGGTGGCACTGGCTGGGCAGACCTGACCTGTGCTTGCCTGGCTTAAGGGAGCATGCTAGGGGCTGGTGTAGTCCCTTTGCACCAAGAGGAGCTGGTGACACAGGTGGTCATGGCAGATTCCAGCTGGGGAGGGAGATGCCCTCCTTGGGAGGGTGGCAGGTGCTCCTGGCAGTGCCAGCCCACACACTCTCTTCCCTCCACCCCAGCTTGCAAAACCAGAGTGGGCTCCTGATTTTGGGCCCCCAACTTTTGTCCCCCGGTGGGGAGCCACAGTGACAGGTGCCCGGACCTTCCTTATTGCGTACAACATCAACCTGCTGTGCACCAAGGAGCAGGCTCACCGCATCGCCCTCAACATCCGTGAGCAGGGCCGCGGCCCCAGCCAGGTACATCAAGAGCACAGGCACAGCAGGAGCACACCTGCCTGTCCCCACACCTCCTGGGCTGTGCCCTGAATGTGGCAGTTGTTCGCAGCCCGGGCGCTTAAAGAAGGTGCAAGGCATTGGCTGGTATTTGGAGGAGGAGAACATGGCCCAGGTTTCGACGAACCTGCTGGACTTTGAGACCACGCCACTCCACACCGTCTATGAGGAGATCTGCCGAGATGCACAGGTGGGTGTTTGGGGTGCTTGCTCCCAAGGGGGCTTCCCAGAGGACGTCTCCCAACAAGTTTTTCCTCCTCACTGTCAGGTCAGGCTCTGGTCTCTCTCATGCTTAGCTCAGCCAAAGTGCTGAATGGCACAAAACTCCCAGAAACTCAACAACTTGCTGCGAGCCCCCAGCTCCTCCATTGAAAGATTTTCTGTGAGCTTCCCATGTCCTGGGAAGGGATGAGGACCACCAGGCTGAGGTAGTAGTGGCAGCAGGGCTCTGGGGAAAATCACATTTCTGATGTCCTTTGCAGGAATTGAATCTCCCTGTGGTGGGGTCTCAGCTGGTAGGGCTTGTTCCCAAGAAGGCCATTCTGGATGCAGCTGACTTTTACATCAAGAAGGAAAAACTCTTCATCCTGGAGGAGGAACAGAAGATCAGGCTGGTAATGTGGCTTCTCTTGATACCAGCACAAGGGTGGGATCATGGGAGAGAAACATCCCACCCCTCACCAGCCTCCCAAAGTGGCACTGAGCAGAAATTTGGGACTGCTCAGGCCTCAGGCATGACATTTGTCTCCAGTGTGGATTTTGTGGGGTAGGACAAGCTGCTTTATTGTGCTGAGGATGCTGAGATGCATAGGGAGCAGGAACCACAACGCATGAGGATTGGGTGTGGGTGGCAGCTGCTTGTCTTGCCTGCATGGAGGCCAGGAGGGGAAGGAAGTGTACCCAGGGCTCAAGGACAGTGTGTGGCATTATGGGAGGCTGTCCCAGGATGGGGAGTTAGCTGGATAGGAGGAGACAGGCTCTGCTGTTCCACTGCAGGAGGGAGGGACTTTTCCAGCCTGTAGGGAACGTGCTAGATAAGAGCAAGCTAATGATTTATCAGTACAGCTCCCAGTCATTCAGAGGTGACCCCACACCACCCCTGAGTCTGTGATGGAATGGGCTGATGGTGCCAGCTGTCCTCTCCCTGGGTGGTGGCCCAGTCCCAGTGCTGACTCACCCATGGTTAATTAGCAGCAGGGAATGAGGATGCAACAGGACTTACACGACAGGGTTGACGCAGTGGTGCTGCTCCTTGCAGGTCGTCAGTCGTCTGGGCTTGGACTCCCTGTCTCCATTTCACCCCCGGGAGCGCATCATTGAGTAGGGACCCACATCCTCTTTCTTGTCATGGTGCCCATTCCTCCCTGGATGGGAGGATCCTGATGCCTGCATCCTGAACTCAACTCGTTTTGGGAGTCGTGGCTGCTCCCAGCTCCTCTTCACAGCCGGGGGACATCTCTGCTGGGCGGTTGTGCAAGAGCAGGGTGGTCCCTGCTCCCAAATGCTGATGTTTGTGCATGGAGTGGGGGAACTCCAGGTTGCTTCACCAGGCAGTGGGAGCAGGTTTTGTGGCCAGATTTGAATGTTAAATTCCTTACCCTATCCCCATGCAAAATTTCACTGCTTCGGTTCACATGCTGCAGCACATCTGGATTCCTTCGGTTCACATGCTGCAGCACCTGGTGTGAAACATGAGTCTGTGGGGGGAAAGGAAGGGACATCCATCCACGAGGTGAAGTCCTTGTCACCCTTCCTGAGCCGTGGCTGCAGAGGCGTTTCTGTCCCACCAATGCTGCTTGCATCAGCCCAGCCTGGCTAATGCAGAGCAACCCCCACACCACCTGTGTTCCCCAGATGTCCCCATGGGGTTCCCAGTCCTTACCCTGACCCTCAGGCTGGGTTTTAGTCCCCTACTCACTCACAGGGTCGTTGCTGGAGAGGGCAGTGCTGGGTCTGGGTGGTGGTGGTGTCCCTGCACCTGGAGGGCTCTAAAACACCTGTGCTGCAGGTACTTGGTGGAGGCAGGAGAGGCGGACAGGGGGCTGGTGGCCAAGCCACTGGCTGCCTTTGTGCGAGCAGTCGGAGCAAGGTCAGCAGCGCCAGGAGGAGGCTCCGTGTCTGCAGCTGTGGGAGCCCTGGTATGTGCCCCACACCAAGACAGAGGCCTGAGGGGCCTTGGTGTGCCAAGCAGAGCTGGCATTTTGGGGAAGCAGTGCCCACTGTGTCCTACTGGAGGATTTACCCTGGCAGGGAGCAGCACTGGGCAGCATGGTGGGGCTGATGAGCTACGGGAAGCGGCAGTTTGAGGACCTGGATCCCATCATGAGGAAGCTGGTCCCCCCTTTCCACCAGGCCATGGAGGAGTTGGTGGCAATGGTGGATGCCGACTCGTGTGCCTTCAACAGCTACATGGTGAGGTTCCAGCAGAGGCATCCTGCAGGGAAACAGGAGGGCTTTCCAGCTGGGAGGAGGGCTGGGATTGCTGTGCTCTGGATTCCTTAGGAGCAGGGCTCTGACCTTAGAATCACAGAGTCATTAAGGTTGGAAAAGACCTCCAAGATTATCAAGTCCAACCTTCCACTGAGTACACCCATGCCCACTAAACCATATGGTAAAATGCCACTTCTGCTTGCTTTTTGAAGACTTCCAGGGATGCTAAAGCAGGGCCTGGGGAAGGGACATTGTCACATAAGGGAGGTTTGCAAGAGCATGGGAGCTATGGGATCTGCCCCGATGCCCGATGCAAGGCACAATACGGGTGATGGCAGCAAACCTGCTTTTCTTTGCCTGCAGGAAGCCATGAAACTGCCCAAGAACACCCCTGAGGAGCGGGAGAGGTGAGCTGGGCTGGTGGGGACTGGCTGACTGTGTGGGCACAGCCACCCAGCGCTCAACCCAGGGCTGTCCCCCCTCTCAGACGCACAGCTGCCATGCAGCAGGGGCTGAAGACAGCCATGGGGGTGCCCTATGGCCTGGCAGAGAAGGTGAATGGGCTCTGGCCTGCTCTGAAGGAGCTGGCACAACACTGCAACCTGGCCTGCAAATCTGACATCCAGGTATGGCCCCAGCTCACACACGCTTGCCCTGCAAAGTGTTCCCTCATGTCCTGACCTCCAGGATACATCTCTCTGGCTGTGCTTCCTAAACTGGCCAGTGGTTTCCACTGGAAATTGGTAATTCTTTGGCAGCCATTTCCTGAGAATACCAACAGATTGGAAAGTGCTGCATGCTGCTGGGTGGTGCAGGGTGGGAGTCCTGCAGCATAAGGGTCTGACCTGCTTCAGCGCTGTATGGTGGAGCTGGTTCGCCAGGAGAGCTTCTCGCAAGCCTGACTTTTCCCAGGTGGCAGCCAAAATGCTGGAAGCGGCAGTGGTCGGAGCTTACTTCAACGTCATTATCAACCTCAAGGACATCACGGATGACAAGTTCAAGTTTGTGGTGAGCTGGGCCTGGCGGTGCAGCTGAGCGGTGCGGAGGGGGAAGTGGTGGCCTGGAGCCCCTTGCGCCCGCCTGCTGCCGGCGGGACACATGCGGTGCCCAGGGGATGGCTCTTCTGGCCTGTCGAGTGGCAAATGACTCATCTTGTCCCCACACAGATGTCACAGAAGGTGTCTGGGCTGCTGGAAGAGGCAAAGCAAGGCTCGGCGGTCGTGCTGGCACTGCTGGAAAAGCGGGTGGCCTGAGAAGGGCTTGGGAGCGCTCTGGGGGTTCTGCAGTGGCAAAGACAGCTGGGAAATACTCTTGGCCTTGCCTAGGCTTGGCAAGGTATTCGCCTCTGGAGAGCTGTGTGAAAAACACATTCGCTCTCCTGTGAAAACTTAAAAAGTTTAATAAAGGACAACAGGAGACAAAAACCATAAAGCAGAGTTTTTTATGGGTGCATCTTGGCACTCAGCCAAGACCACACTGTCACCTTTGGGGAAACCCCTAAATACCTTTTCCTTTACATCAGCCTGTTGCATATTCATAGACTCTTATGTATATCTATAAACTAGTTTACATTTTCCAGGAACTATTTTACATGGCCTCTCCTTTGGTCCGCCTTTTTAGAGCATGCATATTTCTTGGCTGTGGTTTTGACTCCTTCTCCTAATCCCTTCCAGTTTGGGCCTTGGTCCATGCTTTCTTCCGATGGTGAGTGCTGATAGCTGGCATATCTGTAGCAGGTGTCCTCATCCTGTGTTTATTGGATGTTATCCCATCCAAGCAGGCATTTTAACACAAGCATAGCTTTTCACTATGTCTAAGCTTAATTGACAGTAGAAATAGAAACTATATAACAAAGTTACTTTAACATCACACATATCAAATCCATTTAAATATTTGTGAAAAGCCAATATTATAATATGTATCTATAACAGCTGGTCTGCTCAGGCACATCCAGCATCATATTCCCTGGCCTTTTCCTGGACAAGGGGAATTTTTGCTGTCTGGTACTTAGACCCCAGGCTCCATCCTCCGATCCCTGGGGCAAAGTAGACAACTGGGCTGGCAGTGTCTGGGACCACAGTGATCCTAACAGAAGGGATGGTGGGATCCCTGTAGCACTGCCTGTAAGGAGATCTCTGTGCATGAACGCCTCCTGACCCTGTACAGTCCCTTTGTTCAGAAACCCCCATGAAACACCCTCCTACCCGAGATCTGGGGCAAGACCTGGCACAGTCCCTTTCTACCAGCTGTCTTTCAGGCTGTGCGTGACAATTCCAACCCGTTGAATTGCCTAGGAAGGGAGCACTGCCAAACATGAAGCACCATCAGAGGTATTAGCAGGGAGATGGAGTGGGTCGAGATGAGAGAAATCCTACACCCTCCTCATAGATCCTCCAGGAGGAAAACCTGAAAATCAGGGCATCCAGCCCTGCCTCCTGTCCCTGTTGACCAGGTGTGTCAGCAGATACTGTGTCCTCCACCTGCACACCCTGGCAGCACCCTGATCAGTGTCAGGCCCCCACACCTGCTGTCCCACAGCCCCGTCTGTGGGAAGGTCACCCCTGTTCCAGACACTGTGCCTGAGCAGGGAGCACAGTCAGGGTTCAAGGTGGGGTCAGCTGACTCACTCCATCCCTCCCTTGACGGCGGGAGCTGGAATCACCGCCCTCCATCGCCTGTGTTTATTATCCCCGTGGGACCTTTGTGCCGGCTGGGAGCGGCGTGTTGACGTTTCTCGCATGCCCATAGTGAGGGCGCGGTGTCGCCTCTCAGGTGTCACCCCTGCCCGCCGCACCCCTGCTCAAAGGGGCAGGGCCCCGCTATTTAAGGATGCCCTACAGCCGGAAAGCCGTGCCGAGGACGAGGATCCCGAGTGCTGCCGACCTTGCTTCTTCTGGGAGCTCTTCCACAGGTTTGGTGAAGGCAGGGCAGCATGGGGGCAGTGGGAGCATGGGCACCCGTGGGTCAGGGTGCACTGTCCCCAGGGTGGGCACTGTACCCAGGCACGTGTACCCAGTCTCTTGTGGCCACGAGGACATGAACTCAGCACCCAGGCTGGGCCAGTGTGGATTTATTTCTATTAAAAATGGAAACCACATGCCTGGGCTTTGGGGGTGCATGGAGCGGGGGACAGTCGTCTGGGAGTTGCTGCTGTCACCAAAGGGACAGGACAGCGGTCGGGGTCTGTGGGGGAATGGCACTCTGGGGGAAGCATGCATGGTTCCTGTGCTAGGGGCAGATGTGGGACAGAGGAGACAGGTCCCAGCTGCTGGCTGGGCGATGTCTCATGGCAGGAGGTGACTAACGGTGCCTCTCCTTCCCTTTCAGCTTGGAGACCACTGAGGATGTGTGACCCCAACCAAGGTGAGGGGCTGTGGGGCCAGGCAGGGCTGCAGGAACCACACAGCCATCAGGGCTTAGAAGGGAGTTCTATGCTTTGGCCTCAGACACCTGGGGGGTTTACCTGCATCCCAAAGGGGTGTTGGATGTCCTTTGTGAGGAAGACCAGAGTGGTCCCTTTGGGTGGAAGGGTGCACCAGCTTCCTGCGCTGTCTCTCTGGAGAGAGCCTCTCTCTGCCCACTTACAGGTTCCTCTTCTTCCTAGGCCCGCCACAACCACACCTTGCAGTGTGCCCGCCCGCCCCT
Organism: Calcarius lapponicus; assembly: GCA_039654755.1. Lineage (NCBI taxonomy): Eukaryota > Metazoa > Chordata > Aves > Passeriformes > Fringillidae > Calcarius > Calcarius lapponicus. The sequence goes on from CM077470.1 coordinate 27,309,670, forward strand.
CCAGGATACCCTGGTCCTGGCACGGGTCCCTACCCTGGTGGCATTGCAGTTTGCCCTGCTCCCCCTCCAGGACACCCTGGTCCTGGCACAGGTCCCTACCCTGGCGGCGTGGCAGTCTGCCCCCCACGCCCTGCTCCGCCTGTCCAGCACCCCCACGGGCACCCCCCGGTGGGGCATCATCCTCACGGACACCAGGAGCACCATAAAAAGCACCATAAGAAGCACCATAAGAAGAAGCACTGCAAGCACCATGAAGGCAAGGTAAGAGTGGAACAGCAGTGAACCCTTCCCTAATTCTGCTGCAGACATCCTCCAGCATACCACAGCAGCCGGTCTAAGCAGCTGAGACTCTCCTCTCCTACCCTGTAGTGGCTGGAGCAAACTGCCCAAACATCAGTGGCTTTTTTTAAATGTGGAAACTCGTTAGAATAATAAATAGGCAAGAATGAGTCACATTAAGTGAGTAATTGGAAAAGCAATCCATGAAATTCCTTAAAGCCATTTAAAGTGATGGCATGGCTCAGGGCACACCATGCAGTGTATTAAATCCCAGGACTTTGTCTTGCTCACTTGTGTGCAAGTTGTGCCTCCACAATGGACATTCACTCATTGTCTTGCAGCAGAGGAACTGTTTGGCTCCCCTTAAAAACAAAAAACCTCACCAAAAAAAACAACCAACCAAACAAAAAAAAACCCCAAAAAACAAAAAACCAAACCAAACCAAACCAAACAAACAAACAAACAAACAAAAAAACAGAAAAGGAGAAGCAATTCCTTGTGCTTAAATTCTGCACAAAATACCATTCCAGGGATGGGCACCATCCTGAGCAGGTCTGAATGAGGAACTGCTAAACAAGGTCCCATTCCCAACATTGGATGTAGGAGAATTTCTCAAACAAATTCTACCAGCAGCTCCTCTCACAGGGAAACAGCTCTGGAAGTGATCTGCTGTGATGTTGGTCTTTGCTGGCAGAAAGCAAGACCTTTCTGGAATTTCCTTTATTGACCTTAAGAGTCTTGTAAAAAAATAATACAAACCCTCCAGCCTTCCCACAATATGGGGCAGCCACCACAGGGTCACTAACCCATCTCAGGAATGCTGTGACAGAGGCTCCTTTCCCTGCTGTCCTAAAGTTGTTCTCTCTTCCCCAGCCCTCTGGTGGCTCATGCAGCTCAAGCAGCAGCTCAAGCAGCAGCTCTGACTCCGACTAAAGGTCTGGCATGTCCCACCTGCTCCGTGGTGATCAGCAAAACATGAGGCCTAACTCCTCGTGGGAACCCCCTGCATGTCACTCCTCTCCCTCCCCCTTTCCCTTGGAGCAGTGTTTTGCCAGCTGAGTGATTTTTCTTGTGTGCAAGAGCTTGTAAATCCTTTGACCTGGAATCTCCGAGTTAATGGACAACATTTCCACCCTTTGTCTTCCGGGAGAGCCTGCTGAAAGTCATCACATGCTGTTTTCCAATCTGCTGGTGTCTGTGTGTTTTTTTCCTGGGCAATGATGCTGGCTGCTAACATTGATCCCATAAACCTCCTTACATTTCGTGTGAGCTTTCCTAGGTGTAGCAGAGGGAGTGGCTGGGGGATGCTGTACTTATGTGGGCTGCCATCCTCCATGCCAGGGTAATAATTTACAGGAAAAAGCTCATCATGGCAGAGGGATTCTCCCACAAACAGATGAAGAGCATGAACTGCTGGAAGTGTTCAATACCAGTGCTTGGAGCAATCTGTGTTCCTGCCCATGAGATAATCTTTCAGTTCCCTCCCAACCCAAACCATTCTGTGATTCCATGATTATCTGGATTTACCAGCTTGAAACAAGGAGAATCAGCTACTCATTAAAAATAATTTAAAAAATCTGCACTGTTGCAGCCTGAATAGCTGCCAGCAAAGTCCAGGGTAAAGAAGCAAAAAGGGCCTGTGCATGGTATCCACAGATGTTTAATTCAGCCACACGGTAACATGTTCGGGTCCGGGGCGCACACACATGCAGGGTCCAGGTTTCTCTCTCCCCAGGGGCCCGGGGTCACTCTGGTCTCGGGGCAGTACAAAGAGAAGGGCCAACCAGGGAATAGGGAGTGGCTCAAGGGCACGGGGGAAGGAGACAATGGGGTCTTATCGGCTTTTTGAGGGAAGCTTCTTGTGTTTCCCCAACCCAGGGGATGCTCCCCAGGGTCTCCACACCCCACAACTACAGAAAAAAAAGAGGCTTTTTCAGGATAGGTTCGAAAAGGTTCATTTATTTTTGCAGACAGCACAATTTGAATTCAAATCTGGGGATTGCTCAGCAGATACTGGTGGGAGGAAGGTACCATGGATGCTTTGAGCATACTGGGATGACTGGGAGGCAGCTCTGATGGCTGTCCAGTATTTTGGTGATGCTGGGGGTCATGCTGCCCCTCTCAGCTGAAATTCTGAGTGCAGTAATAGATGAGCAGGTTCTGATGAAGGGCAGAATAACAGAAGGAATCAAGGCAGATGTGGCCCACAGGAAAATAAAGATCTTAGAGATGATTTGTGAAATTTAACATAGATAAACCCCGCCAAAGGAGCATCTGTGGAAGGCAGCAGTACCTCTCACACCATCCTGCTGTTCCCAGAAAGGATGGGCAAGAGGCACTGAGAGATATTGAGAGTTTGAGTTATTCGTTGGTCCTGCTACACTGGAAAGGTTTCTTGCATCTCTGATAAGCCCTCCTAGGATTACAGTACATACAGAAATTATGGCTTGGTGTGTGCAAGGCTTGGTGTGTGCAAAGCTTTACAGAAGTACTTCATATGGCTCTGTATCCTGCTTTGTTCTGGGTTTTAATTAGCACCATAAATGTAAGATTCATCATGATGAATCTTCATCATCATGACTCTTCATCATGAAAATCATGAAAATCAATAAAGAGCTCTGGATTTTGGTTAGAAAGGAGGACCCAGAGGGCAAGTCTTCAGGGCTAGCAACCATACAGGGGGAAGAAAATACAACAGGTAATATCAGGGGTGTGTATATCAGTGAGAGAAGGATTGTGTGTGTGCCCTTCTTTTAACAAATCCACCGAATGAACCTGTCAAAGAAGCTGGGCTGGGAGAGGCTGTCATAGTCTTTCTCCCGGAAGATGGCTGCCCGGTCTCCAAGACCAAGCTTCAGCAGGACATCCATGTCCACATCGCTCCCCAGAGCCACCACCGTGGGCATGACATCTTGCTTCTTCATGGAGTTGATGGCCTCCTCCAGGTTCTTGCTTCCCGTGATGCCGTCGGTGATGAAGACGAAGGACAGCTCGGCATTGCGCCGGGCAAGTCGTTGCCCGTTGCCTGGGCTGAGCACGATGTTGTTGATGGCGTGGATGATGGCTGACCCGATATTGGAGGACGAGTCCAGGTACTTGATCTGTGCCAGAGCGTCGGAGATCTCGGTGAGGTTGTGGGACAGTGGGAAGACCACGTTCTGGTCCCGCTCACTGCCGTATTGCAGCAGCGCGATCCGGGCGTTCATGTGGTCGCTGTTGCTCCGGGCCAGCGTCAGCTGCCGGGCCACATCCTCCACAAAGCGGTGGGCACTCTGGAAGTTCTGCTCCCCGATCCTTTCTGAGCCATCCAGCAAGAAGACGACATCAACAGGGCGCTGGGTGCACTGGGCTACAGCAAGCTCTGCAGGTGGAAGAAGAAGACAGGAGCTGGGAGTATGAGAAGATTACAGGATAATTTGGGTTGGAGTTGCCTCTGTGCATCCTTGTCCAAAGAAGAAACAGCCCAACCCCACTACCAAAGCCTGTCTTTACAGCTTGAAATGCAGGAGCTTTGCTTTTGATGCCCTCAGCTACTGAGCATTTAATGAATGTTATTTCTGGGACTGACCCTCGTGAAGTTAGACATATCTGTGCATTTAAGACCCAGAATTACGCCCACTGCCCTACATCAATTTCCAGCTCTTATTTGTGAGGAATATCCAGAGATTAATGGCAAGCAGCACCTGCAAACTTCTCAGTTACTTCAGGAGAGCGGTTTACTATCAGAGTTATTCTTATCATAAAATCATAGAATCAGAGAATCTCAGAATGGTTTGGGTTGGAGGGAACTTTAAGGTTCATCTTGTTCCAACTCCCTGCTATGGGCAGGGACACCTTCCAGTAGACCAGATTAGCCCAGTCTAACCATATAGAATATATGAATATATGCAGTGAATAAACTCAGGACAAAACAAAAAGTAGAAGAAAGTAGCTATCTTTTGAGTTAGCTGGTAGGGACCATTATTTCCTCCCTTTTCTGTAGTTATGTGCATTGCATTCAGCCTTCCTCTGAGCTCCTCCTGAGCTGACAGCAGGGCAATGCCCATAGCACTCTCAAGCAGTGGGAGTGGGTCTGAGACTGAATCTTGAAAGGGTGAAGTTCCAAAGATGCTGCCATGTTGTGTTGCATCTCTGGCAAAGAATAGGAGCTTCTGGAGCAGCCCACCTTCAGCATCCATTTCTGGCAACAAGGGGTAACCTTGGGGGTAGGAGTGTAACATTAGATTGAATTTCCACACTATGAGCAAATCCAGCCTGACAGAGCTTCCCTAGTGCTGAACAGTGCTTATGCCTGGGTTCAGCCCAGAACCAGGGAATCACAGAATCTGAATGGTTAGAAAAGCCCTCTGAGATCCTCAAGTCTGACCATTAACTCAGCACTATTGTGTTAACCTCTAAACCACATCCCTAAGTACCACATCATGTTTTTTTGAACACTTTTATGTATGATGACTCCACTGCTTCCCAGGGCAGCCTGTTTCAGCGCCTGACCACCCTTTCAGTGAAGAAATTTCCCCTAATATCCAATCTAAATCTCCCCTGGTACAACCTGAGGCCATTTCCTTTTGTCCTCTCACTTGTTACCTCCTCTCCCTTGAAGCAATAAAGGCGCATACTCACCTCTGCCCAAACTTCTGTGAGAAATGTTGTGTAAAGGCACATTGATGCTGCAGTTCCTGGTACGCAGGCACTGCTGCCACAAGGATACCTCACCTTGGCAGCACCTGCACTCCTGGTCCTCACCTGCTCTGAGCAGCCGTGGAGGGGGAAAGGCAGGAAGGAATTCCCCTCGCAACCACACAGCACAACACCTATGTGAGGGTCTGTGAAAGCAGGTGGGAGCAGGGGCTGTGCGTCATGTTGGGGCAGTGTTAACAGCCTCCCCCAGGGCAGCCCACATGTTTTTTAAGATGACAAGAAAGCCTGAAGAACTCCTGGCTAAGCAGAGGGCAGCATCCATGGAGCTTCAGCAAGAGCGTAGTGCACGTCTGATAGGAGCATTCCCCAGGCTTGCTGCTCAGCCCCTCACAGCTGGAGAAGGCTGCTTTCCAGTGTTTGATAAGGTGCCTTTACATGTGAGTTATCCCAAGGGAATGTGAGGCAGCAAAGCCTTGGGTTTGTCCTGTTCAGTGTCAGGCTCTGGTTGCAGCTTGTTCCCATTTCTGAGAGGCTGAGGACCTGAGCACCCTTTTCTACAGCAAGATTCTCATCCTAACTGGAAGAGAAGCTCTCAAAGGCACCACCATGAGTTAGGCCAACCAATGTTGTCGTGCTTTTAACTGGTGCATTGGTCCTTTTCATGTGGATCATGAATGCCTGTGGCTCACAGCTGAGGATGTCTAATGAAGGCAACACAAATAATCAGAAATTGATTTTTTTTTCATTGATTTTTCTGCCATTAGTGTGTGCAGAGCAACCCCACCCATTCATATCACCTTCCTGCTTCTTCTAAAACCTGAAGAACTTGTATTTCCTCTATTCTTTCCCAGTGTTGACAGTGGAGATGAAAGTGAAGTGGGGACTGACATCCCAGACCTTTTTGGGGTTTCCTCCTTTCCTAGCTCCTCCTATCTTTGGGGAGGCGTGGACCATCCTTTACACAGCTCCTTATCTTTATCATGTCCTTACTTTGCCCAAGAGCTTCACTGAAGGAACTGTTATTGTGATGAAATCCATCTGGTTTTATCAGAGGGATTAGCTAGGATTATGCTCAAAAAACCACTCCTTCACCCATTTGCCTCTAACAAGAACAAGCACAAATACTCCTCATGCAAAGAGACATTTTCTCCCTCTCCCCACCTCTAAAGAGCTGAAGGTTTTTGAGAGGTAAAAAACTGTTTCTAGTGTTTTGCTAGGAATAAATGGCCACTATGTGATGAAATTAAATAAAATCAACGCCTCCTTAGCTGAAATATTCCCCAATTCTCTCTTTGTTTAGTGAAATATTCCAGTCCTGAGACCTTTTCCAATCAGTGGGGTTTGGGAGCTTTTCCTCTGGCATCATGGCTGGAGCAGCTTAACTACTCTGAGTTCAGTCCTGAATCCCAGCAGGCTGAGTCACACTAATTTTGCAGTAAAAAATCAAGAGAGAATAGGGAGTTTGGCTTTGCACAGACTATTTGGAATATGTGAATTATGACCAGAGTCAGGCAGAGGCTGATCTTTTTGCTTTCACCTAAAACACACAGCATGTCATGGAAAGCCCTCAGAACTCTTTTCCCTCTATTCTGCACTGATAGCAGTAGAGTTCTCTCAGCAACTTGTCCCTGGGAGGAAAAAGTGCTGAAACCTTGGGGGAGCACTGCAGTAAGTGCAAAGCAGGCAATTCCAATGGCTGAGCTCGGCAACTGGCTCTACTTTTTACACCTGGAAATATTACAGCCACATTCCTGAAGATGGCACATCTCCCTTCTGCCCATTAAGTATGACATTTGCTCAGTATACTTTATTGCAATAATACCATGTCAGTCAGAGTAAGCACTTCTACTCCTGTGTCTGCACACAAAATTCCACTACCTCTAAATAGAGCTTGAGAGCAGTAAAACTGGAGGTGGGAAGGGCACTGGCCTGCCTGACTCTGTGCAACCAGGGGCAGCTGAGCGGATGGAGATACCAGGCCTTGTCTAAACACACATACCTGCAGTGCAGGTGGTGGCTCTGCAGTCTCTGAGCCAAAGCAGCACTGGGTGTGGATTGAGTAGGCTCTACTACATCAAGCTTGCTTTTAAACAACTCACATCAGTCAAGGAGTTTTGCTTTGGACCACCCAGTCCCACGTGACAGAATATCTGCCTTTTGTATATGGACAGGTACATGTGGATTGTGACAGAGGAAACACAAGTGTACAAGCAGAGAAAAAGGCCAGAGGAGACCACAAAGTTTCTGAGAGAAGCACTGTCCAGGTGACAGTGCTCCCTATAGAAAGGGAGGGTTGCTCCCTCTCCCATCCTGCTTGCTCCTTCCCTCCACACCCCCAGCTGCCCACAGGGTGTCCACAGAGACATTGTGGTGAGCAGGGATGCACCTTGCTTAGTCAGCCTTGCAGGACCCAGAGAGAGCCTGTGGTAGCTGAGAGAGAGGATGCAGAAGATGCTTCGGAAGGGGTCTACAAGGACATATGCAGGAAGGCATAGGGAAAATGCATCATTAGGCTCTTGGCATAAAAGCAGCAGGCAGAGCAAGAACATTCCTTGACGCTGCTCGGGAAAGCCACCACGGTAGCCAAGCTGGAGGGAACTGCTCCTTGTGTCCTGTCCCCGTGTGAGTGCAACCAAGCCATTACACTGCCTCTGTCTCTCCTGAACTAGAAGCATCTTCCCCTGTGCTGTCCCCTCTGCCACACAGGAGCGATGAGTTTCACCTCCACTCAGCCTCCACCTCCACGTGACCCCCAAGAGAGGTTCAGCACAGCCCTAGCACAGTCTCTGGGTCCCCCACAATCTCACTGTGCACCATTTTGAAGGTGTCAATGAACAAGTCCATCCACTCTTGCCGCTCATTTCCAGTGGCAAACTTGGCTTTTTCGGCAGTAAAGGCCAAAGTGGCCACCAGCTGGGTGTACATGCTGGGGTCCCGGGATTCCCGCGTGGAGTTTAGGAACTGGGCGATCGAGTGTATGGTGCTGGGGAAATCTATGTTGACTCCCTCTTCCATGGGGTGGAAAATAAGTGGGTTTACACTCCCAGGGTTCCTGTCATCTGCAAGTGAGCGTCAAAAGAATATTTTCAGGGCTTGCTAGCAATGGCTGCATCTCTAAAAGCTACCTGGCTTTCCTACTTGCACTGCACCAGAGAAGAACAGAGCTAACAAGGACAGGAAAGTAAAGACCAAAGCCAGATTTGAAATCTTTCTTTTGTGTCTAAGGAACCATGAGATTTCCCCTGAAACCTTTCACACATCAACTGAGTGACTCCAGCAAATTACACGGAACCTGAACTCCCAGTTCCTACTGATCCGGCATAGGCACAGTGGAGAAGGAACAGTGCTCAGGAAAAAGGCCACTTCCTTCTGCAGATGGGATTCACCCATCATGTAGCTTAGGACTGTGCTATGTGCAAACTGCCCAAGTGATGCTGTAAGGCAGGCATCTAAGGGACAGTATTATGTGACCTCTTTGCCTGGCCCTCAGCCTCAGGGCAGTGACTGCAGTCAAAGCTGTGTGGTGTCTGGTCTTGTCAGAACCCTGAGAGCCTCTGTCTGCACCTGTCTGTGCTGAATTTAACTTTGAATAAAACCCCAAAGCTCAAAGCAAAGCCTTTTGCATTGGTTAGCAAGAGCCTCTCAGGATGTCATGCGGTCTCTATGAAGCAAGTGATTAGTTCAGATTTGCTCAGCATTCGACCCTCCAGCATCCTGTTAGCACAGCAGTAACTGATGAGACACAAGGGGCTGTGCTGAAAATGGGAAGATCTCAGGTAAAGCCCTGAGGCAGCATGGGGGGAAGACAGGCTCTATGTGGTACCTGTCCCTGCCTGTGCTCTGCTGGCATTACCCAGGCTGATGCTGGGGCAATTGATTTGCCCCTCCAAGTGTCAGAACCACCACGCTGAGCCATGGGGCCAAGAACTGGGCTGGTTGAGCTGCCTCCCTGACCTGTCTGTCTGGCCAGTCCGCAACACACGCATTGGGGATGGATGTGCACTGGCCCACTCACATTCCCTCCAAAGGGCACCATCTCCACCCAGAGGAACTGCATGGGAATTGGAACAAGCTCATGGGATGTTCTGAGAGAACCAGAGGAGCCCCAGGCCTTGACATGTGCCTTATGTCCCATCCCATCCAACATGTTCCCTTGCCACTAGGGGAGTGTCACCACTGCACATCTTTCTAAACGACGACAGCAGCGCAGCATGGACCGGCCAGTGTGGTGGGTGGGAGGCTCCTTGCCCAAAGACTCCTGAACCTATTACTTAAAATTTCATCTACCAGACCTAGAACAACTTTTGCCCGTGCTGAAAGGGCACTTCGACAGGAGGCCAACCTTACCCAGCCACATCATTCTACCTGCCAAGTTCTCTGGGGCGCAGGTCTTGCCTGCACTTAGCCTGGTTTGTGTATGGCATGGCCTAAGGGATTCACTTAAGAGGGAACCCCCTCAGATGCCTCCTCAAGCCATTCCTGTTCTGGTCCCCAGGGGTGCCAGGCACCAGCAACCAAGCCATTCCACTACCTCTGCCTGACGTTCTCACCTTGCATCAGGAACAGGAACACCCAACTGCACTACAAAGAAAGGACAGACAACTTTGCCCTGCTTTGCAGGGCTTCGATGGCCCAAGCCCAGGAGAAACAAGTGTGCCACTGTTTGTGTTCCTCGGAAATGGGAAGGCTGCAAAGACCTAAACCTTTGAAGACACCTGAGCAATCACCAGTGTGGCCTGGGGATTTCACCTCCTTGTGCACAGATTTGCAGGCCAAGCTCTTCAAAGGACACAGCAGAGAAGCTCAGCATCACAGTTGCACACCATGTCCCCGTCATGACCAGGTGCAAATACTCAAAATACCAGCAAGAGATTTTAGACAGGAAAAATTATAGATTTTCTCTGGATTTCTGTGCATCCTGGGAGCAGTTTTCCTTTCCTTTGCATGGAAACAAAGGGACTTACTTAAAAATGAAATTTGATATTCTGTATAAGGCTCAGTTGAAGCTGGGGACTGCCACAAAAACATTAATGGCAAGAGAGGAGACAAAAATTGCAGAACACGCAAAACCGTGGTCCTCTATAAACTTTGTGCATCAGCACAGAGTTCATCTATAGTATTTAAACACACACTGAGATTCAGACAGACAGGATCTCTAGGAATTTGGGATGCACATCTGCCCCTTAACAAGCAAAATGTGATCCAGTAAAGCTACCTTCAAGCACACAGAGCACTGGAGGATCCTTACTGTCTTTTCCTTTAATACAACACCCTGAGTTAATTGTTAATTAAATACAGCCAGCATTAGAGAAGCCAAAGCTTTAGGTCCACTACATTGCCATTTTCCAACTGATCCCTAATATCTGCTCTGCCTGTCACTCCCAAGGAGCATTCTGCTAAAAACGTCATGTGAGTGGGTGTTTAGCAAGGAGATTTTGACTTGAGTTTGGAGGTCAAAACCAAACTCAAGTCAGGCTCCCAGGAATTTGGATGGGGAGAAATATCAGGGATGAGCCATGCTGGTGCACTCACACAGTGCACTCGTACCTACCTGTGCAGAGAACTCAGAGACAGGAAAAGAGCAGGAGATGAAACCCTGGGGCCTCTCCTCACATAAAGTAACACTATTTCCCAAACTCCAGCCTTCCAAAGGGATTGAACAGGGTTGCCCCCCCAGTCTCCCCCCAGAGTCTGTGCAAATGTCATGAAGCTACTTGTAATGTTTACCTGTCTGACAGGGCAGCTCGGGGCAGACAACCTGTGGATCTGGAAGCAAAAGAAACAAGGAAAAATGAGCTATGTGTTGCCATCCCCTTTCACAGTTTGCACAGTAGGAGTGGCAGGACAATGTCTTCTCCAGGAACACCAAAGGACTGCCCCAGAAGGTTGGTCTGTATCTGAGGAAGGACTCTTAGTTCAGGGCTAAGGTCAGATCCCCTTATGGATGACCCAGCTGCTGGCCAACTTACTGGCACACATCTCTGCCCCCTTCCCCAAACCCTGGGGCTCAAAACTCCAGCTCCATGCAAAGACAAGGACAGACCTGGGCAGAGCACATCCTCCATCTTGTCAATGAACTCCTCTGCTACTAGGTCTGAGAAGAGCCTCATCTTCTGGACTCGCTGGGGTTCATTGCAGGCAATAGAGACCAGGGTCTCACTCTGCTCTGGTTGGTCGAACATGTCACCTATGCCGATGGTGTTGACCACCACATCTCTGCCACAAAGAGCCCCAAGGTTCTTGTCGTCATCCCGGGGATCGTAGCGCCCATCTGTGATCACCACAGCGAACACTTGGGCTTTCTTTCTCCTGCTTTCCTTGATGAGCTTGTTGTACGCAAACTGAAGGGCAGATGGTGTCCAGGTGCCTCCAGCGATCCACTCCAGGCGCTTCACTGCTTCCTTGAAGCTTGACAGAGAATCAATGCGCTCATCATCAAGCTTGATGGCTTCAAAAGTCCCCTCGTGACTGTACTGCACCACCCCAACACGGGCACCTGCCAAAAAAGTGTCACATTACTTGGCTTTGCATCCTTGGGAAAAAGTGGAGAGAGTCAAAGAGCTGCCCAATTGGTCTGAAAAGACATGGAAAATAACCATTGAGGTTGAAAGGATCCAAGACCCTTTTCTTTTCCCCATGCCCCACTGTGTCCCCACAGAGTCCAGACCTGTCTCTGACTTGGGGTCCTTGGCAATAGAGCCCAGCCTGCTGACCACATTGATGACAAAATTCTTCTCCAGGGTGAAGTTGGTGTAGCCGATACTCTCGGAGCTGTCTATAACGAACATGATGTCCAGGGCACCGCAGCGCTTCTCACAGTCTGGGGAGAGGGGCAGGGGAAGGGAAACACAGGAGTCAGTGATGCTGGAAACCTTCTGGTGACCCCTGTCCCAGTCCCTCATGCGGTTGTTCCCCTTCCCTGGGGAAGGTGATGTCAGCTCACCACAGCATCCACACGTCTCTCGCACGTAGGTCATCACATCACAGTCCTGCCAGGAAAGGGGTGCAGGGTGAATGCTTCCCTCTAAAGCAAAGGCTCCCCTTTCCCTTCCCACCCAGACAGCCCTCTCCCCTCTTTCCCTGGCTCTCATGGGAAGCCACAGGCCACCTCTGCCAGGCAGCAGAAGGACCTGATGTCCTATTTTGTTCTTGGGCTGTGCATGGAAAAGCCATTATTGCCCCAGGAGAAAGGGTAGCAGGGGTTACTTACAGTCAGACCAGGATCTCCTGGTGGGCCAGGGGTCCCCTGTAAGAAGAGCACAGGGATTTCAGGCACAGTTTTCCCAAGAGTTCTTTTTCTGTGAACTAGATGTCAGAGCCATCAAAAATGTGGCTTTTTGCAGAAGGGGAAGGAGAAGGGGAGAAGGCCCACTGTGAGCCAGTGGACACATCTGGCAGCGGTGTCCTCTCCCAACAGCATCTGCTCAGACACAATGCCATGGGACTGTACCTCAGGGCCCACTTCACCAGGTGGACCACGCTGTCCAGGCTCTCCTCCTGGGCCAGGATCACCCTGGGGAAGAAGTAAAGAAGAGCCAAATATTTCCTGGGCAATGTTAGTAATGCAGCCCCCTGGTGTTCAGGGCCCCTCCTGACCCCCTGGTTAGCACCAGCCCTGCTGAGCACAGTCACCAGCCTGCTACACCTGAGCTTGGGGACAGGGACCAGGCAGACAGTGGCAGTGTCATCCTCAGCATACAGGGCAGCAATGTGGGAGGGAGACACTGACCCTGGGGCAGCATAGGGAATCTGCTTACCGGCTCCCCCTTCTCTCCTTTGGTCCCTTGTACTCCTTTTGGTCCAAGCTCACCTCTTCCTCCCTGCTCGATGGAAGGAGAAACAGATCCGGCATGGAGCACATCTGGATGTGCTCAGGCAGAGGCTCTGCTGCATCACAAACACATGCCTGCCTGGCCTGGGAGAGCATCCTCTAAAACAGCAGCTCAGAGCACAGTAAACAGTGTTTATACAGGCATTAACCAGAAAAAAAAAAAAACCACCAAAAAAAAAAACCCAAAATAGAAGCTCTGCAACACATTTTTCATATGATTTCAAAAGGAGATGTACTTGGGAGATATAATCAGGCTCCAGCTGCAGGGAACACCCAGGGCAGCTGCTAGCAGATCTGGCTCCTTAGCCAATTACCCAGGGGGCTGGGAGACAACTCCATGGCATTCCAGTCAGTACAAAAAACCAGATGATCGAGACAAGCACACTCACCTTGGGCCCTGGCTGCCCCTTCTCACCTTTGTCACCCTGCAAAAGGAGAGGAGGAAGAGGTTAGCAGCTGTCCAGGACTGGCCCCACATGGTGCACCAGTACACCCAAAGATTGCAGTGAGGGGCAAAAAGCTGAAGAGCAGTTGTAGCTTCAGGCTGATGCATGAGAGACCATCACCATGACTGGAACTGGGGTCCCCAGCACCTGATGGACTGTGACCAGGTTCAGTCCTGGTATTGAACCCCCTTCCTCCTTCACAGGCTCCACACATCTGTGACCCTGAGCATTTTTCTTCCTCCTTCCCTGTTTTCTCAGTCTGTTCAGATCCAACAGCAACATCCACTCAAACAGATCTCCTCACGTGCTGGATGAAGATTATGTACCTGAGGTCCTCTGGGTCCAGGGTAGCTAAAGCCAGGCCTGCCTCTGTCACCCTTTGGTAAAAAAAAAAAAAAAAAAAAAAAAAAAAAGACTTGTGAGGTACCAAACCTGGCCCTTCTGACCTGCTTCTGTCTGTGACAGTTACAGCCATTTTCATCTTCTCTGGGTGTGAGACACCACCAGGAGCCAAGGCTTCTGCAGCTGGCCATGAAGCACTGGGAATAGCTTTGCAGAGCAAGGATTTGGAGGGTCTTGGGGATGTCACATGCCAGGGATGCCCCTGAGTTTGCTCTGAGTGAGGAGTGTAATCAGAGCTCCTTGGTCAGAGAAAGGCCTACATCTCTGCCCCATAGGGAGGCTCAGGTCTGATTCTGTTTATGAGGCACACAAGTTTCTGCTGTGAAAACTGCCTACTTTTTTTTTTAATAATAAATAAGTAAATAAGCCTTTCCAAATGTAGAGGTTTATTCATGAGCTTTACCTTTGGTCCTGGTGGTCCAGCATCACCTCTTGGGCCCAAGTCACCAGGATCCCCACGTGATCCCTGCAGGACAGATTTAGGGAGAAGGCAGGAAGTGAGTGAGGGTGTTCCCTGCTGCCCCTTGGCACACAAGGGACTGTGCTGGAGAAACCAGCTCTCAAGATGATGCTGCAGGACCATCTCTCTTGCTGGTGAATTTACTGTGGCGGTGACTGTCTCAGCAGTGGGGCTCCCATGTCCTGTAGAACCACCTGGATGTCACAGCACTACTGCCACAGTGGCACGATGGACTAAGCACAGACCCAGGACAAATAGGTGCTTGTGGAGTCCCATCCTCTTTCTCCCCAGGGACCCACCCGCTCCAGAGATCCCTTCCACATTGTCATGGTCGATTTTGGAGCCTCCCCAAGAGAAGGTTGTGCAGGTTCTCCTTGGGAGGGACAGTGCAGGCAGCTTGTGTCAGCAGGGCAAATTCTCACCACAGAAGGAGAGCATGGTCACACACATGCCCTAATGTGACTTACTATCCTGCCTGGCTCTCCCACAGCACCTGAAGGGCCTCGGGGTCCTGGTAGTCCTTGTTCTCCCTGCACAGCAAAGAAAGATAGAAGAACACACAGTGCATGAGGAGGAAAGCCAGGCAAGCTGCCCTGGATGGCACCACTGCTCCCCCTTCCTCCTGGCTGTCACCAAGCCTTGCTCCATGCTTACCCTGGCTCCTTTGTTTCCAACCTCACCAGGCAGACCACGATTACCCTCTGGACCAGGATCTCCCTGTGAGAAGGGAAAGATATTCCTGGTCAGGGATGTCTCCAATGCTATCTGTGTGCATAGCAGTGCTTCATGATGCCCTTCTCAAACCTGGTGTTTCTTGGTTTGAAACAATGTCAGGGCAGTATGCCCTCTGAAAGTGTCTCTCAACCTTGAGGTTTGCTGCTCTTCATCCCCTCTCTGGACCAAACCCTGGAGGAGGAGGCTGTACCTGGTGCCAGTAGCACAGTGGGAGCACAGCACAGTGGGATCTGCATTCCCAGCTCTGGTGCTGCACAGATGCTGAATGGACACTGCGTGGCTGGGCCGTAGCACATCACACACTCCCCAGTCCTATACATTTGGGGCTTATTTGCAATAATCTGGGCAGTTACTTCACTCACCCTTTCTCCTATGCCTCCGGGAGTGCCTTTGCTGCCTTTTGTCCCTGGATCTCCACGTCGACCCTTGGCAGACACAGAAGTCACATGAATGGGGTGAAATGGGGTGAAAGGGTGGATGTCACCTGGGCAGTGACCCTTGGCTGCCCTCCCTCCTCCCTCTGAGATGTACACCTGCCTGCTAAGCAAGTGGATTCCCAGCAGCAGGGGAGCAGGGATGCCCATGCTTCCTTTTGGGAAGCAGCAGCCAGGTGTGTTTCACCACAGTGACCACAAACATACCTGGTTCATTCCCTCAGGGTTAAAGACTATTATTTCTTTCCAGCTCATCCACTGGATCTTGCACAAGGGGACAGGCTGGCTGGGTTCTGGCCCCTTGGTGCTGGTAGAGCTGTGCCAGGAATCATCCTCTCCAACCCACTCCCCGAAATTTGCAGTGCCCCATCATATTAACCTGGGTCTGTGTGACACCACTGATATGTGACATTGTCCTTTTCACAGAGCTCTGCCATAATGACCACCATATCCTGACTCTTTGAGATCCTTCAAGGAGCCAGAGGTTTGGGGAACTTGCCAGAGTACAACCAAAGTGTCCCTGAGCATCCACAGAGGCCAGGGCTGTGTGGTTATGTGGGAACACAGGATGCTTCTCTAAGGTGAATGGTTAACATCAAGCTTAGGATTATGGGAGTTCTTCTCTGTGACGATGGGAGAGACAAGATGATCAGCATCTGCACATTTTTTGGGACGCACAAAGCAGGACAGGGGAGTTTCTCAGCACTCATCCATTAAACTGCCTCAGGTTCCTGCAGTGTGCCCAATGTCCAGGGATCTAGTCAGCCACTTACAGCCTCTCCTTTGGGTCCAGGAGGTCCGACTTCACCTTTCCTTCCCTTGGCTCCAGCAGGCCCTTGAGCTCCAGGGTTGCCTGGAAGTCCCTTGCAGAAGAAATACAGTTTGTTGGAAGAGAGGTCAAGGTGTCCACACAGCTCCCATTTTTATCCCGTGTCAAGCAGTCCTCCTCGAGCAGAAATGTGATTGAGCACCTGATTCTGCTTCCACACACCCAGCATGCCCACATGACGTGAGCAGGGGGTCCAGCCTTGGAGCAGAGACAGGCTTGTCAACTGTTCCTTACAGCATCTCTCCAGTCCTGCTCAAAGCCAGAGGGGCTGTGGCTGCCCCATCCCTGGAAGTGTTCCAGGCCAGGCTGGACAGGACTTGGAGCAACCTGGGCTAGTGGAAGGTGTCCCTGCCCATGGCAGGGGGTGGGACTGGATGAGCTTTAATGTCCCTTGCAGCCCAAACCATTCTGTGATTTTATGAACAGACGACAGTAAAACCCTGGAGACATTTGAATGCGGCATGAACCTACCGGGCTTCCTTTTTCTCCTGGGGGCCCCAGGGGTCCACTGCGACCAGGCCGGCCAGGATCCCCCTGAAAGAGCCAGAGAGCCAATGGTCATTGCCTGCCTCGCCAGCACACTGTACCACAAGCAGCTCAAGGAGCAAAGCCAGCAAGGCCCTTCCCTCACTGCCTGTGCCTGGTGATGAAATCCAGACCCCAAAGCCTATGAGCTCCATAAGCAGTAAAGGATTTAGGATATATATATATATATATATAAATGCGGGGAATAGTGTTTAGCTGTCCCCACTGGCTGCCACACCCTGCTATCTGTCCAGAGCACTTGTACCTTTATGCCTGCATCTCCTCTTTCTCCTTGGTCTCCTGCATCTCCTGGGTAGCCATCAGGGCCCTGGGGAAGGAAATGACAAAGAACCACACACTTCACATTGGGAACACTTCCATGCAGAATAAATCAAATAAAACTTTCTAATCAAATAACATTTCTAAGCCACTGCTTAGAAAGTTGCTCTGGAGGCTAAAGTCATTTTTGCTTGTTGCTAATGTTCATGAAAGGGGCAATTCCTCCTCCCTATGTGGAGGGAAGGGACACTGGGGGCTCCCAGCTTGCTTGTCCATGGAAAGGAGGCACAGAAAAATCAAACCATGGTCCCCATTCCAGGGATCCCAGGTGTGGGATCAGATTATACAGCCAGTAGGAAAATGGGTCAGTAACCTCTCGTTGGCAGCTCTTCTACCTATGTACCACTCAGCAGCTACATAACTGATGTGCTGGCAAAAGAGTAAAGCATTCCTACCTTGTCACCAGGGTCACCCTTGCATCCTGGTGGTCCAATTCTCCCCAGCCTGCCCTGGAGAGATTTCATTCAAAAGGAAAAGACTGAGAAATTATAGGTGGCTGAAGGGAAAACACAGCTTTTCTTGCTCACATTAATAATGATAATAATGTTAGCATCATCCGCTGACCTTATCTGTCAACAGCTAGAGAATAAATAGAAAGTGTATTCCTTGAATATGGAGAAAAGTGGAGAAGAAGAAAGCAGACTAAAGGAAATCAAGCAGGCTCATCCCATGAGTGTATCCTGAGAGATGGGAATGTCCCTTGAGGCTGGATTTGGCGGTCACTCATGTTCAGGGTTGTGCTGCTCCTCTCTCATGCCTCTCCCATCAGAGCAGCCTAGGTGTGCAGCAACCACTGTGCCTGACAGACACCCTGAGAGAAGGGACTGCCTCACCCTGTGTCCCAAAACAGCTCTGTCACTGAGACAGTGCAGTGCTGAGTGTGCTGAGACAGCTCTGGGACAGAGGCTGGGGGGAAGCTGAAGGGCTTTAGTGTTTTAGAGTGGGGAGGAGTGAAGGATGCTTTAGACCTTCAGCAGCGCTTGAGGAGTGGGAAGAACTGTTATTACCCATGGATACACTGGGGGCTGGGTATAGGAAACTGTGCAAAGCCAGGATGTGCTGGCCAGTCCCCCCACAGCCAGGGACTTTGCTGTGAGACCTCTGAACTTGTCTTTAGAGCTTTAATAATAAATACAAGCTGTGGTTTAGAGATGAAGTGACAAACTGCCCTGAAAACCAAATTTGTGTGAAGCTTTCTGTGTCAGTGTCCTGTAGGGTTCACTAACAATCAGGATAAGGTATCTACACCCAAATTATCTGGCCTTATCACCTTCTCAGCAGGAGCACAGATTGGGTCACACATCCACATCCTGCAGAGAGCTTGCTGACCAAGGGATGACATTTAATGGCATGGAGCTGTGGGGGGGATTTAGGCTGGATATTAGGAAAAGGTCCTTCCCCCAGAGGGTGGTGGGGCACTGGACAGGCTCCCCAGGGAAGTGATCACATCCCCAGTCCTGCCACAGCTCAAGGAGAGTTTGGACAACTCTCTCAGGCACAGAGTGGGATTGTTGGGGTGTCCTGTGTGAATTGGACTTGATCTTTGTGTGTCCCTTCCAACTCAGCATATTCTGACATTCATTCCTGTGACCTGAATTACTTCATGCATTTCTACAGGACACGCAGAATAATGTACAGATAAGTTCACAGGAACATCAGCTGGAACAGAAAGCCAGCATGTGGGAGAGAAGAAACTAAACAGCCTGAGGGGATGAGCGAGGGTAAAGAAACAGAACAGTGGCAGCAACATTACAGGGTGCTCCCAGTGCTCCCAGTTACCTTCTGTCCATCTGTGCCATTCCTTCCTGCCAAGCCAGGGGCACCCTTGGATCATGGGAAAAAAAAAAAAAAAAAAAAAAAAAAGAAGAAGAGGGACCTGTTAACACACAGTCCAAGGGTTTGGGAGCTGTAAATAAGTGCAAGTTAGAAAATGTTCTTTCTTACCCTCCGTCCGTCAGATCCAATTTCTCCCTGGGAGAAGAAGAGGACAGGAAGTCAGACACTGCCTGCATCCCCCACCACCCCACCTCCCCCTTCAGTCTCCACCCCCACCACCTGCCTCTCGCCCTCCATTCATATCCTAAACCCATTCCCACTTCACCAGACCGTGATCAAAGCCTGAAGGAGGAGACAGGCTTTGCGGATGCCCTTGGAAATTCCTCCCCAGGCCCACAATTACACGTTAATAGAGTTGCTATCCTTCCCCATCACAGCTAATCTCTCCTCTGTGCATCAGAAAGGAGCGTGGTCCCTGCCAAATGCCAGACTGCCATTCCATCTCTTCTTTCTCACCTTCTCTCCTTTCAGCCCTGGGACACCCTGGACAAAGGAAAAAAAACCAAATCCCTGTGTTAGTGCCTGGGCAGTCAGCAGGAGCTGAGCGAAGAGGTCTGGGATGGGAAATGGGCAGGTGTGAGGGAGAAGCAAAGTTTCCCTTGCTTTACCAAAAATCAGGGAATGCAAAGAGCTCAGCCATCAGCTATGTGATTCTTACCTTGGGACCAGGGTATCCAATCGGACCTTCAATACCTGGGTCGCCCTTTGGGGAGGAAGGCACGGAGAGTTAGCTTGAGGTCATCAGAGATGTAGCAAACTGAAGGGAGGAATTTCCACAACTCACCTGTCGTCCCTTCAGCCCCGGGGAACCTGGCTCACCCATGTTCCCCTTTGCACCCTAAGGAAAGGAAAAACCCAATGTAAGTCCAGGCTTGGTGCTGACTGAGAAAATGGCAGTTTCTAGGAGATCAGAGCACATAGAGCTGGAGCAGGAGAGTGGGATATCCTTGCGCATGTGAGAGCTCTGCTCTGAGAGTGGGGAACTCAGTGACAACTGCTGCCTCAGTCCTGGTGTCCTCAGGTGATCCAGTGTCTCTCTGCAAGGCTAACAGTGCATCAGCCTCGGCACAGACATGGGCACACTAGTGTTGGCTGTGTCTCCAAGGGCCAAGACAGATGCTGGGGGATATTTCCCAGCTGAGTGCTACCTGAGAAGGCAGCTGAGGTGATGTGAGGTGAGGTCTAGGGCATCCTGCAGTGGCTGCAGCAGGCAGGGACATTATTACCTTTCCCACAGCTAAGTGTCTTTCCCACTTACCTTCTGCCCTCGGTATCCCTTGGGACCAGGTGGCCCTGCAATCTCCAGGCAGCTCATCTTGTAGCACTGAAATACAAGAAATTAAACTGAGGTACTGATAGTGTGCATCCCAAACTCAGCTCAGCTCTGCACCCACAGCTATCCAGCATTCCTCTCCCCATCAACTCAGGGCTAAAATCTATTGGATCAGGGCTGAAGCAGCAACAAGCACACAAAGAAGTGCTGCACATAAATTAAGAGTGGAAAGTTGCCATGAGCATGTTCATTATAGCTTGGCTCTGGGCCCAGACTGGAAGAACAAGACTGCCAAGTATTAGAGGTGGTGGGGGCTTGTTCATCTGCGGTCATCATGGGACTGGCATGTTCTTTTGAGCACCTCCTGCACAACCTCTGTGTGCCAAACCCTGCCCCTGTGGTACCAGCAGGGCAGGAGCTTCAGCAGGGGCACTATTTATGTAATGTGTCTCCAAAGTGAAGACATGAGTCTATTCCATAGACCAGAACCCACTGCAGGTGAGGGGGAGGCAGGGAATGAGTCCAGTGTGCCATTACAACACCCGGATAAGGGAATGTGTTTCTGGACTCTGCAGGTGGGCAGGGACCCATCCCATGCAGGTCCATGCTGTTCTGGGGTGTGAGTTGGTGTGCTCCAACTGGGGCAAATTAAACCTGTCATGTGGCAAAGACACAGAGATGAAGCTCACTCACCTCACCGTAGGCTTCGTGTTTCTGCAAAGGAGAGAACAGGAGGAAGAAGATCAGTTAAGGTGCTCAGTCCCACGGGGGAGACAGCAGCTCACCCTTGGAGGGAGTGTGGTGGTAAGGGAGAGGAGGTGGTAAAGATCCCCTGGCTGTAAAGATGCCCTCTGGAGAGCCCCTGATTAACAGTGCCTCACAGCTGGAGTCTCAAGGACAATGCTGATGATGAGCACATGTCTCAGCACGGCACACACTTCCACATGCTTCTGGATGGGGAGCAAGCTGGGGTATATGGCCTCGTCTTCAGCAAGAGCCAGGACTAGGGTGGCAGCCTGCCCAGACATGCTGGGAAACGGAGACACAAACCAAGGCATCCTGGCTAACTACCAGGAAAAAAGCTGCACTTTCCCTACAAAAGGTTATCTTCAAAAGCCAACAGAAGGGAAGCATCCCCGATCTGTGAACTGCTCCTCTTGTGCCCCCTGTTGCCCTCCTTGCACCTACCATAGCCTGGATGATCCTGTCGATGGTGTTGACATCGATCTCCAGGGTGTCTCTCTGAGTGATGGCGTAGTTGTTGCGGTACAGCTCGTGTGGCAAGTTGGCGATTTCCCGCAGACCCTGCTCATACACCTTCTCGCTGGGGGCCACCGCAAACAGCTTGATGCCCATGTCTCGTGCCCTCTCAGCCTGCATCTTCATCCCCCCACAGGGGCTGCCTGTTACATGGCCATCGGTGATGACCACCGCGAAGTTCACGCCGTTGGCCATCTGGGTCTGGATCTGTTGGGTCATGTTGGAGATTGCACAGTCTGTGAAGGTGCCCCGGCCCAGGTAATTAATGGCAGACAGCCTGGGCAGGTAAATGTCTTTGCTGCTTGTCAAAGGGCTGTAAATTTCTACCACGTCTGAGTAATGGAGCCCACCAAACTGCCAGGTGATGTAGACTTGATTCTGGTAGAGCTCGCTCTCCAGTTTATCGATGAACATGGGGATGAAGCGCTTTATTTGGTCCACGAGGCTCTGGATGGGCACAGTCTGCAGAGCCACACTCTCCGAGGTGTCAATGATGAAGTAGACATTGATGGGGCAGTTCCTCTTTTCTGCATGGGAACATTTATTCAGACCATGTCAGAGCACTTCATGCACCCCCTTTGCTGTCCCCCAGACACTTGGACCAAGTGTGATGCTGGGAAATGCACAGGTCCCACCTAGCTCTAGAAGTGACATTTGTGTTTGAGTCAGATGGTTCCCCAGTCACCAGGACTTCTAAGATCTGCTATAGAATCACAGAATAATTAAGGTTGGAAAAGACATCTAAGATTATCAAGTCCAACCATGAATCCAGCACTGCTGAGTACTAAATCAATCTTGAAAATCCTGCTTTTTTGGTAAGAGTCTGGCTGGACCCGTAAATCCCCTCTGCAGTGTAACTGAAAAATGAGGAAATCACCAGATTTAAAGTGAACGATTTTCTGGCATCAGATAGAGAGCTGACTGCTGGCGACTGACTGGTGATTGTTACTGCATCTGCTGGGAGAGACCACCACTGGCAGACCCCAGCTCTTTCCATCTCTAGCTCTCAGCACACCAAAGCAAACATGGAATGTGATTTTGGGTGAAGGACGGTGTTCCCCACAGATGGATTGTTACCACAGGAGTGCAAAGGGCCAGGGGAGGTGGAATGTCCCAGTATCAGTTCCTGGCAAGAAGGTTCTACAACTGAGCATTGTTTTTGTTAAAATTGCTGCCCACTAAGTGACCCAAATTATTTGGTTAATACCTGCACAGGAGGTAGGACTGACATCTCCACCATCCACATCAAGCTGAACGGCATGGAGAGGAACTAGAGCCACACAAAGGAGAGTGGGAAACAAGGCTTGTCTAAACATCTCAGCACCCCCTCAGGATAATCAGATGCCTGTGGAAAAACACAGGTTACATGTTAAACATGATGCACAATCTCCTGACTCTGCTGGCATGACACAAAGCCAGCCTATGCTCCCTGTAAATGCTCCCTTTCACTCCCATGGAGTGAAAGGACAAATTAAAAATATCTTGAAGAAATGCACATCTTCAGTGTTCAACCCATCACCATGCCTCCAAGGCCCAGCTGCATGTGGGAGTTTATTTCATGTAGGGTTATGACAACTTAAAGCAGCAGAAGAGTTAGAGATCTGGTCTGAGAAATTCTTAGGAATGTATGGAAGTGTTGAAAGGTACATGGGATTCGAAAGGATATTCTCAGGCAACATTCAAGCAACACTTGTCATCATCGTGGAATATGGAGGAAGGGGAGATGCTCACCTTTTCTTCTAGAGGACCCCAGAACCAGCCAACATGGCCCTGTGGTGGCCCAGAGATGCTTCTCTGCACGGCAGCCAACTCAACACTAACCAGTAAGGGGCATGTGGGATGTCTGTTATGAAGAAAAGACCTGAATCCAGTCCAAAAAGACAGTTTCTTTCTTGAATGTTTCGGGGTTTTTTTGGGTAACCTTTGGAAGAGTCCAAGGCTTGGAGGGACACTGAGCATGCATTTGGTGGCAATGGCAATGCAGGGGGAGGGCGAGCGAGCAATGCAGCTGAGTTCTGCCACAGCTGACTGAGGAACAGCATTACTCAAGAATACAGGCAACTCAGCCCTCCTTGGCTTCCCTTGAGACCTCTCCCCACGTGGTGCCCTAGCTCTTGCCTGGCGGGACATGTCCCCTTCCAGTTTATAGTGCCAGCTGCAATGCACCACAGGCTTCTGCAAACTGGTTTATGCTGGAAAGGTAGATGTCAGTGCTGCTGAGACCCTGCAACAGTGACAGCCCTCCTCCACATTAGGGCTTGTGCTTATGAAAGAATTTGGATTCTTCAGTCTAGAAGAGGAAAGGCTCTGGGGTGACCTTACAGCACTGGCTGGTACCAAAAGGGTCAACAAGAGAGCTGGAGAGGGACTTTGGATAAGAGCCTGGAGTGATAGGACAAGGGGGAATGTCTTCCCATTGCCAGAGGGCAGGGTTATGTGGTGTATTGGGAAGAAGTTGTTCCCTGTGACGGTGGGGAGGCCCTGGCACAGGTTGCCAAGAGAAGCTGTGGCTGCCTCATCCCTGAAAGTCTCCAAGGCCAGATTGGATGGGGCTTGGGGAAACCTGGTTTAGTGGAAGGTGCCCCTGCCCATGGCAGGGAATGGGATGGGATGGGATGGGATGGTATTTCAGGTCCCTTCCAACCCAAACCATTCTACGATTCTGTGACATCCTGCATAAGTCAGTGTGGCTAAACTTCCATTGTGCTGCAGAGAATAAAAGTGGTATGGCAGGGATAAAACACTTTCATGCTAAACGGGTGTTTTAGTTAAGATCAAGATTTCACCTCTCTAAGCCTACTGCAGGCTTTCCTTGTTTTGATTGCCCTTCTTAAAACAGAGCTGCAGGAGATCCTGATCTTTTGTAGGACACAACAGCTTTGAGCCTTCAGACAGCACCATTTTAAAGCCAGCCTTTAGCTGAGGAAGATGGAGACAACTTTTGGAGAGGCTGGGAGCACTGAGGGCTTTGGCCAAGTGTCTGACTCATCACTGCATGCTGAGTTTAACCACTTCCCTCTCTCCCTCCTTCTTTCCCTCTCTGTGTGTGGGTGGGAAGGCACTGCAGAGCAGAGCAGTTGTCCTGCACAGGCAATCAGGGCCAGCTCTGGCACAGGACAGCTCCTGCCCAGAGCCCCTGGGGCCTGGGACTGGGTCAGTGAAGCATCACAGCCTTGGACTCTCCATGAGCAGAACAACGAGGCAGGAAAGCACTCCTGAAAACACAAGACATAACTCACTTCCCAGGGGTCCTCTTGCACCACCTCCTCTATCCCACTCTGCACCCTGAGCTCTGTTAGTCTCCTGCTCTCCCAGCTTCCCACCTGGTATTAACCCCCCTGGATACATGGTGGGGGCTGTTGGGAGCTCCAGTACGCACCTCAGGGGCATCCAAGGCCGGGGTGGGTGATGCTGCCCATTTTGTCATCCTCAGAGCACCATCAGCTGTTGTGATGCTCTTGCAAACCCCATAACATTTGATATTTGACTTAAAGTCCCACCTGCCACTGAAAGATGCTGAGATGGAAACCTCAGATTTCACCAGTATTTTAGACTAACTGTTTTCTGTATGTTGAAAGAAATTTTTGAACACAGTTCCAAAAACTAATGCAAAGAGCAAATTGGGAGCTGACTCATAATGCCTGAACACTTGGGTCTGCCCATCCTGTTCTTCCTTGACTTTTCTCTCTGCCAGAGCAGGACCTTTGTTCCTATGAGGCCTTCTCTCAGTATTTGTATTTCTGAGTGTATCACCTCTTTCACCCTGCACACAAGGGAAAAACAATAGGGAATCTCAAGCAGTGGATCCTCTGAAAAATTATTGAGGGCACTGTCTTGCACCATTCTCCCCGAATGAGGGTCTGTGCTCTTACCTCAGGTGCAGAGAAATGCATGGTCTTTGCTGGTCCCACACTGAGATCCCAGGTGACCTGGCCGTTATGCACATAACTGAAAATATATGGATTTATCTAGACAGAGCCCTGCAAAAGAGTGGCCTCGCAGGAGGACCCAAGTTCTCTGCTTGCTTCTCTTCCAACATGAGCAACTGAACCAAAAGTGATATTATGGCAAACAATTCACTTGAAGTGGCTCAAATGTGCAAATTATATCTGGTTATTTTTGCTCTCATATCTTAGTGCAAATCCCAAGGACTACTTTGAGCAGATCCCAGTGCAGTGGAAATGTCACCTCATGTACCTGGCTAGGCAGAGCCATGGTCTGCTTTATCCTATACATTGATATTCCTGCAGTTCCCCCTGGTGCACTGTGTTTGTCTCCTCCAACACCAGAACACCCATTGTAACGACCAAACTGTTCCCCAAATTCCCAAAAATTGAGATGCTCTGCTGTCTAAATTAACACCGCCTTCAAGGAACTTATCTAAAGCCACATAAATTTAAACCCACACAAATTGCATTCCTCTCAAGAAAGGAGAGTTATGCTGGCTGTGCTAAAATATTCAGAATAAAGTTTGAAGCCTCCCTGCTGCTCAGTCTCAGCATTTTCCATAGCCATGCCCAGCATGCAATGCCTGTGGTGTCACGCACTTGTGCCTGCAGCATTTTCTCCACTCAGATGCTTGATAAATGAAACTAGAAAAGAAAAATATGTCCCATTTGGAACAAAACTCTTTTAAATGCACCTCCTCTTCCTTCTCGTTTGTGTGCCTGTGGTTTACACGCTGCACAAGGAGGGAATTGCAGTGCTGGTTGCAGCCACTACACAAACTTGCCTTGTAATTTTCATCCCTGGGCAGAGCACCCAGGGGAGAGGTTTCAGCTACAGACTTCAGATATTCTCCAGGTATTGCATATAATTATCCAGGGATATCAGCCAGGGAAAGCCTGGTCTGCAGGAAGGCTGAGGGGAGCAAACCTCTGCCACCAAGTGCAATGAAGTCCCAGGGATTCCTAAATGTGCTGCTGCCTCCCAAAACAGACGAGCTTGTGCTGATGTAATTCAGCAAAAATAGGAGACAGGGACCACAGGTGAGTCTAAATCATATCTTCTGAAATCCCAAAACTGAAGTGGAAATCACACAGCAGAGCAGTTCTCTGCCCTGCTCCTATCACTTCACTGTTACTGCTGAACTAACCCACCCCCTTCAACTGAGGGATTTTCTATATCTGTGGCCCTGGCAGTTTGTGGCCCACACTACTTACACCTGGAAAAAACCCCCCAAAACCTTGGGAAAACACCCAAACTAGCCAAGACCTGAAAGTGAAGGAAAAATTTAGATTCTCTTATAACAGTTACTGTCTAAATGTGAAATAGGCACCTTGCTGGAAAGCCAGTAAGCAGCAGCAGGCACAGGCTGAAATTTCAGACGGATTTATGTTATTCCCTGCTGGAGCTTCTCCAGTAAGTAGCCACAGAACCCCTGTACTCGGAGTGAAAAAGTCTGCCTACCTGGAAAATTAGGTCATCAAAACTTCGCCCCCAAATCCCTCTGCAAGGTGAGGAAAAAGGGCTCTGCGGAGTGGCCGGTGTCAGGACGGCTCCCGCATCCCCGGCTGGAGGGTGGCTCCGGCCTCTGGGCGCTGGGATGTGCGGGATGAGTGACCGGGAGGAGCAGCGCAGGCGTCTCCAGCCCAGTCCCGCTATTCCCCGGCCGCCTGGAACTGCCCTCTGAGTTCCTCCTCCTCCGGAATCGGCGCTCTCGTTTGCAGTAGCTCCGGACATCCACGGAGAGTCACTGTGGGTCTACCGAGGCCTGGCAGGGTCCCCTCCCCTCCGCTCCCACGCGGCTCGGGGTGGGCTGGGTCGAGGTTGTCCCTTCTGGAGCTGAAGGCATCTTTGTTTGACGCGAAGTGGAAGTCTCATTTTTCCATGATGAGAGGCCCTTTTTCGGCGTTGGCATTGCTGCCCCGCATCTTTATTTATACCATCAAATAGTCTTTCTCTTTCTTCCCCCCTGCTGTCCTGCTCCTCTTTCCGTCGTTGTAACGTGTCCTGAGTGGAACAAATGAAAACAAGAACATTTCAAAAAAGAGCAGCTTGCCCAGAATAGTGGAATCATTGCCCTTGCAAATATGCAAGTCTTCCTCAGAGCCAGCCAAGACTGAGTATTACCAGTTTCTGTTAATTAATTTCTGGATTTGGGTTCATGGAATCATGGAGTATCCTGAGTTGGAAGGGGCTCACAAGGATCATTGAATCCAGAACCTGGCCCTACACAGAACAGCACCAAAAATCATACCATGTGCCTGAAAGCATTGTCCAAACACTCCTTGAGCTCAAGGACTTTGTTGCTGTAGTATTTTTTTAATTACTTTTAAATTCACAAGGTATTTTTAGCTCTGCTAAATGAAAAATAAGCACAAATGTCTGAACAAAAAGTATGGAGAACAGCAATGACTTTCAGGAACACAGGCTGTTGTTCCTTGACCCATAATTTTGTTTTGAAGAGCAAAGGAAGGATTTTGTGAGGCTGTTGCTTTCTAGGGACCCTCCTGAAACTCTGAATGGGTTGGTCCCTTTTCTTCTGGAGTTTCTTTAGTGGAGAGGAGGGATCCAGCTTTTGCTGACAGTGATTTACCAGACAGCACCTGAGATGTCTGAGCAAACCATCCACCTGCCAGTGATCCAGTGCCTATGTCACATTCCAGGCCATTTGTTTTTCCTGCTTTGCTGCTGTGTCCAAGCTCTGTTATGTCCATGGGTACCTGTCAATGCTGCTTCTAATCCATTCAATGCAGCTGTTTCTAAGTGAACCTACCCCCGAAGAAACTGTTTCTCCAGCAAGAAGCCTTATCACAAACAGCTGGACAGCACATCTGTCCCTTGCAGTGCTGGTGGATGCTTGGAGAGGAGCAGACCACAGACGCACACCTCCCCATCTTCTTTTCCTCCTCCCAGGCTAGCAAGTCTTGTCTTTTTACTGAAATTTCTTGACCATAGGACCTGCTTTTAATTTTCTACGTGTGCATCTTGAATTTTCTCATGTCAAATCAATACCTTTCCTTGCAACTTGATATGACAAAATGCCTTGTCCCTGAGAGGATTTCTGTATATTTTACAGAACAGCTCCCTGCTGTACACCGTCCCTCAATAAAAAAGGCAATCTTGGTATTTTTCACCTGCCTATATATTCATTTGCATGACATTTGTAGGAATATTGTCATCTTCACAGCTCTGTCATAGATGGGCACACCTGGCAAGTTCTTGTCTTAAGTTGGGGCAGTCTGACACACAAGCACATTAAAGTGGTGGAAAATGGGACAAAATAACCTCAAAACATCCTGCTGCCTTTTTTTGTGTGTGTGTGTGTGGGGGGGGGGTTGTGTGGGGGATTTGTGAGGGTTTTTTGTTTGTTCGTTTGGTTTTTTGTTTGTGGGGTGGGATTTTTTGTCTGTTTTTTGGGGTTTTTTTTTAGAGTTTAGAGAACATTAGTTCTTTTAGAACTGATGTTAAAGGCCTGAACTAGTTTTCTGTAATTGAGAGTTTTTTTCCTTAAGAATGGGCTGAGGACATAGGAAGCTCCGAAGGGAAATGGGTGTGGTTTCTTTAGCTCCTTTTCCTAATCCTCAAATAAATTTCCCTTCTTTTTTCCTCTTTTTAGTGGAACTGCAGATTTCATGGAAAGATATTTTGTAGAGAATGTGCATGGATATGAATCAGATACCTTCTATGTTGGACTTGGTGACCTTGGAATCCTTTTCCAGTCTTAATGATTCTATGATTCTATCTGACTTGCAAATTATTATTGCACCTCACAGAGCACACTGTACTGAACAGGTACTGAGTATTCCACTATATTTAAAATGGAGAGAGAAAAAATTGAAGAAGATGAAGGGTAGAAAGAAAGACAAAACTTGCTTATCTGCCCTCGTCTGCAACTGACTCTATAGAATTGGAAGTAAGGCACGGATGGCTACTATTTCATTTACATCCCCTTGTAGACTGAAGTGTGTTTTATGGTTTGTTTAGTTGCTCCTTTATAAACTGTGTATCTGCTCCTTGTTCTTTTCCCTTTTTTTTCTGACTTGTAGCCCCCAATAACATGTGAACACCCCATTTCTAACATGTGTGTACACATGGTTCTCTGGAAAGCAGCTACTGTAGTGCCTTTGTGTCTGTCTGCAATTACAACCACCCTTCACGCCATTCTGATGTTATGCAGTGGTCTCCAAGGGTCTTGTTTTCTAACTGTGAGCAGAGAACAGAAAACTAGGCCAAAATTGTTAAGTGTTTATTGAGGACAAAGCATGCTGGTTTTCAACTCTTCATAAGTATGCAGCTGATATTCTCAGCAGTTTCACTGATGACAAACAGAAGGATGGATTTTTTGCTCTTTTGTAGTTGCCACTTTCTGAAATTCTTGCTTCCTATTCACAGAACCAAGGAATGATTTGGGTTGGAAAGGATCTTAAAGCTCATCCAGTTCCACCCCCAGCCTTGGCCAGGGACACCTTCCATTAGACAAAGTCACTCCAAGCCTTGTCCAGTCTGACCTTGGATGCTTCCAGGGTTGTGACTTTTGAGCTCAATTCATACAATGTGTTAGTATGCCCAACAGGCAAATCCCTGCCCTCTGAGGCTCAGGGCTGTAATTCTGCTCTTTGCCTTGCTGACCTCACTCACCCCCTGAAGTTCCCCAGTCCCTTCAGACAGGGCTACCTCCAGCCGTGTCAATTTTAGCCAGTTCTTCCCTGTGTCTGTGTAGTGGGTCGAAAAGATCATCTCTCCTGGTTGGTTCATTCATCAGGAACCTGCCTTCAAACCATTCCAGAAAGCTCTTGTGATGCTTGTGCCCATCCTGTGGCTCTAAGGATTTCTCCAAAAGCCTGAAGTACACTTCATCCACCTCCTCTTTTTCATCAGGTGGTCTCCAGCAGAATCCTACTACAACATCCCTGCTGGACCATCTTTCTAAAACAGACTTGGCTGACTCCAAGTAAGGCATCTCTGGCAGATCTTGCCCAGGAGAAGACATCTATTAAAGGTATATGTATATATATATAAAAGAAAATAAACTTATTTTTCTGGATTAACCCAGTTCATGCATTTGAGCAACAGCCCCCACTGAGCCTGACATGCCTGACATTCTCAAACTGTGGTAAGACAAGGCACAAAGGAGAATATTTCTGAAGAAAAAAGCAAATATTCATTTTATACCATATTTTAGCAGCATTTCCTGGGATTTAGGCCATTAAAGCCAACTGCCCCAGGATGTTTAGAGAGTGCTCATGAACACACCAGTACAATCTGAGGCTTTGCATAATTTTTCCTATTTTAATATCCCAGTGTTAACTTTTCAGCCCCCTGTGCTCTTCCAGTTCTTATTTACTTTGCACCCAGTTTTTATATACAGCTTTGTGTGCTAGCAAATTGTTGCTTGACATAAGGAAGGACTGTTTGGAGTTTCTAGAATTTTATTTTAAACAACCCCAAGGTTTTCCCAACCTACAGCACTTTTGAAGCTCTGCCAGGCACAGGTCGATATCTGTAGTCTTGTGTTTTTTCTAGACTAGACTAAGATAGAGCTCAAGATCCTTAGGGGGATGAAGATATCCCAGGGTCTCTGCACTGTGTAGATATAGTGGTGAGAAAGCCTGATTCTCTATGAGTTCTAATAATCTTCCTGAAATGGTTGTTTACACGCCACTAGTGTGGAGGCCCTTGCTCCAATATTTATCTCCTATCTGCTTAAGATTTCCCTTCTCAGAATGCATTGGAGGACACCAGCTTGAAGAAGCAGCAGGGATGCTCCTTTGCCAAGGTGCACAATTTCTTTTGCTCTTTGGAGTAATTAAGGCCATAATTATGAACTTATAAAATATTGTACCTTCAATTCCTCAGTCCAAGCTTATTGTCTAGAGCCAGCTTTTTCATGGTGGCTCAGCATCTTCTGGAGCTGAGCCACCATGATCCCTTCTGGAAGGGCAAGGTCCCAGAGCATTTCTGGGTCTAGTCACTACCATGGAGGGGATGGCAGTGCCATTTCAGGCATTTCAATGCCAGGGAAAGAGAGGGTGCCCAGGGTTCTCCCAGAAGTGTCAGGCAGCATCAGCACAAGGTCATTATGTGAACACAACAAGCAAATTATTTAGGTTTAGGATGGATATCAGGAAAAGGTTCTACCCTCAGAGGGTGCTGGGGCACTTCCCAGGCTCCTCAGGGAAGTGGTGCCAAGGCTGCCAGAACTCCAGGAGTGTTTAGACAACGCTCTCAGGGATGCACAGGATGTTGGGGTGTCCTGGGCAGGGCCAGGAGCTGAACTGAGTGAGGCGCTTCCTGCTCAGGGGATTCTTCAACTCTATGAAAAATGGGTGGACAGAGAACAGAGAGAGTGGGGAAAGGATAAGCTGAAACCCTTTCTCCCAGAATATTTCCCCTTTTACGAGTTTCCCAATCTGTGCTTTTTGATGCTTTCCCCTCTTGCAGCACATTTTTTCCAGGCAGCCAGTCTGGATGGTTGAGTCCCAAAACTTGTTCACTCACTGAGAACAACCTTTGCATAGTGAAGCAACTGCATTCCTGCTCCTTGGCAGGCAGGACCTTAGAGTGATGGCTGATGCCTCCGTGGCCTGGAGCACATGCTGGATAATCCCAAGATATCTCTGTGGAGATTTCAGGCCATCTGTAGTTTTGCAGCCCTGGGTGGGAGGGAAAAGAGTTAAAACACACAGTGTGTGTCTTTGGGGCTTCATGGTGCAATACAGCAAGAGCAGAAGGATCCAGCTGCATTTGTTTTGTTTTCTTGTCACCAGAGAAACGAGAAGGAAAAATTGCAGTGGTGTTTCCATGAAATTAAGGAAAAAAATCCCACATAGTTTATAGAGGAAACCTCATCCCCCTCCCTAGCTTTTTACTGGTGATGTTTCAAAAAAAAGTACATTTTTTAAACTTAGTCACATCCCATCCCACCCCACTCCACCCACGGTCCTTAACGCCGTGTACAGACCTAGGAAAGAAATTTCATTTTTCTTCCTATCTAAACATTTGCTGGAGCCTGGAGGTGCAGACTACAGCTCCCCCCGTGCTCCCCCCACCCCCGCCCCCGCCACTTTCGCCATGAAATGACTACTCTGGCTAAGGTTACAACTAAAATAGAGATTTTCTCTTTTACATTTCAGCTAACTGCATGAATAATATTCCCTCAAGACATACTCATTATATTGAACCATAAATCTATGGGGGACACTTTTGCAATGACTAATGAGTATAAATAGAAAGGAAAGGAATTAATTATTGCCTTATCCTGGGAAAAGAGGGGGCTGAAATGGAGCAGATAGGGGTAAAAAGGCCTTTTTTTCTGAATCTGGAGGTTATATCAGTGTGGGCTGCTGCGCTGGAAGAGGGCTGGCGCTGGTTTCAGTGATTTCCCTCAGGAGGCCGGGAGGGCAGCCTGGCAAGGCCTCTTGGGGTGGGGGGGGGGGGTCCTTAATTGAGCTGATTTATTTGAAATGCTAATCGTGTCTTTAATCCCAGCTTTGTCTCTGCGACTGCGATATTCTGGATATTCTGCCCTCGGGTCTTAAACAAAAAACTGTTTCCAACATTAGCCTTTGTACAGAGCTGAATCCTTGAGGCAGATTATGTCTAATTCCCATTTCAATGGGACTTGTAAAGAGGAATTAGAAAGGAAATGTAAAAAAAAAAATCTATCACTTAAACCAATGAGAGAGGTTTTGTTGGCTTTAGGGACCTGTTATTTAGGTCCTAAAAGAAAATCTGTTACTTCAATCTTGCAACTTGCTACTAAAGATGTTCATCAAGAGAAAGCATTAAACTGAGGTTTTTGAAAACCCAGAATCCTCTGGGAGGCTGAGGAATGAGCTCCTGCAGTGGTAGAGAGCTGTGCCTTGCTACTCTCTTCCATTCCCCCAAACTCTCTGTGCAATCCTGGTACAACAGATTCCATTGCTACCTCTTTCATGACCTCAGTATGGGGCCTAAGTTTTCAAGGTTAAATCTGCAATCATAATAATTTGCAAACTTGAAACCCCAACATTTTGCAGCTCATTCAAGTCTTGCTAACAGTGTATGCCACAGGCACGCATACAAAGGTGCCACAGAACTGTAGCGAGACCCCTGAAATCTGTGTCCACCTCAACCATCCACTCAGGAAGCCAAATGCCTACTTGTCTCCAGCCTTCCTTGGCCTGGCTTTATGTGCTGAGCCCTTCAGGACTTGCTTCTCTCCACCAAGGTGCAGGCTGTGGGAAGCTGCCCCATTCTGCAGACATCCCTGTTTGGGGAGGGTGGTGGGCAGCCTCCCAGCTGCTGTTCGTGGAGTTGCTGAGCTTTTCCACTGCGCCATGGCTGCTGCTCCTCACGTACTTGATGCTGATCCAGGGAACCGTGTGCAGCTCTTCTGCTCAGCTCCCGGGTCACGTACAGCAGGGTGTTGCTTGTGCTTTTGGCACAACGTTTAACACCTCCCCTTCCCTTACACACATGCTGGCGTTCTTGCTCTAACACAAAACAAGGCTCTCTTCCCATCTGTGGCTTTCTTTATGCTAAAGAAATTTAGAATCCTGTTATGAATTGTCCTCTTGGCCAAATACAACATGGCAATTAAAAATTCCCCTCTACCATCACATGAACTGGGAAGGAAAACTGTATTTGCACCAAATGTCTTAAAAGTTTGAACAGGAGTTTCAGGCATGTAAGAAATTTAATATTATTAGATACATAATCAGTGTTAAGACAAAGATTCCTATCTGAGCTGGTTTCAAAGGTGTTACTACAAAGTAACAGCAAAAAACCAACAAACAAACAAACAAAATCACCAACAAAAACCCCAAAACAGAACAAAACAAAAAAGGTTCATTATTAAATAGGTATTTCCCTGAGACAAAGCAAGTACTCTGCAGAGTGATTTAGGAGAGCTATATTCCATCCTTCCTTGGATTCTTTTCTGATGGTACCTTAAATCAAGCCAAGAGATCAGGGTCACAAGGAAGTTAAAATATTTTTGCTGGAGATGCAATATCGCCTTTTACCAGGATAGCTGAAATTCTGTGCACTTAACTGGAGCATTGATGTGAGCTCAATCTCCAACATCAAATGAAATAATTTTGATCACGCACACCATAAATAACATCTTATGTTTATACTTGTTTTACTTAAGGCTGCCAGTGGAACTGGAATGCTTATCTGCAGTCCAAAGAGGCTTGAGATTTTCCAGCTTCAGTGTGTGATAAACAGAATGAAGAGCGAGGAGGGGAAAGTGCAGGCATGTACTCATTGGCTTCTGTATACATTTCCTTTGCACACATTTTTTTTACAAACAGTCCTTTTACCTACTGTTCTTTTATCTGCAGCTCTTCTTTTTACCTAGAGTTCTTCTACCTACACTTCTTCACCCTCCCTTCTGTCCCTTCTCCATCCAGGCTTTGGCAGCATCTATCTACAAATCTGAAAATGCAAAGAGACACACAGAAATGAGGAAGAAGTAATGCATTATTCATTTTTAAAATAATTGCCTCTTGGGTGTAGAAGCCAGAGTTTCATTTTACATTGAGATTTCCCTTGCATCACTCTAAGGAGTCCCAAAAGGGTTGGCATTACCCACCTGAGCGCCTCTTCAAACAGCAGCAAAACTACTGTCAATGAATTAAAAATGTGCTCTGCCGTGAAGTCATGAAGTAAATAATTTGCGCCTCTCCTAGACCTGTGGTAGTGGTTGTGGCAGGTTCACCTGCTCACAGGAGAAGCTTCAGTGTTTAACAGCTGAACTTGTGTAA
Source organism: Calcarius lapponicus (assembly GCA_039654755.1). NCBI lineage: Eukaryota > Metazoa > Chordata > Aves > Passeriformes > Fringillidae > Calcarius > Calcarius lapponicus. Next base: position 27,344,651 of record CM077470.1, read on the forward strand.
GCTCAGGCCAATGTGAGTATCCCCAAGAGCAGCCCAGATTCACCTTTGCACACCTCACTGCCTCCAAGGCAGAGCCCATGACATGTCTGCTCAGCACATCTCTGTCAGACACTAAAAGAGAAAAGGTGAGTCTGTGGCTGAGATACTATCCAGTAGACGCCACCCTCAGGGAGGCACGAGGACAAGCACAGTGAGGCAGGATGCTGGAGCAGGGATGTGGGAAGGATGGACTTGCAGGAGCCATTGGAAGCCCTGTGGGGAAATCAGTCTCTCACATCCCTTCTGGGGAATCCAGATAATTGAAGGCTGTAGGAGTGCTTGATAGAAAACCCCAGACCAGGGATGATTAAGCTCTCCAGCCCTCTCATCAAGAACACATGGATCCCATTGAGAGACCACAGTGGACAGACACCTCCTTGGAGGAGGACTGAGAGCTGGCAGCAAGACACAGCAGCTGGGTTTGGCAAAGCCTCTGTCCTGATTTGCCTCTGGGAGCAAACAGCAAGCTTGCCTTCAGTCCAGGGTTTTGCTCTTGAAATCTTTGGGAGAGGTATGGGAGCACAGGATATGCTAAGTGATCTTTGTCCCTCAGCAGCTTTGGGAGTAGATGCTGCAGCCACCAAGAAAATCCATGGCTGGAGCACACCAGAAGCTCCAGCAAAGATTACAGCCTGGGTTTGCTGCCTTGGAGCTGCTGACACCCATTAGCAGCCCCAGCCACAGTTTCAACAGCATTGTGTGACTTAAGGGTCCTTTGCTAGAACTGGAAGCTGCTTTCATGCAGCTCAAAATCCGCCTTTCAGGAGAATATCTATTTAAGAGCTGCCATTCGAGTATGTGTTTGTTTCATTCCTACATGACAAAGTAATTTATCATCATCACACCCTTAACAGACAGGCCACAGGTGCTACCTTTCCTCATGGACAGTTTGAGAGGGACTCAAACTCCCTCACCCTACATGGTAACACCCTCACCCTTCAAAACACCAAAAATTAAAAAGGCGTTACAAGTTTAAACACACATAGGAAACAATCTCCACTCTCTGTGCCTGTGGAGGTCCTATAATAACCTCCATCCTTTCCCCGTGCAGAACAGACACCCCAAAACACATCCACCACCTGAATATTCACCTACTGCAGTCTCCATGCCCTGTCACTCCATGGGACTGCCCCTCAGAACAGTAAAATTGACCCACTCCTCCACATATCCCTCCACTTGTCCCTAAAAATGATTTTTTGCCCTGCACAGGACACTCTGTGTCCTAGCAGCTTGTTTTCACAAGCTATAGGCTGCATCCCACCCACTCCTTTGTCCCAGCTCCATTTTAGCTCCCCATTTCCCTGTGCTAAGTGTTGGGGTTCCCCTCTGGATGGTGGTGTGGTCACTCTTCTCTCTCTGGGGGCAGTTTCAGTGCTGCCTCCCAACCTCACTATTACCCCATCAGTAGCTCCTTGGACCCCCTAAATCTCCAGTTGGACTTTCCATCCCTGTCAGGTGAAGGTCCTAGATCCAGGCCATCAGGAAAGCACTTGGCACAGGGCCCATGCCAGAGCAGGTTCTGGTCTGCGGGGAGTGTTCTGGGGTCTCACTCCTTTCTGAGATTCTCTCCTGTTCTTCTCCCTGTTTGGATGGAGGAAGGACTGGGTCGGACTCAAGATCTTGGGAAAGGGATAACTTGGTGACTAGGGATGAGAGTAAGGGATTCTACACTGTGACAGGATGGTTTTAAGTAGCTCTGATTTATTGAAACTTTGTCATAACAAGAGCTGTAGATAGGACCTCCCTCAGCAGGTTCCAGCAATAACACTGCGTCTGTTCTTCCCACGGTGACTCCTGTATTGGGGAGGTTTTTTCATGGACAGGACTGCTGGGGTACATTTCTTGAGCTCTTATTGTAACATCAGCCTCATTACATGGTTGAGACAATAGATAGATGGCAAAAGCTCGCGTACAGCCAGCAGCAGCCCAAGATTTCTTTGTAACAGGACATTTCAAAAACTTTCTAGCCAATAGTATATTGCTAAAGCTTACAGACAGTTGTGCTAGCCAATTACTAAAAGTATACATATACCTGTTTCACAAAATGCTTGCTTGTATGCTTTCTATTAACAATACACAATACACCATTATTAAGCTTAAAACCTTCTACTATTTTGCTAAGCATATTTTCCTGCAGTCTTAAGGTCTATCTTGGCCAAGCCTAAAACTGAAGCTGCTGTTTCATGTCCTTGCTTACTATACTATTGTAGCTTTTTCTACCTTCAGACTTTGCAACCGCAGCTAGTTCTAATTTTCACTGCTCTTTCTGTTTCTGAGGCCTGCATTTCCAGCTTTCTGAAAATCATCCTACCTTTACTATTTCTCACATTTCCCCCTCTCGGTACAACAAAAAAGAAACCCTCTTACCTTTGTCACTTACTAACTACCTTGCATTACATAGCTCTACTATAATTTCTTTTTGTTTGTTTGAATCACGTCTCTTGCTTGCTTTAAGCGTTGCTTTTTTTTCACCACAGCAATTTTAATGCTGTAAAATATCTGATCTGTTCAAAGGATATAAGTCAAATCCAGTAGTAGTTACTATTTACAGTTCTAATAAGTCTCGTCCGTTCCAAGGTCTTAATTCAAAGCCTTCATCTATGTCTATACTTGAATCCACTATCTCTGTAAGATCTTGAGAACTTTCTGTGATTCCAACATCTCTCTCTTGTATGATAAAGACTTCTTTGATAGTTTTGTCCATCATTTGTCACACATGCTGACATGCTGAAGTATACAAGGTACTACTATTAGTATCACTACTAAAACAACCAACACATATAAACCTGTTTTTCAAAGTCCTCTCAACTAAGGTTGTAAAGCTCCATCCTTTGAACAAATCATATAACCATGATCCACTGTCTTCTTTGATTTGAGCTGTTAAATCTTTCAGCTTTTGTATACTTCTGTGGATGGATTCAGAATGGTCAGACAAATTCATGCAACACAATCCTTCAAATTTCTCATAACTATGTCCATGTGCCAGTAAAAGGAAATCAATTGCTGCTCTATTTTGAAGGGTAGCATGTCTAACACTGCTGACGTCTGTCAGCATATCACTGATCACAATGGATATGGCATTGGTTTGTTTATTTAGCCAACATCTAACTCAATCTAACTGTTTCAATGTCATCATGGCAGAAGCAAGTTGGGGTAGAAGTAAACCTGCTGAAACTCTTTTCACAGCTTTCCAGGGCCTAAAATCACTGTTACAATTTTCTTCATATTGATGGGTAAATCTTTTTCCTTTATGTTTTTTCTTAATGACTGTCTTAGCACTAGGTGCTAGCACAGTAAGTTGTCCAATACTGCATGGACCACCTTCAAGGCTTGATGGAATGCCTTGCCAAGCTCTATCTCCACAAATGAACCAATATCCTTTTGGTAATGGTCATGGATATTGTTCAACCTCAGAAAGTCCACTCCAGCTATCTGAGTAATTACGCCAAACACTCGAGTTTCTGTAAGCAGGGTAATTGGGAGTGAAATTGTATTTTGGAGGATCATTCTCTCACCAATTGCTATCTGAAAACGTAAGACAGAAATACATTGTTAAGGAGCCAAGAATCTCCAATTCTTGGAGCTCAGAAGGTGCTTTAGGAAGTTCTTTGGTCCAAATGTCCCAGTCAGCCACGGGATTGCTCCTGTTGGCAATGTCACCTGATTTACTATTAAGTTGCTTTTTGGTCAAGGGATCATAATATATAGGTATTGGCCAATCTTTTACTGGCACACTGATGAGACAGGTTGAAAAAGGCTTTTCTGGGTTTGAATTGGACAGACATATGGTGTCTGAGCCTGCTGCCTTGGCTAAGGTTACCCAAACATTTGTTTTTGGCTGTTCCACGGACAAGTCTGCAGTGCAAGAAGCAAGCAAAGCTAGCCACCATTCAATTTCACTCCATATATTTCGTGAGTTATTTTTTCACAAAAGAATTCCCCATATATTTCAACTCACAAATTCTGCTTTTATTCCTTCCCAAAGATCCCTAGGGAGTAAATGACTGTGTTAAAAATGGGGTAATTTCACCTTTAAAAATCCAATGAGGGGATTCACTTTCTCTGATTCTATAACATAACACAATGGAAACCACACTTTTGCCGAAAGCGCTTTATGAAACCAACAGTTCACACTTTTATCATTGACATAAAATCAAGGTTTGCAGGTTCCACAGGTACATCAGGCATGACCCATAGTCCCTCTGTTCAGCTCACGTCTCTGTATTGTTTCTCTGCTTTCGGACTCATCAGCGTGTTCTTGTGTCTGATATGGTTTGATGTTCTTCACTGGAACCCACTTAGGTCCTGCACCTGTAGGGACACAAGCATACCCTTTGCCCCAAATTTTAGTTGGAAAGGACCTTCAATTTGTCCTGTCTCAATGTTTCTAATTGAAACAGGGGATTTTCTTTCAGTTTCACCTGTGTGTTATTTGAAAAATGCCTAAAAATTGGTGGACTGGGTTCTGTAAAAGAACTGTTCAAAAAACTAAAAACATATAAAGCTTTGCTCAATCTCATCTGTGGTGTCACCTCTACTCCCCCCTTCTGTTGATTTAGAATATGTTTTATCATGTGATGTATCTTTTCAATAATTGTTTGACTTATGGGGGAGTGAGGAGTACCAAAGGTGTGACAAACACTCCAATCTATTAAAAATATGGCCACTTTTTGGCATATATATATGTGGGGCTAGTGTCTGTTTTTACTTCTTGCGGCATACCAGTGAAGCAAATGTTTGTAAAAAATGTTGATAGGTATGATTACTCATTTCTCTTGTGTGGACTGAAGCAAAGACTGAGTATCTGAGAATGTGGCCACTGACATATGGATGTTTTTAATTCCTAAAGGAAGGATACTTAGTGATGTCTTTTTGTTATAATTGTAGGTTTTGTAAACTCTGTGGGTTGACCGCTCCTGTAGAAACAGGGGGTTGTACAAGTTTACAATTAGGATAAGTATTAATGATCGTTTTAGTTTGACTTTTGGAAATGTGAAACAACTGTACAAGTGCTTGTGCATTTTGGTGAAAAAAGATATAACTCAGCTTTGTTTGTTTAAAATGTACAGTAAAGTGTTTGAAACAACTATTGTCAGTTTATCTGTTCTTGTATTTCCTTCTGCTATAAATCCTGGAAGTGAAGAATGAGCCTTAATGTGAGAAACAATATATTGGTGAGTTTGGTGTTGTAAAATTGTATAAAGACATGAAAGCAAATGATATAGGGTATTAGTACTATCATCTTTAAAACTGATCCTTCTATTCTTTTAACTATATTAGTAACATAAGCAGAATCTGTAATCAAATTAAAAGGTTGTGGAAAGAGTTGAAAAGCCCTAACCACACTAGCTAACTTGCCAATCTGAGGAGAGCCTTCTATTGTTTGAATGCCCGATTCCTATGTTTTAGTTGTTTGATTTAACCATTTTATTACTGATCTATGTGTCTTCCCTGACCCATTAGTGAAGAGAGTTATAGCATGCAAAGGTTCTTCACTTAGCATGTGTTTTTCTTTAAAACACAATTTTACTTGTAGCAATTTGTGGGCTGGATAATGAATAGAAAAAACACCTGAAAAATGTAACAATGTATTTTGTAACTCATCTGAATTTTGTAATGCCCAACCAAGATAGTCTTTTTTCAGGGGTAAATAGATAACTGTAAAGTCTTGACCTGTTAAAGTTAGCAGTCTTGTTCTGGGTTTAATTACAATTTGTGTCGTCATCTCCATAGTTGTAAAAATTGTCTTTGGGGACTTGTAAGAAAGAAAAACTTATTCCATTATTAACAAAGGATCTCTTTCAGAAGGGTCCCATTAAAAAATGAAACCATAAAGTTGTAATTTTTTTTTCCTAAAACTGCAAGGAAGAAAAGTTTTTCTAGAGCAACAACAATGAGCTTCTCTCCTTTGGAAAGCTTACCCTTCCCCTCCCTCACTATTGTTTCATGTCCTTGCTTACTATAATATTGTAACTTTTTCTACCTTCAGACTTTACAGCTGCAGCTAGTTCTAATTTTTTCTGCTCTTTCTGTTTCTAAGGCCTACATTTCCAGCTTTCTGAAAATCATCTTACCGTTACTATTTCTCACAACTCCCTGTTCAGAAGAGCTGAATGCTTTGATTGTGGAGGAATCAGCTCTGGAAGAGATTAGGCCTTTTTGGCTGCAAAAATTGATGCTCTGTTTGCAGAAGATTTCTCCAGAATTCCTGTGTTTCTGCAGAATATCCTGAACCCAGCCAAAGGTTTGAAAGGAAACAATTCAGACATGGTGAGGTTAACTGTAACCTGAGGAGGCTGTCAGGTCAGTTCTCCCATCTTAGCACTTTTTCTGTCAAGAAAGAAAGGCTGGGAGGGGAGTTCCCCCCCCCACCTGCAGCCATCTCTTTCACACACTAAATTTTCCACAAAAATACATGGAGCAGGAGCAAAAAGTACAGGATTTTCAGTGTCTAGGTGGAATCTGGCCTTAAATGAAAAATAAGTTATTTTTCCAATCTGGTACCCTGGGTGAGGAAGATTATTTGGGGGTTTTTTCTCAGTTGTTATGAGGCATCCATGTTCTCCATGTGGGCAGGACGTGGGGAGTTGGCACGAAGACAAGTCACAAGATGAGGTGCAGCATCCCAGTGCTGTTCCCCCAGAGGCTTCAGCTCTAGACATGGCAATAAGCTCACAGCAGGCACATCCCTTTTCCAGCTCAGGTCATGACTCTGCTTCATCTGTCCTAAAGCTCTTCATAAGCCAGGAATGCTTTTTTCCATAGGCTTGCCAGAGCAGAGTGCAGCGTAAACCTGCACATCTGTAACGCCTGGGGGGAACCTGGATCCCACATGTTGAGTCCCTGTGACCACATCCTCCCTTCCCAGAAGGCAGCAAGGAGCAGTCAGGAGCTATTCAGGATGGGCACAGCCCCGAGGGTCTCCAGCATCTGCTCTCATGGCCACCCCTTCTCCTGGGCCCCTGGCAGGACCAGGCACGACACCCACATGCTCACAGGGACAACCAGGTCACGTGGATGCAGCTTTCTCCTTCCCAGCTTATGTGAGCCCTGGGCAAGGAAAATATTGACAACCACAATGACATCTTTTCTCTTGCCACCAGATAGGCACAGCACCCGCTTCTGGCCAAAACGATCCCTTAAGGAATCCCTGCAGCATCCTAGGTGGCATGTTTCTGTGAGAGAGGCTTCAAATTTAAGGTATGAATATACACAGCTGGTTTCTCCTGATGTAAACCCACAGCTTCTCCCTTTGGAGGCTTTCCAGTTGTGCAGCCATTAGAGGCAAAGGGGAATAAAAATCCCAGCCATAAATGGAAACGTTTGTAAGGGACAGGGTCAGACCAGCTGCCAGTTACTGCAGGATGACTAAGCAGCAAAGTCGGCACAAGATCCTGCACTTTCTGTAACTGCTGCTCTTTCACACAGACAAAAACCATGCAGATGCTCCCTGCCACTCCTCCACTATTCCCAGACAGAGCTTGATGACCAGAAACACAAAGAGACTGAGAAATAGTAAGCAAGGGGGCCGCTAGCTCCTGAAGCCTGGCTCTGAGTGCTCTGAAGCAGAGGTGGTCCCAAATCCAACAGGATTACCTTGAGATAAGAAGTCAGGAACCATTTCTAAGTTTACAAAGAGTAACCCACACTTTCCAAGTCCTTTCTGAGTCAAGGTGATGCACTCAAGAGGGGAGAAGATCCCTCTATAATTTTCCTTTGCCTTGTGTAATGCTTTGGCACTGCAAAGTTAAACCCTCTGAAACCCTGACTAAGCCAGGACTCTGCAGGGAGGACTTTCTGTTGCCTCTGGTGACAATGGGGGCCAGCAGAGTCACAGCTATATGGTTGGGGCTGGCAGGCACCATTCAATCCAAAGCCCTGTCTTGAGCAGGGTCAGCCAGAGCAGGATGTCCAGAACAGTGTCCAGGGTTTTGGGCATCTCCACAGACGAGAGCATGCAGCATCTCTGGGCAGCCAGATCCAGTGTCTGAACACCCTGACTCTAAAAAACCCAGTGTTTACTTGTGTTCAGATTGAATTTCCTTTGTTTCAGTTTGTGCCTGTTACCCCTGGTCCTGTTAAAATTACTTGATTATTCAATTTCTCTTAAGGTATCAGTAAAAGGTATTAGCCTCTGATTCACTGAATGATTAACATTTAAGACTACATTTCAAACATTTTAATATAACTCAAGGGTCTTTTTGGAGGGTTTTGATGTAAATTTCCTGGGAAAAAATGTGCACTGCTGTAAATCTATTTTTACTCATGCAGCACATGTGTCCTATCTAGTGTTGAACAAGCAGTCGTTAACTTTAATGCAACAAAAACAGTGTTTGGGGGTCAACTGAGCACTTCAGTTTCAATTTCACAACTGCACAGTGAACACGTGTTTCTAATCTGGCTATCAAAGTTATGGGACTGAAAACAAGCTGGAGACAAAATGGTCACAGGCTTGATTCAACTATGCAAGCTTATGAAAAATAAAAATCATAGAATCAGAGAATCTCAGAATGGTTTGTGTTGGGAGGGACTTTAAAGCTCATCTCATTCCCACCTCCTGCCACAGGCAGGGACAACTTCCACTATCCCAGGTTGCTCCAAGACCCATCCAGCCTGGCCCTGAACACTTCCAGGGATCCAGGGGCAGCCACAGATTCCCAGGACATCCCTATGCCCAGGGGCTCTCCACCCTCTGAGTAAAGAACTTCTTCCTAATATTTTTTCCTAGTACTTAACACTCTGCAAGAGTTGAAGGGTGGTGTGAACTTTCAGAATCCTAAGGAACCATTCACTTCAGAAACAGCCACCAGGGCCTCCTTTACAACTGGTGACTTGTATGGACCAGTTTGTCACCCTCTGACCTGTCTGATACAGCTCTGGACAATTTTACTCTCGACATGTTTACTTCTTGGCCCTGCTTTTACAGAATCTGTTGCATACAGGAATCAAAGGAGATAGGTTCTGTTCCCACGTCTCCCACAGTCTTGGTCTTGGGCAAGCTGCTAATTTCTTTGGTTTGCAGCACCCCACCAACAAAATATCTCCCAAAATATTTTTCCACCTCTCCACCAGACATCACAAAAAGTGTTACTCAAATATCTTTGTCAACTACCTTGTTTAAAATATGTGAGACTGGTCCCGGGATGTGGCAATGGCTGGATTATGCGGTGGCTGACTCACCATTCAGTCATGGAGCATCTACCCTCAGAGTGATTTTTGGCTGTGTCTTGCCACATCAATAAGGGCCTTCCCAGGCCCTGCAAAAAAACCATACAATGTAAAACCAAGGAACCCTGAATTCACAGGAAATCCCAAATATCCTTGTGACTATGAGGAGTGGAACCACTCAATTTGTGTTTGATAGAATCACGGAGTCACAGAACCACAGAATATCCTGAATGGAAGGGACCCACAAGGATCATTGAGTTCAACTCCTGGCCCTGCACAGACACCCCAACAATCCCACCATGTGCCTGAGAGTATTGTCCAAACACTCCTTGGGGTCTGTCAGCCTTGGGGCTGTGATCATTCGCCAGGGAGCCTGGTCAGTGCCCCAGCACCCTCTGGGAGAAGAACCTTTTCCTGATATCCAACCTAAATCTTTGCAGACACAGTTCTAGGTGTTCCCTCAGTCCTGTCACTGACCACAGAGATGGGTGCTGCCCCTCCACTGCCCCTGATGAGGATGCTGCAGATCCCAGCAAGGTGTCCCCTCAGTCTCCTCCAGCTGAACAAACCAAGTGACCTCAGGTTCTCTTCAGTCAGCTTCCCCTTTCCCGTGCTGGAGTCCCTTTGAACATTCCGCAGCAGCTGTGAGGCCCCAGGCTGCTGCAGAGGGAAACCTGTGCAAGGCCAGCCTGTTCCTGCCTAGCAGTAAATGGTATTTCCAGCAGCACCCTGCGGCGCCTCAAGGCACATCCCAGGCTGCTGTGGGGATGGCTGGTTTCAGGCACAGTAATCTGCCACATGTTCTCATTTCCCCTGCATGCCAGACCCCTTTTGACACACTTTTCAAAAGAGCTGTGGAGCTCCAGATGGGGCTCATCCAGCCGCCCTCGGCTGTGTCCTGTTCAGTACGTGCCCAATGCTTCTGGCTCTTGCAGCCAGGAAAAACTGCAGTGTGCAGCTCATGGCCCAGGATTTAACTGGGATAGGCTAGCTTCGGTAAAGCAGCATGCTGGGTTTACAAGCTGCCTTGAAAAATCTCAAGGACTTCAAGCCCCGTGGAAAATACCATGTGTAACTGTGTTCAGCTCTCATTGCTAACCAAAACATAAGGCTGTGTGCAGGGAAAACTTTACTACTGGTGGTGCTATCAGAAATACAGAGAAGTAATCCAGCCCGAACTTCCCATTTATGCAGAAGTAAGCAAGACTCAGGTGAAAGAGCAAACATGTTGTGGCTCCTGAGGGTTTGGATTCTTTGGGAGCAAGAGAGGGATTTGCAGGGATTTCAGAAGTTATAGACAACCACTTCCATGTTTATGAAGGTTCAAACTGCTTTCTAAAGCCGAACCAGGAATTAAACAACCAGGCCCCGACACATATGCCTTCCCCCCTGCTTTGGGGACTGAAAACTGTCGGGGCCTAGGTTATTTCTGCTGATTCCTGCCCTGCTTGCTTTCTCTTAAGCCACGAAAAATCCTAGTTGAGGGGAATGGGATTTGGTTGTGAGGACAGACGAAAAGAAAGACAAAGAAAAGCAGAAGGGGGCAACCTTAGAATCACATTTAAGGATCTTTAGGGTCTTGTTACACCAGGCCTGTGCCATGAGAAGCCTGCTTCTAAAATGATGTCCTCAAGTCCACACTGTCTGTGGCCTGTGCTGCCCCTGCCTCAGGCCAGGCCCAGGGCGGCAGCAGCAGAGGTGAAGGGAGTTTCTATAGAAGGCAAATATGTTTTAATATGCAGGACATATCTTGAAACCTTGGCTTACCTCTGTGGCAAAAACTTTGGCTGCCAGGGCTGGCCATGAGATGCCTAGATTGCAGCATGAGTCATGCAGGTGGGCTGGTTTGGTTTGGTCTGACTGCAGGAAAGGCATTTCTGACATGGCAGAATTCCTCTTCTGGTGAGCAGCAGCACCTGAGGTTTAATGTGCCAGTAGGAGTTAATCCCCCCACTCCTAACTCAAGAAAAGCTTGTTTCTGGAAATCAGGAAGGACATCAAAGAGCATCACCCCTCATGCAAAGGGCAAGGAGACATTAGCAATTAAACTACCAATTTCTAGTGATTTTTGGCATGGCAGACAGCAGGGACCATCCTCAATGAAAGGAAAAAAATGAAGCATATGTAGGGATGATCCTGAGAAAGGTCCAGCTCCAAGGTTTGGATTGGAAGGGACCTTAAAGATCATCTTGTTCCAGCCCCCTGTGACATAAGCAGGGACACCTTCCACTAGACCAGGTTTCTCCAAGCCTCATCCAGCCTCTTCCAGGAATGGCACATGTGAGGGATGTGGGCACCATGAGGTCTGGCAGGCTGTCTCTCCTCCTCAGCTTGATTCTGTGGAAGGATGCTATTTATTTCCTCTTGTCAAACCTCTCCCAGGCTCACCTCTGTGACTGAGAGCTCTCTCTGAGTCTCATATTTTCTAGGACAATGGATCAAATTTCAGCTTCAAAAATTATTTGCTGCCAGCTGGCAGAAGCTTGAGGGTAATTCCAGCTGAGTTCTACCAATCCACATATAAAAGAGAGGTTGCCTTCCTCAAAGGTGCCTGTGCACAGACAATTTGTGACTTAATCCCTTCCCAGTCTCCAGGACAACTGTGCAAAACAAATTGTCTTGGGGTTTTTCTTGCCAGAAGTCTAGTTTGGGTTTTTAATCTGCTCCGTGGAATGGTTTTGCCATGTCCCAGCACCAACTTTATGATGGGTAGAGGTCTCAATTTCAAGGAACAAGCCTTTGGACTTTCTGCCATAGCCTGACCTTGTTGTGCTCCTGCGGGCTTCTGACACCTAAAACAAGAACAGAGTGTCAGGTCATGAGAGAAAAAAAAAGCACAAGTAAGGGACCTCAGGTGATAAATAACTTCAGAAGGGAAGGAGGAACATGACCTCTGGGTCGGGCAAAACATACCATAAAGGTAGAAAATGGGCTTAATGACCTCCTTATGCCTTATTCTTGGTGACTAAAGAAACCTGAGTTTGATGAGGCAGCATCTTTTATGTGGCCACTGGATTATGGAAAAAAAGGTTCTTAGAGGATGAAGTTTGTGGCTGTACTAGGACTGCTATAGCTTTGTGCAGTCAAGTCAGATTATGTTGTAACAATAGATGCCCCTCAAAGTTTCTTGTATGGTTTTTCCCCTCTAGGAAATTCATCTCCAGAAACAGTTTATCTCCCAAGACCTTTAGAGGCATCCAGAACAAAGAAGAAGAGTTATTTACACCCCATCCCTGGAAGTGTTGGACAGGGCTTGGAGCAACCTGGTCTAGTAGGAGGTGTCCTTGCCCACAGCAGGGGTTTGGAACAAAATAATTTCCAGAGTCCCCTTCCAACCAAAACTGTCCTATGATTCTATGATTCTATAAAGTGCCATAACCAAAAGTGAAGGAAAAAAAAATTCTCCAGATGTACGTGGTAAAGGGTAGGAAGGGTCTGCTTTGCCTCTAGCTTCTGCTATTTCTTTCAGTTTTCCCTTTTAAAAATATGACCATCAAGAAGAGGCACCCCAGCTGCATTCTTGTCTAGTTCAGCAGCTTGGATGTTAAATGCCAACATCTTTCACAGGGATGATAAAGCTGAGAAGTGTTTCCTGCTGGTGTCTGCAGAGATGGATGGGACCAGGGGCACTGCTCTGCTGAGGCCCTGAGCAGGTGGAAGGGCTGAGCAATACTTGGGGGGGAATAAGTCATTCCATGCATTCCCAGCCCTCAGTGGGAGGGCTGTGTGGCTGCCACAGCGTGCTCCTGGAAGCACCTCTGTAGTTTCTATGTGTGACAGGGATGCCCACACCTGTAAGAAACTAAAAGAAACAAGAAAAATAAGGAAACAGAAATTAAACAGGGCACCTTACTGTGTTCAGAAGTACACCTCACCTTTCTCATGAGGCCTATCTGGCTGCAGTCCCCCTCCTGCCATACATCCTCCAGAATCTCTGCTAATGCAATATACATTTTCTGTGTAAAAGCATAGAAAACAGATACTGTGGATCCAGCCTGAATTCCCTATAAAAAATGAGGTGAAATTTTGAGGGGCAAGACCCTGGTAGAACATCTATGTTTTCCTGTGGGCATACCAGGGAAGGCCCTGTTAAGTGTAGTTATAAAAAATAATTGTTTGTCAAATTAAAGTCTTCTCAGCCTAGCCAGATCATAACAACTTATTTAGTTCCATTATTACATTGGTCTCTAAAATCTAAGTGACCTAATTATGGATGGGAATTAACAAAAACTAAAATTATTACATGCAAGTCTCCCAAAGCTGCACCATGCTTTGGTGATACTCTTTCATCTTGTGCAACATTATATGAGGCCATCAGCTTCCTGGAGAGGGAGGGTGATGATGATGGTAGTGCGTGCTGGGGGCAAGGAGGGAATGGTCTTCCTCCATGATCTTCAGTTTGCTGAGAATGAATTCTGTGTGTTAACACCATATTTCCGTATTTCTTAATAGGTTACAGTCTTTACTGTTTGTCCACGATTCTTTCTTATAAAATGTTACTTATTTTAAGGGGAAAACCCATGTAATTGGACTAAATAATGCATACCTTAAACTAAAGCATGCTTGGGAATATGAGCTAAAGCAAGCCCCAAACCACAGAGGAGCAGGAGGCATTTGAACACTCAGTTATTTGGCTGTCACAGCTAGGAGAGGCAAGGCAACAGATCTCTGCTCCTTGGGAAAGTGGTAGGCATGGGAAAGGCTCTTAAATATACAGATCAAAATCATCCCAGAGCAGCTGGATGTGTGTTTTAGGAGTCCTACTGCACTGGTAAAGTGGTCTCAGCAATCCAGTCCTTCCCCAGCCATCACCTCCCCATGAAGGGCCATGAATCAGCATTGCCTCAAATGAGGAGCATTTAGTCAGAGGAAAAGAGAGAAATGTGGCCCAAATTCTGTTGTTGTTACATAAACCCCCCTGCAGAACATCTGGAGAACATCTGAAGCTTAATAAAGCAGGCCTGCAGACAGAGGCATTTTGACCTTCCCTGTAATGGAAGCACAAAAATTGAGACTGAAAAGAGGGGAGTGAATATCACCAGAAATGGAAGACAAATTAAGTCCAGCATATCAGGGCCAGCTTTGTCCCAGACACCTGACAGGGCTTCCACAGTCTTACCTGAGCAGGGCGCAGCATCAGGGAGAGACAAGGCAACACTGCTACACACAAGGTGCTGGGCATTTATGAAAAATTCCTGCTGGTCCCTGTCTCCTGGGAAAGCCAACTTGCCACCTGGTTCTGGTTAAAATTGTGACTCTTCTGGGCAAATTGGAATTTAAAGGGAACATTTAGATTTTTCTCTGGATGACATGGTGAAATGATGGGGAAAGCTGACAAACACTCAAGAACTGAGGCTCAGAATCTAGCATTTTTCACTGGTTTGGGATCTTCTTTTCCTTTCTGCAGAGGTAAAATGCTAGGGCAGGGTTAGGAGTGGAGGGGGGAAAATGAACAGAAAAAGGAAAGATCCCTCCTGCCACCAATCTTTTTTAGCAAAAAGCTGTAAACCAGCCCAAAGACAGGGATATCTTTCCCCATGTGCCTTTTTCATCCCTGCATTGGATATGGCCCAGGTGGGATGTGAGTGGGAACATACAGCTGGGGGTGGGCAGAAGTCCCATTTTCCCACCCCTTCCTGCTGTCAGCAGCCCATCCTCCTGGGCATCCCTAGCCACAAATGTGTAGCCTAAGGGCTTGTCCCTATCATGTTCCTCCATGCCTGACTCATGCCAAGGACTGTGGCAAGCCATTAATAGGTACTTCTTGAGCTGTAACAAAACCTGCCTTTCTTAGAGCAAATATGAAGGCATTTTTTCCTGACTTTCCATGGAGAGGAGAGCAGAACATCTGACAAAAACAGCTGCCACCCACAGAGCCACCCCAGAGCTGCTCCTCAGACTTTCCAGCTGCGAGTGAGGTGTCACCAGCGCTCCAGGAGGCAGCATGACTAAGAGGAGGACATGAGACAATGTCCTATTGAATGTCCCCACTGCCTGAGGAACAAGTCACTTTGCAGGAATCCTCAGTGAAAAGCTGTGACAAGTCCCGGGACACAGAGGTGTGGGGTCCCAAGGAACTTTTAGAGATCTCTTAGGATGTAAAATCAAGATCTGGGAGGGAGGAAATCAAGTCAGACAAACACCCAAAGAGATTGTGGAAAACAATTTATTTGACAAATTTCCAAAGTGGACAATTTTAGTAAAACACAGGCATAAAATAAAACTAACTGGTACAATGGGGTTTTGAATACAAAGTAGAGTTTGGGGTCCTGATACCTGGCAGTCGCTGTTGGTTTCTCCGAAGTGCATGAATTCATAGCAAGAGCACCAGTGGAAGCGCTGAAACAAAATCTCACCCAGCCAAACCACATTTTCAGTGTGGTCCTGGAAACAACTGTGTAAACACCAAGGGTCTACATCACCCACATAAGTGATAGCACCTTTGTCAATATATCTTAGAGTGTGAGTCAAAGACCCTAGGAGATGATGGCAGCCTTTCACTTGACTTCTCTGGGCTGAGGATGAGGCCTTAATTCAATATATAGTGCAGTTAGTGGGTTTTCCTAGGACCCAGGTGCCTAACTCCTAGGTGGTCCTATAGAAACAGTACTCCGAGAGCTTCCTGGGAATAAGTCAGCCTTTGCTCTTTTAAAATAAAATAAAATTAAAAAAAATTAAAAATTAAAAAAAATCCCACTAACTGGGCTCAGAGAGATTTTCGAGAATGGAACTTGACCCATAAAACAAGTTATCAGGTTATTCATGAGGTTCCTGGTTTCACTGTAGGACCATGACATCAGTAAGTGAAGGAGTGCAGTTATGTTGCTTCTTTTAAGGGTTTCCCCCCTCGTGAAAGACTGCTGCCCATCTTTCCTTTGGTTGGTGTGTAGCCTCCCTGCCCTGAATGGGAGCATCAATTCTGAGGGATGCTCCACCACCCACCTCTATCCCAGCCCTGGGAAGTGAGTGTCCCATGCCCTGGCTCTGGAGGCCAGAAATGCTTGCACACAGCTTGGGTAGTACAGTCCAGCCCTCCCTCCTCCCCAGGCATGGGAGATATGAACCAAACTTGCCAGCTGTGACAACGATCCCCTCTCAAAGCTTGCTGAAGTGTGAATATTTCACTCAAAGCACAGCATTAGGTTAGGATCATGATGAGCTGGGCAAGTGCTCAACTGATATGTGAAAGAGAGAAGGAAATGAAAAAAAAAAAAAGGCAGCTAAAAAGAGAATAATCAGCCTTAAGAGACCAGGCTAGATCTTAGTGGTACAAAAACCCTCATCCTGATTCTTGGCAAAAACACAGTGGGATGAGGTTGGTATTTGTGTTCTGATGGCTTATTGCTAGGTGTGCTTGTGTTTTCCTGCTGTGGGGAGGGAAGGCAGTCATGGGCAGCAAGGGAATTTAAGGCTAACAGAGTAGAGATACAGATGATGAAGCAGAGAGAGAAGGGAAGGGACTATGTACAGCCAGGCTGTGGCACTATGGTTATCTGCATAGATGTAAATTCCTCAGGTTGGTCAAGAATAAAGTTAATTTTTTTTTGCTTTGTTGGTTTTCCTTTTTAGGTGAGACAGAAGTAGCTATGGCCTTGGCAGAAACCCACCCAGATGCTCAGTCAACAGCTATCTTCCTGGACACAGTTTGGTAGAAGACACCACGCAGCAGAGAGGTATAGTCAGGCACACGGAAAAGGTGCCGCTCCCCGTAAACCACATCGTAATCTGCACTCTTCCCTGTGACCAGGACACGAATGTTGGGCTCATTGGCTTGGCTTCCCACTGCCAGGACATAGATCTCAATGTCAGCCTTCTGTGCGTCCTGCACAGCCCTCTCAATGGCCCTGGCAGTGATCCCTTGGGAGTGTCCGTCAGAAAACACCAGCACCCTCTTCTTGGCCGCAGTGCGGGCAGAGCGCCGGTACATCTCCGTGATGAACTGCAGAGCAGAGTTCACGTCCGTGGCATCATTCATGAACTCCATGTTGTCAATGGCCTTGGCAATGACCGTGTAGTTGTACTGGAACTGAGTTTCCACTTTCTGCTGGTTCCGGCCGCTGTACTGCACCACTGAGATGCGCACGGAGTCGTCAGTGGGCTTGCTGGCGTCCAGAAACCGCCCTGCCAGCCGCTTCACGAACTTCTTGGTGGTCTCAAAGTTCTTGCTCCCCACGCTGGTGGAGCTGTCCACCAGCAGCGTGATGTCAGCTGGCCCGGTGAAGGCAACTGCAAGAGGAAAGGTCCAGGGCTTGTTACACTTTGGCTCTTCCATGGAAAGCCAATGAAGTCACTGGCTTGTCTCACAGGATTCCTGTCTTGTCAGACTTGGGAAATCTCTATTCATGCTAGCTTTCTTTCCCCTGCCCCAGTGCTGTCCTACACTTGTCCTTTCACCCATTCATTCCTTCTTTTACTTGGTTTAGGATAGGCTGTAGATGTTTATTTGGCTGAGATAATCTAGTGACTCTTGTTTAAACACAGCGGCTCTCTTTGTGTGTCTGGGGAACCAATTCATTCTCCTCACTTCCCTTCTTTCCATGGAAATTCTGAGGACTGATGCTTCTGACTTGGAGGTGTACTCCATTAAAACTCTCCCTGTTCTCACTTTTCCAGCACATGTCTCCATTATCCCTGCCACACAACTAATTTTGCTCATGCTTCCACTACTAGACAGTAGGAGCAGGTAATGAGGTCAGTTGCTAAAACCTGGGAGGGTTGCAATCCTTCACAGCCTCCTCTCTAGGTTTGAGATGCCAGAGAAACAACCATCTACGCTTTTCCCCAGATGCTTTGGGCTGGTATGTGTGTGTGAGAGACCCTGAGAGTGTCTGACAGATCTTGCTCACCTCTCCAGACCAGGAGCATCCCCATTGCAAGAGGTATCCAAGCTGTCCTTCCCCACCAACAAAAGCTCCCACTTCTCCCATCATACCACCCACAGTCCCTCGGCGTGGCATGAGGAGTCAATACTTACTTGGACAGGTGTAGTCAGGACATTTTTTCTCTGTTAAGAATATAAGAGAGATTAGTGTCACCAGCTGGCCCAGAAAAACCACTTGTCCCACAGATATGCAGAAGGGACAGAAGTTCCCCTCCAGAAGGTGAACACCCACCTTTGCCACCTGTGCAAAGGCTATAAACATGAATGAAAAATGGTGTGGACATACATGTCCTGCAGTGGGTGAGGATGGGGACCTGACAACAAAGTATTCTGAGATACAAGATACCCTTGTCCCTGCTTAAGGGCATGACTGAGGGGACACAAGGGAGGACATCCTGCATCCCTCACCACCTTTCCCATTGCCTCCAGCCACTGCCTTTCATCCACCTTGGCAGATGTATGAGGTGATGTTCTGCAAGAAGGTGTCATCCAGGAGCTCAGCATAGTTGTCCCTTTGAATGGACAGTCCTGGCCTGGTTGGTCTGCTTAAACAAGCAATGTCGTTCAGGTGATCTGGATTTGGAGGGTTCCGGAAAATGTCACCAATCCCAAGGGAAACCACCTGTGGGGAAGTTCGAGTCCATCACTGGATGCATCCATCATCTAATGCATTCATAACTGTGTATGCCTGCCACTTTGTGAAACTGCTTCTAGTGACACCTGTGCCCCTGCCCCAGCCTTGTGTAGCAAGGACATGGAGACACCCAGAGAGCCTGCACTGTGCCACACAGCTGCCGCATGGCAGGTCCCCCGTGCCCTTACCGGGGTGACATCGCACAGGGAGTTGAGCGGGGTGGGGTCCCGCAGGGTGTCAGAGCGCCCGTCTGTGATGACGATGGCCACGCGCTTGTCAGACGTGAACCTCCGCAGCAGGTTGTCCTTGGTGAACTGCAGGGCCTCCCCAGTGTAGGTGCCTCCAGCAATCCACTGCAGGTTCTTGACTGCCCTGCAAGGACAGACACCAGTGAGCCTGCCAGCCCTGCCCATGGGTACTGGAGGAGTAAGAACACGGCTTGTGACCAGGCACACACCCCTGCATGAAGATTTGGGTGAAAAACTGGCAAGCTCTGTATTTTAGCCTTAGCATCACTTATGATGCCACCAGCCACTACCTTCCACTAAAGGACATCTAGATCATTGCAGCTGCAGGAGGTGCTGGCCTGGATATGGAGGATGGGGGGTGAGCAGGCTCCCCTGGGCCAGAGCCCACAGACACAGACTCACTGCTTGAGCGCTCCGATGTTGTCGATGTTGGCATCCCCCATGGCCACCAGCTCTTGCGTGTTGTCATGGCTGTACTGCACAACGCCCACACGGGACTCCCCAGCTTCAAACTGTGGACAGAACAGAAACCAGCTAGGGGCACATACCTCAGGGGAAGCCAGTAGCTCAGAATCCTGATGATGGTTTCTCCTGCCTTCATGATGCAAGCTCTGATTCTCTTCTGCCTTATTCTGGGCAGGCAGAGCCCCACCAGGAGTGGATGCACATTGGGACCTATTTGGTGAGAGTAAATGAAAAGGAGACCCAAACCTAGATCTCACAGCTCACTGGTCTCAACAGCAGCCACTGGACTCTCAGGCACATGGTAGAATTCTTGGGATTGTCCTGTGTGAAGAGTCAGGAGCTGGATTTGATCCTTGAGTCCCTTCCAACTCAGGGGATTCTATGGTTCCATGAGAAGATATGTTTTCAAGACTCCTAGTTTTCTTCCAACACAGTGGTTTTGCTACCCAGCTCTACCTTTTCTGCTTATTACTGGCTCTTTGCCCCATGTATGCCCACCACATTGGTATTCAACAGCAGATCATGTGCTTTAGATGTGGCTGATTATACCTTCAGTAAAAGTCTGAATTCCCAACAGCCCTTCAAATCACAGAGGTAAATAAAACATGCAGCAGGTTACCAGAGAGGAGGCAGGAAGAAGAGCAAGCATTTGTGTCCCTCTTCAGACTGAGAGACTCACTATGGGGACAGTATTGCTGGGTTTGGGCTGCAAGGGTCATTTTTATTAGACTGCCTAACTGGGTGACCTAAATCCAAGCTTGGGAGCTGGACATCAGAAACTTCCAACACACTCCAGACACCTGAAATGCTCATCAGAACAAGGGAGAGACTGAGACACTGATTGATCAGGCTGATTGAATGCTCAATGCACCATCTGCTCTGGGACATGGAGGAAACAGAGTCTGTTTCCCAAATAGAGTGAGAAGTCTATTTTGGGACAACGATCTGCTGTCTAATCTCCATCACTTTATGAATTTGGGAAGACCCACCCCCAGATTGAAGCCAAGCCTGGTGGAGGCTTTTTGAAGTGGGGGCACCTCCCCATTTTCCGGCTTGCAGTGAAAAATAAGTGAGTGCACACAAGGATTTCACAGCACTCAGTGGAAATCTCACCTTGACCCGCTCGTCCTTGCTCAGGCGGTCGATGACTTTGATGATAAAGTCCTTGGCAATCTGGAAGTTCTGCAGGCCAATGCTCTCTGAGCTGTCCAACACAAACAGGAGGTCGACAGGACCACAGGTGCACTCTGGAGCAAGGCACAGGAGCAGAAGGACATGTTTTCCAAGGAAGCATTTTTAAAGGAACTAGCTGATGCCTGCTGCAGGCCTGCCCAGCTGGGTGCCTATGCCCCAAACATGGTGTAAAACAATGCAGGAAAATAGCTGCATAGGAGACTTGAGAGCCAGTTTACGATTTTTTCCATGTGCATTTGCTCCCTAATAAGACATGCGGTATTTTCAGGCTGTGAGTACCCTCAAACCACCCAGTAATTATTTCATAATCCATTCCCACATAAGAGTTCTCATTTCTTCCATTCACCCAGCCCAGCAGGACAGAGGCGGCACTGGTGGGCTGGAGGAGGCTGACTCAGTTTGCTCCCCTCTTTCTCATTATTGAAGAATATAATGTGCCCTTGGCTCTCCCTTCAAGCTTTTGGACTGCATACCCAACCTATCAGGGAAGCATCAGGGAATAAAGCCCAGCATATTCCTCTGCTGACCAGCACAAGATTTGGAAGGAAGAGGACAGAACTAGATCCACAGTATGCCCAGAAGAGACATCCCAACTGTAAAATGGGCAGAGAAAATCCACCCTGCTGGTACACACGGCACCTTGACAGCCATTTTCCAGTTGCAGAACCCAGCCACATCAGCCTCTAATCTGTGTGGCACCCTCAGAGATTGCTTCCTGCCCTCCCTTGCCCAGCTCATACCTGGCTCTCCCTCAAAGGCTCTCACTACATCTCCATGTAGGGAGAGCAGGGAGGGGAGGGGTGAAAGGAAGGAGAAGGACTAGCAAATGTTTGCAGAGCAATTTTGCCAAGTAACACTCACCACAGCAAGCTAGAGGAAAAGTGAGAGAAAGAGACAACATTAAAATGCTTGACAAAAGGATTTTTCACACCCTAATGCAGACTGAAGGTTTGCATCTCTGCAAACCCGCAGACACCTGGCCCGGACAATCCAAGCTCATGGAGGTTTTCTCTCCCACTTGAAATACCCAGATTCTTTCCCATTTCAGATTGTGATGCCCTGACCTGGAGCACCACACACACACACAGCTCTGTGTCTGCACATGCTGATGCATTCTTATTTAAACAAAAATAAAAGCTAAGTAAATCATCAGAATATAGAGCTTAAAGTCAGTTCGCCATGCACCCTGTGTCCTTCCAGCACCTCATTACTGGCCATGGTCCAAGTCCTCTGCAAGAAATATGTGCTGCTTCTCCCCATGGCAGGACACCCCAAACCAGGCCTCCCCTTCCCATATTAGACCATGATATTTAGAAAAAAAAAGCGTTGCAAAATGGGCCACTCAAGGACTTTTACACAACTTTGTTCATGTTTTCCATGTACAGAACCACAGACAAAGCAGTCTATGCCACATACAAGTGAGACACAGATGTATGAGCTACTCTAGAGATGGAGGTGGAGGTCTGTGGATCAAGGACACTTAATCGTGGCTCATGAAAGTGGAGAGATGCCCATGGATGGCATTCCGCTGCCTGAGGACAGGGAAAAGCAGCTGCCTCTTGCTTAGCAAGGCACTGGGCAGGGTGGGAGGAGAGGTACAGGGATACTCACAGCACATCTTCATGATGATGTCCAAGATTTCACATTCCTGAAAACAGAGGAAAAGAAATGTTTAATTAACAGCAAAAGCAATACATAGAGCAGGCCAGCAGGCAGCACCCCAATCGTGTCCCACTCACATCTGGTCCTGGAGGCCCCACGGGTCCTGGTGGTCCCTGTCAGACAGAAGCACAGAGGAGTTACAGGAGCAGTCAGTCCTATCTGTGGTGTACTCTAATGGTACCTTGCCAAGCAATGCAGAGTTGTGAAAAGCCTCTTGGCTTCCCAGTTGCTGGTCCCTGCACTGGGCTTGGAGAAGGAATATCTGCTTGTTTGCATGATTCCCTGCTGCTGCACAGAGGTGGAAGGAGGAGATCCACTTCCACATGAGCCGCGTACACCCAGGTGGGAAGGCAGTGAGCACACAGTGTGTTCATGGCTTGGTGTTGCTCCCAGAGCACCCAGAGCATGAAGGGATGGAGGGATGGATGGAGGGATGGTGGGATGCATGCCACTGGGACCAACCCTGACAGGGTCCTTACTTACCGGGGGACCTTCCCGTCCCCTGTGGCCTTTTGCTCCTTTGATGCCACTGGGCCCAGGGGTCAGGTTCTGGAATGAAAACAAAACCAAAACTCATAAATCTGTGTGTGTCAGGGGGCAGCACTAGTGCTGGCCGGGGGTCTCTGTACAAATCACCAACAGGACGGGACTGCTGGGGAACGCGTCTCGAGCTGTTTATCTTCCAGCATCTGTCTCATTATGTGCTTATGACAATGGGAAGATGCCAGCAGCTCACATCCCCAGCAGCAGACAAAGGACTCAATGTTACAACTTACTTTAAATGTTTTTGACCAACCAAAGAAAAAGCATATTGACAGTAGTTCTATCCAACCACTATGAGCACACATACCTTTAGTTAAAACAATGCTTGCTTATTTAGAATACAATACCTACTTGTAAACCTTAAAACACAATGCACAGAGCTCCATTATTAAGCTTAGAACTTCCTAATATCTCACTAGATAAACTTTTCTGTAGCTTAATGAGTTTTTCTATCCAAGCGTTAATACATAGACCATTGTTCTATTCCTCCTTACTTTCTACTTCTTATATAACTTTTCTCCTGACAAATCTTATGGCTACTGCTTAGCTCCAATCACAGTTCTGCTGTCTCTGAGGCCTGCCTTTTGCAGCTTTACCAAAACCCTCTGATTTTAAGGATTCCCACACAGCATCTTTCCCTCCAGATATCTGATGAGCCCTGCTTCACCATTGACATATTTTCTGAAGTTGCTGTATCCAATTAAATGAAGACTTGGAAGGGACACTGGGGAAATCTCCCTCCATGGGCCAGTGATAAAGCTCAGACCACCAGTGCCATCATCATCAGTGCCACCTGGAAGCATACAAAGCCTTGCAGAGGTGATGCCCACCTCACCTTAACAAATGTGGAGGTTTGCCAGCTGTCAGACACAAAATGAACACCTGGAGGGAGCTTCCATTGCTATGCATCAGTCACTGCTCAGAGACAAAGGCTGAAGATTTACAAAATCTGATGAGCTCTGGCCCATCATTGCCCGAGGCTCCTGCACTGTGCTCATAGGAAGAGAGGATTAAGCATGATTACTCACATCATTGCCAGGGTCGCCAGCTTCCCCTTCATCACCTTTAGGTCCAACATAGCCTTTTGTTCCCTGAAAAACAGTATGGATGAGACTGCCGTTGCTCTTGTGATGAACTTGGTGTTGGCATGTGGTGACCTCATGAAAGCTGGCTTGGGACAGGGGTGGAGAGCAGCACACAGGCTCCCAGCACCAGATTTCAGTGCTCTTGATGACGAGAACTTCTTCGGTGGCTTTCACTGCTACAGAATCATGGAATTGCTTAGGTTGGAAAAAACCTCTAAGATCAAATCCAAACATTAACCAACACTAAATCAATCCCTCAGCATAGCATTACCCAGCTCCCCTGGGTGACATTCCCAACCCCAAACTCTGGCTCTGGAACTGCTTCAGAGAGCATCCAGCACGAGCTGCTGCCCCTGGGTGTTACAGCCAGGGCAGGACACTCCCACTGGAAGCATCCACTGCAGGGAGAGGTGGGCAGAAAGAAAAGAGGGTTCTGGAGATGCAAGTTTCTTCAGGGAGCCCATTCCAACATGCAGCTGATGGAGAAGTTCCAAGTACCAAACCACCATCAAGGGTAAATCCTGTGTGGCCGAGGAAGCAGCACACTTACGTTAATTCCAGGGTTGCCTCTGTCTCCTGGCTGCCCCTGAGGATGGAGAAAAGGAAGTTTGTTAGGTTGGACAAGTAGACATAGTGGTATTACAGTTTCAAGGCAGCACAAAAAACTTACTGGGGCACCTGTGAATCCAACTGTGCCATTCCCAGGAGGACCATCCTCCCCCTGGAAAGGAAGGCAGACACAGATGAGATAAAGAAATGCAACCCCTCAGATAGCATGGCAGGAGGATGCTGGTCTCCTTGGACAGTGCATCTCCCCAGCAGCACCACTCACCCTTTCTCCCATCAGCCCAGGGTCCCCAGGCAGCCCAGGTGCTCCAGGCAATCCCTTTGGACCCTGAAAGAGGCAGAAGGAGTCAAGCATTGCACAACATCATCTGAGCTGGGAAAACAATGACTTCTGAGGCAACCAGCTACCAACACGAGCCCACTGTGGAAGTGTTCTGCTTATACAAGAGCAATGTGAGGATTGATGCCAGAAAGAAGTTCTTTACTCAGAGGCTGGGGAGGCCCTAGCACAGGTTGCCCAGACAGGCTGTGGCTGCCCCATTCCTGGAGGTGTTCCAGGCCAGGTTGGACAGGCCTTGGAATAACCTGAGATAGTGGAAGGTGTCCCTGCCCATGGCAGGGGGGGGGATCAGGATGAGCTTTAAGATCAGTCCCAACCTAAACTAGGATTCAAACTAGGATCAAATGTTCTAGGATTTCTATGTAAGCCGACAGCTGTGCTTGGCTTCCATTTGCTCCCCACCCTGGGGATCAAACCTGCTGCTTGATTCAGGTGGCTGTCCCCAGACAGCATCTTCCCCAGCTCTCGTGATGGGAAGCTCTGTGGTTTGTGGTGTAGCTATAACCTCTCCATGAAATGACCTGAGGGAGGTGGGGAAAAAGGCAGCTGTGGCCTGAAGGACCCATGGAAATGCCTGGATGTGTCTTCCAGGAAGCCAGTACTGGAGCCTGTACCAATAGGCTCAATAGCATTCCAGTATCCATGGGATTTGAGGAAAGCCCTAATGGGCAGCACTTGCTGCACGTCCCTGCATCCCCTCCCTGCAGAAGAAGCGATGATGAAGCAGCACTGACCTCACTGCCGGGGGGGCCATCATCTCCCCTGTAGCCTTTGGGTCCTGAAGGTCCAGGCTCACCCTAGGGAAACACAGAAAGTTCTCTCAAAGGGGCTTTCTCTTGCTGCCACTCCTGCCCTGAAGGGCTGGTTCCTTTGTTTTGTGATTTGATGGGTAGAGGTGCCCATCAGCAAGTTAGGTCCACCTTGTAAAGCCTCAGAATGGACCTATAGATGAGGGTGAATATTGATGGGGAGGTGCTTCAGGAGCCATGCCTGGCTACTCCTTTTCCTCCTTCCTCCTTTAACACCATTTTCTCTGTGAAAGCCTGTTGGGAGGTAGATCCCTGCTGAGCATGAACCAAACCCAAAAACCTTCTGGGCTGAGGTGTGACACCGCAGGTATGGGCCACACATCATGGGCTTTTAAGTGGCAGCCGAGGCCCCCAAACCCAAAACCATCCCTCTCCTTCAGAGCTCTCCCCAGTAACAGAGGACTTGGTGGGAAGAGGACCAGGGAGGACAGGCGGATGCTTTCCAGCATCAAAGCACAGCTGTGTGGCACAGTGGCACCTCATCAGCCGTGACACAGGTGCCCCTGGAGGACAGTCCTTGGTGCAAGCACATCACCCTGAAGGTGACACAAACCTCCATGTGCCTTCTGGCTCGGACAAGTCTGGGTCCCAGCCAGGGTGGCTCTGGGGAGTTTCTGTTCTCGGGAGGCTGCAGAGCCCTGGCAGCATGTGCTGGAGCAGACCAAAGCTGTCACACTGCCACATCCCATCTGGGCAGCGGCTGCTTGCTCCACCAGCTGCAGGGCTGGCCAGAGACACTACAAGACAGGAGAGGAGGCAGGAGGAGGGCTCTTTCCTCTGAGAGCTCCGCAGATGCCCAAGGGAGCCCCTCCCCCCTTCTACTCAGTGCTCACAGCCCTTTGCAGGGTTTGCTTTCCAGGAGGTGAGATATGATGGTGGACAATGAGTGGGTAGTGATGCTCTGCCATCACATCAAATATTCAGGCAGCATTTTGTGTAGAGCTGAGTGTGCAGCCAGTCCCCAGGCAATGGAGAGGACAGAGGGATGCAGAGACCTGGTGCTGAACATCCATACATGCCATACACATCCTTCTTCCAAGGAAAGGTGTCCTCCTGGGTGCAGAAAACTTAAAATAGCACAGTGCAGAGCACTGAACTGCTTCAAGGCATGTGACCTTATTTCTGCACAAAAGCCCAGAAGAGAGAAATCTTGGAAGGAAGGACAGGAACTTGTGATCCTTCACACCAGCCAAGGCTGGAGCCACGGCACCATTGGCTCACACTGGCCACTCTCATCCTCCCTGCAGCCACACAGCACAAATCCCTCACGACCTTGGAAGAGTTCATGATGGATGAGGAATGATTTTGGGTGAGTATATCTTGTCCACTACTTCTCTGGGTGCAACAAGCATGCAACAGAAGGGATGGGCACCACGGCCAGGGATAGAGAAGGGCCACCAGACCTGTCTCATGAGGCTCACGGAAAGAGCATGCTGGCCTTTAGCTTCTCTCGGATAGAAACAGGATGAAAGGGAGTCATAGGTTAGCAGGAGCATTTTCCCCTTGCCAAAAGAAACACACTCCAAGGTCCAGAGTTCGCAGATAAAAAATATCGGCTTGAAAAATACTTGTGTTTGCCGAGGTCCCACTCTTACCCAAAACTAATTATACATTTATTTTTAATTTGGCCAAACACAAGCATTTTTCCCTCAGCTTGTGGAAAAATCATCCTCACTTTGCAACTGCTGTTCAAATCTCCCTGGAGTGGTGGGAACAGTGGGGCAGCCTCTGGCCTGGGGAGGCACTGGAGCTGCTTTGTAATGCTTCCCTCTCTGACAGGGGTTTGACTCAAGTTCAGTGGTGGGGAGGGAAAACTGGTGGCCCACGAGACACCATTCTTTCTCCTTTTCCTCCCCAACAGGAAAGGCTGCCTGGAAGTAGGATCTGGCCCAGCCTGGCTCCCCACTACGCTTGCATCAAATTTTTGCCTTCTACATGGTCTTTCTCCTGCCTGGAACCTGGAACGTGCCTCTACCACACAGAGGTAGAGGCAGCTGGGGCTCCAGACCCAGCCTCTTTTGCTGGCACCAGCCTGCAGCACTGATCAGTGGGTTGTTACATGCACACATCTGAAGAATTGCTTTCCCACCAGGGCCACCTCCCAAAAAGTCACCTGAGCAAGCTGGATTCTGCCAAACTCTCTCTGCAGAGTGCATGTCTGACATGGGGGACACCCATGCTGGGGACAATATGAATGCAACAGCCCCTCCTTCATGTTCTGCACTCCAGATCTTCTCCAAGGGCTCTCCAACACTTGGCCAAGGAGAAAGGAGTTTAAAAGCTGTCTCACATCTGTCTGCGTGCTGGCCTCCATGCTTCACCTCTGGTGAGAGTTCTGCTCTGCCAGTGTGGGAGTGTTTATCTTGATACATTCCTCCATCTTGGGATCCATCAAAACTCTGATGGTCTGGGTAGAAGGGGAGTTGTCCTACAGAGCCCAGTTCAAGGGTGATGTCAAAGTGTGCTTGCTCAGGTGCAAAGATCATGTTGGCCATTGCAATCAGTGCCATGGCCATGAAGGAATGACCCAGCAACACCTCCAGACCTCAAGTTATCATTTGGGAAGAAGGAGCCTCCAACTGGGCAGGGGACAGAAGTTTTCCTCAGGCTGCAGGTGGTCAACCCCGCTCTCCAGCAAGCCTGTGGAGTTTGAGATCTGCTCCTTGAGGCACACAAGGCACAGGCAGACCCCAGAGCAGGAGGGTCACACCTTGCAGTCAGCAGACTTGAGGAACGCTGGCTCTGGGAGAGGCTGTGTCTGCAGGATGCCAAGGGTGTCAGGGATACCTCTGGGGCCACGTCAGGATATCCTCACTGACACAAGATGTGTTACTCACACCCCTGAGTGAAGTGAGCAGTTTCTGGCCCCCAGCCTGAGCCTTTTGTGTGTGGCTGCATTTTGCACTTGCCAGTTTCCAGTTCTGTCAGATGTGTTAACATCTGTTTCCATGGGATTGGGAAATGGTGTGCAGGTTGTTCTGCCCACAGCCCAGCAGCTAAGTCTCCATTTTTTTGGTCCTGTTCATATCCCAGATTCTCATAGAAATCCCTGCCCTTCTTCACCAGCTTTGCTTCCTGGTCTAGAAGATGCTGAGAAGTTGCCCCAAGATGCTGTGGCATCAGTTAAACTTCCCATCCCACTCTCCCTGATGTCCCAAACGCTCCCATTTAGATCCAGAAGGTTAAACCAAGCTCTTACCTGGTCGCCAGGTGGACCGAGGGGTCCTTCTCGCCCTTGGTCACCAGGTGGTCCTGGCTCTCCCTGAAAACACACACAGAGGAGCAGGTGTGGGTGCAAAGGGTCCCGTGTGCAATGGGGAGCAGGGGTGCAGCACCCACAGTGGGATGGAAATGCAGCCATCCAAACAGGCAAGGATTTGAGGCAGATTCAGGAATTGAGTAGGGAGCTGTCAGAGATGGAGGAAGATAAAGACAGGCTAGTGTGGCCACACTGAATCCAAGAAGATAGCCCTAAGAGGAAGGCCATGTGAAGCTTGCATCTAGGGGACATTTTCCCACCCATTTTGTGCCACAAAAGCAAAAGTGTGGAGAGATTCGTCTTTTGCAGATACACAGAGCTGGCTCTGGACCCAAACTAGCCACACTCTGCACTCATGGCTGCTCTTCTAGAGTAGCTCTTGCCCTGGGTAGTCTGCATGGGGAGGAGCACAGCTTCCAGGATAGCTGCATCCTTCCTCCAGCCTGTCATCCCTATGGAGCTAAGGGGATTTCCATGGGAATGAGGCACAGATGAAGAGAGACACCCTCACCTCTCACTCCTCTCTCCTTTGCTGACACTCAGAGGCCTGAGCCAAGGCTCTTTGCAGAGAACTGACAGGACAGTAGGGCACAGAAAACCTGAGTCTCAGTGATTTTGCACCCCATCAGTTCCAGTAGAAAGAAATACCCTATGGACATGGCTCAGTTGTCTTTCACTGAACAGCCTTCCACAAATCCACAGAGCTGCATCCCAACAGGGCAGTGTGACTGCCAAGCTGAGGCTGGCTCTGCAGCACCTTCCTCATCCAGACACATAGCCAGGAATGAACAAGTCAGGGAGGCAGAGGAGAGGGGATTTGGGGGGACACGGTTGAGAGGTTGGTGACCTAAAGCTGTTGTTTGCAACCTAGAAGCGTCCAGATGCATAAGCCAAACAGCAAATATAAAACCCAACTTCCAAATAGCCCTGAGACATTTCTGGCAAGGTTGCACAGCCTCGTGCTTGGACTCAAAGTTAGAAGGAAGCAGCCCATCGTCTGCTAAACAATTTAACTGCAGGACCCTGGTGCCTTCATCTCCCGCACATCTGCCCCGCACACCCCGTGCAGTAACGCTGACGCTCCCTGAGCAGTAAACAGGAAGGGGGAGGCTGCCAGAGGCCCCCTGCCAGAGCTGCCCCTGCCAAGGCAGACCTCTGCCCCCCTCCAAGCGGGTGCTGGGTCCTGGCTGTCCTCGCTGCAGGGACAGGAAATGAGTGGTGCAACGGTGGACGGGATTATGGGATGCTGCTGTGGGATGCCCTGGCTCCCACCACCCCCACCCCGCACAGAGCGCCCCTTGCCCCTCCCTATGACGTGGGGCATGGCTGTTGCTTGCCACATGTTTGTCCTGGCCTGCTCAGGGTTCCTGCCTGTCCCTCCCACGCTCACGCTTGATGACTCACCCCAGCAGGCTGGAAACATACTTTCCTAGTGATTCCCACTCAAAAGGGGTTGGGAAGAGTGTTTTCCCTTCCATCCATACCCACTCATGCTGCCCTGCTGCTGATTGTACCTGTGCCCTCCTACCCGAGCCACTGGTAGCTCACGCAGCCCCCGAGCATGCAGAGGAGGACACCTTGACTCTTTCCTCTTCATTAACTAGTTTACCAGTTGTGAGGAAGGAATTGACAGCTGTTCACTTGCTCTTGGCTTTCTGGGCATGCTCTCCTCTGGATTTTGGCTGTTCGGTGGTCACCTGCCAGCATAAAGGGGCAACAGCAGATCCCTCCCAAACTGGAATGTCAAGGCACTGAGCTTGCCTGCCGGCGCAGATGCTGGTGGAGTTAGTTACTGCACACCTATTCCCAGCCCCTGGCTTCCAAGCATCACCCCTCTTGCAAGAAAATGTAGAAGGCTGCCCTGCGGGTGCAGTTACCAGCTGTCCTCTTGGCCCGCGGTCACCAGGTGAACCTGGGGGTCCTCTCTCCCCATTGCTGCCCTGCAAAGAGAAGGTGGCATCGCAAAATCAGGGCCTGTTCCCAGCAGGCCAAACCCCTCCTTCACTGCCCACCTCTGAGCAGGCTCAGCCCCAGGCCCCCTTCTCCTCTTCCAGAGGGTACCAGCGCCTGCCCTGGGAGTGGGTGAGAGGTGCTCTCACTTACCCGTTCTCCAGGAGGACCATCCTCACCTAGAGCACCCTGTGGAGAAACAAGAGGGGTAGTCAGGGAGTGGGGATGGCCAGCAAGCACACACATGGGCATCACAGGTAGAGAACTCACCTCATCACCAGTCTCTCCAGCTGGTCCAGGCTCACCTCGGTTCCCAGGAGTTCCCTGCAAGGCACAGGGATGCACACAAGAAGTCAGACAGTTCTGGATCAAAGCCCTGCACACTTGAAAAGCTTTGGGCAAGCTCTGCTTCAAAGCCCAGGCTGTAGCAGGGGTTCTCTCACAGAGAGCAAGAGGATGTTCACACAAGGGTGCTTCTTCACCCACCTTCTCTCCAGGGTTGCCAGGAATCCCCTGCCGGCCAGGCTTTCCATCATTCCCAGGCTCCCCCTTCACAAGAACACAAGGTACCATCAAGACTGCATCCAGCAGTGGATTTCAGCTCCCACAGCACAGAGGCTGTCAGGAGCCACAGTGCACCCCAAGCCCCTTTCAGGGTTCCCTCCGTACTCCACTCCCAGTGAAAGCCACCTTTTCACAGCACTCCCCTGGTATCTCAGGGATGCTTTGTGCCAGGCGTGTGGGCACCCTCGAACCGTGGGCACACTGTGGGTGATGGGAGCCTCCTCTAGTGAAGAGACCAGGTTGAACAGGGCTTGGAGCAACCTGGTCTAGTGGAAGGTTCCACCTGCCATGGCAGGGGGTGGAATGAGGTGGACTTTAAGGTCCCTTCCCATCCAAACCATTCTGATTTTGTGATAGACTTGCCCCAATCAGTGCAAGCAATTTCCACCTCTTCCTCCTGCATCCCTCCTCTGCATAAGGCTGGGCAGAGCAACTCACCTTTGCTCCCTTGGGTCCAAAAGCACCAGGATCTCCCTTCGGTCCAGGCGGGCCTTGAGGTCCCTGTTGAAATTAAAGGCAGTGTCACTGAAACCTGAACTGGTGACACCATCTGCAGGAAACTGGGCATGGACTGAGCATCCCAGCAGCCTGGCAGGTGGCTCCCTGTTGGGATGGGCAGGAGGGATATGGCCAGAAGGGACTCCTGCACCATGGAGCTGTGCCAGCAATGCTGCACCTACATTGCTGAAACAATTCTGAAGCTCAGAGGAAAATTACAGAAAAGTGGTTTTGGGCTGCTGTAGCTGGACTGCAGTGACATTGGTGCCACCACAAATGTGTCATCCTGGGAGCATGGAAAAGGCAGGAAAAGTGGGAAAATGCAATGTCAGGCAGCCCCAGGGCAACTGAGGACAGCTTCCAGGCAAGGATGAGGCAGAGTGCCCCAGGGTCAGCCCTGAGGTGCCATGCCTGGGATATAAGCATCACACATTTCCGAGCAATTCCCTATTTGCACACACCATCATGGCAGAGCTGTTCACTTGCATGCAAGGGGCACCCACAGGGTACCTACGTCAAATCCGGGAGAGCCTTTGCAGCCAGGTAATCCAGGGTATCCCGCTTCACCCTGTCAGGCAGCCAAAACAGGGGTCCCCAATGAGTGACACTCGCAGAAAGACCCCATCCATCATCCCAGATGCCTGGAAGGGACATTCCAGCCCCATCCCTGGCTGGCAGATGGATGGCCCTGCAGGGAGGGAACTCCACTGCCCCACAGGCTTCATCCCCAGACCCCAAAATGGTTTTGGAGGGGCAAAAGCCAGGGTGTTCAGGCCAAGCAAAGTCCCCTGCAGCAGAGATTTACCTTCTTGCCATCAATGCCATCGATTCCACGCCTGCCTTTCTCCCCCTGAAACAGAGTACCAGGACCGTGACGTGATTCCCAAATTCCCAATGCCTCCCAAATGTCAAACAGAGGAAAATGGTGCAAAAGCAGAGTCTGACCTTGGCTCCTTTGGCTCCTCTTGAGCCCTGCAGAGAGAAGCACAGAGGTGTCAGATGTCCATGCAAAGCAGATCCATCCCCCCACCACAGTGCAGTCCCCACACCAGCTCAGTCTGAGGACTCAGGCATTTACCACTCCTCTGCATGCCACTGGATCCCACTGGATCCTGCTGGATCCCTGCTCTTGGCTCAGGCAGTGCCAGCAGGAGGGGTGGATGTGGGGGCACACAGCAGACCCCAACACCCGGCAGCTGCAGGGCCAGCCCAGGATAACCCCTCATGGGGACATAGGGATCTCTCCCAAACATCCCTGCTATCCTCACCTTTTCTCCTCGGCTTCCTTTGTCACCCTAGAGAGGAAGGGAGAAAGGGAAATGGGAGAATTAGAACACTGGCAGCACAAAGCCCATGGCCCATCTCTGAACCACCTCTGTGAGCCTGCAGCCCCACATACCTTCATTCCTTGGTAGCCAACAGGTCCCATGTCTCCTGGTCTGCCCTAGGGGACAGAAACACAGTGCTATAGAGGCAGATACAGTCACCACCGTTGGACAGCATCCCCCCAGACACTTGATATGGGACTCAGCCTCTGCTCTCTCACACAGGAGCCTCTCCCATAACTCTGCTCCTTGTTTTCCTAGTCTGAGAGCATGGGATCATTGTGGAGGGCCAAGAGGACTTGCCTTCATCTCCATCATCTCCGCCATCTCCAGCTCTTCATGGAAGTGAGGGAAACTGGGTGCTTGGGGACATGTCATTTGGGAGGAAAGGGAAGGGCAGAAAACCCTTGAGAAGAAAAAATGCATGGCATGGCATTTCCAGTTTGGGAGCACACAAGATGGGTAACTGCATGCTTAGGTGTGTGTGAGAAATGTGCCTCCCAAAAATAAGTGTGCCTAGTAAAATAAAAGAGGGAGGAGGAGAGAAATAGTTTCCTCATGCTCTCAAGTTATTTACCAAAGATTTCCCTGTAACACTGCTGTGCTTGTTGTGTCAGAGGACACAGGAGGGAGCCCAGAGTCCGCCCCTGGGCTGGCACACATGAGTCAGAGACATGTCCTGCAGGAGGGACAGCTATTTTGGGTGAAGAACAAGAAAGCCTTGTAGCAAGAGGAGGAGCCTCCCCACTGCACAGCGTGCATGACTGCACACCCCATAGAAGCAGGATGATGCTGGTGAGGATGCATCCGAGAGGTCTGGCCACAAGCAGCCAAAAAACAGCCCCTGTGCAGAATCACCAGGGCTGGTTCTTCACTTACTGGGTCTCCAGCCTCTCCTTTCTGGCCGGGAAGACCTGGCTTGCCTCGTTCTCCCTGCAATACAGGAGAGAAACACTGTTAGTTTATCACCCCCAGGAATAGGACGATGACCTGTTGAAAGAAGAGCGGGGAGGATGGGAGCAGAAATGCTCCATAGATACAGGGAGCAGATGGTGCTGGCCATATGGGAGTATGGTGTGGGTCCATGCCCCACAGGTGATGTTGGGAGCCTTTTCCAACCTTCTTGGTTCCATGATAATGATTCCAGGTGTCTGAGCATCCCCAGTGAGCCCCTCCCACTGTCCCAGTCCCACAGCGCAACCACCACCAGTCCCTCACCTCATGGCCAGGGTCACCAGGAGGTCCAGGGGGCCCTCGGGGAGGCTGCAGGAGAGATGTGTGGGTTAGACCAGCCTGAGACACAACCTGGGACCACAGGGATAAGAGGGAAGGGGACAGGGCTCTCAAAAGCCTGACTCACCTGGCACTCGAAGGAGCAGCACTGCACAGAGGGAAGGAGGAAACAGCATTAGAGGAGGTGGCAGTAGCAGGGTCAGACTGCATCCTGCTTGGCGGGGGCTTCCCAGGCTTACAGGGGTTGCCTGCAGGGCAGGGCTGTGCCACCAGGCCCCCCTAGCCATGGGTCACACACAGGGGACAGGCTCAGTCACAGGGCGACACTCACCGATTGCTCCGTGTTAAGTTTCTGCAAGACAAGAAAGCAAAGAGAAGGGATTTAAGAGGGACAGGGGAGCCTGGGGAGGGAGGGGGGCTGGGGAGGGGGTGGGCAGTGCTCACAATCATGTCAATGATGGTGTTGATGGTCTCCTCCACATCAATCTCCCGGGTGGGCTTCAGGCTGGTGGCAGTGAAATTGCGTCGGTAGGCATGGTCCGTGGCAATGATGTTCAGCCGCTGGTCCTGGGGGTGGGGAGGGCAGAGTGAGACCTGTGGGCACCTGTGCAGGCTCTGGCTGCCCCTCCTTTGTCACACTGGGGACCCCGTGCCGGGAGCATCCCTGCTGTGTGGTCCCTACCAAGTGGTTGGGGGAGATGGCAACAGAGAAAACTTTGATCCCCAGGAGTTTGGCTTCATTGGCAGCATCATCCAGGCCTCCACAGGGCTCCTTGTAACCTTCCAAGGGATGTCCATCAGTCACCACAATCAGGTACTTATTCTCCTTGTGATGGGAACCGCTGGAAGGGTTTAAACACAGGATTTAACGCTGAAAGAATTTAGCTGGAGAGGAGTGGTTTGGGCACCTGGGGACACTCACCCCAGACAGTGCCCCGGCCTGTGGTCAGGGTGCGGCTCATCCCAGCAAAGCTGGAGCAACTTGCCACCCCTTTCCCCACGCTGTGATCTCTTTTCCCAGCCCGGGGACAGCTCTGCACAACGCACAGGGATGTCCCAACCCTGAGAAGCTCCCACCCTCCACCGACCAGAGCCACACCAACCCCACCCCGCTGTGCCCGCTGCGGTCCCGCCGCCTGACCCGATGAGCAGCTCCTCGATGCCGCGCTTTATGGCGCAGTCAGTGTAGGTGCCCTTCCCGATGTAGTTGACAGCCGACACGCGGTTCTTCAGCTCGCTCTGCCCGCTGGGCATCGGCGTGAGGCTCTTGATGAGCACGACCTCATCGCTGTAGTGCAGCGCTCCCGCGTTCCACACCAGGTTGCGGTCACAGCGGTAGTACCTTCATGGACACACCGGGACACAGGGTTCGCTTCGCTCGCACCATCATAGAAAATGCAAATCCTCTGCAGAACAGGGGTTTGCCAGGGTTCCCTGCTCTCCTGCAAAGCTGGGACATGCTTCCCAGGCAAAACACAGCATGGGACCCCAGCGTATCTTGTCCCGTGGGTGGAAGGGCAAAGCGATGCAGAGGGTGGGCATCTGCAGGGATCAAACAGCTTGGCAAGAGAAACTTCTGGAAGAGGTGTCAGGGGCTGGAGCTGGGCAGGAGGGGCTGAGCCAGACAGCCAGGTGTGTGTGTATGCAAGGCAGGTAACCACTGAAACACCCCGGAAAGAGGTTTTCCACTGCCAGATGTGTTAAAATCAGAGAGGGATGCCTCCCTTGGAAAGATGCTCTGACTTGGAAAAGGAGGAGTGTCTGTGTGTTGCAGCCCTGTTCTGTGCACTGACATACTCAGCACCTGTGACTCCCTGGGAAAGAAGCATCACCTGTGCTTTGGCCACTGCCCCAAAAAAGATCTTTTCAGGATATGGGGTCCAATCCCAAAGGGATGTGATTTCTTATTCAGTAAGCAGGGGCCTTCCAGCTGGTGCAGCACTGGGACATCCCCACAGTGCCCCTCTGGGCACCAGCACATATCTCCTGCTGCCCTGAGGAGCTCAGCAAGACCCACGTGCCTCCAGCACTTGTGGTGCCCCTGTGCACCCATGGATCTCCTGCCTGCAGTCAAGCCCAGCACCATCCCCTCTGGGATCCAGGAGCTTTGGTGCTCCTGGGCATCCCTGGGCATTCCCTTGGGAAAGCCAGTGTCCAGTTGTTGGCTGCAGAGGTGGGTGAGGAGAAGACAGATAAAGAGCTGGGGAATGGGGTGGGTAAGGGGCACCCAAAGCGGGGATGCACCAGTGGCAAGGGAGGGTTTGCTCTGCAGCTCACCCTGTGAGTGCTGAGTTTAACCCAGAGGCGCCCTACTGCCACCCCTGCACCCAGGTGGTTCTGGGCCTGAGCAGCGGGACCAGATTCGTTTTGGCGCTGCGCAATAACCACACAGCCACCCAGGGGTTGGGCTGCCACTTCAGCAGTTCCTGCCTTTCCTGAGCGTGGGTGCTAGCAGTCCACGCTGCTGCTGTCAGCACAGACAGAGACAAAACCAAGCAGCTGAGAACTGGGACAGGGGGGAGAGGCTCCCATCCCCCTCCCCAGCATCCCTGCTTTCCTTCTTTTCTTCTGTGGACAGACACGCAGGGGGATCTCAGCATCCCACCCAGCAGCAGGCTCCATCCCCAAAGCAGTCTGGATAAACCCCTGGGGGATGTACCTCTGGGTGAGTTTATCAATGAACCGGTTGGTGAAATCTTTCACTTGGGTAACCAGGTCCCCAAAGGGCTTCACCCTCAGGGCAACACTCTCTGAGGTGTCCAGGACGAAGAACAGGTCCACAGGGCAGTCTGGGAAGAAGTGGAGAGGCAGGAATTGGCTGGCAGTCCTGCTGCATCACCTCCCCCTCCCTGGCTTCCCGCACTGCCCACCCCATTTCCCTCTTAGCAGGCTCCTGGGATCTGGGCTAAGGGGAATGCTTTCACATCCTTACCCCCTTGGCAAGATCACTTTGTCAGAAAACATAATTTTGTGTAATTTAACACTTTCCTATACTTTCTTCCCTTGCAATGCAAAGGATATCTTTGCAAGACCTATACTACTTATTATACCAAATAACATGCAGCTGCAGGAACCACTCAAAGAGATGAAACCAGTTTAGCAATCAATGCAAGAAGAAAGTTAAAATTTTCTGACACATCCTGCCAAAAATACAATTTTAAGAAAGAACAATAACATAAACTTCCCTTAAGAGCCAGCATCCAGCCCAGAATAGTTCAGAAAGCTGGATTGGTATCCACTGTTATCCCCCTCTCCTGCATTCCACTGCTATGGGTAACTCCGGACCAGACAGAACCAAGGAAAAAGAGCCAAAAAACATGAAAGGGGGTGCTTCTTGCAGATCCTCTCTAATCCCACACTGCTCTCCTCAGCAAGCCCAAACATCCCGACAAATCTGTGGTGTGTCTGCAGCAGAGGCACCCGTCCCGGAGGGAAACAGCAGTCAGGCTTCTCTGCTGATCCCGGGAAGGAAAACCACCCCGGAAAGCATTCCAGCCTTACCTTCTGTGCTGGAGACTTGGGTGATGATTTCTGGGCGCTGAGCACATGAGCCCCCCCACAGGAGGCCGGCTGGGAGCAGCAGAGTGAGCAGAAAGTCTTGCAGCCTCATGTTTCTCGGTTCAGATTACCATCGAGCTGGATCCAAGGAAATAAGCAGGGCAGGAAAACCCAGCAGCTGAGCGAGGCCACAGTCTGGAGGCAGGAGTCGCTGAAGATATTTTTTTTTTTACCGCTTTCCTCTTGGTTTCTGTGGGAGGAAGAGAAGGCAGGAGGGTAAGGGTGAGGAGGAGACTTCTCCACCCTGAGGACGGAGGGAGGGATCAGGAGGTGTCAGCTCTGAGTCAAACTTAGGAAGCATTTCTCCTTACCCTTTTAATGGATGTCACTGTACCTGCGATGGCAGCCCAGCCACTGGTGCTGGGACCCCCACAAGTCTTGCAGGGAGCCCTGGAGCAGGCAGTGCCCACCAGTGTTGGGGCTCAGCCTGCTTGCTGGAGCAGGGGAGCTTGGGACACCTGCCAGCACTTTCCTCTCAGCTCCTGGGACAAGAAAGCTGCGCCAGGGGGACAGGCATTCCCATCACATCCCAACCTGCAGGACATCTGGTCTGGGTTCTGCCAGGGGAGTCCCCACCACGTGGCACAGCTGAAGCTGGGGGCATGGGGGCACCATGGAGGCACAACACTTTTTGAGAAGGATTTTCTTTTAAGACTTTTGGAGAGACTCTCTTCTTAGTTTTGGAGAAGCACCTTCTTCACTTTCTTGACTTTCAGGGCTTTCTGCTCAAGCCAGTCAGGAACAAGAGAGGTTTGTTACTGAGGAGAAACCCACAGGGTCACCTAAGATTGCAAAAAACCCTTCTCCTCAGGGCCATGCTCAGGACAGGGAGTTGGGAACAGGGTCAAAGCTGTCAAGGCCAGGAGGCAGAAACAGGAGCACAAGTCCTTAAGGATATCTGGAGATGAGCATCTTGTCACTTGGTTAGATGGCAGGAGAGCCTGAGGACCTCTACAGCAAGGCACCCCAAGGTGGGATTGACCATCTGCTCTTTATGGCCAGAGCTGGAGATAGTCCTGGAGAAGCCCCAGGTCCTGCCAAACCCTGCATGGGTGGGAGCATTAATTGCTATGGAGGGGTAGGGGGAGAGGTGAAATATCTGAGGGCTGACCCTGGTACAGCTGCAGCTGTAACTTGCTCCCAAAAGCACAGGAGGGCACCAAAAGCTTTAAAAAAACATTTTAAAGCATAAAATAAAATAAAAATAAAGCATTAAATAAAACGTTGATGGCTCCAAAGAGCAAAGACCTAGCACAAACCCAGCTGGTACAAAGTTTGCACCCAGGCTGAGGGCATGGAGGCAGCAGGAGACCTGCCACACTGGGGGACCATGCAGGGCTGCAGTCACCTCTGTCACCCGCCTGCCCTCTAACAGCATCTCTGTGGGGATGGTCAGGTTTGGCTGTTGGAGGTGTCCTAAGCTGAGACAACTCAGAAGAACCCAGAAGCTCCACTGATTACAAGTTAAAGCAGTGGAGGACCCTGTCCACTCTACACAGGCAGATACATCAAATAATGACGGTTTGAATAAACAACATCCAAAACCAGTGGAAAATAATCTGCAGAATGTGCTGAACTGAAACCTCATGAACCCAAAAAACTTCAGGCACCCTTTTTTCACTCCAACATGAATTTACAGAATCACAGAATAAGCTGAGTTGGAAGCGACCATCAAGGATCATCAAGTCCAACCAACCATGCAGGCACTGAGGTGTGTGGGCTTTGCTGGGCTGCACATGTGGCACCAGGAGATGAGGGCACTGCAAGGCAAACTCACAACATCTCAAACCTACTGAAGATGCTCTCCCAGACAGCAAGCATGCCCAGGACAAGTCCTGCCCTGGGCACTTCATGGGGATCTGACCTGATCTGTCTTTCCAACACACCTCCTCAGGCTCCCACAAGGGAACTCTCCTGGGATTTTGAAAACCAGCCAGCAACTCCCAGAAAAGGGTTGCTGGGAAGGGATCTCTCTTCATGCATCAGCTCATTTCCTCTTAGCATTCTCCCTTCCTCTCTCCCCTTCCCTCACAGGGGATTATCCCAAGAAGAAGAGCTGACCTCCCCCTCCCTGCAGGCAGGGAAAAGCAGCCCCCATTGGGAGCAGCTCTGCAGAGCTGGAGAAAGCTGGAGGCCAGCTGGCTGTGTCAGCAAAGACTTAATGATTGTGGTATGGCCTGTGCAAGGCACCTGCTGACCGTACAAGGTCCCAAGCAGCTGCAACCTGTCAGACCCTGTATGCCCTGGGGAGCTCTTCCCACCCCACTGGAGACCCCAGTCCCTGCCTGGAACCCAGGCCTGCCCTCCCCAGGCATGACGTCCCAGGAGCATCTCACCACATCGCTGGACTGGAGCAGTGTCCAGCTTCCAAAGCATTTTAAATCATTGTCTTTTCCAGATCTGTGGTGCTAAACCAGAGACAACAGCCAGCAGTGTCCTCAGGACATTGAATAGCTATTTCTTTGGAAGAGTGTGAGCTAGTTTTGCAGGAAACAAATCCACTCCTAAGTCAGTGGAACTAGCAGCATGCCACCGTGTCTCAAAATCCAACAACACATGCCTGAGAAGGATGTCCCCGTGCCCTTCCTCTTCAGATGAGGACAGAGAAATGGAGCCCTATGGCTCTGTCCCCCCTGACAAGAGCAGGGAACCTCCTCCATCTATCATCCTTGCTCTGGAGTGCCATGAGGATGGGCAAGGGAAGCCCCTCCAGGGTGTCTAAGTGCCCCAGGACATGGGTGTCCTCCTTCCCCTGTCTCAGACCACAGCGCTGCACTAAACTTTCAGTCCAATTCCAGACCAAACTGGGTGCTGGGGGAAAAAAGTACACTTGAGACAGAATTTTTGCTTTTTCTTCTCCCAGAGATTGAGAAAAGAGTGAGTTTGCTCTGTTTTTCTGATATTAACTCTTCCATATAACCTTTTCTTCCCTTTAATCAAATCCACTTGGAAACTGAAAACAGTGCTTCCACAGGAAACACGGAAAGGGGCTGAAATTAATTCCCATGGGAGAAGCCAGGATTGAACCCATCAGTACACACAGAACCAAAGGGTGCTTTGGAAAGCAGAGAAGGACTGAGTGCCAGGTTGCAGCTGGGGCTACTTTGTCCCCTGAGATGGTTCTGGGAGATGCCCCAGATAGGGAACACCAAAATTTCCCTGGTTGTAACCACACAAAGCACACCAGTGCCCTGCCAACTGCCTGAGTCATCTTTTTCACCTTCCCCCCACTCCTGGGAAAGTGGGCACCCAGTGATGGAAATGTTTGGGATGATGGATATTTCCATGTGTCTGGTTACCAGGGGCTGCACCTCCCCAGGCTGGCCGTAGGACCCCAAGCTGTCTGACCCAGCCTCCATCCCGGTGTCCTCCCCATCTCTGTGCCCAGTCCTGCACCACAGAAGCAACCGTGCTGTGAGCCCAGTGCTGCACCAACCA
The DNA here is from genome assembly GCA_039654755.1 of Calcarius lapponicus. Lineage (NCBI taxonomy): Eukaryota > Metazoa > Chordata > Aves > Passeriformes > Fringillidae > Calcarius > Calcarius lapponicus. The sequence continues at coordinate 27,386,111 of CM077470.1, forward strand.
CAGGCCCCACTGGAAAGAACGTGGCTTGTGGTGCTTCTGCTCATGATAGTTCAGCTTTCCACAGTGGATCTCTGCAGGAAGAGGCAACGGAGAAACCCCTCTGAGCAGGAAAACATCATCTCTCCCAATGGTGCCTTGGGAGAATCTCACCATGGCAGAGCAGGCCTAGGCAGCACCAGAGGGGGGTCTGGCATCCACCCACCTGCAAAAACACTCCGTGGAAGAGACAACCCATCTTCCAAAACCCTTGATAGTCCTATGAAGCGGCCCTTGGCACCCTCTCCTTGCTAAGGGCTCGAAGCCACCCCAGAAGACGCAGCCCAGCTGGGACACGGTGCTTCTCCGAAGCGCTGACCCAGCACGAACTTGCTTGCTGTGCTGCTTGCCAGCTGCGTCCCAGCTGGCTGGGGGGAGCCTTCCCTCCCTTCCAGTGTTGCTCGGGGATACACTCTTCCCTTCCCAAGCCACCTCAGGGGGTCACCACCACTCCAGCGGGGATTTCCAGCTCCCATCCATCCAGCACACACAGGGTGTGAGTGTCCTCCTCCAGCCCACTCTACAGACCCCTTCCATGCTGGCACAGACAGGACACAGCACGGCTCCAGCAGCAAATCCACGTCCCCACACCCAGGATGGTGCGTGCTGGGTTAATGTTTTCCCCATTACTTCACTCTGGCCTCTGTTCTTATGGAAAAAACCAAACCATCTGGTAGTAATATTTCCCTAATAGCTGTCTGGGTCTGTGGGAAAGCTTGGCTCAGCTTCTTAGGGAAGATGAGAGGGTCGAATGAGAGGGAGGTTGTGGATACGGCATGGGAGCTGGAGGAGAGGAGACAATGCTTTCAGGATCCTTTTCCTGGGCCACCCCAGTGCTTGCAGGGATTCTCGACTCACAGGGGAGCCACAGGATGCCAGGATGACACACATTTGGAGTACCCCAGAGTTTAAGAGCCACAATCTCTTCCTCTGTCCCACAGTGGAGGCGTGAAGGTGGGCAGCAAGATTCACTTCCAGGACTTTCCCCCCACCTCTATTTTACACTCAGAAAATAGAAACAGCCCAAAGCATGGAGTTTGGGGAGTTGGGAGCATCATTGTTTGGGAACAAAACTGGCTCAAACCAGAAAGATCAGCAGCACCCACACTGTCTTCCTGTTCTTGGAGAAAAGGCAGCACCCTGGGACATCCCACCTTCAGCCCTGGGGACATCACTGGAGGGGCAGGGGACAGAGGAACCCCCTCTTGTGGAGTACATCCAGGAAAAATGGATGGAAAACCACGCACTAACCCCATCAGCAGTTGAGCAGGGAATATTTTCCACTCTTCTGCGATAAAAGGCGTGGCTTGGGTGATTCCCAGAAAGCAGACCATGCCTGTCAGTCTGGGCATGTGTTCTCTGGGGAAAGCAGGCCCCAGGCGCTCAAGGAAAAGCAGAGCAGCCACCAGACACAGCCCTGCCTCCAGCTGGGGGGACTGCAAGTGCTGTTTCCAGCCAGCCCCACACTCCCAGAGCCCGGCCTGCATCACTGGACTGCGAAGGGATGAGCTACACAGGTTGAAAACCTGCTTCTTCTCTGCCGTGGATTTCAGCCCCCCTCTGCATCCATGGGGATGCAGGCATCAAACCAAAGCATCAATCCCAAAGCCTTGGGAAGGACAGAAAAAGCATCTTCCTTGTTGGCTGCCCTCTGCATATCTCAGCTGGCTTCCTGGCACACTGCAGCACAGAGCCAGCCGGATCCTTTCCATAGTTTTCCACAGGGATTGTCCACCCCAGCCCAGGAGCTTGCATGTATCTAGCAAGCTCCCAGAAGTTCCCAGTAGCCCCTTCCCAGAAGTTCCCCAGCCCCTGCTCCCATTTTTATTAAGCATGCATGTTCATACTCGTTATTTTTACTACCCCAGCAGCTGTCCAGGCTCTGGGTGTGTCTGTGCCCTTCCAGAGCAGTGCTGTGATGCAGCAAGGCGTGCAGCCCAGCTCCCTCCACACCAGAGCCAGATCCAGCTGCAGCCTCTTCCTAGAAGGATGAAACAAGTCAACCATCCTTCCTGGCAAGAATGCCTTCCCAGCCCACTCTAAGCAGTGCTGAGCATCTTCCTTGGATCTTTCACAGACTATGAGGAGCAAATGCAAACCATCCAGCCATGGAGAAGGGGGAATGACTTTACACTGAAAGTAGGTTTTTGCTGGATATATGGAAAGAAATCCTTCCCTTTGAGGGTGGTGAGGCCCTGGCACATGGTGCCCAGAGAAGCTGTGGCTGCCCCTGGATCCCTGGAAGCGTCCAAGGCCAGGCAGGACAGGGCTTGGAGCAGCCTGGGATAGCGGAAGGTGTCCCTGCCCATGGTTCTAGGATTGCTCCCCTCAAGCCTATTTCCTCTGCTCCATGCAGCAGATTCAAGCACAAGCTGCGGCCAGCGGAATCCCAGCAGGGTGTAAAGATAAGCATCTCTCCCCCACAAGTTTATTATTTTTTAGAGGCACAGCCAAAGGTAAACAGGCTGTTTTAATCTCCAAACACTCACCCTCTCAGCAGGAAGCCATGGAGCTGCAGCCAGCACAAAGGGCTGGATGCAATGAACAGGGGTATGGGGCCTCTGTACCCTTAAATGCCTTCAGTGGGGCACAGAAGCTTTCTCTTGCAGCTGATGAGTTCTGCAGAGGTTAAGCCAGTGCATTCAGGTGGTTCACATCCCTCTGCATCCCACCTCTCCAGCCTGGGCAGGGATTCAAGCCATGCGCTGGGGTGGGTGGACACAATAACCTCTGGGGTTGTTTGAGCACACAGCCTCACTGACTCCTTCCCCAGGGCTGCTCCCACCTGGGACTGGCTCTGACTCTGGGAAAGTCTCCCAGCTCAGCAAAGGCCATGGAAGGTGCTTCATGGATGCCCCAGGGCTTGCAGGGAGTGGGGAAAGGAGCCCTGAGCCACATTTCCCAGAGCATTGCTCTGTCGGTGACACCCTGCTTTGGAGTGGTCTCTGTGGCGCTGCTGCTCTGGGAAGGGGATGGGAACAGCAACAGGGGCTTTTCTCCAAGTGAAAGCATACAATCAATTCCTGGGCAGGAGAATCCCAGGAAACGTGGTTTTTAGTCAAAAGTGGGTGCCAGGCCTGGAGCTGTATGTTGTGGTTGGCTTGTCAGGGAGCAGGGCTGGGCACCCCAGCCAAGGGCATGTCAGAGGTGGCACAAACAAGGGGAGGATGACTTCCAGATTCCACAGAGTTTGGGAGCTGCTGCTCCCTGGGTTTGAGCAAGGGTGTAGAGAAGGGTGAACTGCCCTGCCTGCCTGCCACAACCCATTTGCAGGGCCAAATGGGAGAAGGGGTGATGTGCCCTTGGAAAATACAATTCCAGATGGAGAAAAAAGGTTAATATAGCATTTTGCCTTTGTATCCACATAAGACAGAGGTCTGGGCAGGCAGTGCTGGCCTCTCCTGGATGTGTGTCATGCCCAGGGCTGGATGGGCTGGAGATGGAGACCCTCACTGCACCAGGGCAACATGCAGAGCTGGGGCAGCGCTCTGGCTTCTCTTCTCAAGTAGAAAGGAAGCATCCCAGAGGAAAACCATACCCCAACGCGCCCAAAAATAGCACCAGGGCTGCTCCAAGGTCCAGCAGGGCTGGCACATGGCAGGCTGGTGGGGTGTGTTTGAGAGCTGCCATTGTGTGGGGCTGGATGGGAAGCCTGTACACCATCTGGATCACTAGCAGCCCCTGGATTGCTGGGCTGCTCCCAGGGCCCAGCAGTGACTCATGCTTGCTATAAACACGTCTCCCGATGGATAATGAATCCCAGTCATCACCGCCTTTCAGGAACACTCTGGATTCTCTTTGCAATGCTCCCCCTGTCCCGTTCCCCCTCCCTCCTGGCAGCCCTGTTCCAATGTGGGATCATTTCCTGATGCTGAGTGGAGACAGGGCTCTGAGACCCATTTCCCAAACCACGTTTTGCTTCATGGGCTGAGTTTCCCCATTAACCATTCTGGGGGCATCGAGGCTTTTGTGCTACAGGGGCACCCCAGCACCCCACCTCTCTCCTTGTGGGTGCCCCACTGCTCGAACCCCGGCCTGCTCCCCAGCCTCATTCCACTCACCACAGAGGGCATTTCAAGCAACAAAAGCTTTATTGCAATGACACGGATAAGCCACGAAATACATAGCAAAGCATCAGGGGCGTGAGGGGCGATGAGGAAGCGCAGATAAGGGCGGTGGGAAGCAGAGGCTCGCACTGGGTACCGCTGCACGCTGGCTGCAAGCTGCTGTCCTCCTGAGACCTGTTGCCCCAGCCCCCCGAGCCCGCTGCTGCGCCATGCCCCGGCTGAGGGAGCAGGGTCTGGACAGCCGTGGTGGGGGGCTCGGGCAGTGGCCCCAGGGGTGCCACGAAGGAGCGGGAGAAGCTCACAGGAAGCCGGCAGCGTCTTCGGAGGGGGCTCAAGCATCAGCCATTGGCACCAGGTCAGGCGGTGAAGGTGTTCCTCCCGTGGGGGTCAGGGTCTGCAGAGCTGGGGGGCAAGCAAGGGAGATGGTCAGGGCTCAGCCAAGGCTCCCGTACTGGCACCTCCTGGCCTCTCAGGCTACACGAACGTGAGGCTGCTTCAACACCCTGAGCAACTCTCCAGTGTGATGCTGAAATCACCCACACCCCAAAAAGCCAAGCTGGAGGAGCCATGCCCACACAGAGCTCTGTTACACCACAACAAATCTCCCTTTTTTTCCATGGGAGTTCACATCCAGCATGAGCTGGGCTGCCAGGTGAGCCCAGGTGGTTGCACGGCATGCTACATTTGCCTCATGGTTTCTCACTGAGGGCTGAGAGTGGCCTTTTGGGAGCTTCAGAGAAGCCATCTGAACACACTGAGGATGTTGCTGGGCTGAGGATCTGCTCTTTCTCTGCCCTACAAACCCATGGCTGCAGGGATGGTGACTGTGGAGAGCTGGTTCTGCTGGACCCCATCAACAATACTTGGGGGTGATGAGCAAGGGCACAGCTGTGCTGGGGGTGATGGGCAGCTGAGAGAGGAGCACTGGGGAAGGGCACACATTCCCTACAACCTCTGCCTGGTGCTGCACTGCACCAGCCTGCCTCTGGAAATCACACTTCAGCCCAAAATATGTTGAGGGGAGATCTACTTGCAACAAGAATAAATTTTAGTCTGCAACTGAAAAATTGTTTTAAGCATAGAGATGACCGTTTCTCTGGGTTTGCATTTTTAACTGGCTTTTTACTGACAGTTCCTTTGCAGTGCTCCTGTAAGAGATCTGGGAGCATGGCTGCGTGCTTGGCAGCACGGAGCAGCATCCCTTGGGAAAACCACATCACCAGCTGCAGCAGCAGTGTCAGGTTACATTGCTGCAATGTCCTCCCACCAAAAAACCCTCCACACTGCTGACTGGTTTTGGGTGAGCCTGCTCCTCTTTGCACTAGGAAATCCTGTTCGATATCTGTTGTGGTTTGATCCCAAGCTGTGCACACAATCCTCAGTTCCGGAGCAATGCTGCCCCATCCCTCGGTGCTTTGTGGGCACGGCCACGCTGCCCGCTGGCTGCTGGCCCATCATCACTGTGCCCATGTTTGCACAGAGCATCTCACACCCTCAATGTGCCCACACTCCCATTGGGCATCCTGTGCCACCCAGTCCCATCGCACACAAGAAAACCCAGAGAAGCTCCAGAGACAAGTGCCACTCATCTCATTTGATCCAGACACAAATTCTCTCAGACACAGGCTTTCTCCAGGGACAAATAGTGACACTGCCTGCAAGCAACCAGGACACGGTGCTCCAAGTGTGCTTCAAATATTCCAGTCCTCATGCACATCCCAGCCTATCCTTTTGGGATCAAAGCAATTCCTTCTGGAAACAGCACGTGTGTCCTAAATCAGCCACAGTTCTGCTGTTCAGCATGGGGCTCACACACAAAGCCTCCTCCCACTGCTCCATCCTCATCCCCATCTCCTGGCTGATTTTCTTCCCATTGTGCAGAGTGGACTTGATCATCATTTCTGGGAAGAGACATCACTGTGGTTAAACTGTCTAAACACAAGTGTGGGAATCCAGAGCCAGCCTGGCTTTGAACTTGGCTGTATTTGATCTCTGGGATGCTTTTGGAGCAATCTGGAGTGTCATCTTCCTCTTTGCAGGACAAGGGCGCTGGGGCAGTCGGAGGAGGGCCGCACATCTGGGTGGAGGGAGTTGCACATCTGGTACATTCAGTACTTCCTAAAAGTCACTGCCACGTTACCCTTTGGACGGCGGCCTGGGGCTCGCTGCATAGCACAGCAGATCAGGATCTGCAGCTGCATTCCTTTTGAAGGGAAAGCAAAAATATCCCTCTCAGCAGCGTCCCAGCTCCCTGTAACATCCATCCAGCATGGGAGCAGGGGGACTGCATGGAGAACATGACCTTTGTGCAAGTTATTCCAGCAGCTGCAGAGGCTCCTGCTGCCAGCCAAGGCACAGAGCAGCCAGCTTGGGAATGCCTCCCTGGGGACCACAGGCACGGAGACCCGTTGGACCTCCCCAGCAAAACCTTGTCCTTCTGCCAGCCAGAGGGGCTCGGGCCAGCATAAGGGGGTGGCTTGTGCCACCCATGGCCAAGGAGGTGCTGGACACATGTCCTTGCCCATGTGGGCTGGCTCCATAAAGGTCCCAGCACTGACGGCACCGTTCCTGCAGCGGGGCACGGTGCCAGTCACCCGCTCGCGGGATGTCACTACCCGTCACCAGCGTGACGGACACACACACAAAAGCCCACTCCCTTTCCAGCAGCGCGGGATGTCTGTCCTCTGCACGCACCGGAGCAGCAGCTGAAAGCGCGGACATCGCAGGGCCGCCCGCATCCCGGCGTGGCTGGGGATGCATCCATGAAAAGCTGGGCAATGGGGACATCTAGTGACCAGCCGGAGGCGCCCAGGGCCGGGGACTGGCTAACCCCCCGGGGCCGGGGACTGCAGCCAGGCAGGGCTGGGGGAGATGCTTTCCATCCCTGTGGCCAAGGAGAAAATGAGATTAAGCATTCATCCCTGCCACACCACACAGAGATCCCCCAGAAACTCTACCTCTGCCCGTACAGGAGGCAGGAGATTACCCTTGGTAATGGAGCATAAACTGGGAATTAATATAATTAAAAGTGACTAGCATGGATACAATAACAAATGCTGGAATAACAGCTCAAAGAGAGTATGAAATTTAAAGAGTCTCCCCGGTGAAAGTCACTTTCCCTTAGGGGAAACAGTCTATTTTTTTACAGCCTTATTCTGTACTAGAGGGGAAAAATGCACAGAACAATATTCCAAACAATTTTGGGAGCACGATAAGGATATGCTGGGCAGTGGGGACCTTCAGCTGAGGCTAAAGGGCTGAGCACAGACCTCACCTGGCCCCTCTCTGATGGAAACCCCCACACTCCAGGGACAGGAGGAAGCACTGGACCAATACTTTCTAATCAAAGTCAAAATATCCCCCTAAATAACTCATTCCTAAAGAGTTTGACTGAGTTGGTTGCTTCCAGAAATGTTAAATCATTCTGGCTGGATAACATTGCATTGTTTTGGGAGAGAAAAGCAACATACTAAAGCTATTCTGTTGATTAACTGGGACATTCATCTTGTACTGAATATTCACTGCAATATTCCAGTTTTTTACCCAGTGGCAAGGCTGTGGACGCATCATCACAGTATTTTAAGTTCATCTAAAATGGAAACCCAAGACCTATCACAAATCAAAGCAAAACACTGAGGCTCCTTCCAAAGAAAATAGCAAATTTCCTTTTGAGTCATCCCAAGGAAATCAAAGCTGAGCTTGATACATTCCTTGTAATTGTGTTGTTATCCTTGTTGATATCAACACACTCCCAGGAGATGCTGCAATGGTTTCAACACCTCTTTCTCCAAAGCTAGTCAAGTCCAGATGATGAAGGATAAGCTGATTCCCACATAACACCAGTTTCATATTTTTTTTTCCTTTTTTAAATTTGCAAAATAAGCTTGGCAATGTGACCCCCAAAGAAAAGTTGTGAAGCCAAAGAGAATGCCAGGAGGAAGGATGCTTCAGGTTGTCCTGTGCAGTATCAGGAGCTGGACTCGATGATCCTTGTGGATCCCTTCCAGCTGAGGATATTCTAGGAATCTATGACTGTGCAGTGCTCCTGTGAGGTGACCCAGCGACTGCTACTGCTTGGACTGTCCCTTGTCCCCCTGTGGCCGCATCCAGCATTCCCTGGAGCGCTCCCATGAGCACAGATCCTTGTGGCAGCACAAGCCTTGACACAACGTCTCAGAAACCTGCCTGACGCCAGAGCAACGCTCACATCCAGCCTCTTCTGCCTCCCCCCTGATTCCTGGGGTGACTTTCCTGCAGCCTGGCTGGGTGATGGATGCCTGGCAGTGGGCTGGGATGGGGATGTTACCCAGAAGGGGTGCTGTCCGTGGGTTCGCTGGTGTGGGGATGGGTGCAGAGGTATTGCTGCAGTCTGCTCCCCCTCTCCAGCAGCCTCTGAGCTCAGCTGCATCTGGCAGACCCAACCTGGCATTTGCTATTTTTGGCAGCGCTCTCTCTGTGGAGGTGGGGAACGGCACAGGGAGCACACACACACAGAGCAGAGGAATTCAGGGCAGCTGTGATCAGCAGGCACTGTGCAAAACCATTTCTGTGTCCAGGATGCTGTCACACTCCCTGGCCTTCCCCAGGTGTCTGAATCCCACAGCCTTGTTGGTCTGGGATGGATTTCTTGGTCTTGGTCAACGTGATTCTGCTGCTGCTGTGTCTCCATCTTCTCCTCATGAAGAAGCTCTCCTCATGCTCCAGCTTGTCCTACAGCTCCACAGAGGAGCTAAGAATGGCAGGATGGGCTGGCTTCTTCCATACACCATCCCCCTCCGAGGGGACAGCACCCCATGGGCAGGCTGCCACGGAGTGTGGTGGAAGTGGGATGGGAAGCTTTTGCAGTGGCTCACCCACCAGGCCACCGGGGTGGTTATTTTCACTGGGTCTCACACACAGATATTTCATTCTTCCAACAGATAAAACACTTGTTCTCAAGCAGAATGAGGAACAGGAGAAAATGAGGAGTGCCTCTTGCCAACAGCTGACTCACCACCTTGGCAAGGGGGCCTGTGCTTTGCTGGCCAGTTGGTGACTTGGAGGAGGCCCTGTTTGGTGCCCGCCTTCCTCCATCCTCAGCATCAGCACAAACACACGGGGGAGGTGACAGCAGCCCTCAGCACTCCCCACAGCACCTGTGCTCCTCAGGATGGGGAACAAGGGGATGCTCTTGAGCTTGTGTGGCTGCTGGGCCACCCAAAACGCACAGCTGAACCCAAAGTGCCAGGGAGAGCAGGGCAAGCAGTTGGAGACAGGCAGCAAAGAACCTTATGGAGGATCTGGGAGCACCTGGGAGCATCTTTCAGCCACAGAAGCTTGGAATGCTTCAAACAGCTGAGCGTGAACAGGTTTCAGGATACCTGGGCAGAGCAAACCCTGATGCTCAGCAGCACCACCTTCATCTTTCTGGGCTCCTGGGCTGTGCTCTCAACCTCACCAGCTCCCTGCTGGAGCCCACAACCCCCTGCCCATCCTTGGCTCCACTGATGCAGTGGCATCACCTGGGATCCCTGACACAGCCTGTGTGAGTGCTGAGCAGGCAGTGCTGGAGACAGGAGGAGAAGTGGCCCAGCATCCTGGCAGGAGAAGGGTGGGAAACTGCCAGTGGTGCCTGCTGGTACTGAGGGCTGAAGAGAGGGAAAGGCCCAGGAAGTCTTGGGGCTCACCTCAGAAAACAATGCATTTTCCATGTGGCACAGTGCAAAAACTGTGTGGCTGCCTCAGCTGTCTGGGGACACAGTGTATCATGGTCCCCTCAAGTGCAATCTGGGAAAAGGGACAGTCAGGAATTAACAAATGAAAAATGTACATTTCCCTGCTGGAGAGGCATGAGAGAGAAGAAAAGTCTGGAAGCAGAAGGCAGGGCTCGGCAGAGAGGGTCTTGGGGAAGGGTGTGGGAGACACACGTGGCAGATCCATCCAGACAAGGGGGCAGTGAAAGATGATGGTTGTCACACCATAACTTATAAATTAATCTCAGGGAAAACCAAAGGATTATGCAAGCCAAATACTCTCCCTCTGGAAAAAAAAAAAAAAAAGAAAAAACAGAAAGCATGGAATCACTCAGGAAGTGCACTGGTCATTTCTCTAAAAAAATGAAAACAAAAAAAAATTACGATGATGAGAAATAATAATAGTAATAATAATGATAATAATTTAAAACATGGAGAACTCTTGCATACAACCCCCACCTTCCCTCCAAGTAGCTAAAAAAGGTGTGGAAGGATGCAGAGAGAAGGATGGGGCTGGCATTGTTGGGGCGACCCAGGAGAAGAACAATCGGAGCCCATCAGTACCAGAGCTGCACAGACATTTATTGAACACAAACAACGACAAACACAGCTGGCTCACAGAGCTTCCTGAGGTTTTGCTGGTGGGGGATTGCCAAAAGAGTGCTTTCAAAGGCCCCTGGGGGTGTGAATCCCACACAGCTGAGTTCTTCCCACTTCCAGGTGCTTGTTAGTTAAAAAAGAAAAGAGCATCTATGTGTATCTGTGTGTGTGATTCCCTTAGTTTAGTAGGAAAATGGGCTTGTCTGGACCATGCCATGTTCCAAGAGAGAACCCTGCAGGCTGAACCCGTACTTGGCTTCTGCTTCCCAAATAGCACAGGGTGAAAAGTATGCCCTTACCCTAAGGGCAGGGGCGTGAGGCGGTGAAGGTGAGCCAGGACAAGCAAGGGGGAGCACCAAAGGAAGGAGGGTGAGAAAAATTAATTTGTCTGAAACATGCACAGCTCTGGGTGGCATCATTATGTCCGTATGCTACAGAAAGTACAGAAAGTACCGCCAACGTCAACTCAATGTATAGGTAGCTATGCTAGACTGACACTAGAGACCCCGCCAGCTCCTGAAGTCTTGCCAGTGAGAGAAAAAACCAACGCCCCACCCCTCCCCCTTGTCCCCAAAAAGCAGATGAAGCAGATGAAGAATTAACACCCTAACGCTGAAAACAAGGACCATAACCAAAGAGTCTGGGAGCAGCTTCGGGAGCACAGATTAAAGAGCTTGTAAAGAAACGTTCCAGTGTGTGCATATGCGCCTGTGTGTTTATATATATATATATATACGTTAGTAAAGAAAAGAGTATCTGTGGAGGCAAAGGGAAGACGGTAAATGTACAGGCAGTACAGGCTGGGTGGAGTGCCGGTGGCTGGAGAGGGTCGGGTGGTGCGGAGTGGAGGATGGTGGGTGGAAATTAGAGTGCGCCCATTCCGGTGACCTCAGACGTCAGCCTAGAATAGACAGGGGCAGAGAGAGGGGTGGGGGGGAGACAAAAAACAAGTGCTTAATCACCAGAGCAGAAAAGAAAACGAAGACCCTGCGAGGCAGTGCTCCTCCTCTTGCCCAGATCCCGCGTAGATGGAGTGGGCAGAGCATCACTGGGTGGCCTGGCAGTCCCCCAAGGAGGGCATGGGGGGCTGGAGCACAGAGCCAGCACAATGGCTGGCTGGTTTTCCCTCTCCTCACTGCAGCCAGGTCGCAGCAGGGGTGTCACAGGGGTGTCACCCACCAGAGGTGCTGGCAGGAATCATCCTAGAGCACAGCTTCTTTTCCAGCAGCATCCTTTCACAGGGGACAGGCAGCTGTGCCAGCTACCCAGGCTGCTTTGTTTTGCTCTGGTTGAGAGAGGCTGAGCCCTGTTGTGCCACCCCACCAGGTCACCTCTGCACAGGGGAAGCTCAGCCAGCCCTTCCCAGCAACTAAGAGCCACTTCTTTTTCTTTTCTTTCTCTCTCCTGTCTCAGGGAGGGGGGGGAGATTGGCAAGGATCTGCAGGGAAGCCATGCCCGCCGGTGGGGGGCTGGCCCTGTCCCTGACCCGAGCAGAGGGAGGGGTGCCACGGGCATGGGCAGCGGAAGAGAGGGGCAGGATGGGATGACGGGGGTCTACTACGGGTCGGGGCTCGAATGGGTTGGGTGCAAGGAGGAGAAAGCACATACAGACCTCACCGGTGCTCCCAGCCCACACCCCAACAAGTGTCCGTCACCACCAGCAGCCCCCCCCTCGTCCTCGGGGCCCTGCCAGCAGCCTCCGTTCTGCGCGCATCCAGGGCTGGCAGCGGGCTGGCACGGCATCAATCCTGCCCAGGTGGATGGGCCCATTTGAGTGGCTCTGCCAGGTGGGTGCAAAGATACCAGAAAGGTCCTGTATCCCCTTAAACTCACTTCCCACAAGTCCATAGACACAGGCAAACAGGTCTGAGTGAGCACCCTGGACACAGCTCCCTGCCTGCATGGAACAGGTCCCCAGCTCATCTCTGCAGCTACGCCTCACCATGGCACGGGCTGGGTCTCTGCCCAGACAGCAGCAGTGCTGGAAACCCTTGGTCCCTGTGAAGTCCTGCTTTGCCAAGCTTTTCATGATGAAAACGAAGCAGTCAGGCCATTCCCATGTCTTGCGTTTATTGGACTGATTGTTTTCACTGAATGGAGGAAAGCCTTTTGGAGGCCTGGAAGCACGTGGAAGAGGCAGTAAGCAATGCTGGGATCCCAGCAAGCAGGCCCCAAGCGACGCCTCCCTGCCAGTGACTCAGCTCCATTCCTGTCCCCATCCCCTGCCTCATTCACAGGAAAGACGGCGGCAACTTTGCCCACCCACGAGCAAAATCCTTGAGCGAGGGTGGAGGGAAGGCAGGCGCCCGGCGCAACCTGTGGCCACTCCGCCAGCAGCACGGTGGCTCCTGGTCCCCAGCCAAAGTGCCACCTGAGGCCAGATGTCCTGCTGGCGATGTCTGGTCCCTGCTCAGAGGTCTTAGCAAGACACCGTCCATCCCAGCCAGCCTCAGGAAGCCCCGGCTGGCCCATGGCACCAGGAGCGTGGGCTGCTCCCAGTGAGCCGGCGGGACGGGATCGGCTGTGGTGGGACAGGATTGGCTGTGGTGGGAGGCGGTGGAGGTCGGCATGGGGTCTCACCTGGCGTTGATGAGGTACTGCGCAAGGCTGATGTTTGCAGGGGTTCCTGTGATGGTAATTTGGCGCTCCGATGACCCTTCTGTGGCATTCGCAATTTTGATCTGCGCTCCCGACATCTGCCGAATTTCATTGATTTTGGTCCCTTGGCGTCCGATTATGCAGCCTATTAGCTAGGAAAGAAAGCACGGAGGAAATGTCTGAGAAGCAGCAGCTCTGGCAGTCACCAGCAGGACGTGAGCACACCTGGGACAAGAGTGACCTTAATGCTCATGAAAACAGGAGAGGAACAGCCCAGGTTGATTCCTACCATCACGTGAGCACGGTCCTCCAAGGACACATCCAGAGTCCTGCCCTGCTCTGCTCCTTGTGGGGAAGAATCTCCAATATCTGCACATGATGCCCAGCACCTCAGAGGGCTTCAAGGAGGGCTCATTTCAGTAATAATAATTTTCATGGTTTAATTAATGGTCAATGTTTTGCAAGTACTTATCCCCTTCCCAGTCAAAACAAACCCGAAGATGGTTTGGACACATTACTAGAAGGAAACAAGCCTGCTGCCTTCACTGGGGACAGGCCAATCCCAGGAGTCCCCTCATCAGCTGGTGCAGTGACCCCATCCCACATTTCTTCTATCCCACTGAGACACCCTCAGTGCCTCTGCTACCCCCGCTAGCTCTTTTGGTGCAATCCAGTGGCTTGCCAGCGGGCACAAGTGGCACCCACAGAAAAAGTGGGCCCTATGTAAAAACACATCTTTCATACTCTTTTGAAAAAATCAGAGCCAGATGGAGACTTGAATTTCCTCAACTGTTCATCCCTTTTATTTTTTCAATGATCCTCAGTGTCTTGAATTTCTTCAATGGTCTTTGCTCATTTGCGCATCTCCCTCAAATAATCCCCAAAGCTTGGTAACACATAGGGGGATATCCAGCTTGACCAATACAGGCATGAAGTGCTCTGCATGCCCTTTTTGGCCGTTTAAGCTCTTTTCCAAGGGCATTTTATATATGGGATGTTCATCTTGGCAGCTGCTGGATTTCTGTACTGTATAAGTAAAGATGATTACTCCTCCAAATACTCCCGGGTCCTTTGATCAGACCATGGGGCTGTCATGGTGGTTTATCCCATATGGACCTGAATATACACTGGAAAGGTATCCACTGTCCCAGGGTCCTTGGGGGGATGTTCAGCCCATCCTGGTCTTCACATCACAGAAATAACTCCGAGATGGTTCAGCAAATGAAAATCTGCTGGAGAGACCTGAGGAGCCAAACTATTTAGGTAGATGCTCAGCTACACCCAAGCTGAACAGCATTCAAGTTTCTGACAGTCAGAGGAGCAGCAAGATAGGTATCATCTGATTTCATTCCACTGTAGCACAACTCCAAGTCACACCTGGTGACTCTTAAAGGAACACAAACCTGTCCTCTGCTTCCTGAGAGGGTTGCAGTGGGTGTTTAAAAGCCTTTGAAACAACAATGGGGAGAGCTAAGGAGCAGTTTTTCAAGATGCAGCTGATAACATCCAATATGTCCCAGGTCTGGTGAGAGCTCGGTCGCTGGTGAGTGAACGCTCCAAGTGCTCCTGAGTTCTCAGAGGTCTCCTGGCATCCTTTCCTCCCATGTGAGTTCTTTTGCAAGGGCCCTCTTTATATTTCTGAAAATACCTTCACTGCTACAGTCCTCCATGCTCAGCAGACATGGCTGCTGGAACCTCAGGAGCGCTTGCAGAGCTCTCTGCAGCTTCCTGGAGAGGGGTCCTTGCTGCATGGAGCAGATCTGGGATCAGCCCCCACTGTCTCCTCTGCAGATCCCTCCCGTGGTGATTTGACCCAGGGTGAAGCATCTCCAAGGGTTTCAGTCAGCAGGTGCTCACAGGCTCTTGCACTGCATGTCTCTTGGGTGGACAGAAGTCTTGGCAGAGGTGCCCAAAAGCTGCAGCCGGGATTGCTGACCTTCCAGGGCACTGCCAGCTGCTGGTTAACAGCAGGAAGAAGGAGTAACACCTGCCAGGCCCTATCCAGACACTCCTGATGAGGATGGGCTGAAGGTGCTTGCTAGTGATAGAGATGGGAGCAGAGATTGGACGTCATCCCTCCACTTGCCCTCATCCTGATCTGAGCACAGACTCAGTCTTAATCCATAGAAAGCAGTCCAGAAGCAAGTGAGGCTCATGGATTCAGGTGGTGGCTGTGTCATGCTCTCCATCCTACCTCCTCCCTGCCCAACATGGCTCCAGCCTCCTCCCAGCAAATATCCCAGTAGAGCATCCATGTTACCACAAAGCTTCCACCTATCAGACCCCACAGCTGCCTGCCAGCAGTACTGAAACACACTATCCTTCAGACACTCACGTGGCACTTCATGGCATCAGAAATGTCACTTACTTACCTCCTCTTCCCCACCACCAAACCCCATCACTACCCTTGAGCTGGAACATCATCTCAGACCCGCCATGGCCTGATTAAGCAATTAAGAGTTTAATCAGGGCTGGCATAGGAGCTCTCTCCCTTTCCCAATGCTGTCAATTGGGCATGTTTCATGAGCACTGAGTTCACTTGGAAAGGAAAATTGAGCATTAAGAATTGTACCTAGGCAAGCTACTGACGGAGTAAAGTCCAACGGGTGCTTTGTGCTGCAGACTGATCCCCAACCGACTGCACAAGGATGAGGGAACATGGGGAAGGGACATCTCTAAATATATTTAACAAAGCCAAATGGCTCCACATTATACATAGATATATGTAAGTATATATAAACATGTATGTGTATACACACACACACACACACGGACGTGCCAAGGAAGCACTTGGATTTACTTACATCATTGGGAATGGTGAGTTCATGAGTACTGGCCGGGGGACTGGCATCCAAACCTGGATAGATGCAAGGAAACACGGTTAGAGCTGGCAGAGGCAACGCGATGAAGCTCCGCTGCTTTCCTGCAACACTGCCAAGGCTGCGTCCTGCTCCGGGCTGGGAGGGGAAGGGGATCACACACTCCGGGACAAGAAGGAGGAAGACAGTTGCTACCTGACTCTGCTGGAGCTGGGTGCCACCTTCCCTGCTTCCCACCCTTCATTCTTTCCACTGGGAAGGGCTTCAGAGGAGGGTGCAAGGTTCCAGCATCAGCGAAGAGAGGTGGGTTAAACACCTTCCCACACAGCAGCAGAGAGCATGCCAGCTGGGACACCCACCTGCTCCACAGGAATGCTGTCCATGCAGCCTCCAGCCCCCTCTGGATGCAGCAGCATTGAGCTGCCGGCATGTGACAGCAGCTTGGTGCCCCAAAGCCAGTGTCCCTGCGGGATCCGGCAGCACAAGTCCTCTGCAAGTTAAGCCCCACAGACTCTCATGCTGAATTTGAGCCAGACTGCTAAGACATGCAACCTAACTGGACCAGGACCAGCTGTCCCTCTTGTTCCCAAGAGAAAGCAAGATGAAGAGTATGGAGATTTAGATTCTGCTTCCCTCCAAAATCACACAGCGAGGAGTGAAGACAGGGGCGTGCTTCCTCCCACCCTCCCCTGGGTCAGGGAGAGCTCTCTCCTCCATGGTGGGAATGGCTGGAGCCAGCAGGATACCCTGTGAATGCAGCTCCAGAAGTAAGAGGACACCATGCCATAGTGCTCCTAGGTTTCCCATATTAAATCACCTCAGTGCCGAAGCAAGGACGTCCTGTGTGAAATCTGCAAGAAAGAAGCTGTATGGTGCCTGACAGGAATTTGCAGTAACTGGAAAAAAAAACCCTTATCCTTATGATATAAACCACTGATGAAAGCTTGTAAGAGCAGACGAGACTGCCAGATCTGTATCCATGGAAAGAGGGTGGTTACGGAGGTGCAGAATGAAGAAGCGCAAAGAGACTGGAACTGCAGGGCTCCTGCAAAACAAGACAGCAGCAGCACCCAATTCCTCACATATTTCCATGGAGGGCCTCAGCACAGAGGAAGAGGAGCTCTGGTTATCTCTGATGTGCTCATGCATGATCTTAGGATGTTAGGAAGTGAGGGTGAGGAGGCCCTGGCACCAGTTGTCCAGAGAAGCTGTGGCTGTCCCATCCCTGGAAGTGTTCAGGGCCAGGGTAGATGGGATTTAGAACAAGCTGGTCTAATGGAAGGTGTCCCTGCCCATGGCAGGGGAGTGGAACAAGATGGGCTGTAAGGGCCCTTCCAACCCAAACCATTCCATTATTATGTGACAATGTACTTCCTGCGCTTTCCTGAATGCATCTTCCCAGACACACATCACTAACATTTGCCTGCAGGAGGCTTCCTCACCAGACTTTTCACTCGGGACCACAGAGAGGAGAGGAATTGAAGGGAATGAGGATGCAGATCCTCCAGCTGGCAGCCCTCTGCTGTCATTCACCCCTGCCAGGGGTACTAATGCCAAAACCTGCACAAAACATCGCCTGCCCAGGTATTATACCACAGTCAATGCTCAATGCTGACTTTACAGCACACACTTCACCTGGACTGGCTGGTACAGCGAGCCTCCTCACAGTCTGGGGCAAGGTGGACTGCACCTATCACAGACATATCCCTCTGGTGAGGGTGTCCCTCACCTTTGGCCATGTGTTACTCAGTTCAGTAGCAGCCTGGGTGTGGCAGAAAATGTCTTCTAAAGGGAGCAGAGCACCAGTGAAGGCTCTGAGCAGCACTGAGGCATCCAGAGATCTTAGGGAACAGAAACTAAGCTCCTCAGACTCCTAGGCAGCATCCTCCATCCCACACTCAGATGATATGGATGATGCTGAAAGCCCTTGCGACACCTGGTGCCATGGTACTGCACCATCCCTGCAGCACACAGCCTTTGAGGAATGGCCACATTCTTCTCCATGATCTGGAGACTCTTTATTTCATCACTCCAGATCCTCCTTTTCTGATATGTACAAGCAGCCCTTGAGGCTGTTAACGAGGGTGTCAGGGCAGGATTAATGCTTTGGGTGACTGCAAAGGGCAAAGGGGGCATGCAGAAAACATGGCTGCACAGGCCAGTGTCATGAAATCTGTATTTCTGCAGTCTTGTGGGGTCTATTTGCTCAGGCTATGCTTGCTTTCATAATTAGGTGCTGTCACCAAACCTTTGAGGCATGCATGGGATGGCTGTGTGCCCTAGGTCTGGCTCATCCTGCCTGTGAGCCTCCAGGTCTCAAGATAGCTCCTCTATGCAATGGCAGGAAACAAAAGACAAATCCTTTTCTCACATATGGATGAATGTGGCACATCTGACAGCAAAATTTCTCCAAGGCCACAGCCATGCTTCGGGTGGGTCCCCAGGGTCCTGTCCCACTAAAATTGAAACTCACCCTGAATGGCTCAGAGCTGCCTGTCACGGCTGTTCCCATCAGCACTGTTCTGTTGTTTCTGAGCAAAGTTTATGCAAAATTAAATTCAGGAATAAGGGTGATGACTCTGGTATCTTCCTGGTACACAGACAGCATTGAGGGAGACTTCACCACACCTGAGGGGCAGCACATATCTCTGCTCTCTGTGGCCAGGGACAGAACCCAAGGGAACAGCATGAAGCTGTGCCAGGGGAGGGTCAGGCTGGAGATCAGGAAAAGGTACTTCCCCCAGAGGGTGCAGGGGCACTGACCAGGCTCCCCAGGGAATGGGCACAGCATCAAGGCTGCCAGAGCCCAAGGAGCATTTGAACAATACTCTCGGGCACATGGTGGGATTGTTGGGGTATCTGTGCAAGGCCAGGGGTTGGACTGGTTGACCTTGTGGGTCCCTTCCAACTCAAGATATTCTGCAGTTCTATGGCAATTACACACAAACATCATAGAGCCAGGTAATAAAGCCCAGGCACTTTTCCTCTGACATGCTGCAGAAGGAGAAGGGTGCTCCCCGATCTCTTCCTGCGCACCAAGACAATCTGTTGTCTTCTCCATGAATACCATGATTCCTCTCAGAGCACAAAAACGGCACAGTCCTATTTATGGAATACATTTCAACCAAAGCCTGCTTACTTCCCTCTAGCTTTGTGTTTTACCTGATGACTGGCCCATCAGATTTTGAGCTTCTTCGGAGGAATGTAAGGGCAGCTTTTCTCCTGAAGAGCAAAGAAGAAACAGGTTTAATGCTTTTCCCTTCGAGGAGATAAGCAATGTCACTTCATCTAGGAAGCTCAAAATATGATGAACATACTGTCAGAAAAGTAATTTCCAAGCAGTACTTTATGTACCTCCATCCCCTGTGCTCTATCTGCTTCCCAGGTCACTGGGAACATGCCGGCCTTGAGGACAAGGCTCGGGCCATGCCAGGGCTGGCTGTCCTCCCGTCAGCGCAGCCCCCTCCAGCCATGCCTCCTTCCCACTGCAGGAGTGCCGTCCTGCCGGGCTCAGCACCGCTCCCCGAGGCAGCACCCCCGGCCGGCCCCGAGCCGCTCCTACCAGGAAGGTGCGGATGTCCCGCCAGGAGAGCTCGGATGTCCCGCCAGGAAAGCGCGGGTGTCCCACCAGAATCTGGAGCGGCGCGGGGCAGAGGATGCTGCCTCCTCCATGGAGAGAGGGATGGTGCTCATGGCTTCTGCTGGGAAAGCCCAGGCTGAGAGCTGGCCTTGAGCACCATAGCCCCCACAACATCCGTCAAGCCTCTCCTTAACCTCTCCCCATGGATATTTCCACTTTTTACTCGCCCTGCTCATTTCCATTAAACAACAAGAGTTTAGAAAGAGAGAGAAAGTCTACAGGTAAGAGAAGGATATCTTGAAAGGGCGTGTGGGTACGTACCAGGGAAAGCGGGGGTGGTCTGTCCAAGGGGAGTAAAGGGGGTTTGCTGCATAGCCAACTGGTGGAGCTTGGTCAACTGCTGAGGGGTAGGAGGGACATTAGAGCTAAGAAGGTTATTGTCATAGAGTACAACAAGTCACACCGAAAAGCAAGAACAAAATTATAATGGGGCGGGTGGGGGAAAAGGAAAACAAACTGAAAAATAAAAAAAAAACCTAAAAAGAAACCAAACCAGGAAGCCATGGTGAGACATGGCAAAAACATTAGCAGAAAGGACTTGGCCTGGGTATAGTGCAATAAAGCCCAAATCTTTGGCAGAAGTGCTTGGTCAGGGTCTGAAGTACAATACCAGCAAGAAGCCCGTTCTTAGTGTCAGTTCAACTCCTCTACCTCCATGCAGGGCCAGCTTGTTGGCGTCACAGCCAGCACCCAGGAACCCTCTTTGTGCCACCAGAGCCACATTGTCACCGCTTGTCCCCACAGCACACATTCTTGTGCTGTGCCTCCAATGGGAAGGGCCTCTGGGAGATGGATAAACTGCATTTCTAAATGCCTAGCTCATTAGAAATATGGGGAATTATGGGCTTCAGTCATGACCAGTAGGTATTTCAGATCCTTGTATCCCTTGTTGTGCTGAGGAGGTTTTGCTGCCTGGTCAGGAAGTTTTATAGAGAGGTGTTTGTTTGGAATACATTTTGTGCTCAGTTTTACTGCTTGAAATTAAAAAAAAAAGAGAACAAAACCAAACAAAACAAAAAACCAGAAAGACAGGAAAAGAGAAGAAAAGAAAAGAAAAGAAAAGAAAAGAAAAGAAACCAAACTGGGCTGAAGACTGGCAGTGAGCAGGAGGGAGACTTTTTACAACCTCCCACTTTCATAGGTGCTCTGGGAGTTGTCAGCACCATATCACCCCCTAAATTTAAACTGCTTCTTTTGCCCATCATCCCTGGCAATGGGGAGGCAGGAGTTATAGTTTCAATGTTTTGGGGGACAACAAGACTCAAATGCCTCCTTGCTGCTGCAGCAAGGCTAGGGAGGGAGAGTGAGGAGGTCCGGCTGGCAGCAGTGAGGGGGAAATGCTGGGAAGAGCTGACCTGGGGGCCTGAGCACACTGAGGGAGGCTGGAAGGAAGCAGCAGAAGGAGTGAAACACCTGAAAATTCCTGGACAGCTTACCTGTGGGATCCCCGTTCCTGCCTGGAGAGGCATGAGGACACCCAGCCTCTGTCGCCTCAGGGGAGAGGTCTCACCACTCCACAAAAAGAGGGGTCTGCACATCTCTGTGCCTATTTTGGCTGTCTTTGGCTTATTTTAGCCAAAGGTGTGATATGATGGGTTCCTGCCACAACACAGCTGTCTCCAGATAACACTGGGCATGCTACTGCTCCTGCAGGGAGCAGGGACATCAGCATCTACTGTTTTTTAACTTCAGAATTATCCTGGAGCTGCACCCTGTTTCTGGAATTCCTTGTGACACCTGGTCCCACTGGCAGGACTCCAGATGAAATCTCTTTGCCCAATGGCCTCCAGCCATGCCCTGGGACAGGGGTCCTGCTTTGCCATGTGGGGGAGACCAAAATATTTTCTAACACTGACCTAGTAGACCTTCCAGACATAGTTCAGATAGTGGTATTTATGCAGCCCCTGCAATTAGAGCAATAAACAAGCCTAGGAGAGGAGAAGATGGCTGCCTCCAGGTGTCATAGAAAAAGCTGCTACGTCCATCTCTTCCAGCTCATCCCCTCTGCTCTGGTTAGACTGTACCTGAGGTACTGCATCCAGCTCTGGGGTCTCCAGCACAGGAAGGACATGGATCTGTTGGAGTGAGTCCAGAGGAGGTCACGGAGGTGCTCCAAGGGGCTAAAGGGGGTCCAAGAGAGCTGGAGAGGGACTTTGGACAACAGCCCGGAGCTACAGGACAAGGGGGAAATGGCTTCACATTGACAGAGGGTAGGGTTAGATGGGATTCTGGGAAGAAATCCTTCCCTGTGAGGGTGCTGAGGCCCTGGCACAGAGTTTCCAGAGAAGCTGTGGCTGCCCCTGGATCCCTGGAAGTGCCCAAGGCCAGGCTGGATGGGGCTTGGAGCAGCCTGGGACCTTGGAAGGTGTCCCTGCCCATGGCAGGGGTTTGGAGTGAGATGAGTTTTAAGGGTCCTTCCAACTCAATCCAGTCTCTGACCTGATGATCCTGCAGCTTTTGGGACAGCAGGCAGCTACCCATCACATCCCAAACAGCCAAAAACATCCAGGCAATGCTGAAGCCCCTTATGAGCCAAAGCTTCCCCTGTCCTGGAGTGTTTCTCCAGGGACAAAATCATGGCAGGAGAACACACCGGGCATTCAAAATTCTGCCTGCTTTGCAAAGGGCAGCCACTAAACACAGACACCTAAAATGTGTTTAAAATGCCCTAAAAGCACATTCTAGACTGGATTCTGCACTGAACATTGTTTAAAATGACCACTTATTGAAAGAACACCCTGAGAGTAAGGATGGCGTGAGTAGCCCCTGTACCAACAGCTTTATTCAGGAAATTTGCTGGGAGTGGGGCAGAGTGCAGTCAGCAAACGTATTTTAATCCTGACAATCAGAGGAATATAGGAACAAGGAAAACACTGAGCTGTTGGTACCACTTGCAAAGTAAAATTGGGATAAAGACTACATTGATACCTTAACTATACAGGTTATTTAGTTATATTCTGCTTATGGAGGAAAAGCAGAGTATATAATTAGGAATATTTCTTATCAACCATCACAGCAGGCTGTTCAGAGTACACACATACTGGTGTCACAATCCAAAGCCTGGATTCCACTAATTCCTGTGAAACCATTTCTCCTAGGACTAAATCCAGCCTATAGCTCCCAAATGTTCCCATACAGGGCAGGCATTCGTGGTATCAAACAGCCTTGCCACCTTCTCAACCATGGAAAAAGCAATTCCATTATTTAGTACCCAAGGCACTCACTGGAAAAGGGAACTCTGAGCTGCATCAACCAGCCATGGGTGGATGACTGGAGAAGGCTTTCCACCTACTGCCACATCCTCAGCCCCACTGCAGACGCCTGCCTCACAGCTGGAGAGACCATCTGCAATGGGGCCTGATGGGTATTTTATCCTCTTGGAAACACCTTTAGAAAGTCCCTGCCTTTTCTAAGAGCCATGATCACCTCAGAAGCTGAGCTTCCCTGCTTTCCTCAAAGAAATCTTTCAAACAGACTGATTTTCTATTTCCCTTGGTAATTTCAGGTGCACACATTCCAGCTGTTGATCCCTCCATGTTCCCCCACAAAAGTGCTCCCTGACCCCCCACAGGCATGGGAGCCCAGGGGATGAGCCCAAGCCTCAGTGAGAGCAGCTCCTGTCTCTGCGCCAAGGAGCCCGAGGTGGAGTGGGGGCTGTCCCCATGCTGCCCTGCCACCCCAGCAGCGAGACAGCCACCAAACCCAGGGTGACCACGTTGGTCTGGGGGCCCTCAGCAAGGTGAGATTCAGCATGAACACCTTCCCCGTCCCTCTGCGAGACACGGTGGGAGGTTTGTCCAATTTCCATGTCACCCAAAGAAGCACCCCTTCAGAAAGGCACAGACCTGCCCAGGCTTGGAAGAAGCCAGAGCTCTAGCTTCTTCCCACCCCACCAAGGCACTCAGCAGCTAAATATGACCTTGGCTTACCAAAATTTTAAAGACAAGGGGAAAATAGAAGGGAAAGTTTTGGGTTTTTTTTCCCCCTGTTTTGATCATTTTGAGGCACAAAATGCACAGGTTTATCTCAGAACAAAGGGATAGCACTGAATAATGCAAACAATTTAGCATCAGGCCAAGTCCTCAGAAGTAATAAAGTTTAGTGCTAACAGGTTAAAAGGCTACTCAAGGTATTACAGATACTACACACGGCCAGTTACTTTGAAAATACACTATTAATATTATTGGCTAATATTAATATTATGTGAATTGACAGTAGCATGCAGGTGACAGAAAAGAGTGTAAGAAAAATTAGGGTAAAACTCACATCTGGGTGTGGAATAGCGTATTGTCCCTGAATTGTATAGGCCTGTAAAGGAAAAGCAAAGATATTACCAGGGCTGGCAGGACATGAGGAGAGAACTCCATCCCTCTGCTGGGACCCCCTGTATCACATTAAATTCCCTGAGGTACCAAATCCTTGGGGCAGGAGGGAGATGTTACACCTTCCACTCAACCTAGAGCATGCTGAGCTATCTGACTTCAAGAGCTCAGGCTCAGTTTGGCTTTTTCAGAAGGAAAGAAACAGCTCTTTATAGGTGCCAGCATTGCATGGAGCAGGAATATCAGGCTGTGGCTGGTCTTTGCTGTACAAAAAATAAGGATCGGTTGCACGGGGGTTGAAAGTGGATGATCTTCAGTGTCCCTCTAACAACCAGAACCGTGTAGCAGGTGCACATTGACATCACTGCCCAAGCGTGATCCCAAAAAGCAAGCCAGCTGTGTGACCTCTCCATATTTCCCGGTGCACAAGTCCCAGTGGATGCTATACATCCACCCAGCATATTCCAGTGCTCTGCTGGGGCATTGGAAAGGCATGGAGGTGAGGGCTGCCTGCACTGTGATGCCTTTCACCAGCTCTAATTGATAAATCCATGCAAGTATCTGCCAGGCAAATGGGTTTGTGTGTTTTTCCCATCCTTTATAGCAATCCTTTCTCTTTTTGTTTGTAAATAACCTCAAAATAAGTACCCATGTGGGTGAAGAGCCAGACACTAGAGAACCCAATATTTAGGACTTAACCAGCTAGCAAAATATGTCTCACTTGTTGACACATTATTCAGATGATTCTGAAAGAAATGGCAAAAGAGATGGAGAACACTTTGAAAAGGGAGAGTAAAGACTGCCAAGAAAAATTAAAGGAAAAAACCTTGGAACCACCTGCAAATTTGCTGCATTGTTTGCAAACAGCAAAGTGCTTTGTGTAAAGGAAACCTCCAAAATCATGCAAGAGGAAAAGGGAAAATGGCTGTCCCAGTGCCCACCAGCATCCCAGCACCCAGCACAATGGGGATGGGACAGAGGCTGAAAAGTTGCCTGTCCTGGTGGTTTAATTTAGCCATTGATTTTTGATTAGAAAAACTGAGTCAAAAAAGGTAATCAAGGGCAGGAAGGTGTCTTGGACAGATGCAACTCAACTCTGACTGTTGAGGGCTGGTCCCTTTGGCAGCAGCTGTTGGCTGCTACATCACTCAGCCTACTGAGCTCCTGGAGGCTCATCCCACCCCAAACACCTGTCACCACTGTCACCAGCTGTCCTCAACCCACCCGCCCCATGCCACCCCTCGGGCAGAGCCAAAGGGCTCCCAGCATTGGGAAGAACTCTCACTTCAAAGACAGTTGCTTCCTCCCATGATGTTACTTCTGTCCAAGAAACCAGCCATTCACAGCAGAAGAACTGCTGCCTCCATCTCACTCTCCCTTTTGAACAGACCAGGCAGCTGGACTCGAAGTTCTTTTCCAGGACGGCTGCTCAGATGGAGTGACATACTCCTGATCCTGATGATTGACTAATTCAGCCTAAAATAGCTTGTGCTCTGGGCTTTGCTCCTGTTCTTAGTTTGTCCTTCTATTTATTATGATTGGAGAGAAATTAAGTAACTTGTGTGGAGCTGCTCTGAGTGGCATAAGCTGTGGTTTTGTGGTGCTGGCCCTGCCTGGATGCTGGAGCTCTTGGGAAGGTACATCCCCTGCTGGATGTCATGCACCTCAGCAGAGTGGCATCTACAGTCAGGCCCTCAGTCACCAGGTGAGGTGATGAGATGAGGTGGAGAAAGTAACAGTGCAAGTTCCCTCTTTAGAAACAGCCGTGTGCTCAGTTGCTTGTGTTTCTGCTGATTTTTGTTTTCAGAATAACCTCCAGCTCACTCGTGTGATGGTTATCCCACAAAGGAAAAAACACCCCAAAGCTCATGGCTGGAAATAGCATGAGATGTCTGCAAGGCTGCAGTGTCACTGGGGTGACACAGTGCAGGCTCTGGCACAGGGGGAAGCAGTACCCCAAACCAGCTGAGCACCAAGGAGGGGGACACGGCTCTCCCATGGTGGCTGCCCGGAGCAGAGAAGTAGCTGTGACAAGCCCTTCCTACCATGGACCAATTACAGCTACACAAAGGTATTTCTAATTGAGCTGGAGGTGCCAGAGAGCAGTCACATCCTCTTGTTCAACAATGCTTTTCTAATCCTCTCCTTCTCAACCATTGACAAATACTGAACTTGGGTCTAGTGAAGTAAATTCTAGCCTTTCCTTTGTGTCTCCCCAGGTTGGCTGTTCCCTTCTGCTCATTGTCCAGCATCCATCACAGGAGCTAAGCCAAGAACTTTCAGTCCAGCTGCCGTGGCACACAATGGATGGGATGACACCATGCAAGTCAGAAGGCAAGAAACCTGAGTGCACTAACGGGCAGCGGCTGGTGCTGCAGTAAAAGGCTGAGGTTGGCAGTGGAGGCTGCAAGCGGGTCGGCTCTTACCTGACCACCTGCAAAAATGACAGGGGTGGAGGCGGGCTTTGGGCGGTAGGGAATGGTGGCACCTTTTGGTGGGGACTAGGAAAAGGGATAAGGAGAGGGAGAGAGAACATTAGAACAGCTTTCCTGAAACGGCGGCAAAAAGAGTGTTAGAAAGCACCTAACAGAGCATGGCCCCCGGGGCCACCACGGCAACACCCACACCAGGCAACACCGCGTTTCTGGACAGGAGCACACGGGGGAAAGAGGGGTTTCACAGGCAACAAGGACAACCTGGGGCATGGGAGATCCCCTGCCAAGGCATGGGCCCCTAAATGGCCTCCTGGACCTCTGCTGCCTCCCTCAGCTTTGCTCTGCTCTGCGCAAACCACATCACCTGCTCTAGGCTCTGGGAACCCTCCTCAGAACGCCCTGAGGAGAGCCTCAAACAGCAAGATGGGGAGGTACAGCCCATCTGAGCAACCCAGCACCATGCTCAAGCTCTTTGGCTGCCCTCATCTTCCTCACCGCTGGAACAGGGTCACCTTTAGGCCTTGGTGTGGTCATTGCCATCTGAGCTGCGACGTGGGTGCTGCAAGGCACCTGTGGCCAGCTGAGAGGTGTCCCTGCATATGGCAGGGGGGTGGAATTAGATGGCCTTTAAGGTCCTTTCCAACCCACACATTCTGTGATTCCATGATTCCGTGATCTTGCTGCTCTCTGTCGGGTCCCTGGGTAGGTCTGAGCAGAGCTGCAGTGAATGAGCCGCAGGTGTGATGCACAGGAGCTGCTCACCCAGGTTCTTCCTCTGGTTTTCTCCTGAACAATTTACAGGCTATAGGAAACATGGAAGTTTCTAGGGATCAGGAGAGATTACAGCTCTCCTCTTCCTTTCTACCCAAAATTAAACAACTCAGTGACTGCTATATAAGGACAGGCAATAGAAATTACACTAACTCATGGGAAAAAAAAAAAACTCCTGTACATTCTTTGGATATCTACTTGTAGGAAAGCAGTATTATCTAAATCCTGCTGCTAATCACCTGTCTGTGGGAAAGCTGATCAAAGTACATCTCCAGCATCCCAAACCCACTTGTTCTTTTATTGCATTACAAATCTTGGAGGGGACAAGACAGGATTATCTGTTTAAGACTGAAAGGTGATATGGAACATCTCTATGAGGTGTTAAAGCCAGGGCACTTTCCAGATTTCAGACTGCAAGAAAAATTGCGGGTTTTTCTCTTTCCCATGGCTGAGCAGCACATGTTGCTTTGTGAGAAAAACTTTTTAATACACCTGGCAAGCATCACCTCAGGCTCATCTCTGCTGCAGTCTGATGATGACCCGGATGTCATCAGGTGCTGCAGTCTGCGACCTGGTCATCCAAAATTCCTCTGGCAGCAGCGCAGCTGCCTGAGCATCACAGCCAGCAGGGATGGGTAATGTGGCTCTCAGCTATCCCTGCTGAGATGTGCTGCTGCCAAGCTGAAGATGCTTCCATCTGGCTTCGCATCACCTTCACCAAGCCTTGCCATCCACATCTGAAGCTTTTCCAGTGGGAAACATGCTCCTTCCTGCTGTGAAAGGGCTGTGCAGCTAGGCAGAGTGCCTTACATTGGTCCTTGTTTTGGCTGTCTCAGGGATGCACCAGGAGTGGAATGTGTCACCATCCTGTGTCCCAGGGGCTTTCCTCCTGGAGCTTCTCCCATCTGAGGGGGGAGGTGTGGACAGAGGTCATCTCCAGCAACTGGTACAGCAGCATTTCTCCATGGCAGAGATCTTCCAGCTCTGCTTGTCACCATTTATCCCAGAAAAGGGCACCTTGGACATATATCCATGTGCCCTACAGTCCCTGCTCTCCACCAGCCTTCCTCACTACCATTCCCACTGTGCCTCACTGGAAAACAGCCTTGTGCTCCCAGTTCCAGCTCCCCAAGCGCAGGGGATGCTCTGGCCTCCTCCTCCTGGTTGAGGTCCTTGTGAAGCAGAGACCAGGTTCTTGGAGCAGTGGCTCTCTGTAGCCCCCATATCCTTCTCACAGCACCCTGAGTGCTGCTGGGACGCCAGGCCGGCTGTCCCAGCTTGCTGGCACCCCTCTGCCCTGAAGCTACCCTCTGCTCTGACACAAACCACCTCCTTTGGGGCACCTGACCAGACAGGCTTCCAGTGTGGGACTCTAGAAACTACGGACAATGGTGGGGAAAAGACACGGGGTGTATTTCCTGCAGAGGTACCAGGAAATGAGAGTGGTCTGACAACGCGTGGTGAAGGGGACAAGAGAGACACGCTCTACAGCTCCCAGCACTCTGGTGGGGCCAGCTGGGATTTCTTTCCATATGTACTTTACCCTCTTTGTTACAGACTGTACCTCCAGCATCACCACACAGATCTGTTTGACACACTGGATAATTGCGTCAGGTGTCCCCGAGATTGTCACCGCCCGCTCCGTGGAGTTGGGCAGCATGTCCCCCGCCACTTGGACCTGAGCACCTGTGGACTGGAGACAGAAAGAGAGAGGAAGGAGAAATCCCACAGCTGAACACCTTCGCTCAGAGCCAGCTCCAGTCCCGACACCATGCACCTCCCGAGGGCCCGGCATGTGGCATCCTGTGGGATGCTGCTCCTACATCAGCCACACCATCCCGGGAAGCAATGTGATCTGTGATGCAGCACAGGGATCCCCTTTTCTGAGGCAGCTCCCCCTTGGCTGCAGATCAGCTCCGAGGAGTTGCACTGAAGGGCAATAATGAAATAGAATCTACCTTACCTCTCGGATTTCCTTGATCTTGGAGCCCCCCTTGCCAATGAGGGACCCGCACTGACTCGCTGGCACCACCAGCCGTAGTGTCACTGGAGGTTTGCTGGTAGCAGTGCTGTTGCTCATGGAGTTGGTTATGTCCTTGGGAAGGAAAAGTGCAGGAGTTGGTTATGTCCTTGGGAAGGAAAAGTGCTGCACTTCAGCCCTTGGTACCTGACCAGAGCCACCTCCAGTGCCCAGGTGGCACATCTACACACATTGTGGTCAGGTGACTAAAGTGTTCTCTCTTGAACGCTTCCAGGGATGGTGACCACTACTGCCCTGGGAAGCCTGTTCCCAGGCCTGACAGACCTTCCAGTGAAGAAATCTTCCCTAATATCCAACCCAAACCTGAGGTTATTTCCTTTGGTCCTGGGAGAAAAGACCAACCCCCTACATTGCTTTGTTACTTGGGAGAAAAGACCAACCCCTAAATGGCTACACTCTCCTTCCAAGCAGTTGTAGAGAGTGGGAAGGTCCCCGCTGAGCCTCCTTTTCTCCAGGCTGAGTCCCCCAACCCCCTGAGCTGCTCCCCATCAGACTTGTGCTCCAGACCCACCCTAGTAAGAGATGTGTGAAAGGTTCTGTGCTGAGGCCATGTCCCATTTAGTAAAATCCAAGCAGGCACTGCTGTCCCCAGACATGGGCTGCCTCACATTTCTCACCTCCTCAAATTTGTAGGCGATCATGGCAAAAGCCTTGAAGATGGCATCGGTGGGGCCAGTGATGGTTACAATCCGCTCAGGGCAGTTCCCCTCCGAGATGTTGATCCTTGCCCCGCTCTGGAAAGAGAAGAGGAGTCCTGGAATAGCCACAGCCAAGCAATCAGGTTGGGTCCTCTCTCAACCTGATACCTGTGCCAGCCTCACAGCATTCCAGCTAACCTTCCAAACTCCCACCCCTCCTCTGCAGTGATTTCAGCCCTGCCTTATCCCAAATCTTAGAAAGGGTTTCCAATGTTTTATCACAAAGCAAACCCATGGGATCAAGGTAAGACCAGCTCACGGAAGTTTTGCTCACTGTCCTGACAACTCCCTGGGAGCTGCAGGCACAAAGACCCTGGAAAAACTCAAAAGCATCTTACAAGTGACTTAATTTCAATGTTTCATTAAATACTTGACTCTGGAAAATGTGACAAGAGTTTGAGTGTGAAGGGAAGAAACTGGTCCAAAGAGCTCTGGGGACAGCTGGCTTGCTTGTCCTGACCCTGCACATATCACACGGGGCAATATGCAGCTCTGGCCACTCTGCACTCCCTTCCTCCGACAAATCATCCACAGACCAGGCTGCTCACCTCCTCACGCATCTTCTTCACGGTCTCTCCTTTCTGAAACAAGAGGGAAAACCAAGCCATTACTGAAAATTCACAACTTCTACCTTTAAAACAACCCTACCGAAAATGTATCTCCCTAATACATGCCAATGTGTAGCCAAAAACATGGGAGCTGTGATGCCTGGCCCTGCATCCACACGTGATGGTTAGCTGAAGAGCTGAGCATGTAAATGATCAAACATGTGTATACAAATTCACTACTGTGAATCTTCCCAGAGTTGGACACACTGATGGAAAAATAAGGCACCAGCATACAGGGAAAACGTGATCATGCTGAAAATCTTTGCCACCATAAGCCTTTCTTTTAAAACCACCCAAAGAAACCCCCAAATCCTGTATAGCCATGACTTTCCAAAACACAGTGGAAACACAAGAGCAACTCAGGAAGCTTTTTTGGACAAGGTAAATGGAGTCCTCTGGCCTCAGAGACAGGAGCTATAGAATTACTTAAAATATAATTTAAATGTGTCTGTGTGACATTTTTAGTATCTCTTAATGAAGTTATTTGATGAAAACACCAGAGCAACATGACTGTAAATTCCCAGCCATCACCCAGTGAAGCAGCTGGAAACAGTTTGGTTGTTGGTGAGGTTTTTAGGGGAATGGTCTTTTGACCCCTTTGTGGGTTTCTCCTAATTTCTGGCTCACAAATGCAGCACCTAGCTCAGGCACCCAACACTTTTGAGGACATCACAGGGAAGAGGTGACTATGGCATATGCCACACCACAGGTGCAGGAACAGCATCAAAGGTACATTAAAAGGCATCCTTACCTTCCCAATGATGCTTCCAACTTCCTACACAGAGAAAAAAGCCAAAACCAGAGGAACTGACATTAGAAAACATGATGAGAATCCAACCCAACCCCATAATGAAGTGAAGACCTGATGGACATTGTTCCCAGCAGAGGGACAGGGTTGAGGGGCAGGAATGAGAGGGAGCAGGAGCACCATGCCGCCCTCCCCGCCGGCAGGACAGCTATTCCTGGGGATGGGACAGCTGGACAGAGCTGTGTGTGGGGCTGGGCAGGTGGAACAGGGACCTGTGAGGACACCCCTACTGTGGGAGCCCCTTACCTTGCCGTGCATCAGCAGCCGGATGGTGAGGGTGACGTTGAGGCCGCCTTCGGAGACCTTGGACTCCATTTCCTACTGGGAGCAAGAGACGTGCGCTAGCAGGGAGAGCAGCCCGGCACAGGCAGCAGCACCTTGGCGGGATCACCTGGGGACACAGTGGGGAAGGCTGGCTCTCAGAATAGGTTCCTTGGGGTGGGACAGACCCCACAGAGCAGCTAAAAAACAGCTCTGGACCGGGCATCAGATGAGCAGCCTGGCCAAGGGCCAGTGGCGGCAGTGGGGCTTTAAAGCGTCCATAGCACCTATCTAGCAAACCAAAGTTCACCATTTCCAGCATAAAGAAAACCACAAGGCACCTTTACTGTGGTCAGGATTGTCTATCTGACTCCGGGAGCACTGAATGGGAAGGACAGAACTGGCATCCTGGTTGCCACACATCCTGACCTCAGAGCTCCCAGGTGGGTAGACTGTGGACCACGCCCCTTCCAGCCACTCATGTCACAAATATCTAAGGAAACCATGCTGTTTTCCTTTTCCATTCTCTCTCTTTCCTCCTCTGCCCTCTAGAGGGTCACTGATGTTTTGAAGTCAAGGGGGTGAAATAAATAAAAACCACAGAATGGCAACAAATCCTTCATTTTTCACTCCTGATGCCTCTTTAGGAGCATCTCTGCACGAGGACGTGGCATATGAAATGTCCCTGCAGCCCATTGCATGGGGAGAGCAGTCCCGTCCCAGAGGGAGGTGCCAGCATTCTTCTACATGCAATGCTGAGGGATATAAAGCAATTCCCCCTCACGTTATTTAATCCCTCAATCTGTATCAGATGGGAGATTTTTCATCCTGCTCACAAGCATCTGGCATTTCCCTTTGCTCAGACAGGGACCTATGTGAGCAAAAAAAGCAGAAGATAAACAAGTTCTCAAGTACTCCTTTAATGCAAGTCAGGATGAATAAACAGCAGCAATGCACAGACCATGGCTGGGATATGGGCTTGATGCAAAACCTCTTCCCAGAGGTTATTATGAAACCCAAAACAGATAAACCCACGTGGTTTGCAGGGGGATAGAATTCCCTGAAGCTAAAGGACACTGGCTCACTGGAAATGAGGCTGCTTATGACCTACATGCAAACATGGGGCTTCAGGCTGCTGCATGTTACAAATGAAAAAAAAAAATGGAATCCTCACAAAAAGGATAAGAAATTAAATGTGCTGAACACCAAAACAGATTCACTGGCACAGGCTGCCCAGAGAGGTTGTGGGGTCCCAATCCCTGACAGTGTCCAAGGCCAGGATGGATAGGGCTTGGAGCAACCCGGGAGTGTGGAAGGTGTCCCTGTCCATGGTGGGGGTGAAAAGAGATGAGCTTTAGGTTCCTTCCAACCCAAACCATCTGGTTCTATGTCAAAACAAAAGGTGCTTTTAAGGGTGGGGAGAAGGAGAATATTTCTGAGGAAAAAGGCGACGACATTAGAGACTAAAGTAACAGGAATGGGCTGAGAGACTGTAACAGAACAGGCAAGATCAGGAATTTTCAAGACTGAGCCTACTGTAAGGTGTACAATGAAGGAAAATAGTAACTAGCAGTGTTGTTTAACCCCAGGCTGACTCCTATGCATGGGAGGCAGTGCCAGAAAGGGTCAATAAGCAGATAGGTGGAAGTCAGCATTTCCAGTGTTCACAATGTGCCAGGAGACAAACTCCTCACCAGAGACATCAGAGAATCATAAAATGGTTTGGGTTGGAAGGGAACTTAAGATATCCCATTCTACTCCCCTGCCATGGCAGTGACACCTTCCACTACCCCAGGCTGCTCCAAGCCCTGGAGTCCAACCTCGCCTTGGACACTTCCAGGGATCCAGCTTCTCCAGGCACCCTGTGCCAGGGCCTCCCCACCATCACAAGGAAGAATTTCTTCCTAAAATCTCATCTAAACCTCCCTTCTTTCAGTCTAAGGCCATTCCCCCTGGTCCTGTGGCAGGGAGGGTGCTTGCCATCCCCAGCCCCACATCCCTTGCAGGAGGAACCCTGCATCAGGCTGTTACGTAAATGCTTCCAATTGATTGAAAAAGTGGGTCATGTGTTAGCCAAATGCTCCTGGCTTTAAGATTTATCAGCATTATTAAATTAAACACGCTTCATGCTCCAGTGAGCAGGAAAGCTATACTGGCCTTTTCTTAATCATACTAGCGAAAGGTAAGTGTTTTATGGGGGGCTCATGAGCTCAATGGAAGGCATGGCAACAATAGATCTGAAGCATTTACTCTGGGCACAGGCCTCCCCCAACAGACCTCATTCTACACGGACAAAGGGCTGGGAAAAATTATGCCCCAGAATGTCATTTTGAGCATTTCAGAGCATTCCTTGCCTGGAGAGAACAATCTCAGCCCCTTCCTCTTCACCATCGTGTTCTGCCTTGTTCACCACAGCTTTGAAATGGCTCCTTTGTCCCACACTTGAAAGCCCCGAGGACACCATTACATGCAGCCCAATGGACAGAGGAGACAGAGAGCCCAGCTCCAGCCCAGTGCGAAGCAGGTGCAGCCCCACAGAGGTTAAAGACACGGAATTAGGAGACAGAAGTGTCAAGCTAGGCCCTCGAAGGGAAGTTGAACAGTGAGCCAAGCGAGGCTCTGCCAAGCATCACACCTGGGCAACCACAGGTGGAAGACTGGAGCATCCTTCTTCCATGCATGAGGAGCAGCCAAAAGCTTTTGCACCCCAGCAAGGGGAGATCTGCCTCAAAGCAGGACAATGTCCTTCCAAAGGATGATCCTGTGCCACAGTAAATAGGCCTGTTAATTGCAGCTGCCTTTGCAAAAGTGCCTGGAGAAGACATCATCAGTTCTCAGAGTAATCTGGTTCTTCCTCAGTTCAAATATAATAAATTCTGGGAAATTTCCTTAATCTATCAGTGTTGTGGTGTGAGGAAAAGGAGAGGATTCTGCCTATCAGGAATCCCCTATGTCTGAAAAGGCAACTCAGGAATCAGAGAACAAGGCATTGGAGGGAAAATGAAAGCCCAGACCAGCAGGAAGACTCCTCTTCCCCACGTGCAATAGTACGCACTCCCAATTTTTCTCTTTTCCCATTTTTAGAGGTTGGAACAATTGCCTCAGCTGGCGCTCTTGTGTTTATGCTTGCTGATACTTCACAAATACCAACACATCTCTAAAATTGGAGCAATTGCCTTCCAATTAGGGGAAATCTGAGCACTGTGTTTTGAATTAATTTAATAACACAATCATCACAATCATCATACAGGAAGAGGCACATGAAGCAGAACAGGAGGAGGGAAATGGAGCTCTGGGCTGGATGTTGCTCTCCAGCCTAGCTTCCATAGCTGGCAAAAGCAGATACTGGGATCCAGGGAATCATGCCTCTGATGTCCTATCAGAGATGCTATCCCTGATGGCAGGAGGCTCAGCTGAGCTTGAGCAGAGCCCAAATCCCTGCAGGGGGGCTGGGGGACATGGCTGGCTCTGTGCTTGCTGAAGCCAGCTCTTGTTCTCCACTTCCTCTTCCTCCTGCCATGCATTTTGAGGGCTCACTGGGTGCACGAGCCCCATGCAAGCAAGCTTTACTTCCTAGAGTTGTTTTTGGGGGGTACAGGAATGTTTTGTTCAAGCTGTCCAAAAACAAACAGAGAGAACAAGTCTCTGCAAAGATGCCCCACTGCCATAACTCACCTTCTCCCTGAAATGTTTGAGTGGAAGTTCACAGGCACCACCAAGCCTGTGCAAAGGAGAAAGGCTCCATCACCCCCCCACACACATCACAGGGCCTCCAGAAAATCCCACTTTCTTGTAGGCATATCACAGAATCACAAAATGGTTTGGGCTGGAAGGGACTTTAATGCTCATCTTGTTCCATGCCCCTGCTATGGGCAGGGACACCTTCCACTCTCCCAGGTTGCTCCAAGCCCTGTCCAACCTGGCCTTGGACACTTCCAGGGATGGGGCAGCCATGCTTCTCCTGGTCAGTGCAGGCGGATAAAATCCAACACCTCAGAGCCCTGTTGACCAAGAGCCCTCGATGACCTGTGCAGGTAAAGAGCAAGGTGGGCAGGGCCTTGGTCTGTGCAATCCCTGCTGTGCCACCTTCCCAAAGGACCACACTCAAAACCCTGCCCTGGAGCATCTTGGTTGCTCAGTGGTAATGCCATCCTGGAAAACATCCAGCACACTTCCCAGACTCTCTGATGTCCCACAAACCCCACCAGCACAGATGTTAAAGACAGCCACAAACCCTTGGCATCCTCCAGCACACTGCAATGTCCCACAGCCAGGATTTCAAATAGGGGTGGCAGAATTTAGTGTTGGGAATTAACATCTGGGACAGAACATCCAACACTCAAGACAGCATTTTCCTCTGTGAGGGCGTCTTCATAAAACTCAGACCAGGGTTTTCTGACCATTGGAAAACGATGGATGTGTTAAAAGCAGAGAAAAGCCAGAGGGGCCAGGAAAGAGGATGTTTTTCTGACATTTCAGGCTTTCTAGCCCGTTTTCTCAAGGAGGACTGCCTGTCCATCTGCGTAAGCAGAAGCTTTCTCCCCACTCATCTCCCGCTGACTTGATCTTACCATTAAGACCTAATCCGGAGATTTCCAGCACGGTGTTTTAGACGCTGGGAAGCTCAGCAATGCAGCCAGCTCGGGATTATGACGACGGCACAGTCTGGCCAGGTCAAGACAGGGTTGGAAAGAGGAAAAACCTTAAACCACATGGAAATGCATCAGCCACCAATGAGCTTCAGCTGCTGTGAGATGAAGCTGTGGGAGGGCAGTAGCACCATCTACATGAGTGACACCAAAAGCCATTTGGGAACAAAGCTGCAATTCCAGCTGCTGCCATTTTCCATAGCTGTAGTCATTTTGGTTGACCTTTCCTCCTCTCCACTCTCCAGCTTCGGTGGAAACATTTTCCCAAAAAAGATACCCAGTGCTGTCCTAGTACGTCAGCCAGCAGGATATTCCTGCCTCTCCCTTGCCCATAATCATTAAAAGCAGCACAGGAGATTAATGTCCTGCTCTGGCCCCCACAGCAGGCATCTCTGGAGGCTTCTTTCTCAGTCACCTGCTCCCATTTCCCTGCTCCCCTCCAGCTGAGATCACAGTCTTACAGAATCATTTAGGTTGGAAAAGACCTCTATGAACACTGAGTCCAACTGTTTCCCCAGCACTGTCAAAATAAACCCTGTCTCCAAGTGCCACATCAATGCGCCTTTCTAGCAGTTCCTGGGATGGGGACTCCACCACTGTCCTGGACAGCCTGTGCCAGTGCCTGACCACCCTTTCCATGAAAAAATTTTTCCTAATGTCCAATCTAAACCTTCTGGGGCACATCCTGAGGCCATTTCTTCTTGTTCTGAATGTCTGCGCTGATACAATGATGCAGAGCTCCAACACACTGCAGTGGGCACAGCCTCATCCCAGCCAAACACCTGCCCTCCCCTCCAGGAAATTCCCAGCCGATTTCCTGGTTTTCTCCTTTATCTGGTGAGCCTCACTTATGGGCTCAGGCACTAGCCTCCACCAAAGCAAGCTCAGTCCAGGGAGAATGGCTCGTTTTTTTTTTGCAATATCAGAACCACTACTGCAATCTTTTGTATCAAGATCACTGGATGAAACTGTAGCCTTTCCCTGCCAACCTCCCCAGGATGATGGTTCGGAACATAATTCTCCCCACTGCAACAGGACAGCAGGATGAGAGTATCTATCTCTGTGCCCTGATACATTTGTGGGAGATAAAACCTTGTGGTTTGTGTTAACTGCAGGTTTAGAGGAAATTCAGGTACCTTAGAGATGCATCTGCAGAGATCTAGGATGCAGAACTCCCATTCGCTCACATAAGCTGCTGCAGTGTGGCAAGCAGAGGTCAGACATAGAGTGACGGAAATGCAATGTAGTAGCAGCAGGATGTTAGATGTCCTTAGGAAAGTCATAAAACCTTGTCTGGGCTGTTTTCAGGGCTTTTTGATTGTGAGACCTTGAGCAAAACCAGTGTCTTGAACCCGTTTAACCACTACCTCAACAACGTTATTAGAATTATTAAGAGTTATTCAAAGAATAATGGGTCCTCACTTAATTTGTTTAATAAAAGCTAATTTTGGAAGGTTGGGTTGAGCAGGGAGGGGATGGGAACATGTGCTATAATTCAGCCACTTCCAAATCACTCTTTTAGCTACTTCTGGAACAACTTGCCAATGAAAACAGTATTTTCAGTGAATGTCACACTGCATAAGTGCATCAGAAACTTCCCCCCATGAGGTGATGAAAGCCAATGCTCATTGCAGCTGGGTCCACCATGACTCAGTGACCAGAAGCACCGGCACATGTCTGTAAGCCTTTGGCAAGACCCTGAGTGCCCAGGAAATAACATTTCCTGGGATAAGGAACATCAACTCTTTCTCCTTTTGTCTGCCAGGAGATTAAAGGATATATAAAAGGAATTACAGTTTTTTCCTGAAATATCAGCTGTCCCTCCAGGACCAAGCCATTATTTTGGAGAGGCTGGGAGCATCCATGGGAGCTGCTGATGGTCCAGCAAGGATCGAGCATTGGCTGGGTCTTGGCTGATGCCAGGTGCCCCAGTGGGCTGAGGGAGGCAGAGCCAGCAGCGCCGCACTGCCCGCCCAGCCCGGACCCTGCCGCGGGGCTCGGCACTGCAGAGTGGGGCGGGCTCTGCTGCAGACACCAAGCCAGGGGAAAGGAAAGAATCCCAAACGTCATTGCCTGGCACTGCAGAGACCAGGAAAGGGACTGCTTCGGTGCCACGCTCTGCGTCCACGTCCCTGACTGACAGTGGGACTTGGGAAGCACCACAAGCAGTGCTGCAGAGGGCAGCTGGACCGAGCCCACTGGAGAGCAGAGTAACTGTGGGGTGTGCAGGGAGCTGGGGTGGATGAGACCACTGGAAAATGGCTGGGAAATGCTCTAAAACCCCCCAAAACATTGATCACAGACACTCCTGTTAAAATGCCAGGTGACAACCCAGGTGGGAGAAGCTCTTGGCGAGCAGAGCAAGAAGCCAAAATGAGTGTGGCAATGTGAAGAAAATAAGATATAATTTTGCAACTTAACTGTGTGCACTTAAGTGCACAGGAACAGAGGAAATGCTCCCCACCCACCTGAAAGTGGCTGGGAGTGACAAGCTGACTTGCAAGACCAGGAGAAGGAAACTGGGAATGGTGAACTGGCTCTTCAAAGGAGATCCGGGCAGCAGAGAGCAACCCCACAGCCCTGGGGCCAGCAAACACGGACCCACGGGGAAGGGCTGGAGGAACCAGGGCTCTGCAGCACAGGAGAGGGCAGAGGGACACAGGGCCTTGAGCAAGGGACTTAAGCTGCACTGAAGAAGAACCAGGAAAAGAGCTTCTCCACAGCCATGCCATGCTGCCAGTTATCCTTCTTTAAATCTTCCAAACATTCACGTGCTGGCAAATAAAGCTCATCTCTGTTAAACAACCACATTTACAACCTCGACACGAAGCCAGATGCACCCAATTCAGAGTTATTTCCACCCAGCCAAAGGCCAAGGAATGGAAGCCAGGAGGTGCCACCTTGCAGCAGGAGATACTTCCACAGATGCCCCAGGGATGCTCTGCCAGGGTTGTGCATCAGCCCCAAAGGACCCATATCTTGCCCCAAAGGAGCCAGCACAGTTGGAAACACACCCCAAGGGATGAGACAGTCAAATATCAGCCCCCTAAGTGCCAGATTTTAGATGTCATTTTTCAGGGGAACTCAAAGGACTCCCCAAAAAGGATGCTCATGGCCACAGACCGATGCTGGATGCTAGCAAAGGAGAGAGCAGAGGGAGGTGTATGGACCTCCAGAGACAAGCAGCTTGTTCCCCAGCATTCTGGAAATGAGAGGCACAGCACTGCAAAAAGCTCCAGGCACCCTCCCAACATCCTTGCAGCTGGGGGACAGCTGAGAGGAGAACCCCTCCATGGACCTGGGAAAGCAGAAAGTGCCCACCTTCAGGGCACCCTCCAAAACCGATAAGGATGGAACCAGGAGCATCTCTCCACAGTGCCCAGCAGCAGCCATCCCACAACCCCCCTCATTCACCTCCTCCTCCAGAGCCTGCCAGCTGCCCTGGCTTTAATCCTACAGGCAGCATCATCCCAATAATTTCCTCCATTTTCAATCTACTTCCCCCTCCATTTTCAATCCACTGCTCTGGGGGCAGTCCACAAATCCCTTCATCCTGAGAGTGAAGCAATCTACTGCTTCATCTCATCCCATCTCCATTTCTCTAATCCCTGGAAACAGGAATGAGGTTCGGAGCACATGGGCTGCCCTGGAGCAGTCTGTCCACGCACTGCTGGACAGAAACATGGGGGGCTGGGGCCACTCTCATGACTGCCACCCAACTTCTCAAAGCACCTGGGGCAGGTCCAAGCCCCTCCTGATCGAGGGATGGGGAAACAGGTCTTCCCACTCCCCCCAGCTGCCATGCTGGGGACACATAAGGGACAGATTAGATGCAGCACAGAAACATGTGGGGATCAATCAAGGGTGATGGGGGGAATTACAAACACCCTGGTCCCATCAATCCCGGTTAAATCCAGCGCTCTTTGTCCGCAATCCCAAACCTATGACTTTCACCCTGGCCATGGATGCTCTTTGGGGAGACTGATCAGTGGGAAATGGGACTCTTGTTTCTGCTTTCCTTGGAGTAGCGACTCAGCACCCCGAGGGGCTCGGCCGGGCTGCAGACTGACCCCAGCCCTCCTTTGCCAAGCCCTCACTGATGCAGGGCCGGAGGAGGCGGGAGCAGGGGATCCCACACCAACAGCCACCACAGGGCCGTGTCCCACCCGACACTGTCCCCAGCCCAAAGGAAGGGGCTGCAGGGTCATGCATGACAGGGCTGTGTGGTGGCCGTGCTGGGCTGCACTGTCCCCATCCTGCGCAGTGCTGGCTCTCCCCGCTCCAGCTGGCGAGGAGGAGGATGGGGGCCCTCGGCATCTGGGGGTGGATCGCCAGCGTGCTGCGCTCAGACCCTGACAGCAGGCTCCAAAACTGTCACTCCCGATCTGTTTTCACTTCAGCTAAACCTCAACCCTGATTACAATCAAGGAGAGCCACCTCTCCTTTCCCCTTCTCCCTGTGGTAGGTCCTCTGTAACCCCGGGTCTAGATGCTGAACCAAACCCCAGCCAGGGAATGGGTGAACTGGCTCTGCTGGGAATTGGGGCTGTCGGAGATGGGTCACGACTGCCCCTGTCCCCAAACCTGGCCCTGGAAGTGAGGGCACAGCCACTGCAGTGGTTGTATCCCTGAAGGGCTGTGGGTCTCTGTCAAAATCCATGGGGGATGTGCCACCGATATCACCAACACCACAACCTGCCTCTGCCATGGGTGTTATCCAGCTCCAAGGTTGCATCCATGGAATGGAGGGGGTTTGGTGGCAGTAGGGTGTCCCCACTGCCTGCTGCCAGCTCACTTAGCAACCCCCAAATTAAATAAATAAATTAAACCAGATCTGTGTGTGTGCATGCGATCACAGCACCAGGATGGATGCGTTCAGCAGAAAGCTGGGAAAAAGCTCAGCGGATGGAGACAGCCCTCATCGACTGGGGAAGCTTTCAAATTCCCTTTCCAACCCAGCTGGCCATAAAGCAGCTGCAGAGAACCATCAGACTCCCATCATAGGGGCTGTCACCCATCCTCATGCTGCAGGACGGCGGGGCTCAAGGGCAGAGGTGCCACCCTGCGGGTTTGGGGACCGTCCCCTGCTCTCCAAAGGCACATAAAGCCTGCACTCTGGGCTCCCAGTGCTCCACCACCACCGGGACCAAGCTCATCCCAGTGGGCCAGGCATGTTCCCCCCCCCACCACGGAGAGCCATGCCGCCAGCAAGGTGCCCTCTCCCCCTGCTCCACAACAAACATCCATTTTCCAAGAGGGGGCCTGGAAAAAGTAACTGATCCCCTGGGAAAAGCAATCCTGGGACCAGCAAAGCAGCATGGCTGGCTGGTACCCAGAGGAGTATCCCTCAGGGTGGGCGGTGAGCAGCTCCCCGTGCCCCCTGGTCCACCCGCAAAGGGAGCTGGCCACCACTGAGGGATCTGCTCCATCCGCCAGCGATCCCAACAGCATTCCTCTTCCTGCATCCCACGCTACATTCCCGCAGCTTCACCAATGCTATTTTGAAAGCATTGAAATAATGTTGGAGGCACTTATAAGGAGACTTGTCCCAGCAGCCTTTTGTCCCCATCTCAAAATGACCATATTTCTTTGAAGGAATAAGCGTCCCCTTAATTCAGCAAGATTAAAAGAACACTTCCTGCAGTTATTTCCCAAGAAGAAAAATTTGCTTTTGTGTCTGAGAACACTGAAAATATTTATATAAATGAATTCCTAAAAGAAAGGGGGAAGTCTGAGATTAAGAGCTTTGGAAATATTACCGAGTTATTCTAGAATTCTGTATTAAGAGCAAAACCCCAGCTATTAGGAAAGAATGCCTGTTGGTTTTTTTTAAATTCAGGGTTGGGTTTCTGTATCAAAATGCAGCCTAGCATCTGTCCTTGCATCTGTCAAAACAAAGGTCAATCATTTTATGGAACTTAAACACAATGTCCTTGAGCTACTGTTTTTTTTTCTTGTTTATTTTTAAGCTGGATGT
Organism: Calcarius lapponicus; assembly: GCA_039654755.1. Classification (NCBI taxonomy): domain Eukaryota; kingdom Metazoa; phylum Chordata; class Aves; order Passeriformes; family Fringillidae; genus Calcarius; species Calcarius lapponicus. Next base: position 27,428,172 of record CM077470.1, read on the forward strand.
GACTTCCAATTAATAAAATCAGATTTTTTAAGATGGTTCACATTCAAATCACATTATCCCAGAAATCTCAGATTATAAGAAAAACATATCTGAGGATATTTTTCCTTTATAGTATGGAGATGATAATTTGGGGTTGATTTCAACAGCTTTTAAGTACTCTACAACATTTGCCACTAATATTTCACTTTTCTACTTATAAAGTGATGATGAAACCAAGGAAAATACAACAGAAACATGATGGTATCAGGAAGAATTTTGGCACCCTTTTTGAGGAAAATGGGTATCTGAGGGCAAACAGAAAACAAAGTGAGCATCATAATAAAAGGGATTCCTCTCTCTGAATCAAATTTCCCCAGCAAAAGGAAATAAAATGAATGAAAATAGGATGGAATTAAATAATAAGAATATTTATAGCATTACAAATTAATGGATGTGGAATGGAAATAGAAATATTTTTTTAAAATAGTGGAACTAGAATGGAATTCAAAATAAAAATATTAAAAGTTTGGAAATAGACTGGAACTAAAAAGTAGAAATACCTAAAACCAAGCAAAACACAATAACAGAAGGTAAAAATCAAATGAATCAGGGCTGGGGGCTTTATTATGTAGCCACACTAAGACACGATTAACATCCCTGTTATTTTAGTGTCCACTCCTTGAAGACAATTCCATTTGTGCTGTTCCCACCCAAGAGCACATACAAGTGACACTGTCCAAAGCCTGAGCTGCAAATCATTGAATTTACGAACAGCTGGATATTCTGGTTAAGGAAGAGATGGATGCCTCCCTACCCATAGTGGCACTGGCTGCTGGGCATGGGTAAAATGGAATTTAACAAAAATAACTAATTTAACTATTTAATAAATAGTTTAACTAAAGTGCACGCTTCGAGAATGATGATTTTGCAAAACAAAGTTGCAGCAAGATTTGTCAAATTTAACTCGCAAAAAATATTTGGCAATTTTTTTTTTTTTTTTTTTTTTTTGCAAAAACAAAAAGATATTTGGCAAAATGATCTTCAAAAAATATTTTGGAATTTCTCCTAGGAGAGACTTGGGGAGGAGCCGCTAACTTAAGGGAATCCCATTGCTCACATGCCGATGTCTCCCATAATCCCACCTCACACCGCCACAGATGTAAATGTCCTCCAGGAGAGATTCCCTTAAAACTGCTCCTAAGCATTCAAAGCTCTTCCAGCCCACACCAGAGCCCAGGACCTGGCTCATTCCAGGACTCTTCCCTGACTTACACTGGTGGGAAAAGTTGCCCGCGGCGGGTGGTCTTCCACCAAGACAATCTGTTAAATCTCCTTACCTTTCCCAAAGAACCGCTTTCGTGCCGCTTTGGCGGGAGGGGATCCAGACAGATGGCCAGTCTTTTCACGTTTGGAAAGGATGAAAAATGCTACAGGGGGGGAAAAAAATCCCAGTGATTTTTTTTTCTTATTGCGCTGTTCAGCGCAGAAGGGCTCCCAACCTCATTGGCCCTGGGAGATCCACCACGTGGCATGGGATGAAGGGCACGTGACCTATTTTCTCCCAAATCCCTGGGTTTGCTGGAAAGGGGGATGCACCCACTGCTGATGCTCTTGTCATTTCATGGACTTAGATTTATTTATTTATTTTTATTATTTTTTTAAGGCCACTGAGCAAATCTGGATGCCCCGAGGCGATGAGGGCGAACCAGCCAACACTTCCAACACGAAGGAGAAAGGATCTCAGCATCAGATGAGCTCTAGTGTGCTGCCCGTGTGCAGGGGGAAATTTAGACATGTTTTAGAGGGTGCCTGCCCACCCAGTGCAGGGCCAGAGCCTCCAGGAGGGACAGGAGGGCTGCACTAAACCCTCCATCTCAGAGGCAGCAGCACGGTGGGAAGGAGCAGGCTGAAGCCCTGCCTGCACATCCCAGAGTTCAGCTGGCTCCCTGCAGGAAGCGGGTGTGTTACAACTGCTCCATCACCCAAACCAGATGATCTCGTGCCCCAATGGTGCTCCTGACCCCTCCTCAGCTGTGCCCATCCTCTGCTGCCCTCCTGGCTGATGCACCCAACAACTGCTCCAAAAGATGACAATCTCCTCCTTTGGAGGCTGCTGGAACACCTTTCTGGGAAGCTGGACCAAGAGCAGTGGAGGGAGCGTGGCACACTCCAGGTGGGCACTGCCCACTGCCCTTGGCCACGCCCGGCCCAAAAGGTGTTTCAGTGTCCTGCCCCACAGACACTCACCCACCCAACATGCAGCACAATTCTGGGCATCCCAAAAAGATCCCCAAGACTCTGTGGAGCAAAGAAAGCCAAGCCACGGCTCTCAGTATCTGATTTTGACTGGTGCTGGGGGCATCCCCTTGTCCGAGCTCTGAGCCACCACATCCCAGCTGGCCCTGCATCTCCTGTCCTTCCCTCAGTAGCCAGGGCAGGTACCAGCCCTTCAGTGGTCAGCCCTTTCGTTTGGGGAAGGGAAAAGGAATTTTTGGAGCCCTCAATATGTTTTGTCCATCAGAGCTCAAGCCAGTTGGACCAGCCAGAAGAGGCATTTGTCCATCAGAGCTCAAGCCAGGTTGGCACAGCCCAAGTCTCCACTGGGCTGTGCCAACCCTTGGCTGTGCCATCTTTCCATGCCACACCTGTTCACCTGAAAGCTACGGCCAAATCTACCTTGGGCATCTACCCTTGGTAGAGCCCTTCTGCAGAGCAGCTGTCCCCAGCCACCCCATCATCCAAGGGCTCAGGACCTTTTATCTGGGGGGGGGGGCACCTAAGGCTCCTGGGAGGACCAGCTGAGCTTGGTGAAGCAGCCATGGCCACCTCCAGCCCTTCTTGGCATCACCACCATGTTCCAAATGCTGGTTCTTCCTTGCAGATGTTCCCCTTCCACGGCTCTGCATAGAGACGGGAAGCATCAGAAGCACAGCCCCTAATTCCAGATTCTTCCTGAGGCCAGACTGTCTCACCATGCTGTTCCCAAAACCACAAGTACAGCCATAAAAGGCCTCAAACAGTGTAGAAAAGTGCAGGGTTTCACCCAAATCCTCTCTGGCTTGGAGGGTCATGCTCCAGCCAGATCATGGGGCACTCTATTCCAATAAATACACACTGAGGGAGAAACTTCCCACACCAAAATTTTCAAATGCGAACTATGGCCACAGCCCAAAGCACCCAGCTCATCGCTTGCCCCCCCCATGTTTTCTGAGGGCCACAGAGAAGAAACCTGAGCACCCTGGGATAGTGGAAGGTGTCCCTGCCCATGACAGGGGTTTGGAACGAGATGACCTTCAAGGTCCCTTCCAACCCAAAGCATTCCATGATTCTGCGGTTCCATGAAGCCCCACCCCATCTTTCAGCCCCCTTCACCTTCCCCAGCAAAGCTAAAGCTGGGTCCCCAGTAATCTTCCCAATAATTATATAATACAGAGGCAGCGGATAAATCATTTCAGGCCACTGTGCCAACAGAAAGCAAGCTGGATTAAAAGATCAGAACAAGCAATACTTAGATTAAAATGGTTTGTTATTTTCAGCTGCAGGAAAAAATCTGTGGCTAAAGCACAGAAGATGCAAAGCAAAGGCGCATCATCTTCTTTCCCCCCAAAACCCAACCTTTTTACGTATTAGCCAAAACAAGTTCTAAGTTTCCAACCTCAAATCAGGTTTTGCTTCCCAATAGGTAAAAAACTGCACTTTGCCAGTTCATATGACATTTTAGCTAAAGATTAAGAGATGCTTCAAGTTGTATTTTGCCCACGTGAAGCCATCAGAACCCATAACTCAGGAGAACCCAGTGCATGGCTTGGCAGATAACGTCACTGCCTATGAAAAATGTGGCTCCTGGCATGATGGGCACCAACCCCTTTCCCTTGTCCCATGCCTCCCCACACCCCCGAGCTGATGGCAGGTGCTTGCCAGGCTTACCGGCAGTGCAGAGGTGGCAGTGGCAACTGGGAGAAGCCCTCAGACAGTGGGATGGCTCTCTACAGGGACCTATATGTTGTCCCCCTAGCCCCCAGCAAGGTCAGCAGCCCAGGGTGCTATGTTCTGACTGATGGCTTTGGAAAGGCGTGAAGGGGAGGCAGGAACAAAAGGGGGAGAGAGGGAGGTGGTGCTGGGAGCCGAGCTCTCCGCAGGGCATGGCGCTCATCAGCCCAGTTTGGATCGATGGGTGATTCACCTTCAAGTTCAGACTGAGCAGAAGGGTCAAACTGGGAAATGGTTTGGCACTGGCAGGCACGTCCCCATCACCACCCTGCAGCCTCATGTCACAGCTGTTTGCCTTGCTGGAATGGACAATTCCCACCCGACAGCATCTCCAGAACCAGCATTCCCACCTGAGCACATTGCTAACCCCGTAGAGTCTCCATCTTCCAGCAGCAGCAGTGACCACTCATCCCATCTCCTGGATGGGAGATGGAGCAGCAGTTTTTTCAGTGTAAAGTCCCAGAATATCCTGAGTTGGAAAGGATCCACAAGGATCATTGAGGCATGGTCCTGGCCCTGCACAGGACAATGCCCACAATCCCACCTTGTGCTCTTCCAGGTGTCTCTCCCAGCTGTAGTTTTGCTATAAAAACCCCACGGTACCACACACACAGGATCCGCCTTGAGTTCTGACGATGGAATCCCATGGGGCAAGAGGTCCAAGACACAGCCTTGGGGAGGGCTTGGACAGAGACAAGCACCAGACTCCTCTCCCTCCAGTGGATGTGGGAGAGGGGCTGGGACACAGACCTGGGAGAAGGGATAGGATGGTGGACAGGGAGCATGAGAAGGCAGAAAAGTTATGTCAGAGGCCTTACCAGAGGAAGATGGGAGCTATGAGATGTTGTGATGTTCACCAAAATTTCACCTTATATTGTAGGCAAGTGTATTCATTAAAGCCACAGAATAAAACACACTTGCTGGACAGGTGATGGCAGAAACCTCAGACCAGACACAACCAGTACCCACCACATCACCAGAGGCCATGGATAAACCTCCTCGCAGTTTTCTTTGGCAAGTTCTATCCTTGCTGCACCTTACTGAGTCACTTGTGGCTCCACTGGGAAACCTCCATTCCCCTACCCAAAATACACCCTTGTGTTGCAGGTGCAGGCTGTTTGCTCGGGCCAGTCTCACCCGGTGTTTTCCGGGCAGAAAACAGGGACAAGTGACACTCATAAAAGGAATGGGAGAAAAGAGAAATGGGTTTGTCTGTCAGTACATTTCTGCTTTATGGAGCCGTCTTCTCCCTCGGAGACACGCATCCTCCCCTCCACTAATGGAAACGTTGCCCTGCCATCCATTCGTGCCAGTCAATGCCTGGGACAACATGATGGCCTAGAGCAACTCCGGATCTATTTTAGTCACAAAAGCAGAGTGGTTGATGAAAATCACTCCGTCTCTGCACTTCCCAGCTTAGCTCTTTCGCTGGTTTTAATGGAATGGCCAGCGTGGCGGAAAGCAGGCGGCGAGGGCAGAGACGGCAGGTTGAGAGACCTGCACAGATGCAGGAGTGAGGCCCCAGCACCCTCGCTGCGGGTGTTTTACAGCCTGAGGGACCTGCAAAGATCCCTCCTCCCAAGATTTGCCCAGAGAAGCTGTTGCTGCCCTATCCCTGAAGTGTTCTGGGCCAGGTTGGACAGGGCCTGTGGAAGTGTCCCCATGGAAGAAGACGAGCTTTAAGGCCCCTTCCAACCTGAGCCATTCTGGGATTGTATGACTTGGAAAGGACCTTACCTTACCCTACAGGATGGCCTCAAGCTCCAGAGTGATTCCTGGGAAGGTCTGGCTGCAGCAGAAAAGGGCATGCTGAGCATGGGGGGGAACCCAGCAGTCCGCGGCACAAGCCTGCAGACAAGGACACAGCAGAGGTTAAGGCACGGCACAGAGGAAAGACCAAAGCTGCTTAATGTGAACTTGAGAGAGAAGTAAAACACAGACTGGGCTGGGGGTCAGGGGAGAATGATCAAGAGCATCACCTCCAGGTTGTGTTTAGGTAGGCAAGCAGATTTTCTTTTTCCTACATTGCAAACAGGTTTGGGCAGATCCTCAGCATCCACCAACCACAGGAAATCATCCTGTGAGGAGGAGATCCCTGGAATGCCAGAGAGATTCCACGGTGCTCACAGCCCAGCAGACCTCCTCTGTGGTCACCTGCCTGTGGTTGTGCCCAGCTGTGGAGCCAGGAGCTTGCTTCCTGCAGAAGTCCAGCGGTGGTGAAAAGGATCCAGCACGTTTCAGCACCATGGGTTCCAGGTGCCAGCTGGATTTTTGCTGCTGCTCCCAGTAAGTTAATTGGGGCATGCACTGCCCGTCAATACAATCAATGGAGCAGCCTCAGCCACTAATAAACTGAGTGCCAGAGGGCTGGAAAACCTCTCCAATGCCCAGAATATTCCCCAGGCAGCAGGGTGGGTGAGCTGCAGATCCCTTGCTTGAACTTGGTGCTGCTCTCAGTGTGCTGGGGCACCTTGTGCGTTAACAGGGAAAACCTGCTTCTCCCGGTGACTCAGCAACCTCCGTGCTCATCCCCAGTGACCTCAGCACTTCTGTGCCATAGGAAGGAGCTTGTCAGTGGAAGGGGAGTCCATGGGACCTCCTGAGGTCGGTCTGTAGCCCTGCTGATGCTCACAATGGCATCAACACTAAGGTCAGAGCGGGTTACCCAGGGCTTTATCCCTTTGGGGCTGAAAACCTCCAAGGATGGAGCATACACAGCCTCTCTCAGCAACCAGCTGTCCTCAGAATTTATGTTTTTTCTCTCAACAGTTCTCTCCATGTCCTCCAAGGTACTGGCTACGTCCCCAGCTGGTGTCACCTACAAGCAACATAGGTGCCAGGATGGACTCTGGGGGATTTCCCTGCTCTCCACTGAGCCTACACCAGCCAGATAAATTTTAAATCCCAGTAACTGCTGCAATCACAACATCCAGTCCCATGGGCTCTGGCCAAAACTAAAAGCCTGGAAAGGATGGAAACCTCAACGTGTGACTCACCGTTGGAGGACCCGCAGGGCCAGGTCAGGGATCCCGTGGAGTTGGTGGTCAGCAGTGCAGGAGGCAGGGAAGGATCTGGAAGACAGCACATGCTGAGGAGCCCAGGCAGCCCCCCCACCTGGAATCCACAGAGCATCCTCCCAGCCCTGCTGCCATGGCCAAGGGCAACACAGGGAACAGGGAAGCCCAGGGCCAAACCAGAGGAGTCCGTGGTAATTGTTTTATTCCAATCAGTACCAATTGCTGGTCACTGATTCCAGGATTGATAACAAGAAGGGAAAATCCTCATCACGGCACCAGTCTCATCTACATACCCATGAAAACGGAGCTCAGACAAGCATTTAGCAATGCTGGAAGGACAAGGGGTTGCAAGGAAACCCCAATCCTTCTTCCCAGAGCCAGTGTGGGCACAAATCAGCCTGCATCCCATAAATTCATGGGGGAAGAGACTTGTACTCATCTTCTGGGTCCTAGGTTTGAGTTTATCCCAAGGCAAGGCTTAGCATCCAGCAAGCTCAGCATTAAGGAATTTTTTAGCAGTTTTCTTAATCAAAAATGGGTCCATCTTTCAGCAGTTCTGCTCCTTGTTATGTCCCACCCCTTCCACCCACCAAGCTGCAGGTGAGATGCCAGCCATGACCCTGTGCTCCTGCAGCAGGCACCAGGGCACACGCAGGAGGTGCTCTCTGCCATCAGGGTGCAGGTCACCTCCAGGCACACAGGTCTGGTGCTGTGCTGGGACAACCTCAGTTCCAGCACAGGTAAGAGTGAACCTCAAGCAACCCAAAAGCAGCCTCCAGGTAGAAACCTCAGCACTGCAAAGGACATCCTGGCTGCTTTAAGCACCATCTGACAACTCCAGTGGGGCTGTTTCCATGACATTCTGCTGGGCACAGCCATTCAGCACCTGCCACATAGCACCACAGTAGCCCCTTCCTCATCACTGGCCAGTCCAAGGCACTCAGGAATTGTCTTAAAAGGTATCATGAGATGGATAAACAACATTTGGGCTGCTGGGGGACTATCACTCTTGCCATCTCCCAAATCCTCTCTCCAGCATGGCCAAAGGCCCTGCACCTTGTGGCTGCCCTGACAGTAAAAGCAGAGGAACCAATTGAATTTTTTTCCTGGTTGCCCTCTCCAATGAAGCATGCATTGCCAGGAGAGGCAGCAGTAGGCTTCTCCCACCAAACACTTTCCATCTGCTGATCCATGGCAGTGGCGAGCACAGCTCCATCCCTGCATGGCCAACTTGCCTGCTAGCTCTCATGGACTACGTCCCATCAGGAAGTTTGGTCAGGAATGTTCAAAAGGAGCACTCAGGATGCTGAAGGAGTCATTTCTGAACAGCAGAGTGCCCAAAGCCCAGCAAAATCCCACCAACTGCTCACAGATAAAAGCAGCTGAGGATGTAAGGAATTACAATGCACCGATGTGACCCATCCCAAAAATCAGCCTCTGGAGACTACAGGATTTCACTGCCCTTAACTCATCCCAGTGAGGCCACAGGGACCCAGGGGCTGGGCAGCACCTCCAGCTTGATGACCCCACCTGCACTGGAGCCCTCGGCCACCCCATTCCAGGGGGCTCAAAATTTGGTCTGGGATGGGAATGGAGGAAACACAAACACATGGACAAATCTGGGGCCATCAGCAGAATGCCAAGGGGAAGGACTGAAGGTGGCTCCTTGCTCATGCCCAGCTTCCAAGGTGAGCTGGTGGTACTTCCATGTGGGGGCAGCTCCCATGCCTGGTCCCACAGGGCTGTGAAAACTCCCTGCTTTCCTACCACCCCTGATACCACATCCCCTACTCCACATCACTCCCCTTTCCCAAAAATACCAAAGCCTGCTGTGACACCCACCCTGCCTCTCCTGCAAACTCAGGACTTTAGCTTCCCCCCGCTGGTGAGTCCCTGGATTTTTGTGACCATCAGGAACCTTCCTTGGGATGTTTGGGACCATGGGGCACGTGTGTAAGGTCCAAGCTCTGCAGAGAACGTGGAGAGCGTGGAGAGGTCCTATAGCTTTGCTGAGACCCTCCAGGGAAAATTCAAGGTCTTTTGGAAAGCATGCTGTGCAATGGTGAGGGAGGGATGGGATGGGGATGGGAATGGCTGCAATGGGATGGATGGTATGGGGATGAGACAGGACACGACGGGATGAGATGGATGGAATGGGGCAGGATAGGATGGGATGGAATGAGATGAGATGGGAATGGAGATGGGATGGGATGGGATGGGATGGGATGGGATGGGATGGGATGGGATGGGATGGGATGGGATGGGATGCATGGCATTGCATGGGGATGTTCTCCCACCATACCACCAAACCCTGATCCATCGTACACCCCAAAGGCAGGAATACCAGTGAGACGGCTCCATCTGCATTGACCCCCAAAGCTGCCAGCCCCCTCTGTGCTGGAGGAAACTCCCCTTCCCTCCCCTGGGGATGCAGCAGCCCCTACACTGCTGGGATCTGCTTTGCTCAGGGGTTCTGGGCGCCACCGCTCCCTGTGCAGGCAGAGAGGGATCCTCCCTTGACCTGTGTTCCCATCACCCGCCTGCCCGGGTGTTCCACGCAGACAGAGGCAATGATTTTGATGTCCCAGTGAACAAGCTGTCGGGATGCATCAGCCTCAAAGAGCAGCCTTCAGAGCTGCTTTCTCCTCCCATGCGCTGCCTGGGCGAGGAAAACCAAATCCAGCTTTGAGCACACACACACACACACACACACACACACCGTGTCACCGGTGCCTGAGATTTTCCAGCCTTTTAACTAAAAATCCTTGCAAACCTTACCCACGAGGAGGGGGAGGCAGCGAGCCTGGGGCGGGGGTCGGAGGGGAGGTGCCGCCCAGCTGGCAGAGGGGCAGCCCCACGGGCAGAGCCCTGTGATGTGATGGAACCTGAGCACTGCAGAGCCGTCAGGAGCATGGGCAGAGATGAGCTGAGAAAAGCCATGAGCAGAGCTGACATCTGCCCCCTGGGTGGGTACCTAATGAGCGGAGACACTGTCCATTTGTGGAGATGAGGAAAAGTTAAAAGATTTCCAAGCTGACACCTGGCAGCCTCCATTGGTGTCCCTGACCACACAGCAGGGGAAGGAGAACAGCGGTCACCCCCTGGCTCTGCAGGGGTGGGTGAGCTCGGTGGCCGCAGGGTTGACATCTCAGCAGCTCATCCACGATGCCCAAATCTCCCCCGCTTGTGTTTTTCTGCCACCTTAAAAGAGAAACTGGTGCTTTATGGGAGCTGGGGGTGGTGTGGTCTGGCAGGGTCCCATGCCACCCCATACCCCAGGAAAAGGCAGCAGCATGGCAGGGAGCACATTCCTGGGTCTAGCAGCACGCCAGACCTGCTCTAGGCTGGGATCTGGGCACGGGAAAAGGCTCCTTGTATCCTGTGGTCTCCACATCCCAGGAGTAGGATGGCACTCAGCAATGCCTCAGCCCCCAGCGTGGCCCAGCAGCCCCCCCACGCTTCCACAAACCTAGTTCTGTCAGTCCCTATAAATCCAGCCTCCCTAAGCCCACTTGTCACAAGCTCTTCCATAACTCACCTCCAGCCTCTTCCCTACCTACCACCTTCCACTGGTGACAAGACAGGAGCAATGGAGCAGGAGAAGGGAGAGCCCTGTATCACTCCAATCACCTCCCAGCTTTCCCCTCAGGAAAACCTGGGTTTAAAAGTACTTGTGAGACAGCAAACAGCCCCATTCCCCCCAAATCCCACAGTGAAATGCTCTTCTCCCCACCTGCCTGCCTGCTTTCCTAAAGGCCAAGTGGATTTACAAAGAAAACATCTCTCTGCAAGTATCCTGGCTGAAAGGGAAGATGCTGGAGCATCCTCAAGGCTTTTCACCAGCCTAAAAAGCAGCTTAAAAACACTGACATTACTTCACATGTTTTTCACCGCCTCCACCAGCAAACAGTCTCAGGTCTAAACCCCATTACAAGCATGACTTTCACCTGCCTGGCTCCAAGAATTTTTGCTCCTTTTCCAACAAATATAGCCAAAAATGCCCAAAAGAAATGTGCAACCCTTTCCCTGGGATGCCTGGGAGTACAAACAGCAGCTGGGTTCAGGCTGCTCTTCCCTGGCACCCGCTCACCTGCTGGGCTCGAGCAGATGGAGAAGCCACAAATCCCCCTGTAAGCCAGGGAAGGGACTAATCTCCTAGAGGACAAATCAGTTGGCAAGGGGGGGGAAGCTCAACATTCCACCTTTTCCTTCCTCCTCTGGCAAACCCAGCAGCACCCAGCATACCCAGAGGGATCACAGCACTCCCAGGGGTAGAGGAGGCACCAGGAGTCTGGCTACCTGGTGGAGACCCAGTCTGGGGACAGGCAGAAATTCGGTCACAGCGAGCTAAGCCTTACATGCCCTGTGCAGAGAGGCGCAGCAGCTGGTGTGTCTCTGTGGTAAACCACATCTGGTGAGCCCTTAAAACTTCCAAAATGCTCTCCAGCCATGACGGGCTGAGGCTTCTTCAAGACTGAGAGGTCCTTGGTGGGTGTGGAAAGCCAGAGGAGCAGCCACTGGGATGAGGTGGATTACCCACAGTGGAATCCCTGGTCCTTCCTCACTGTTGGAGGAGGATTAAGTCCACTGGAGAGGGTTAGTCCAGGTTCACAGGATGAGATCTAGAGAGCCAAACACACTCTCTCCAAAACACAGATATCCCCAGAAGGACTGGGAATGACAACACACCGAAGTCAAAGCCCCGCAGCAGATCCCACCATGGACATCACCCACAGCCACGCTCACCCCATGTCCTTCAGAAAGGTGTTTCTGCCCCAAAGACCCCAAACCACAGGTCAGCCCAAGGACACACAGCCTGGTCCCGCTCCTGGGGCCATCCACACGTGCCAACCCTCTCCAACTCATTTTCCTTCTGCTCCAGAGGCCATGGAAAGTAAGAAGGTCAGCAAATTTCGTACCACCCTTCATTCTTCTGTTGTGTTCTTTTCTTTCTTGTGCCCCCTCTTCCGTTGCCTAAGGGCCAGAAAACTCCTCCTGTGTGCTTGCAAGGGACAAATATCTTGCCAGATATTGTCAGCCCTACTCAGAAACTCCAAGGCGGGAGCGCTGATGAGGACAGGCACGAGAGCTCTCAGAAACGCTTGGAAGGAGGGGGCTGCAGCCCAGGAAAAGGATGGAAAAGGTACAGGCTGGGATGTGTGGCATCTGGGTTTGGATTGCACCCTGCACCTCAGATGGAGGATCATGAATGGCCAGCAGAGCCTGGGGAAGCCCTGATGAGGTGTGATACCCACAAGTGTGGCACAGCATCAGTGCCATCTCTCTGGGTGCCACTGCACATCCAAATGAATGGCTTGGGACCGAGGGTAAGCCTGTGTGTCCCTGGGGATCATGGCCACTCAAGCAATGCAGTCAAAACAGGCAATTTCAAGCCCCCCAGAAATCCATCCCCATGTCCTGGAGGGGAAATTTGGGGAAAATCCCAGAATTTCCCTGAGGGAACCCCAGAAAAAACTGTTTTCCAGGTGGGGAAACTGAGTCACAGAGGAAACCACCATGGACAGGCTTGCCTGTCCCATGGAGCCACACAGCACCAGGGAAGGGCTTCATTTCCCAGATACCCTGGGCTCATGTCGTCATGCCCTGCCTTCATGTTATCAGTCCAATAAAAGCTTTTAAATAGGGAATTGTTTCTATATTTTAAGGAAAGTTTAGAGGCACAGAGCGAGTGAGCATCTCTGGAGGTCTCTGGCACAGCTCCCACCCCGAGCAGGGTCACTCCAGAGATGGATTAGGCTGCCTGGTATGAAATTACTCCACCCTGAAACCTCAAAACTTTTTCCAAGCCCTCCATTTTCTGCCTGCACAGAAGGAGATGTTCCCTGGATGCCCTCAGCCACTGCCATTGCCCAAACGCCTCATCTTTATCCTTTTCAGAGCACACTGGACAGCAGGGACCTCATAACAGATCATTACCTTGATAAAAGGGGACCACTCCATGGTGGCGCCCACAGTGGTGATGTCCCCATACCCATGGTTGTGACCCCATGCCCACAGCAGTGTCCAGCCTGGAATTGCCACCAGCCTGCATGACCTGTGCCGGGGGGAACATGCCACCATCACCCCAAGGGTGCCCTGGACGGCCCCAGGCCCAGGGTGGGGCTGTTCCTGCCTCCTCACCTCTGGAGTGGGCTGCAGGCGCAGCACAACCTGGAGGCACATCTGGCAGTGTTGGAAGGGTGGTGCTGCAGCTGGATGGGTGACTCCTTCCCTGCGGAATAAAGGGATGAGAGTCAGCTATGGATCAAAAGCATCCTCCAAACAATGCGCCCCCCACAGGTCCCCATCGTGGGGACACCCACACAAGCATCTGAACCCACGCCAGAGATGTCACCACCACAATTCTCTCAGGACAAGCAAGTCCTAGATGCAGCTTTCCCCAGCCCAGCTGAGCAGAGTCCTATAAGGCATGATCAGAGGCCTCTGGAGGACTTGGATTTTCAGGAAATCATCACCTTGTGCTGAGAAAGTAGGGACAAGAGGGTTTGCTCCTTGGTGGCAAGGATGCATGAGTCATCCTCCAGCCTGATGCCCCTGAAACTGAGCCAAAAAAGCTTTTACCCAAAGTAGCCAGCAATAGGACACCAGAGCTGGAGTTCCAGGATTAACCCGTTCCTGGTAGAAGCTGGCTGGCTGCCCTGCCATGCAGACCCTTTTTCCTCCTCTGCTCAGGGCTGGGTTTTCCCACTGTGTGCACCCACCAGGTGCCAATACTGCCCTAGGAAGGGCAGGGGGGGACATGCCATGAGACCCCAGTGATGGGCTGCTGCCAGACCAAATGGGGTTGGAAACACAGGCCCCTCAAATGGGGAACAACATTGCTCTTCCATATGTCTCACCACAAAGCCTGCCCAGCAAACAGGACAATGTCTGGGGTCCACCAAAGTGAAAACACAACTCAAAAAAATAAAGTGGAAAATTTAAAGCTCCCTATTTCCACTGCTTTAAGGGGAAGGCTCTTGATCCCTGCAGTCCTGAGTCCTTGTTTCATTTAGGAACCCACCAACCATCTGTAGCTCTGATGGGATCCTCATTGTTTGGTGTGCCAAGACTTGATGAGCTTTCCCCAAAATAGGGGGAGCCAGCCTGCTGGAGAATCCCTTATTCCCTCTGGGGACAAGTGGGAATTTCTGTGTTAAAAGGAGGTTTTCCTCCCTGCAGGCAGGCAGAGAGGTGGCAGCACCCAGCTTTCCTACCAACCTGATGACAATGGACCTATTTCTGCAGTGTGGAAAGGTGGGAGCTTCAAACCATGGCCGTGGCAGTGGGCACGAGCATCACTGAGCTGGGACAAGAGGATGGAGGATGATGCTCCGAGGGCTGGGAGTGAAGGGTCCACCCGGGAGTGGCTGCTGCACTGCAGCCTTGCTGTACAGGACCCCAGAACAAGCCCAGCCTCTCCTGGGGCCATCAAAAAGAGAAGAGAAAGGTGCTGGGGGTTACATTGGTACTAAGCTGGACTGGAGCCTCCTGCCATGGCCCCATGGACCCAAGCATCACTCGACCCCAGCAGTCTGGCAGTGTTTTGGCACCTGCATGGACCTGCCCAGGGCATTTAAAGCAAGACAGAGATTTCCCTCTCGCATTCTCCCACAGGCACACTATGCAAATGCTCCTTGAAAGCACGGATTAGGTCAGGGAGATTTTGAGTGGCTTCTTCACCTTCCCCAGAGTTCTCCAACCCCAGTTTGCTTCCTTACAGTCTGCAGCAGGGGCTGCTGAGCATCCCCTCAGCCCTGGGGGATCCCTGTGCCCCTGCCAGCCCATCCAGACCCCAGGTGCAGCGTCGTGTGTCTCCCACCAGGACCACCCGCTCCCTTGTGTCGCATCCCTTGGGATGCACCGACGCTCTTGGCTCTCCCACGGATGGGCGGCATGAACCGCCCAGGCCTGGAAAGCCTGGAACACCCAATCTGTGCCACAGCAGCGGGTGTTCCCCAACATCCCCAGCACCAGGGACACCGTGGTCCCGAGCTTCCCCACCTGCCCTGCCTGCCTGCAGTGATTCCCGGGGAGCCATGCAGCATCTGCGTGGGGCAGGGATCTCTGCAGCGCAGCGCATGCTGGAGGATGCTGCACTGGCCAGGCTGCTGCACAGACCCCTCCCCAGAACGGGTGCCATCCAGGCCCCGGGAGGACCTGCTGAAAGGAGGTCGGCAAAAAACACTGCCCCAGGAGCCAGAGCTGAACAAACTGACCCCTCCTGAGCCTGCTCTGTGTGATGAGAGGTGGTGGCTCCAGTGGGGAGCACAGGGCACCCACTGCTCCCTCGAGGTCCCTCGAGGCACATGCTGAAGAACCAGCCCAGTGACAGAGTGGGTGACAGCCCTGCCTGTGGCAGGGAGTTAAAATTAGATGGTCTCTAAGGTCCTTTCCAACCCAAATCATTCTGTGATTCTATGATGATTCTGACTTTGGAGGAAGGACAGAAAAGTTCTGCCTGGGGAAATGGGTTCCCAGGAGATATCTACCCAACTACAGCATAAGTTTTGAGGACTGGGACCCCTCTTCTCCCCCCAGTACTGATGCTGAGGCTGCATTTGCACCACTTGGTAATCACCACGCCTGGAGCACAGGCTCATAAATGACCACCAGCCTGACACTCGTGAGATGCCATGGGTGCTGGCACCCAAAACCAGCAGCCAGGGCTCAGATACACACCGTGGGACTCCTCGGGAGATTCCCACCCAAAGTCATGCAGTATCCCCGCCGTCACCCATCCCTATGCGCACTTCTCCCTGCACTAGCGAGTGGGGGAGGGATTGGAAAGCCGCTCCCCTTGGGGACCCCCACTTATCCCCACGCGGGGACAGCACTTTGGGATTGTTTCAGCAGAGCCCGGGAGCCTCCCAGGGATGGGAGACAGGGACCGAAAACTCCCAGCAGCCTCGCAGAGCCATCCAGCCGGGAAGGTGGCAGCACACGGGGGCACCTCTCGGGGACGGGGGGACAAGGGGACAGGGTCGGTGGGTGCACGCCCTCCGCTTCCCGGCGCGATGGGGGAGTACCGGGAGCCGCCCAGCCCCGATGCTGCCGCCACCACACCCATCGGCATCCCCGCACGGGGACCCTCCTTCCCCGCTCCAGGTCCCGGGCCCCCCAGGCCCAGAACACACGCCTCAGAGAAGGCAAAGTCCTACCTGTGTCCGGACGGACGGAGCGACGGACGGCTGGGGCAGGGCGGGGAGCACAGGGCTGACTCAGGGGCGGAGGCAGCCGGAGCCGAGCGGGAGCGCTCAGCCCTGCCCGCACCCGCCCGGCTCTGCCCGGCCCCCCGACTTCCTGCCCCTGCCCCGTCCCTTCCCGTCCCAGACCCAGTCCCTGCCCCTGTTCTGCCTCTAAACCTGCTCCTCCCCTGCCCCAACTCCTCCTCTAGCCCCTGCTCCTGCTCCAGCCCCTCCACTGCCCTCTCCCTAATTCAGCCCCTGCCGCAGCCCCTGTTCCTGCTCTTCCCCCTACTCAGTCCCTACTCCTGCCCCCGCCCCGTCATTGCCCTCTCCCTAATACAGCCCCTGCCCCTGTTCCTGCCCCTAAACCGGCTCCTCCCGTCCCAGCTCCTGCTTTTCCCCCTACTCAGTCCCTACTCCTTCCCCCGCCCTTCACTGTCCTCGCCCTACTACAGCCCCTGTTCCTGTCCCTAAAGCAGCTCTGCCCCTACCCCGTCCCTGCCGCTGCCCTGTGGTGGCTGGGGGCAGTCCCAGGTGACTCTGCCCTAGGGTGACTCTGCCCCAGGATGCTGGCATTTCCCGGGTGTCCAACACCGCCCCGGACCCACACCCTGCGGAGCTCCTGCACCCGGACCCGGCTGCGTTCAAGGGAGGGACCTAACCCTGCCTCCATGCGGGCCATCAGCGATGGACAGACAGGTCCCACCTGCCCGCGGGAGGGACGGGGTGCAGACAGGGGGCTGAGGGACACGTCTGCTGTGGTCTGGCCACCCTCCCCAGGGCCACCTGGGGGGCTCAGTAGGGCTGGAAGCCTCTGGGGTGGAATATCCAGGGCTGCCTGGACCTTACAGGCTGGCTTGGGTGGGATGGGTGTGTGTGTGTGTGTGTGTGTGTGTGTGTGTGACAGTCCCCGGACATCTGGGATCCTGCTGCCGCACTTCCAGGCGGGAAGACATAAATATTTCAGCGGAATAGCCGAACCCTGTCAGCTTGCATTTGCTTCTGGCAGGGTGAGCGCTGGGAAAGGGGGGGGAAAGGCGGGGAGAGAAGATGCCCTCGGAAGATGCATCATCTCCCGGGAGATGGGGCACTAGCTCCGAGGCCCGATTCTCGGGAGGCTCCACCTCCTCTAGGGATGCTCTTCCCTCCGGAAGAAGTGTATGGCCATGCTTCAGCCCCTCCAGGTCCTGAAGGCCGGACTCACCCCATAAGCAGCTCTCGGGGGTTGCTGCCAGGCTGGGTGAGGGGATGAGAAGGTTCGGAAGCTCTGCTTGGAGCACAGCGGGGAACTGTTCGGGACCCTCTGGGATACGGCACAGACTGCGTAGACTGGAACAAATCCACCCCCAGGAAACAAACGGGGTGCAGAAATAAATCCAAGCAGCCATGGGCATCATAAATCAGCGGAGGGAGCCAAGGCGGGGGCAGCGCCCCCCAGGGCCCGCAGCTCAGAGGCCACGGCAGATGGGCAAGGAGCGGACCCCGGCTGAGAGCAGTGGAAAAGGGGGTCCTTCACGCCCTGCCGACCCTTTCGGGAGAGGATTTGTCCCTGTACGGGACACAGGTGCCGGCACAGCTCTGTTCCGGCGTGGCCGGGCTTTTCCTGTTCCTCCTCCTCCCCTTCCTCCCTCCCGCTGCACTGTGGGGATTTGTAGTCCCCACGCCGACCCGCACCTGGAGAGCGACTACATTTCCCGAGGTACTCCTACATTCTCCTCCTCCTCCTGCTGCTCCTGCTGCTCCTGCGGCGGCTGCTGCTGCTGTCGGTGCTGTCGCTGTCCCGGGCTCGCCGCCGATCGGGCTCGGGTGGCAGCGGGGAGCCCCGGATCCCGCCTTGCCCCGGCCCGCAGTGCCCATGCCCGCAGGTACGGGGTGCGGGGTGCGGGTGCCGCCGGGGCCGTGCCGTGCCCGGTGCGGTCCCTGGGAAGCCGGCAATGTTGTTTCTCCCGGGTGCTGGCGATGTGTGCCGGGTGCTGTGTTGCTTCCCCCCGCTCTGTTGTTTCCCCCGCCATTGTTTCAGGGGGAGCAGGTGCCGCGTACCCCCAACACCTCCTCTGCCAAGCGCGCCCCGCACCACCCCGCAGCGCCCACCTCGTGGTGCTGGGCGGTGGGAGGCAGAGAGGTGCCCGTACGGTGGGCGAGGGTGCATTTTCAGGAGCTTCCCAGCCCTTGTTTTAGGGAAGGTACCTCAGGGATTCGCGCGCCCATTCGGCGTGGCAGCTCCGCACAGAACGCGCGGTGCCTTGGCAGTGTCACTTGTACGCCACCCCCAGGGCTGTCCCCTCTGGATCGCGGTGGCTCTGCCGCCCGTGACACCTCTGACCCCGGGCTGACAGCGGTGTGTGGCGTGACAGTGATCCGTGTCAAGGTCACACCCAGATAACTCGGTGATAAACAGGTTCGCACGGTGATAACGGACGGGCTCTGCTCCCTCTCGCTCCCTTTCTTCTCCTTTTTCCTCTTCCCTCCCTTCTCTGGCTTGCACCAGGTACTCATGCCCACTCACCTCGAGCAGAGTAGCTCCATGGATGTTCTGGAGAAGGGGAATTGGGTGCAGCCAGGTGGGTTCTGGTCTGGAGTCCCTTAGTGTTTGGGGACACACATGCTGGGAGTTAGAAGCCAGTGCTCCTGGGAATAGAGCAGCTTCGTGGAGCTGCGTCCTTGCTTTAGTGTGGATGGTTTTCTGTGGGCCAGGGATGCATGTATATATCCCTCCTGGTTGGACAGGGCAGGAATGGGGAGCAGAGGGTGGCAAACATCCCACAGGGATTGTGGTGCACATGGCGACAAGCAGCTGCTGCAGGTGACATCTACAGCCCAGCCTGGGGACAAGAAAGTGATCGAGCAGAGTCCAGGCACTCGCAGCTGGCAGTGACCCCGGCACAGTGGTGGGCTAGCTGTTTGCCGGGGGTTAGCCCTTGCTCCTTGCTCCTTACCCTTCCTGCCACCGCAGGGGCCGGTGCTCCAGTCAGTGCTGGACGGGCTCACTGGGCAGTGAGTGAGTGAGCGAGCACCTCTTTGATCCCCAGGGATTTGTTTAGGGGCTGCCTCAGCCGTGAGCTCTGGCACACGAGTGTTCTGGTGACACTCAGGCACCAGTGCTGAAATCCCATGGGAATGCTGCTGGAGCGGTGTGTCCTCACTGGGGCAAATGGACACTTGGCGTCCTGTAGGTTTAGGTTACCACCAGCTTCCTCTGCCACCACCGGTGCTGGCTCATGTCCCTGTTTATTCTGTGTTATCTGGCAGTGGGCGGGGGGTTATCCCCCAATTTCACCATGCAGGATGCAGTGGGACACAGACTGGGGACTATGAACTTACTTTTTAATGACTGTGATTAGTTGTTCTGTGGTTATCTGGGTAATCAGGTTTCTAAACCTTGCTCCTATGGCGTGTGTTGGAATACAAAGAATCATGTGGCATGAAAAGTCACCTAGGTGACTTCTTGTTGGAGTGGGGAGTGCTGGGAGGACATCAGTCCAGGCCTTCACCTCTCCCTGCCCTAATCCCATGACTGCTAATCGGGTCTCCTGGCACTGCCAGCTTTCCTGCAGCCAAACCTCAGGATTTGAGCTTTTAATCCCACTCTGGATCATGAATCTTGTGGCATTTTGCATTTCCCCAGGCTGGGCATGTGTCCCCCTGGGAAGAGCCAAGGGGCAGCCACTTGCCTACGGCTCAGCTACAGTCCTGCCAGCCACCTCGCTACTGAGTAACGTGGGTGGCCCCATGCCCCGTGTGCACATTAACTCATTTCCACAGCCAGCACATTCTTGTACCATCCCCTCCAGAGCATTCCCGGTGCAGGGTGTCTGCATCCCTCTGCCTCTGCAGCTCAGAGGGAAGTGTTGCTCCAAGAAGCAGCAAAACCCCACTGTGTCTTAAAGGGGAGGAAAAGGAGGTGATGGGAGCAGAGGATGCCCCACTGTGGATCCAGATGCTCAGTGCATCCAGGCTCCGGATGCACGTGATGTACGAATGCCGCCCAAAATGACCCCCCCCCTGCTTCTGCACAGCAAGATGCATGGCTGCTTTTCTTCTTCCCAGAACATCTCCTGGGGAGAAGGTAGTGGTATTTATTTGCCTTGCGATTCTGGAGGAATTTTGAGCCTGTGCCAAATGCTGCTTTTTCCACAGAAACTGCAGCGCCCTGGTTTTCCATGCGTCTGAGAGCGCCTGTGGACAGAGAGGGGCTGCGTGGTCCAGCAGAGCCCGTGTAGCTAATGGCTCCCAGGATAATGCTGCTGTCCTGCTGCAGAGCCATGCCCAAGAATGATGGCGCCAAAAAGCCAGCACCGGAGATGGTGCCAGAGCAGCGCTGGAAGCTACAAGTCTGCTACCCTCTGCTTCTATGGCTTCATGACACAGATCCGGCCCGGGGAGAGCTTCATCACCCCCTATCTGCTGGGGACCGACAAGAACTTCACAAAGGCAGAGGTGAGCTGTGGGCATCTGGTCCCCCACCCTGGTGTCCCCCTTTATGGCCATGGTCACCATCCTGGGGCTGTACAGAGCATCCCTCAGTGCTTCTGGGGCGCACGGGGGTGTCATGTCCTGGGCATGGCAGCATGTGGTGACTCATGGTGGTGCTTTCTGGGCAGAGAAGGTGGTGTGTTGTGGGGCCTTGTCTCACTTGGCTGTGAGGTCACCCTATCCCCTGAGTCCCAGGCTCAACTTGCCGTGGCATAAAACCTCATGCCCAGGCTGGCAACTGATTTTGGGGGCAGTGTGTGACCCCTGCTCACCTTAGCAGCCTGTGGGAGGGTGCTGGGCTGGGAGAAGTCATGCCCCATCTCACTGGGGAGACTTTTCCATGATGGCACAGTGCACTGCTAGGCTGCTGGCAATGATGGGGTTAGACAAGGAGGGGCCACAATGTCATCATCTCCCAACCAAGGGATGCTGGCCTCAATCCCAGCTGGCTGCTGCGCTGTGGGAACACTGCATTCCCGGCACGGGAAGGGGCCAAGGCTCAGCCAGAGCCCCAGCCGAGCATGCTGCTGGTCACAGTCCTCCCTGAGGAGGTGCTGCCACCGGGGTCAGCAGCCAGTGCCCATACCATCTGCAGGTTGGGGGGCATTGCCATGGATGTGCCCAGCGCTCAGCCCCTCCTTGCCCTCATGGCAGGTGACCAATGCGATCACACCGGTGCTGTCCTACTCCTACATGGCCGTGCTGGTGCCCATCTTCCTGCTGACGGACTACCTGCGCTACAAGCCTGTGCTGGTGCTTCAGAGCCTGAGCCACATCTCCATCTGGCTGCTGCTGGTGCTGGGCACTTCCGTCCTCGCCATGCAGCTTATGGAGTTCTTCTATGGCATCACCATGGCTGCCCGCATTGCCTACTCTTCCTACATCTTCTCCCTGGTCGCCCCGTCCCGCTACCAGCGGATGGCCAGTTATTCCCGCTCCGCTGTGCTCCTGGGGGTTTTCACCAGCTCCGTGTTGGGCCAGCTCTGCGTCACCTTGGGTGGTGTCTCCTTCCTCACCCTTAACTACGTCTCCTTGGGCTTCGTCAGCTTCGGCCTCATCCTCACCCTCTTCCTCGAGCGGCCCCGGCGCAGCCTCTTCTTCAATCGGCCCGGGAGGGCTGGTGATGCCGCTGTGCCCACCGAGCTGCACAGGATGGCTGGGGGGGACAGCGGGAGGGGGACACGGGGCTGGCGGGACATGGTGCTGTGCCGGATGCTGCAGGAGCTGGGAGCGCTGGCCAGGCAGCCCCAGCTCCGCCTCTGGTCCCTGTGGTGGGTCTTTAACTCGGCTGGGTACTACCTGATGCTGTACTATGCTCACATCCTCTGGAACGAGATCTCTCCCACCACGGACAACCGCCGGGTGTACAATGGAGGCGTGGATGCTGCCTCCACGCTGCTGGGTAACTTGCCTGGGATCGGGACACTGGGGGTGTGGGGGGACACTCACATCCTGCTGCCTCCTGTGGGAATGGCTGGGGACACCAGAGAGGCAGGGGGTCACTGCTGTCCCGCTGCACCCCCTTGGGAATGGTGGTCCTTATGGTAGTTTTGGTGGTTTGGCATTGGGGATGACGTGATGGTTACTGGGCTGGATCCCAGCCTAGGTAGGGCAGGGTATCCTTGAGGTGTTCACAGCATCCTTCATCCCTCCTCAGGAGCTGTCGCCTCCTTCGCTGCTGGGTACGTGAAGATCCGCTGGAAGCTGTGGTCAGAGCTGGTGATTGGAGTGGTTACGGCATTCCAGGCGGGATTGCTCCTGCTTATGAACTCCACCACCAACATCTGGCTGTGCTATGCTGCCTACATCCTCTTCCGTGGCTCCCACCAGTTCCTGGTGCCCATTGCCATGTGCGTGGTGCTCCTGGGGACCACTCCCACCCCAGCGGCTGGGTTGATGCCAGGGGTTCACCAGTGCTCCCATTTTTCCCAGTTTCCAGATTGCTACCTCCCTCTCCAAAGAGCTTTGTGCTCTGGTCTTCGGGGTCAACACCTTCTTTGCCACAGTGCTGAAGACCGTCATCACCATCATCGTGGCTGACAAGAGGGGCTTGGGCTTATCCGTGCATCCCCAGGTACGGGTGGGGTCGCACCTAGGATTGATGTGGTCCCTGAATGGTGCGGGATGAAGGGAGGGCTCCAAGTGCTGTTATCCCCTCTCTCCTCTTTTGCAGTTTTATGTGTATTTTGGCTACTTCACCCTGCTGGCTGTGGTCTACCTGCTGGCGGCCATCGGAGTGGGTGTCCAGCACAACCGCCGCAGGCAGCCGGTGGAGCTGGCCCTGGCCAAGGAGCCATGCCAGCTCCCAGTGGAAATTCCAGCACAGGAGAAAAGCCCGGAGGTGGGCACCGTACAAGCCTGAGCGCTCGTACCACGACACTGTGGCCGGCTCTTGGCTCCCCAAGTGAGCATTGTCATCACCACTGTGTGCTTGGTGTCCTGTCCCACTGCTGGTCCTGGCTGCTGTTCTGTCAAGGATGTAAGCACTGGGACATATTTTCTGCTCTGTGAGGACAGGGCTGTGCCCCTTCCCAGTCCCCACACACAGAGTGGGGGCAAGATTCCCATGGTGCCACCGCCGTGTGTCACACACACACGGGATATGGATGGGGACCCCATCCCGCTGCATCCCCATCATGGCACGGAGCCAGCCTACAAGAGAATGTTTCTTTATTCAGTGCCTTTAGAAAATGGTTTATAGGACACAACTGATGACAAAAAAAAAATATAAAGATCCACATGCTTTAAAATTGCATTAATTACACAAAATACAGTAGACTGTAAGAAATAGAGACCATGTGACTCGCACAGCTTTTATGGTAATAATTTCCATAGAATAACAAAAAAGCTAGTTACAAATTTCTCTTTTTTCTTTTTTTTTTTTGGTTTTTTTTTTTTTAGCACCTTGGATTTGCCCCCAGCAATTCCAACCAGCTTTGCCGTGCCTTTGCCATTCGAGCCCAGGAAAGGTGGCACGGGGAGGGGGGGATGGCAGTGCCTGCCCTCAGTACCACACGTGCTCAACACGCACACACACAGACAAACACGTGCCAGGGGCACAGCTGGCCACGCCTTGGGGCCACCCTGTCACCCCAATACCTGGGCTGGCTGGGGCTGTACCTGGGCTGTGGGGGCACAGCCGGGGGTCCCCAGGGTGCGTGGATGGGATGGGGGAGACCAGACCCCCACCAGAGCTCTGCTGGCTGGGAGGTGGAGGTGAGAATGATGATGGGATGGTCCTTACCTGGGGAGGATGGAGACCATCTGGGAGAGCCCCAGCATCACCACAGGACAATCCCTTGGGTGGGATGCTGGTGTCTTGGCTGGAGAAGACCCTGTGGCCTCAGCAGCAGGGATTTGGTTCCAACCCCAAGCTCCTGGTGAGGACAGTGCGGAGCCGGGGGGCTGGGGTAAGAGAGGCCCCATAGGCTTTTGCGGGGAACAGCCCACATGGCAGCACTGAACTCTCCCTGCCGAGCACCCAGCCATCCCAAAAACAGCAACCGAGCAGGGAGGGGAACAAGCTGAAGTGGTTAAATATTAGGAGTTAGAAGAGGAGGAGGAGGAGGAGGAGGAAGGCCACCAGCCCATGGCTGCCCTGCCCCGGGTGGGACCTGAGCCCCTGCCAGCCCAGGGCAGGGGCCATGGCAATACTCTTTGGTTTCAGGTCTGCAGGAGAAGGAAACCCTGCGGGGCAAGAGTGGGCATGTGGAGGGGGCTGAGGGGCCCAGGGGTGCTGGGGTGCAGGCTTGCCCAACCCTCCCCAGGGACATGGGGGTACTCGGGGGTGCCAGGGCGGGTATCACTTTTTGGTGGCAGTCATGAAGCTGTTCTCGATGCAGAGGACGATGAAGGCTTGCTGGCAGCTGCTGGCCGCCTGCTCCAGCAGTTTTCCAGAGGCCAAGGAGGAAGCTTGGCCAGTGACTGCGCGCTCCTCTGTCCGCCATGTCTCACAGTAGCTCTCGGGCAGGCGCCGACCCTTGGCATCTGAGCCATGCCAGACACTCTTCTGCGGCCTGGAAGGGTGAAAGGTGGGGGGCTGCTGCTGCCCTGCCATGCTCCAAACCCAAATTCCCCATCACTCAGTCCTGCACTCACCATCCCGCATCCCGCAGGACATCCCGGCCATCAAAGGAGAGGATGCGGGCGCCGGTTTTCAGTGGGGCCCCGCTGCCCGTGAAAAGGGCTTCCCAGTTATTGAAGAGCACTTCATCCTGGTGGGAAGGGTGGGAAAATGGAGGAGGAGGGGGTTTAGCACTGCCGGCACCCCAAGAGCAGCCCAGAAGCTCCAAGCCCCAGCAGCCTCTGGGAAGGGGATGCTGCATAATGGATGGCAGCTTTGCTATGCTCTGCATCCCAGACCTTGGTGGTGCTGGGTTAATAGT
The DNA here is from genome assembly GCA_039654755.1 of Calcarius lapponicus. Classification (NCBI taxonomy): domain Eukaryota; kingdom Metazoa; phylum Chordata; class Aves; order Passeriformes; family Fringillidae; genus Calcarius; species Calcarius lapponicus. Next base: position 27,453,204 of record CM077470.1, read on the forward strand.
TGGACTTGCTGGTCTTAAAGAGATCTTTCCCAACCATAATGACTCTGTGATCCATGAGAGCTCAGAGAGTATTGAGAAGGGGATGGGACACGCATACCCGGAGGTTGACGATGGGGACAGCGGCGCGGTCGGCCCTGCGCACGATGCTGTAGAGATCCTGCAGGCGTGAGGACAGGAAGGCGCGGAAGGTGCCGGCCAGCCCAACCTGTCGGGCTTGCTGGAAGCACTGGAAATCAGCACCCCGGATGCCACGCATGCCACCGCTCAGCGGGGTGTTCAGAGCCACCAGGTGAAGCTGCCAAGAGGGGACAACAGGGCTTGAGGGACACAGCTTTGGCCACCACCATCAGCTCCCCTCAGCTGGCACATGGCACTCACGGCAGGCTGGAAGTCCTGGTGCACGTGGGCGGCCACAGGGGCGGGGTCTGGCCGGCGGTGGATGTAGTACCCATTGATGAGCTCGTGCTGATGGTGGAGCAGGGGCTGCTCGGGCAGGCGGTGCTGGTTGGCCACCACCTCGTCCCCACGCCAGGGACGGGCAGTGGCCGAGGGAACGTGGTTGCGGAGTGGGTGCAGGGGCCCGCGGGGCTGGGGGCCGGCGTAGTGGAGTGTGGGCGGCTTGTCGTACACCTCGTTGTCCTGGGGAGGGGGACACAGTATGAGGGGGGGTGTGGTGCCCCAGGTGGGGATGGGGATGGAGATGGTTGTGGTTGGATGAAGATGGGCATGGAGACGGTTGGGGTAGGATGGATATGGCACTGGGAATGGATGTGGTTGGGAATGGTGATTGATATGGTTGGGGATGAATGGAGAAGGGGATGAAGTTGATTGATGATGGATAGAGCTGGTTGTGGATGGGATGAGGATAGATGAGGATGGAGGATAGGGATGGGATTGGGAAGGAGGATAGGAGTGAGGATGTGCATGAGAAACAGAGGACTCACCAGAGCCGAACTGGGGATCAGGTTGTGCTCCTCCAGCTGCAAGGGTATGGCACATCAGATCCCAGTTGCCCCCCTCTCCTCTTCCTCGCGCACGGGTTGGGGGGACCCCAAGCATCACCAAGAGTCACCACCGAGCCCCCGGGGTGGTGCTGTCCACGCTCCCCTGAAGCCAGGCAGTGCAGCCCTGGCTGGGATGCCCCTCTGTCCCCCCCACTCACCAGCACCCTGCGGAAGCCCCCGCGGAGGCGGACGTAGAGTTCCTGCCGGTCCGTCAGGAAGACGAGGCCGCCCTCGGGCAGCTCGTGTGCGGCACCCAGCATCGCCTGGTACGTGGGCATGGCCTGGAGCTATGGGCACAGCCCGGGGCAGGGCTCAGGGATCGGCTGCCTGCACCACGGGCAACCCCTGCCCAGAGTCCTGACTCACCCCCAAGGATATCCCACTAGTGCCTGGTGGTCCAGGGGGTCCTGGTGGTCCCGGGGGTCCAGGGATGCTGACAGCTGTGGGGGAAGGAGGGTGAGATGGAGAGAGGTGAAGCATGGGGAGGAATGCAGAGCTGCAAGGAGGGATGCATGGGATACAATCAGGAATGCTGGAGGGGGCAGGGAGGGATGTGGGGGTGCAGGGTGGAATGCAGTAGAGCAGGTACTCACCTTGTCTGTGGGGACCTGGGAAGGAGGGTGGCCCCGGTGGACCAGGAGGGCCAGGGGGGCCCTGCCGCCCCTCGTATCCGATACCAGGGGGACCCTGAGGTCCTGGAGGCCCCGGTGGCCCAACAATACTGTCCCCCTTGGGACCCTAGGCAGTGTGAGAGAAAATCTGTTGGAGCAAAGCCCCCAGGGATGCCACCTCCCACTGTGCCCCCCTTCACTCTCCACCCTGTGAGGTACTCACCGGCAGCCCAGGGTATCCCTGGGGCCCTGGAGGCCCTGGAAGTCCAGAGACTCCGGGACTGTAGAGTGGGGTGCTGCCTGGCTCGCCCTTCTCACCTTTGGGACCTGCATCCCCCTTGTCACCCTGTGGGATGGCACAGTCTTAGGGTGAGCAGCTGGGATGCACTGGGTACCCCAAGTGATGCTGGGCTCCAGCTGCCAGTGTGCAAAGGGCTTACCCGCAGGCTGGTACCAAAGTGACTCACATCATAGGGGAACTGGCCTGTGGAGAGAGGGAGAGGAGGGGAGAGGAGCCAGGATAGGCATGAGCCACCCCCTGCCTGCCTCTGCCAGCAGGGACCAGTTACCTACCTGGCAGTCCTGGGGGTCCGGTGTCACCTTTCTCTCCCTTTTGCCCTGAGAACTGGTGGAAACCTGTGGGGAGCAGCAGAGATGCCATGGGGAGAGGACACGCACTTACCAGGGAACGCCGGGTGGCTGGAGTCACTGAAAGAGTCTGTGGAGATGCAAAGGAAGTGGCTGCAGAGACAGCAGCATCCTTGGGGACCCCCCCTAATGCTGGTGACAGTCCCACATGCAGCTCCAGGCAGGATGTCACCAGAGCATTCTCCGTTTCCTCCAGGCAGGCAGGGGGACACTGGGGGCCCAGTCACCAGCAAGTCCGTCATGCGTGACCATGGTGATACTCTCTACATTGCCATTGTTGTAGACTATGCTGCCCACGGTGGCCCCAGGGGGCCCAGGGGGTCCTGGGGGCCTGGGGGACCCTGTGGGGGTCGAGAAGATTTGTCAAAGTCCTGCAAAGCGGACAGTCCCCACCATGGAGGGGGACAACCAACCCCTGAGAGAAGGAGACATGCCCTTTGCCTAAGGGATTGGGGTCCTTGGGGGAGAGCCTCGGGGTGTGTGCCCCGCCCTGCAGGGCCAGCAGCTGGGGGGTCACAGCAGTGCTCACCCGCAAGCCCAGCACGTCTGCGGGGTCACCCTTCTCGCCCTTCAGCCCGTTCATGCCAGGACGTCCCTGTGGAGTGAGCAGCGCAATGAGCCTTGTCACCGTTCCCTCTGCCAGCGCCCTGGTGTCGACATCTGGTGCTCCAGAGTCACCCCCGACACACCAGCACCCGCCCCATCCCTCAGGGACACGGCAGGGTGTGGGGCTCAGTGGGTGCAGGACATGCAAACACAGAGGGGGGACGCGGTGGAGGCGATGGACACAACAACAAACCGGGAGCAGGTCTTACGGGTCTGCCCGGAAAGCCAATCTCTCCCTTCATCCCTGCTCGTCCTGGGGGACCCTGGACAGGGAAAGAAGATGAGGGTGAGGGACTGCTCAGTAAGGAGACATCCCCTCTGGCCTAGGATCATCTCCATCCCTCCCCGTGGGACACAAGGAGGAGGATGGTGATGGTGACTTAACCGATGGTCCCATAGGGCCCTGCAGCCCTGGCTCCCCCTGCAAATAATGGAGAGGGACAGGGCATCACCACTGGGACCCACCTGGCACCTCTCCCAGGGGGATGTGGTCCCCCATTCCTGCCAGGAACCCACCTTTTCTTCCTTTTCACCTTGGCAGTGACCACGGTCCCGTCAGGGCTGATGATGACACCGGCTCCCCCTTCTCCCCCTGCAAGAGAAGAGGAGGTAGGAGGCGACACGCAGGGACCAGGCTCCTCCCTCCCATGACAGAGCTGGTGTCACCTGATGGCCAGGTAGAATGGGGGACCAGGAATGTGACCACCTCAATGGGGTGCAGGTGGCCTGGAGCAATTACCTTCAACCCTGGGGCACCCTGGGGACCAGTCAACCCCCTGGTCTCCTTTCGGTCCCACCGGGCCCTGCAGAAAGGACACAGAGTCCATGTCATTCCCAACTCAACAAAGGCAGGCTCCAAACTCCCACTCCATCACCACCACTCTGCAGCAAAGCACAGCAGGACTGGCAACCGCAGGCTGTCACCAGGGCCACCCTGTGGTCCCCTGATGTGTCACCAACTCACCGGGAAGCCAGCGCGGCCTGGTCTGCCCTGCAGAGAGAAGCAGAGATGCTCCTAAGAGCAAACACATCTTTCCAAAAACAGGCTGCCCTCCTGGCACTGCTGAGGGGTGGGCACAGGTGGCAGGAGGGCACCTACCTCTGGACCAGGAAAAGCCACCAAGGACTTCTGCAAAAAGAGACAAAATAAAGTTTTTCCCCCTGATCTTGGCTCTGAAGGTCAGAGCTGCTGGTGAGGTCTCCCTCACGATGGCTGCTGGAATACCCCTTCCCCTGCCCTGTGCTGAAGCCAGGTGCCACCACTTACGTCTTCACTGGAGACACTGATGACCTGTCCAGGGGGGACCGGGTGGGCCAGGGGGGCCAGGCAGCCCCACTCCATCTGGCCTCGCTCTCCCTGGAAAAACACAAGCCATCAGCCCATGGCCACCAGTGGCTGGTCCCCATCCCCAGCCTGGTGGCACCTACCTTCTCACCAGTACTGCCTTTGTCACCTTTGGGTCCCTGGAAAGAGGAGCAGGAGGGAGTGAGCACCAAATGGAGAGGGACTCTGGCTCCTCAGTGCAGACCCCCTCCCACCTCTGGCTCAAAAAATCCTTCAGGCATCCCCACCTTTGCCTCCAGCTCCAGGCAGTGAGCCAAGCTGCAATGATTTTGGGTGGAGGTGGTGGCCAGTGCGGTGACAAGGTGGGGGGGACAGGATCCTAGGGGGTGTGGGCACCCCTGACATGCGGTGAGCCAAGTCCCACAGCAGGGAGGGGGAATTTTGGCTGCTGGGGATGGAGCTGCTGCAATCAAAGGTGCCCTGCCTGGAGTGGGGTGGGGGGGGCCTTCTGGAGCAGGGGGGCTGAAGCTCCTACCTGTGGTCCAGGGAAGCCCTCCAGGCCAGGGCGGCCATCCATGCCAGGCATGCCAGCATCTCCCTGCAATGGGAGCAGGAAAGGGCAGGATGCAGCCCCAGGTCACAGAGCACAGGGGTCCTGCCCACTGCCCTGTACACCCAGGTGCTGGCACAAAGCCATCCCAGTCTCCCAGTGCTCCTACCTTTGGTCCCGGCAAGCCAGGCTGTCCAGGGCTGCCAACCTCTCCCTGCAAGGAAAGAGGTGTCAGAGGCATCCCTACAGGCTGCCTGCAGGCATCCTACATGGATGGAGCCAGGAGCATGTTGTAAGGGTTCCTCACCTTCACCCCCGGCAGTCCGTGCACACCCTGCAAGCAACAAGGAGACCATGAGCAGGGGACATGATGGCCGGCAATTCCCCAGGGAGCCCAGGATGGAGAGGAGGGAAAGGGCGGGAACAGCCCTACCTGTGGTCCTTCAGGCCCAGGTGGTCCAGAGGGTGAATGACAGCCCTGAGCCCTCCATGTCACCCTAAATGCAGGGAGAAGGGGCTGAGCTGTGTCTGTCTCCGGGCTCCAGCTCATCCCATCCCATCCCTGCAGCGACCACTCACAAAATCCAGCCTCGTAGCCCGGCCCCGGTGGGTCCCGGGGGGCCGGGGGGCCCTGGCTGCCCTCGGGGGTCCGACGGGCCCGGAAGGCCGGCTAAGCCCATTTCTCCTGGGGGTCCTGCATGGTCCCGTTTCTCCTTTGTTGCCCTGCAAAGGAGACAAGAAAAGGGCACAGATGGAAGGTGGTAGTGGTCATCTGCCCGGAAGCCTGCAAGCAGGAGGCAGAGCATCCCCTCACAAATCCCCTCTGGGACAGGACATGGAGATCTCCCTGATATTCCCCTGTCTAGGAGCTTTGTGGGAGGGGGAATTGCCCAGCTTGGGCACCCTTCATCCCACCAGCTCCAATTGCCCAGCTTGGGCACCCTTCATCCCACCAGCTCCCCTTGTAATGTCCACAGTGGCCACCAGAGGCTCGTCTAAAATCATAAAATGGGAATGTCTTTGCAGGTGGGGCTGGCTCCACTGCTGCAGCAGAGCTCAGTGCCATAAAGGAATGCTCACAGGCATTCCTGGGATTGCAATGGCTCTGGAAGCAACAGGCTTGGACCTTACACCCGCTGCCACCCCATCTGCCCTCTGGGTGCTGCAGAAGTGCAGAAAGCTAGAATTAAGGTTAAGAAACCTTTATTTTTGAGGTTTTTGCCCCCAGCTCAGGCTGTAGTGGATGGTCATCACAAGGGACAGCATCCCAATTCTAAGGGGCTCCCATCCCAGCAAGCCTTTACTTCCACCTTTGCCGATGCAGGGTGGAAAGAAGCTGGAGCAAGCAAGCAGGAGAGAGTGATGCACAGAAGATGGGGTGTGGGCACCCCCCAAGCAAAGTCTCCTCTGTGTCTTGAAACACCCCTCCTTGGTTTTCCTGCCCACTTCCTGATGTGGCAGTGCCTGGAGCAAAGCCAAGGCAGGTGGCAGGAGCCCAGTGAGTATCCTTTGTGGGGTCAGCAGCTCCATGCACCTTTGGGATATGGCCCTGATCTGGGAGGAACACAAATAGCAGCATCCCCCTCCCCATTCCTGTGCAAGACGGCTCCCCCAGGCAACATCCCTGCCTCCAGTCTGCAACGGAGGATCCAAAAAAACCCACCCCAGGCACAGTACCTTGGGTCCCTGGTAGGCCAGGGAGGCCAAGGTCACCCATATCGCCCTGGGAAGGAGGAGGGAGAAGAGGGTGTGAAGAAGCTGCGCAGCTCCAGGCAGGAGCAGAATGGTGCTCCCCAGCCCAGGAACTGGGGCCTCCCAGAGATGTGCCAGGGCTGCCTGTGGGACAGCTGTGACACGCTCCTGGGGCACACGGGACAGGACCAACCTGCCACTCACCTGCTCTCCTTTGGACCCTGGCTGCCCATCCTCCCCATCTCTTCCTGGAGGACCCTGAGGACCCTGTAAGATCCCAGGAGTTGGTTCCAGCACAGGAAAACCCCGTAGGGCAGGTGGGCACCAAGCCCCCCACTGCCACAGAGTGGCCCTGGGCTGGGTCTCCTTGGCCACCCCCCAGACCTACCACTGGCCCCGGGGGCCCGGGGGGTCCCGTCCCTGCCCGGCAGCCCAGGCGGTCCCGGCAGGTCCGTGTGGTTCATCCCAAACCGTCCTGGCTCCCCTGGCAAACCAGGCACGCCAGGTGGCCCTGGGGGACCAGGTGGCCCTCGTGGACCCTAGAAGAGACATGGCGGGCCATGGCTGAGAGTGTCTCCCCCTCCCAGCTGGCAAGACAGGCACTCAGCCCCACTCACCCGCAGGCTCTCCAGGTCACCGCCAAAGCCAGAGCCCTCCATGTCAATGAAGGTCTGGGAGAGAAGCACAAGGGGGATGTCAGGGCACCTGGTGGCACTGGGGCTCACCCAGGGACTGGTGGGATCACTGCACCTCTGTGGCTTGATGGACCCTCCATCCCTCAAATGCCTGTGTCCCAGGGGGCACTCACCAGCTTGTCATTCTTGGAGGAGGGTCCCGGTGGTCCTGGAGGGCCAGGTGGTCCAGGGGGTCCCCTCGGCCCCACGCCTGGGTCACCCTAGCACAGAGGAGAGTGTGGTTTGGGGGGTGCAGCTGAGCTGGGGATGAGAGGAAGGGGAGCAACACTGGCACTCACCTTCTCCCCTTTCAGGCCCGGCTCCCCCGGCATCCCAGGGAACCCCGGGGGGCCCCATTTCACCCTGCAAAGGGGAGCAGTGGTGGGTCAGCAGGTGGCAAAGCAAGGGGGTGACCGTCCCCCATCACCCTGCCACCCCCTCCACTCCACTTACGGGTTTGCCGTCCTCGCCAGGATCTCCCTAGGGATGGCAGAGAGGGGACAGGTCAGTGTGCAGGTGGGTAGAGTAGGGGGACAGGCACACCCTGTTTGGGGGGAATCTACTCACAGGCTCGCCATCCCTGCCAGGGGCTCCGTCCTTCCCTGGTGTCCCCGGAGGGCCGGTGACCTGCTCCACCACCGAGCCATCGGCATGCCGAGAGAGGGTCCTGGGGAGTCCAGGGTCACCTGGTTCTCCTTTTTGGCCTTTAGAGCCAGGGTAACCAAATCCAGCACTGCCCTAGGGAGGGGAGGGAGATGGGAAAGGGTGGCAGGTCTCTGAGCTGGCAGCCTGGATAGGGCATGGCTCTGTGCCTGCTCCCCCAGTGATGCTCACCTTGACACCCAGGTCTCCTTTCTCCCCCTGAAGATCAGAAATAGAGAGAGTGTGTGTCAAACAGAGACATGTCACTGGCACCCTCGAGCCCCTAGGCACCAGCTCTCACCCACCTTTTGACCTTTGACACTGCCTGGCCCTACAATGCCACTGGTCCCCGAGTCCCCTTTCAAGCCACGTTCCCCCTTCTCCCCCTTTTCGCCTTTCCGACCAGTGCCTGTGGAAAAGGAAAAAGACCCAGTCGGGGCTGGGGACAGCCACACCACCACCATGTCCCCAGTTGTGCACCCCGGGGAAGGGGAAAGCTGCTGGAATTACCTCCCGTAGAGACCCGCAGCGTCTCCTCTGCTCTGGTCCTCTCGGCTTGCTGCGGGGACCCCCCGCCACTCCTCGGGCCACTGCCCCCCGCCACGGGGGGGGGAGGTGACAGGGACAGCATCCAGCAGCCCTGGGACACCCTGCACCAACCAATGAGGGGACACCATGACACCCTTCACCTCCCAGTGCCTTCCCATAAGGGACAGGTGCTGGGACATCATCAAGCATCCCACGACCTCAGCCATGCAAGGCACTCAGCTCTCCACATCATGAGAATTTTGGGGTCCTGCCCTGAGTGCTACACCTGCGGGCAGCAACTCACCTCGACCTTGCTTGAGGGCTGCTGTCCACCTTCCATCCCGCTGCCAAAATCCCCAGAGACCTGCATTTGCCCGTGGAGAAGGAGTGAGAGCTGAGCTGGGAGCATGGTGGGGGCACCCCTGAGCCCTCCCCGGCCATGCTGACAGTGCTCACCTCTGTGTCATCCTCCTCTTCCTCGCACTGGCGCTCAGCCGCCCGAGGGTCCCCTCGGAGCTTCAAATCTGCAATCACCCCCTGCAAGAAGACCGTGGATGGGTGGGGGACACGGACAAGCCACCCAGCTCTGATGTGACCTGCTGTGCCACTCGGCCACCACATCCTCGAGTGGGAGAAAAAGGATGGATGAGATCTGCTGTCTGCACTGTGAGCAGCTGGAAAAGGTCACCATCCAGCTGGGGGCATTTGCTTGTGAGAGGAACTGATATAATTTTTAAATTATATATCAACTATTTATTTATAATATATTTATTATATAACTTAATCTACTTATAATTCAGTAATATTATGTCACAGTCAGGCTGGCAGAACTGCAACTGCCCTGATCTCTATTTTCCTAAGTCCACCACATTTCCTTGCCCGGACGTGGTGCCCTGTGCTTTCAGGCCAGCTCAAATATTATTTTAGTTGTCTTGCCCAAAGAAGAGACACCGAGGGGGAGGTATCTCTTCTATCAGAGTTCCCTTCCCAGCATGGTCCCCTGCTCCTCCCCACTGAGATCAGATGGATGGGCAGCATCCCAGCTTGGCAGACTCCATCCCGACAGCATCCCTTGTCCCACCCTGCAGCGAGGACCCAGGCTGGGCTCTGGAATGTGCTGGGTGACCCCGCTTGCAGTGGGAGCTGTGGGGTTCAGGCTGGTACACACACCACCTCTCCTGCTGAGTCCAGGATGCTACGGAGGTTTGGCTGGAGGCAGCATCCTTAGGAAGGGATTTGTGGTGGTTTCTTGTATAAACAAGTGGCCTGGATGCACACGGTGCTTGCAAAACACAAATAAATAGTAAGGAAGTGCAGATTATCCCAGGAAATACAACACGTGGGCTGCAGAACCTGCCAACTGTCCTTGCGTGGGGCAGGGCAGTCAGCTGTGGCCAGGGAGCCCTCAGCAGAGGAAAAACAAGGAGCACAGCCAAAAGATCCCTGTAAAAGCTCTGCTGGGTGTCTGGCCGGGTCCTGGCTGCTACCTCTGCTCAGCCCATGTGATGCCAGCTCTGGCACATGGCTTGTCCAGCCATGCTGGTGGTGCTGGGCAGTGGCTGCAAGGTTGCAACCTGGGGCTTTCCAAAGGCATGGCAAAAAAAGCCATTTCCAAGCCCTGAAGCAAGGCAGACCCACAACAGACAGTGGTAAGGGGACCTTTGCAGCCTCTTTGCTCTGATAAAGAGAGCAGCAACACCAAAGATCTTATAGTAAATCCATAGAATCATGGAATCGTTAAGGCTGGAAAAGCCCTCTAGGACCATAGAGTCCAACCATTAACCCAGCGCTGCCAGGTCCCCCACTAAACCATGTCCCCAGGTGCCACTTCCAGCTGCAAATGAACCCTCCTGCCAGACCCAAGCTGAGACCCCATTTGCCCCCGTTGAGAGCTCCTATCCCAGGGGCTTCTGCGTCACCTGCAGGCTTTGCCCCTCCAGGTTTCCTGCCATGGCCACAAAGGCGACTCCTCCAGCTGCCTCCCAGCAAGTTCATCCTGAAGCTTGACCCAGGGCCAGGCTTTAATCACTTGATGCCCCATTAGTTCCAGATAACAGGAGGCAGGGCTGGACAGTGATGGAAACACCACGAGGCAGTCAGATGCCGCTCCCCTCTCGCCCAGCCAAGGCCTCCTTCCCTCCTCGGCCAGCTATTCCCCACGGGAAAACTGGGGGCGGGCAGTGGGACCAGGGGTTGGCAAGCCTGGGAGCATCACCTGCTAAAAGGGTCTGCTCTGCTCCAGGCTGTTGCCGTGCCTTCCATTGGCGCCCAAACCCCTCAAGCTGGGGAGAGGAGCTCCTCCACAGCCACGACCTGGCCCTCCCAGCACATTCAAGAGCAAAGAAATTGCTCTTCAAGAGCAAAAAGTTGCTCTTCAAGGGAGCAATCGGAATCCCAGTGCAAACCAGTTTGTAGCCCATCAATGATTAACCCCTTCCTGGGGGAGCTTTCCCTGCCCAAAGCCATTCCCGGGGGAATGTGGCAGTACAGTCAGGATGATGTTTAAGCTCAGAAACGTGCTTTGCAGAACTCCACAGGAAAAACATTGCTCCCCTCAGCAGAGCCTCTGTTGCTGGGCAAATCCTGCTCAGCCCAGGATAAACCTGAACATTCCTCTCCTCAAGTCCTGCAGGGAATTTCCATGTCAGCTGGGCATTTTCCCCACACTTTCCACAACCCTTATCTGGAATATGAGTCCTGCTGAAAGCACTGGCTGAGCTATCATGTCCTTCCTCACCCTCCAAAGTCTTCCTAGAGATACCGCCCAACATCAGCCAGCAAAGATATGCTTCAGCCCAAGCATTTTTTCCATGTAAGAGAGACATTTTCCCGGACAAAGCAGCTTCTCCACCAAAGGAGCTGGGTATTTTTAGGGATGGGAAGATCTGAAGAGGCTCCATGTGTTTGCTGGGAAAAGGCAATGGTGGGAGGTGCATGGCAACCCCATGTCCTCCTGCCAGCCCAGCTCGAGAGCTTTGCCTTGGTGAGCCCCAAGACAGTAAATCAGTGGCATCTCAAACCACCTCCAAGTCACGTGTTCCCTTTGACAGGGACACACATGGAGCTTGTTGTCTTCTGGGCATGGGCAGTGTCACATCTCTCCAGGCTTTTGGGAGATACTCCTTGGGGTGACCCAAGCTCTTACCTGGTATTTATCTGGGTCAGCCCCTCCAGCCTGAGCAACAAAGAGCCCGGAGCCCTCTTCTAACTCCATCTCATCTGGGGAGCGCTCAAAGCGGACACGCTCGTGCTCCTCACAGTCCAGGTAGAGGACAACTTCCTCCTCCTCCACGCTGATGGCGAAGCGCGTCCACTGGTTGAGTAGGGTGGGCACAGTGAAGGTGGCGGCCGGGTAGGAGCTGGGTGAGCCCGGCTCCGTGTAGTAGAAGATGATCTGCTGCTGGCCTGCACGCAGCTCCGAGAGCTTGACGCCCACGTAGATGATGCTCTGCGAGGAGTCCGTGACGGCGAAGAGCACGCCGGCCCGGGGCGTGGTGGGCTGGATGTGGAACAGCAGCGAGAAGTCTCGGTAGAAAGGGCTCGGCAGGTGGTACCGGGCCACCTGGCCTGTGTTGGCATTGGGACCAAAGACGTAGCCAGGGTTGTTGTCGGGGCCATAAATTCTGTGGATCTCCTCCGTCGGCGGGTCCCCAATCAGCTCCAGCAGGCTGATCTCAGCACTCAGGCTCTCTGCAAGGAGGAAGGACAGGGGATGGTCTCAGGTCCAGCCAAGGATGGTCACGCAGCAAGGACACCCCTGCCTGTGCCTCCCAAATACACTGTCCTTCAGTGGCTCCCTCCACTCACTGGCCCCAAGATTTGTGTGTTGGCCGAGACAGTGGGAGCTTCAGCTGCTCCCACTACATCATTCAGATACATCCCCCAAAATGCTCCCCATTCCCAGCTGCTGGCCCTCCAACCACAGCTGGAACATAACAGAATCATAGTATGACTTGGGTGGGAAGGGTCCTTAAAGACCATCTCATTCCAATCCTCCTGCCACGAGCAAGGACACAATCCACTAGACCAGGTTGCTCAGATTCCCTGAGATGGGATAAAACCAAAGGGGTCTCGCCCCTCACTGGAGCACCAGGATGCTGAACTACCACGGAGCCCCGGGGCAGTGTGTTGCATTCATACTCATTCCAGGAGCAGAGCGATCCCTCGCGTCATCCCAGGACAAGATCCAACGGTCACCCCAGCTGGGAATAAAACAGAGCCATCCCCTCGCAACACCCTGGGAACGCAGCTCAAGCCAGCTCAGCTTCCCAGATGCTCTCAATTTGGAGGTCGCCTCCTTTCCCAACTCCTATTGAGAATTAGGGAATTGGGGAAGTTCTGCTGGAGAGACTCTCTCCTACCCAGCACAGCTGAACATCTGGTGAGGGTGAGCCAGCACTGTGTCCGCCAGCTCTCATTGTTCTGGCAGCCAGCACATCCTCATCGCCCACACACCGGGCGCTGGATTCCTCCTCTCCTATGTCAACTGCTTGGGGCCAGTGCCAGCTCCAGAGGAGAGGCTTTTTAACCTCTCCTTTCCTGGGAGGGAGGAAACCCAACTACCCTGGCTCCAAAACTGCTGAAGGATCTGCACTGGGAATGGATGCTCAGTGCTGAGTTTTGGCCCCATCCCGAGCCAGGAGCAGGAGCTGACACAATTCAGTGTCCCCAGTTCCATCGCTGATTTTCACGTGAGCAATGGGGAGTAGGGGAAATCAGAGGTGTATCCTGAGGTAACCTGGGCTGAACCCAGGAGGATCAGCCAGGAACCTCCACCCAACTCTGGAGCAAGGCATTTTCCTCCAAAGCTCTAGAAAAAGGAAAAGAAAAAGAAAAAGGAAAAAAGAAAAAGGAAAAAGAAAAAGAAAAAGAAAAAGAAAAAGAAAAAGAAAAAGAAAAAGAAAAAGAAAAAGAAAAAGAAAAAGAAAAAGAAAAAGAAAAAGAAAAAGAAAAAGAAAAAGAAAAAGAAAAAGAAAAAGAAAAAGAAAAAGAAAAAGAAAAAGAAAAAGAAAAAGAATCAGCCCCACCTTGCCCAGCCCAAAAGGAAAACATGTCTCTTGTGATGGTGATGAAAACCTGGGTGCCTCTTCCAAAGCCTGAGACATGGAACATTCCCAGGCTCCCCTATTGCCAAGCCCCACTGCCAGCAACAGACCCATGACAGGGACCCAGCAGTGGGGACATAAGAATTGCCACCAGCTAATGGTGGGGGCAAACTTTTGCTCTGTCAGAGCCAGACACACTGATCCTCTGAAACTCTGTCTCTGAAACTGCTCTGTGTCCACCCTGCTCCCCAAGCCCCCAGTCCCTCCCAACCTTGGCATGCCAAAACCGAACACCTGACTGGGAGAAAATCTCCTTCCCAGTCCTTCCACCAGTTCTAGCCCCTTCATGTGCCCTGCACTGGGATCAGGCTTCCCCATGGGGCATCCCCAGTCTGCTGAGAGGAGAACCTCTGGATCCTGGAGTCCAGCACCCTTTCACTCCCAGATGTGCACAGCCCTACACCAAACCTGACTGGGTCAGTGCGTTGGGCTCCCCCAGACTCTCAGCCTGTCACCCACCCTTGAGTCACCCCATGCTCAGCACCTCACAAGCTCATTCCAACTGCAAATGCCAGGATGGAGGGACTGCGTTTATCTGGGGTTGGAGGAAGCCAAATTCATGGCAGCTTTAAGGAAAAAGGAAACCAGAGCTTCCTCCCAGGGGTCCACAAGGGTGTAAGAGCCAGTGCTGCAATTCCTGCAGCCAGACAAGTCACTGTGTCCCCCCCAGGGCTCAGGATGATGGGACACGCTGAAAGAGGCTTTTGTTAGCAGGGCAATTTGCAACCATTCTCCCCTTGGAGCTGCAGCCGGGTCTGGGAGCCTCCCTCCTCCTCAAACATGCCACTCGCCCCCGAGTCCTGGGTGGGAGCTGGGTGCTAGCACTTCCCAAAGCAAATGAACTTTCTTCCTGTGTGACAGAAGCTGGACGGGGATTGGGGAGCAGAGAGGTAAGGGGAGACCCCTTCAAATGTCTGCTCCCCTACAAAAGCCAAGTGGCCCTTCTCATTCCCAGAGCTTTCAGGCCACACCTGCTTTTTCCAAAGAGCATCCAGAACCCAAACATCACAGCCCATCATCCCTGTGGCAAACTGGGGATGCACCAGAGAACATGGAGAGTTGCTGGGGACCACAGTGAGTTTGGTGCTGGCACGGGATGGCTGTGGGGATGTCTCTGGACACAGTGAATCTGCCATTGGAAATGTCCCCAGGATGCTCCTAGCCACCTTCCCACTCTGCCATGACCCTCCTGGCTGACCTGAGCCCAGGCTGCCAGCGTGGGATTCAGGGGACCCCCAGCACACAGCGGCACATCAAGTCACTCCATGGGGTGCACCACAGCCCCCACATTCCCCACTCATTCCTGACACTGCCCATCCAAGCAACCACAGTGCAGTCCCAGATAGGAATGCACCTCCTCTGCAAGCATCCCCATGATCCTAGTGCATCCCCCCACAAACAGAGCCTCTTTGACACCGAGGGGACCCTGCCCTCGACCCCGGTTTGCCAGCCCCCAGTCTCGGCATTCCTCCTTGGCATCTCCCGGCCATCCCCCGAGGGCGCAGGGGTCGCAGGGGTCGGCACGGGAACACAGCCTCATTCAGAGGCTTTGGCAGGCGGGGGGAGCTCCAGCTTTCATCCCAACTGCATTTCTCCAAGCACCAGTTACCCCCTCCCCGCTCCCTTCTCTCACCCCCTGCCCTGTCTGGGTCCCTAGAAGGTCACAGCCACCGAATGATGAAGCTGGGGGTGAAGTAACCTCTCCCTCTTTTCCAAGCAGCAGGGATCAAACATTAGCCGCCATCGAGTGAATCATTAACCCCAAAGGGCTGCTCCGGGAGAGGGGAGCGTGTGGGCATGGCTGAGGGTCACCTTGAAACCTCCTCGCCGCCACGGTGCTGTGGCTGGATGGCCACAAGGTCTGCGTCCTTGCCCTGCTCCTGCAGGGAGCTGCCAGCTCTCCTAGTGCTCTGATCCCAGCCAGGACACCCCAAAGCCCTGCGGCACCTGGAAACTGGCCCTGAATGCCAGCGCGATGCGCTTGGGGAGCATCCCCTGTGCAGGCCACTGGGATTCACCGTGAGTGATGCTCGGTCTTGTGAAGGGAGCCAAAACTCACTGGTTCCGCTTGGAAAAGCCAAGGCTGGATAGAAAGTGATTTTGGATTCGGCAGCATCCCATGGGCACAAGGCAGAAGCATCCCCCAGTGCCTGGGGGAGTCTGGGCAGGGGAGACACAACACAGGGACATTGCCCAGCCACATTACCTGCAGAAGCATTAATAAAGACACAAGAAACCCCTTCATCCTCCTCAGGGAGAGCATCACAAGGCAGAGGCAGGCGCCTGCCGGCCAAGGGAGTCCAACACAGGTCTCTGACAGCCTCGCAGAAGCCCTGGCATGGCGGGGGGGTTATGGGGACCGAGGGGCTACAGCCAGGGAGCAGCAGCAAGCAGAGGAACCACTCCAGGTAGCGATGGCACCGCGACTCAAGCAGCCCCTCCCACTCATGCAAAGCTGCCCGAATTTCCTCCTCGCTGCCATGCTGAAGGTAATTTGGCACTTGGACATGGCTGGTGCCCAGCACGCTGCAGAAGGGCAGGTGGGTCGGGATGGGCTGGCAACGGCCGGCCACTGGCATCAGTCCTGGAAAGAAGGATGTGAGCCCCGCGCCGTCATTCCTGTAGAGCTGCATGGTAGCGCTTAGTAAATCGAACTCCAGAGGGACAGAGTTATCGGCAGCAGGAGAATCCACACCCTTATCCACCCTCTGGTCCGGCCAAGGGGGGCTCTGGCTCCCGCTCCTGCTGGCCAGAGCCAGCCCTGGGTGGCCAGTGCCATGCCATGGGTTCCGTGATGCTGTGGGGAAGTAATGGGGAGGTTGTGCCAAAGGGTCCAGGAAAGGCACCGCCTGCTCTCGGCTGCTGTCACCTGGTGAGAAAGGAAAAGGGGCACTACCTGGCTGGAGACCCGCTGGTCTCTGCAAGGACACCTGTGTCTCCATTGTAGGAGTTCCCGTCCCCAGGAACTCTGGGTCTTCAGTGGTCACTGTCCTCAGCAGCTCAGTGCTCCTCGTCACCAGGAGCTGCAGATTCTCAGTGGTCCTCGTGCCTGGGAGCTCTGGGTCCTCGGTGGTCCCTGTCCCCAAGGGCTGTGGGTCCTCGGTGGTCCCTGTCCCCAAGGGCTGTGGGTCCTCAGTGGTCCCTGTCCCCAAGGGCTGTGGGTCCTTGGTGTGCCCTGGCACCAGGAGCTGTAGGTCTGTGACACTCATCATCCCCAGGAGCTGTGGGTCCTCAGTGGTGCCCAACCCCAGCAGCTGCAGGTCCTCAGTAGTCCCTGACCCCAGGAGCTGGGGGTCCTCGGTGGTTCCCATCCTCAGGAGCTGGGGGTTCTCAGTGGTCCCCAACCCCAGCAGCTTCAGGTCCTCAGTAGTCCCTGTCCCCAAGAGCTGTGGATCCTTCGGGGTCACCGCCCCCAGGAACTGGGGGTCTTCGGTGGTCCTCATTCTCAGGAGTAGCAGGTGCTCAGTGGTTCCTGTCTCCAGCAGCTGCAGGTCCTCAGTGGTTCCCGACCACAAGAGCTGGGAGTCCTCGGTGTTCCCTGATCCCAAGAACTGCAGGTCCTCAGTGGTCCCTGTCCCCAGGAGCTGGGGGTTGTCAGTGGGGCTGCTGGCAGCCTGCTGTCCTGGGGCAGGTGGCATGCTGTGGAGAGGAGCGATGCTCGGCCACGCCGTGCTCTCCATCGGCCCTGTGGCATTCCTGTCCCACTGCTCTGTGGTTTTGGCTGCGGCTCCTTCACTCACAGGTGCTGCTGTAGCAGGATCTGGCTCCTGCTGCCGTGGGGTGGTGACATTTCCTGCCACCTCGCCGCCCCACATCCCTGGGGACGGGCTGGGAGGCGCTGAGGTTGGAGGCTCCGACGCTGGGATTCCCTCACTGGGTAGTGCTGGGCTTCCTGTGGTCTTCGTGCTGTCCCAAACCCAGTCCAGGAGCTGTGTTTCGAAGCAGGAGAAGCAGCAAGCTAGAAGGAGCAGAAACCCCAAGCGAGGTGGGGCCATCGGAAAGGGAAAACGAGCTCCGTTGCTCCCGAGAGTGGAGCGGAGAGGCTGGAGGAAGGAAAGGAGGGAAGAGGCAGGAGTTCTGTCCCGGCCAGACTCTCGGAGCACTCACACCACTCTCTCCTCCCAAGCTCCGGCACTCGACCCTTCAAACCAGAGCAGAGCAGGGGGAGGAGTGGCCGGCCCTGCCAAGCCTTCCTCTCCCCAGCGCCAGCCTCCCGCAGCTGGCACAGCCCCTCGGGGACCCCGCCGCCTGCCTGGGGACTCACCTGAGCCCCCCAAAACCTCCGGCAGCCGAGCCAGCCTTCAGACCCACCCTACTGCCTGTCCCAGCAGCTGCTGCCAGACGTTTAACTCCTTCCTGCCCGGAAGATGCTAAATCGTCTCTCCCTGCTCGATGGCTCTGGTTAAATCACCAGCATACAGAGCTGTACAAGGTGGGGTCGCGCATGGACATGGTCCTCATGGGCTGCCCAGCTTTGGTGGGACACCCCACCTCAGGCCTCGGGAAAAGGTTATAATCTCAGAGCAAAACTGAACGAGGAGGGAAACAAATCCCAGAAAACATTTCCAACATTTCCACCGGCCGGAAACAAAACAAGTCCCCAAAGCCAAGTGTTTAAAGCTGCTTTCCCGGCTCGGTTACAGGGCCAGGACCCCCCAGGTGCTGTCGCAGGACGGCCAGGGGAGCACTGCAGCTTTCCTGCCCCCCCCAGGCATCACGCGCCAGCAACGCCTCAAAGCCAGGTCTGAGCAATCACAAGTTTCCCAATCACAAGTTTTCCTGGAGCTCAGGATGAAAATCTTCCATGGGCAGTACTGGCACTCTCCCACACCCCAAAAATTTTGATTGTTCTTTGCCTCTGTTTAAAAAAGTTACCCTCAGATCCGCTTATCCAGCTCGGGTGATGGCGCCCCTCATTCCTAGGGATGGCCAAGCAGAGATGGAGCATTCCCAGGGCCTACACTACCATGGTGACATCAGGCAAGTCACCTCCATGACTCAAGAAGTGTCCCTGAGACAGGGTTTTGATGGGGAGGCGACAATTTTGGCTCCCCTTGGCTGTGTGTGACCAAGAAGGTCAGAGTGTGCCATACCATGGTCCTACAGAGCAGAGATCTCCACATGCCAGAGCTGATGCTCCAGTTTAAAAATATTCAGGAAAATCACCGAGACAAATGCTCAGATGGTCATTTTGCTTTATGCAACATTTCCCACAGTACTTTTGAAGCAAAACAAGCAAGTTTTCCCCTGAAAATGGGAGCTGGCTGCTGCTGCCAGCAGCTCTCCCCATGACTGATGCTGTTAGGGGCGCCTGCTGTGGAACAGCCCCCACCAATCTGCACGGGACATGGGTTTGTCCAGATGGCAGAGCTTCCATATTGCCCCCTCCCAGAGCTCCAGCACTTCCATCAGCCTGGGGAAGGAGCCGGGTGCCTGCCAACCTTCTCTGGCGTGTCCTGACGGGCTTGGCTGCCCTGGGGCCAAGGTGTGGTGCAGAACTCCTTGGCACATCGAGAGGGATCTGAGCCACTGCTGCTTCCATTCCCAGTGGTGGGATGGAAAACCTTGGCGTTCCCGGAGCCTCTCCCCGCCCCAGAGCTGCGCGGTTCCAGCGCGGGGAGCATCACATGCCCCCATGAGCTGCCTCGTCTCTGCCAGGAGGATTTGGAGAGGAGCACCCTGCTGGGGTAGCCCAAGCATGTGCAGACAGGATGCCCAGCCAGAGGAATTCCCGCTTCTCCCTTCTGCTGGAATTAGGCAGCTCATGACAGCAGAGTGGAGCAGCAGCCCCATGGGACACCCTCATTAAGTCAATGATCTTCATTTCACTGCACACCTCCTCACTGGAAGCTCCTCAGGAAGGAGCCAGGGCTGGAGCATCCCCAAAAAAGGGATTTCCAAATTAGGTGCCCTGAGGGTGGGCTGCTGGCTCTGCCACTGACCAAGTAGCCAGGCAGGGACTGGGAAGGCAGCAGCTGGTGAAATATTTTGGAGAAGTATTCCCCCAGGGAGAAGCCATGGCAGCTGGCTTGCTGGCAGAGCAGGGAAAACCCCTTGCTTTTGCCTCCTCCACGCTAAAAGCTCACAAAAAGCATTTTGCACACTCCATGAGATGCTGCTGCCAGCTTGCCATAACCTTGGACTTCTTGAAAAGCAAAACTGGACCCTCACTCTGGTCCCAGTTCCCTCCCAAAGAGGCTGACTGCATCTTCCCAAAACTATCTGGCATCCGGTGCTGCAACATAGTTCCTCAGGAAAAGGGAGATTAGGCTGCCCTAAGAAGGCACTGAGGGCTCAGTCCTGGGCCAGAAGAATAGAGAGGGGAAGGGGAAAAAGGGGGGAAAAGGGAAAAGAGAGAAAAAATCAGAGGTGGGTGAAAAGAGTGGAGATGGGAAGAAAAGAGATTGGGGGAAGAGGATGGGGGGGAAAGAGAGTGGGGAGAAGGGGAAAATGAGAGGGGAGGAAGAGGGAAAGAAGAAAAGAAAAGAAAAGAGATTGGGGAAGTCAAGGAAAGAGTGGGAAGTGGAGGGAAGTGTGTGGAGGAAGTGGAAGAAGTGGAAAATGACAGTAGGAAAGGAGAGAAAAGGAAAGAGAAAAGAGGAGAGAAAGGACAAAAGAGAGGAAAAAAGAGGGGGAAAAGAGGAAGGGAAAGAACAGAGAAAAGAACAGAAAAAAAAGAGAAGAAGGGAATGAGAAGAAGGAAAAGAGAGGAGGACAAGGCAAGAGGGGGGAACGGGAGGGGAAGAGAAAGAAAAAAAGAGATGGAAGAAAAAAGAGAAAAAGAGAGTGAAAAAGGAGGAAAAAAAAGGGGGGGAGGGGGTGGGAAATAGTTAAAAATAGGAAAAAAGAGCCTGTCATCCAGACCTGCAGCCTTTTATCCATGGTCAAAGCACACCGATGTTTCTCTCTAGCGAGGATTGCTCTCCCTGCAGGATTTTGGGAGAGGACAGGGAGCCTGCTGCAGCCCAGCTCAGCAATTTGTCCTGCACAGGCCAAGGATCCCCCAGCAAGAGCCGAGCAGATGGATGGACAGGCAGAGAGACGGACGGATGGACAGCAGAGGGAGCCTCAGTCTGAGCAGAGCGCAGACGCTTCCTCAGGAGACCCCACTAGGCTGGACACAGCCCTGAGATCACAGAGCTCCGGGCAGAGACTGGGAGGGAGCAGGGGTGGGCACAGCCCTTCTGGAACCCGGGGAAGGGAGGAAACCCTGATAGGAGCACAGGTAGAAAGCCAGAGGTGGGAGCACTCTTGGACTTAGCAGAAAATTTCAAGGACTGTCAGCAGGTATCTATAAATACTATGACATTTGGGATTCTAATCCGTTCTCCATCCGAAAGCCCCAGACAGCAGCTGAAAGGCCCTCCTGGAGACGTACGCCGAGGATGTTGCCACATCCGGAGCCACTGACCTCCCCTGCGGCCGGTCCCCAGCCCAGGGTGGGCGCTCAGCCAGGGACAGGGGGAGGCGGCAGACAAGGGTGCGCAGGAGCCGAGCTGGCGGGAGGGACAGCAGCCAGCCCAGCCCCAAAAATAACACAGGTGCCACCCTGCCAGGCTCTGCTGTGCCTCCGGGACAGTGTTCCCCCCTGCCTCTGGCTGTGCAACACCACGGAGCCCCCGGGACCGCAGCGTTCCTAAACATTTACTCATGGAGAGCCAGAAACATCCTCCCGGCAAATTCCTCGATAAGATAAACTGTGAAAATGTCACGACAGCCTGCGGGAGCCATCAAATAGCCCCAGGAGGGGAAGAAGGGTGGTCATGCCCAGACCCCTGTCATTACCTGCATCCTCCTCCTGCTCCTGAACTGAGTAGGGCTGGAAAAGGCACAGCCAAGAGGTGCTGGTGTCCTACTCTGCCCCCTCCACATGGACAAGCGGACAAGGCAGCAGAGAATTGGGGCTGGAGTGACTTTGGCCACTCCGTGAGGTTTCCTGGGGAGAATGGATGGTGGAGAGGAACCATCAATATTTGGGCACAGCCAAACCCAAAGGAGGTGTATAAAACTCAAGGTGAGTTTGGGGTGAGCTGTAGCTCCCAGTCCCCCCCCATCCTGCCTCCACTGGGGCCATGTCTCTGCTTCCAATCACTCACCTGCCCCTGGGGCCAACCGAGAGCCTGGAGAGGGAAGGGAAGGGAAGGGAAGGGAAGGGAAGGGAAGGGAAGGGAAGGGAAGGGAAGGGAAGGGAAGGGAAGGGAAGGGAAGGGAAGGGAAGGGAAGGGAAGGGAAGGGAAGGGAAGGGAAGGGAAGGGAAGGGAAGGGAAGGGAAGGGAAGGGAAGGGAAGGGAAGGGAAGGGAAGGGAAGGGAAGGGAAGGGAAGGGAAGGGAAGGGAAGGGAAGGGAAGGGAAGGGAAGGGAAGGGAAGGGAAGGAATGCGACCCCCACGATCATCCTCCTCCACATTCATAAAGCATCTTGCAGACTAATTGCTCCCTGGACAGAAGACTCTGCTCCTCACCCCCCACCAAGGTTCTGGCTCACTCGGGACAGGCAGCTGGTGGAGGGTGTTGGCTGCATTCTCCCTGAGGGACAAGGAGGAAGTGCATTTCCATTCCTAGGCATTTCTTTCCCCCCAGGATACAGGGAGATCAATGCACCTGGCACCCCAGTTAGCATTGTAGACAGATTCTGCAGTAACAGGATGAGGGGAGATGAGGGATGGGATGGGATGGGATGGGATGGGATGGGATGGGATGGGATGGGATGGGATGGGATGGGATGGGATGGAGGGTTTGTGATCCAACTTGATGCCATCCCAACCAGAGGATCAGAGGAGAACAAGGCATCCAGGTGGGTACATGTGCCCAGAGTTCAAACAAACCTTTCCAAGCCAATGATGTCCCCTAACCATGCCAGGATTTTAACCCTCCAACATGATGGAGAAACAAAGCACTGTCAGTGGGTAACCCAGCACCAGTTTGAAGCCTACACAACAAAAACTGGGAGTTGCCTATCCCCAGCTGTTTTCCAGGGCTTCAGAAGCAAAGAAAACACCAGCACAGCTTAAAAACCCCAATTCACCAAACAAAATGCAGAAGAGCTACCAAGCAATGTACCTGAAGCTACAACGAAGCATCACAGCCTCCATCCCACAGAACAGCATCCAGGGATGCTGGGTGCCAGCTGGTCCGTGCTGCTGCAGGAGGAAACTCCACGGCTCATGGATGCTTTATAGAGCCTCGGCACGGATTTGCAGGGAGGAAAACCACCTGGCAGGTCATTAACCTCATCCTCAACACAGTGTGCAGCAAACGGAATCCAAGCTCACACGCTTGCTGTGGCGCCAGGTGGCGAGGAACGCTATTTTCTTAGGAATGGACAGGAAAAGGGGGATCGGGGAGGGGGGTTTGTTTTGGGATTTCAGCTGCAATCTCCAGCTCATCCAACCAGCCTGGCTCTTGTCAGCGCTGCCCTCCTGCAGCGCAGGGGACTTTGTTTGGCTTGGAAGCCCCCAGCTGCGCTCGTAATAAGACTCCGTGTCCGCTCTGTGGTCCTTCCACCTCTCTGCACTCCTCAGACAATAGTTCGCCTGTGCCGCTGACTTTGGCAGCATTTCCAAAGTTTTGGCTCCTTCCAAAGTTTCCCCTGCACCAGGCAGCCAACCTTGGCCATCGTGCTTTGTTGTCACATCCCACTGCATCGCATCCCAGGCTCTCTGCTGTCTGCAGGGCACTGTGCTCCGTGCTGGACGTTTTGGGCCCCCAAACTGGGGACATGACACGGAGAGGTGCCTGGCAGGTCCTTTGAGGATGGATGCTGGGGTCATGAACAGCCTGGATGGGGGGCAACTGGAAAAGGGAAAGCATCACCCAGGCCTTGAACCCACTCGGCTGCGCACGTCCCAACGCCACAGTGAGAAATCAATCAATTGAATGCCTTGAAATCAAGCTGAGCGATGACAACCTGATATCAGCCAAGGCTGAAATCCCCCTTTCCCGGCCACGTCTCCACAAGTATTTAAGCAGGAAAACTTAGAGCTTTTAAGGAAGTCCAAACAGCCTTGGAGATGGATAGTAAAGGGGTCAAACAGGTGGGTGATCCTTTGCTGCTCCACACAAGTGCTCGGGAAAGCCAGCAGGAGCTGGATGAGGCCAGAACTCACATCATCCCTTTCCAACCAACAACCAGAGCAAGTATTTGATTATTCTTTTCAACTATTCCTTTTTTCTACAAGTCACTTGGTTTTAAAGCAAAATACAATGCAATAAACAGCTTTAATGCACTGAAGTTCACCACCTGTAACAGGAGAGGTGCCAAGAACAAGGAGGGGTGTAATTTGTGTCTGTGTTTGCATGAAGACAGAGATTCCAGAGCAGGTTTGCCCCCTCCTGAGCACAGGGACGATGCCACAGCCAGGCACCATCCCAGGCTTCAGCATCCCAAGGCACAGCTGCCCAGCCCACAGGCACAATGCCATGAGCCAAGGGCATCCCTGCAGCACAGCACCACCAAGATGGGTACCCATAAGCTATTTCCTGGGATGATAAGGGGTTAAAAAAAAAAACCCAAACCACACAAAAAAGCTCTGCAGGCATGCCTGAAGGGGAGGATTAGAGAGAATAGGGCCATTTCTCAGCAAAGACTATGGCAACCTAAATAGAAAAGTAACATTACTCTCAAGACAGGGGCCCTTTCCCTTTACTCCTGCCCTACAATGTCACTATTGTTTTGCTGACAACTGGTAATTATCCCAAGCTGCACACACTGGTATTCCCACCCTTTAACCGGGAGGGATTTTGCAGCCGCCGACCCTCTGACACCAGCAAAAATTCACATACCAGAGAGTTCAAAGGGGGGGCGGGCTGGGAAGGCCGGGCAGCCTTGCGGGGGGACGGGGACGTCATTCACAGGGCCCCGGAGGGCTGGGGCTGGGAAGGCACCTCTGGAGATCGGCAAATCCAAGCCCTGCTGAAGCAGGCTCACCTGCTGGGTGCACAGCACCAAGCCCAGGTGGTGTTGGAGCATTGTCAGAGAAGGAGAGCTCAGAGCCTGAAGGGGCTCCAGGAGAGCTGGAGAGGGACTGGGGGACAAGGGATGGAGGGACAGGACACAGGGAATGGCTCCCAGTGCCAGAGGGCAGGGATGGATGGGAGATTGGGAATTGGGAATTGTTCCTTGGGAGGGTGGGGAGGGGCTGGCACAGGGTGCCCAGAGCAGCTGTGGCTGCCCCTGGATCCCTGGCAGTGCCCAAGGTTGGACACTGGGGCTTGGAGCAGCCTGGGATAGTGGAAGGTGTCCCTGCCCATGGCACGGGGTGGCACTGGATGAACTTGAAGGTCCCTTCCAACCCAAACCTGGCATTCTGGGATTTGGGATGGTTTTGTTTCTGATGGCCACGCTTTGGGTTCAGGGTGCCCCTAAAGTCAGGGGGTCTTTTCTCATATCACCATCCCAGATGAAAAAATGTTCACATCCCAAGCATCCAAGGAGTAAATCTTTCCTGGAAACAAAAAACAAAAACAAAAACAAAACAAAAAAACCCAAAAAACAAACAAACAAAAAAAAACCCCCAAAAAAACCAAACAAACCACCAAAAAACCATACACAACAGAAAAAAACCAAAAACTAACAAACCAACCAAACAAAAAACCCAATAAAACCCACATAAAAACAAACCCCCAAAAATTATGCTATGGAAGCAGAGTTTCCCTCCCCTCCTTAAAAGTTCTGGGGAGCTGGGACCCCCAGGATGAGACCTGCAGGCTGCAGCTGTCCTACTGCAAGAGGATGGGGATGAGTCAAATCCATAATTTTTCATTTACAGCATGGAGGAGTCATAGTCCCAACATTCCCTGACTAACAGGAGTTCATCTTGGTGCCAGCCCCAACTCAGATAAGGTGATAAAACTCTGGAAACTGCCTCAAGATGGATTAAAACATTCCCATGGTCAAAATGTAGATTTTTTTTTCCTGCTTTTGCAGGCTGGTACAGGAGCCAGAAAGCCCAGAAGAAGTGCAAAAAAAGCCCTTTTTTTTCCTGCCACAGGCTGCAAGCAGCATAGCCAAGGTCAGAACAAGGCAGAGGACACACACAGCTTCCAAAGGACCCAGCTATGAGCACCAGCTCCTCTGGCATCTACTTAAATATTGCTATTTTTTTTTTTCTGCATTTGAATTACACGATCACAGAAGTTTCTTCCTAATGGGAATGCGGGAAACCAGTTTTTCCTGCAGCAAAGCCAATTCCACAAATACTAGCAGTGACCTGTAAAGTTAAAAAAAAATCCCCATAAATCTTCCCTTCCTCGCAGCAGCAGCAGTAGTGTCACTCGCAGGGCTGGGACTTTATTTATTGTTGTTTTAAGCACCCAGGAGAAAAGAAAATGCTTCTAAAACGCCACTTAACCCGCTCCAGCTGCAGGGGAAAAAAAATCCCACGTAGGCAGGAGCTACGCTCTGGGACTCCGGGCAAGCTGCAGCCTGTCTCTAGAGCACCCAGCTGGGATCTGGGGGAATGAACCCCCCCTTCTCCCAGGCCCACAGCCTCGCCAGCTTTAGCCAGCTCCTCATTAAAGCGTGGGGCCGTTTGCAGGGCGCAGAGCCGGGGCGCTGAGGCTCCAGCAGCCCCGACACAGCCTTGCCCTGGGACCAGCACCTCGCTGGGGAGGATGCTGGAGCCTGCAGGAGCTCCTGGGGCTGCACTGGGAGCCAGCTCCTGGCTCCTCTCGTCGTAACAGCAAGGATTCAACCAAGATTGTGCTCTCCAAACCCCTTTTGGCTCCTTTGCACCCCGCACTTGGGGACATCAGAGCTCAGTGGCATGGGGAGACTAGCAAAGCTTGCACGGCTCTTGGGAGAAACCCTGGCTGGCCACTCCGCAAGGAAAGAAGGCAGAAGAAAGCCCGGAAAGGGGCCGCTGGGAAAGCAGAGGAAAGGCTGAAAAAGACTGAAATGGAACAATGTTATCAGGCAGCTGTGCCACGGATGTGGGGGCTCCGGATGCACAGCACCCACTGGGAGCCACCCATCGCATGTTTGGGTGCTGAGCTCCAGCACCAGCTGCACACGGGCAAGGCTCCACCAGTAACACCTGGAGGCAAACTGGGCCCTCAGGTGATTGAACAGCAGCAGAGAGATAAAATGATTAAACAGCTGAATGAAGGAAATGGGAAGTGGTTTTGCTCCTGACCCAAACAGACACATTTTTAGTGGTGCTGCTGCCCCCGAGGCTGACCCCGAGGCCAGGGGGATGCCAGGGGTTAACAGCCACCCCTGCACAGCTGGAACAGAGGGAGGGATGTCCTGGGAGACCCAGGTGCTGCAATACAGGGGATGCAGTGGGAGACCAGAGCACTGAGAGGCAAGGAATGTTCTGGGAGGGAGATCAGAGGGCATTGGGATCAGGGGATGCACTGGGAGACTCATTTCCACTGTGAGAGTCAGATTTACAGTGACACAGGCTGTCCCACGGTGCTGGTGTGGAGCATCCCACTCCAGTGCGGTCCCCAAGCCAGGCCTGGTGTCCTTCTTGGGGCAGAAGTGCTTCACCAGCTGCCTGAGGTGGATCGAGCATCCACGAGCCTGTTCCACCACCAGCATTCTCAATTCCCTCGCCGCTGGGCTGATGCTTGGCACCGGGAGCCGCGAGCAGAGCCCGGGACAGGCGCAGGGAGCGGGGCCGGAGCCCAGCCCACCTCTGGGGCTGCCCGGCCATGCCAAGCGACACATCCAGAGCAGCGCCCGGGATGCAGCGGGATCCCGCCGGGGTCCGCCCGCGCCGCGGGTTAATCCCGTTGCTAGGACACCCGCGGGCGAAGAAATACAACACTTGTCGGATTAGAGTCTAGACGGGCTGACCTTTCCCTCCGAAAGCGGCCGAAAATCAGGCCCCGTTGGCTAAAAGGAGGGATTTTTGTCGCTGTTTAGGTGTTTGGTTTTGTTTCAGATGGGAGCCAAAGAGGGAGGGACATCGCTGTCGCTGAAAGAGTCATTTCACTACCTGCCGCCGGAGAGGGATGTGCAGGAGACGGCCCGGGGCTCGAAACCTGCTGCCAAGCCCGGGCTTTGCCCAGCAACTCGGCTGACAAAAGAGCCTTTCATGAGAGGGGACGATGTCAACTCCGCAATTAGCAGGGGAAAAGAAAAAAGAGCCGAAGGAAGAGCATTACCTCCAGCAGTTGCCTCTGGAGGCCCCTCTCCAGTGGCTTCCTTAACTCTTTCAGCTGAGCCCAAGGAGAAGGTGGGAAAGGAGCCATCAGCCAGGGGCTGGCTGGAGCCAGGCTGGTAGCCCAGCCTTGAAGGATGTCATGAGGATTCCCATCCGCCTGGCACCCAGAGGGAGCCAGGCCCACGACCCCATTGCATCCTAGCTGGGAGGGAACTGTCTGATATCTCCATCCAGCCCAGCACCAGGAGAATCCTGGTGGGATTAGACTCTGATCAAGAGCCCAGCCCAGCCCACTGGGTACCACACACAGGCATGGGGGATGCCGGGACACCCACAGACCCTCCATCTTCATGGCCTGACATCACTATCTCCCCACCAAAAAGAGCAGCTGCAGAAGTAACAACTGGTTACTCAAATCCTGAAGTCTGAGCTACCTGGGATAGTGGAAGGTGTTCCTGCCCATGGCAGGGAGTGGAACAAGATGGGCTGTGACATCCCTACCAAGCCAAACCATTCAAAGAATCTACAGTAAAAGCCAAAAATCAGAGGCTGCTGTCACACACCTCTCTCTGCCCACAGTGCCACGGGCTGGGACTTTCTCTCGCACCCTGATATCCAGGGGGATTTAGTGCCACCTGGAATCATTGCAGGTTTCTACTCCACCCACTCCCACCCATCAGTACCCCCTGAGCCCTAGCTCCCACCATGACAGGGCACTTCTCCAGCTTTGGAACCCAGCTGGGGAGATGCTGGCATCACTGATAAGGTCACACGATGTGTCCAGGGTTCCCTGTCATCCACATGTGCTGGGTCCCCAGGATAAGGCTCCTGGCCCCTCTGGAAAGCATTTTGGTATCCCAGGGAAGGAATAAGCTGTACAGATGCCTTCCCATCATGCCACAAGTGAGCACCACCAGCTTATGTGGGGATTATCAAAAATTTGCTGTTTATCCAAATGTCAACAATCTCCAACTCAATTAAATTACAGACTAACAAGGAGGGTGGAAAAGAATAAATAGGTTTGATTACCATGTCTTCCAGAGGGAAGGCAAGTGGCTAATTTAGGAATGATAAACTCAGAGGTAGCTTCAAGGACCATTGGGCTCTAAGAGATTTATGCCGGTGGGTGACAGTGGGAAGAGCATGGGGATGGTAATGCTGGGTTCCAGGTGCCCCAGCTCCTATTCCCACCCTGGGCTGTTTGAGCAGACTCCCACAACCTGGGGGCAGGGTCAGAGGAACAGCCAGACCTTACAGTCCCCAGGGGAGGAGGAAACCAGCAGACTGAGTTTGGGAATAAAATAAAACTACAATAAAATCCACTAATGACCAATTTCCATCTTAGAAAAGGGCTGGGAGGCCATGCCAAAAAAAAGCAATAAAAATTCCGCAAAAGCAACCTTTTTAAGACACGGGATGTTCCGGACCAGATGTTGCTTGCTGAGAAAGCCCCAGCGCCGGGGCTGCTGCTGCCAAACAGCGCTGCTGGTCAGAGCCAGGAGCACAGCAAGCCTCTGAAGCCTCGACCCTGGAGCAGCCCCAGCCCACAGCCCAGGGGGGTGTCAGTGTCCTGCCTCATTCCAACACTCCTAGGAGGTCAAAGCCATCCACCTCTGCATGGTGGGGAACCACCCCCTTCACCCCCAAAGGGCTGATTAACCATGCTCACGCCTCGAGAGTGTGGAAGTTTTTTGCCCTCAAGCCTCTCCCTCTGTCTCTCCCAGTGGTTCCAAATCCATATTAAGGCAATGCCAGAGCCCCTGATAGCTGCACAAATTTCCTAACCATTTTCTAACCCCATCTAGCTCCTTGGGCTTCAATGATATCTTTGGCAACCAAGCTCCCAGGCTAACCAAGCCTGACACTAAAAGCTACCACGTGCCTTCCTCCACCCACAAAGTCAGGGACTTGATCCCAATCCCCAGGATTTAAGGGGGACTTAGCACCAGCTGAAATCATAGCAGGTTTCCCCTGCACCACCTCCCACCCATCAGCAGGACAGGGCACATCCTCCCAAGGGCAGCAGCGCTGCTGCTCCACACACATGGTTACCCAAAGGATGAGGAATGTGCCTGGAGGACAGGAGAGCCAGGGAGAGCGCTCCCACAGCTGGCAGAGAGGAAACTGGGACATGGGATGACATGGAGCTCATCCATCATGGAGCCTCACAGAATGGTTTGGCTTTTGGGAAGGAACCCAAAAGTCCCACCCCCTGCCATGGCCAGGGATACTTTCCACCATCTCAGGCTGCTCCAAGCCCTGTCCAACCCGGCCTTAGACACTTCCAGGGATCCAGGGGCAGCCACAGCTTCTCTCATCAACCTGTACCAGTGCCATGACACCTTCAAAGGGAAGAATTTCTTCATAACATCCAAGACACTGCCTCCAGGCTTGCACACAGAGCGATTGCAGCATGATCTTGGAAAGGATTCCTCTCCAATGCTTTCCCAAATGTCATCAGATACAACAGAAGAATCGTTAGAGTGTTTTATTAATCCCATACCTCTGGACTGCTGATATACATCAATACTTAATCCCAGATGTCTCCTTCAGGACTTTGAACTCTCTACTGAAACGCCAGAATTAATTCTTCTCTTGGTAAACTATTGAGAGTTTGGGAAAAAAGACAGTGCACTTGCTGGGATTGTTATTCCAGGTTTAGAGTATTATCCCTAACAGTTATGACAGGCCAGAGTGGTGCAGAAGAGACTTGGTGTCCCTGCCACAGAATATGGGGTGGGTTGGAAGGGACACCAAACCTCACCTTGTTCCACCCCCTGCCATGGATAGGGACATCTTTAACTCTCCCAGGGTGCTCCAAGCCCATCCAAGCCAGCCTAGAACACTTCCAGGGATCCAGGGGTAGCCACAGCTGCTCTGGCCACCCTGTGCCAGGGCCTCA